>CM061048.1:32025270-33257770 GCA_030762985.1 Adelphocoris suturalis
AAATTTGTGACGAATTGTTAAAAATTTTAAAATTGGCTTGTGTAGAAGAATTTTATAATTAGAAAAAAGTTTTTTCGGCCTCCAATTTGGTAGTTTACAAGTTCATTGCAGACAGCGCTCATATTGAAAAACTCCTGCCAAGTGGGGTGTGAAGTACAGATTCCTTACCTTTTGCTATATGGACGTATAGAATTGTTTAAAAAACAATGTACGAGTCGACATGACTGAATGGAAAATCGAACAGTGATATTATATGTGGACATGCTATTATACGAAATTGCGCGTGAATAGACAGCAATATCAAATCAACAGCATTTATCATCTAAAGTATATATAAGATGATGGAATTGGAAGACTATAGTTTTGAGGACGCACAATCTTAGAAAATTCCATCAAAATAGCTCTATTATTGACGGATTGTAACCAATATTAATTTTGCGCATGCGCAGTAGTTATTACTCAACCAATCGCGATAAAATACATACGGCATGATCTTGGGCATATACCCTACTATTCCCTTGAGTTTGTGCCAAATCGAATTGACAAATAATCGGTTAGATTGATATAATGGGACTGAAGATAAACAGACGCAAAAGAAATTTACGTTTGCACAAGCACACATACTACGATCAATCCAACGGCAGAGACATTGATAGGACATCATTTTATAGCTATCCCGTACAATCCCTTAAAATGTCATGAAAATCAGTTCATTTGTCCTGGAGTTTTGATTGTGTCAATGAATATGAGTTTTGCGAACGCGCAATAGTAATCACTCAACCTTTCGCAAGGTAATTCATAGAGCATCTATCGAGAACATTTACCCAACTACTATAAGAATTTGAACGAAATTTGACCACTAGATGATGAGACATTGACGTTTTATTAAATACAAGTTGCGCTTGCGCACAGCTACTATTAATCCAACGGCAGTTAAATTTTTAGCGGGATGTCCAGGATCTAACCCGCAATAATCCTGAAAAATCCATCAAAATCGGTCTCAAACTTGATATTATTTTGGGTGTGACAAGGATTCAACAGAGACACACATATATAGATAGGCTATAAGTCATAGAGACTGGCAGACCAACACGGAACCAAAATTGATCAGCGAGCACTGGAAAAAAAAAAAAAAACGCCTGCGAATTTTTACACGATGGTTTATTATTTCTGTGTTAGGCAGCCTTTCTACGTAGATCATTGGTCTATAATTACTAAACTCTGTATGTAATATGATCAGAACATGGCGCATCGTGCGTTTGAGAACGGTTCACACTTTTACAGTTCCAAGACCCCGAAATTTTACGCTTCACAGTAAAGATGTAAAAAAAAAGGGGAAATGATACTTGAAGTAATTTACGTTAGCGTAAATTGAGTAATGATTTGAGAAAAATTAAATTGGTAGGGTACAATCTACAACCTAACCCACAAACTCCCAGAAAATGTAATCAAAATCTGATGAAAATTGTTGAAATGAGGCTAGTTTGAAAAGGAATACATATTTGCGCATGCGCAAGAGCTCCTAATGATAGGATTATGTTGAAATTGCTAGGGAATGCTAAAATTAACCTCTTCCACCTAGCCTCCAAATTTGAGTGAGATCGGGCAACGGGGGTGTGAGAAAATGATGGTTGATGGAATTTCCGTTTGCGCATGCACCGAGTGAAGTATTGTTTTGGGAACAACGAAACTCATAGGGGACCATCTTCACCCTAGCCCACACATACCATACAAATTTCATAAGGACCGGTATAATATTGTGGAAATTAAGCTTGTTACAAGGATTTGCGGACATACACACACATACACTCACACACACACAAACACATACACACACACACACAGATAAAAAGACACGGAACGAAAATTGTTCAGAATAGTCTAAAACGTAAAATTCTTGTGGCAATTTTACCACTGTAAAAAATCAGCCGTTAGATTTTAGTGGAGACCACAACTTTTAAATCACCCGAAAGTGAAAACAATGCTTTCGTTACCTATAGGTAGACTTGGAAGCAATTTAAGAGATGAAATTCAGCATTTAGGTACCAATACTTCACTAGTAGGAACATCGCGCGGAAAATAGTTGATAAACTCGATTTCGCAACGTTATAATAAATTTTATGGAACTACATCACCTGATTATTCCAATATTGGCATTATATCATCTAATATTTAAAAGGCTATTTAATTTTATGTATTCCAGTATCACTATCTAGCGATCTTTGATGGGATTTAATGGTTGATCGTCTAATTCATAGATCCGCTAGCATCGTGTGATTTCTCCATCTTCTCGCGCATAGAAATTCGAAGGTTTTTTTTCGATGTTCCAGCCCTTAGGGAAAGCGAACTATTCAACGTACGGCGTTGCGGGTGGTTTTAATCGATTCTTTGGAATCAAATTTATCATTGAACAGCAAAAAGTTATTACTGTTACTTAGTTTACGAGATCTCGATTTTTTAAATGTTCAGCCCTTTACTACAACCCTTTAGGGTTGACAAACATTGATGCCAAGCTTCTAGGACCATCTAGACCCCAAATGTGATTTTCAAAACAAGTTTTGTATAGTTTGGTGTAGCATTTTCGTAAAAAAGTCGCGGACGGCGGACGGACGGATTTTTTTTTAAATTCGATTTTTGGATTTTACTCATCTTAAAAAACGTAAACCGAAAAATTTTCAGGGGGTGATATTTTTTTTTTCTTGGTCGATTACAAAGGTTCATTATTGAAAATAATAAAAAAAACAAGAAGAAATTTTGATTTTGGAAGATGAAATTTGAACACAAAGCTTCCCTCCCTTCGGATTGAGGAAGCAAACTCATTCCACATAAATTAATTATAACGAAAATTACGGAAATTATCTCATATTCATCCTATATAGCTGAAGTTTTTTTCTTAACATGGTAGTTGAATTATTTTAGCTGCCAAATATTGTTGAATACTATCATGAGTCTTTATAAAAACACTCGTTATTGATAGCAAAATTCATTCTCAAGTAATACGTACCTAAAGGCCCTCGATGTTTTGCAGAATATTTTATTCAATTAAACGTCCCGTAAAACGCACTCAATGAGAAAACTCGTTTACTATTCATCAAAATCTGAGTGCGACGTCGATCGAGCGACGGTATCGTCCATTACCGCGGTTCCGGCGGGCTATTTTTACGTAAAAGGGCGGATCACAACCCGCTCCCATGTTTACGTCCAACGCAATCTGCTTTTCATCCCCTCTTCCGTTCAACATTACTCGTTATCACGGGCAATTTACATAATTCAGCCGCTTCCATGAAAATTCCGAATCATGTTAATTCCACTTTTCAAAAAAACAGGATCGATGCGGGTCGAGCGCTCCCGAAGTATTTGCCCGTAGAATATGACGACTAT
The DNA here is from genome assembly GCA_030762985.1 of Adelphocoris suturalis. Taxonomy (NCBI): domain Eukaryota; kingdom Metazoa; phylum Arthropoda; class Insecta; order Hemiptera; family Miridae; genus Adelphocoris; species Adelphocoris suturalis. Next base: position 32,028,652 of record CM061048.1, read on the forward strand.
TACGACAATATTACCAGTATTTTTTCCCTGTCTTTTGGAGGCAGTCGCTCGGCTACACGCTAACGGCTTCTTGACACGCCATTATGATATTTACATAGTGCGTGCCAGGTCTTTCTTGAAATTAACTTCTTCGTTAAGAGGACCTTGAAAGAAACCAAAATAATACGGCGGCTTTGTTCTTAACGCCCATCTTCTTTTCATTTCTCGTGATTGAAAACTATTCTAGATATTTTGCAGCGGAAAAACTCTCCAAGTTATAAAACAACGGTTTATTATTTCTTTAAAAGACAGTGCTTCCACTCAGGTAGCAAGACTATCATAAATAAACTCTTTACTTTTGATTTACATCCAAAAACGTAGGTCTACCGAGAGAAAGAAAATTCATCTACCAACGCTTTTTCTTCCGAGTCTACCTACATGTAGCGGAATCAATGCTTCAACTTTCGGGAGATGGGAAAAATTGTTCTCTCCCTAATCAAAATTGCCACTTGCATCTTTCGTTTGAGACAATTCTGAACAGGTTTAGTTTTGTGTCTGCCAGTCTCTTAGTGTATCTGTTAGTGTGTCTGTCTGTTTGTGTATCTGATAGGTTTAGTTTTGTGTCTGCCTGTCTGTTAGTGTATCTGCCCGTGTGAGCGCAAACTCTTTCAACACGCATATCTTGCATTGTTTCCATCAAATGTTGATGAAATGTTCGGGGAATGTGCGAGTTAGGCAGTAGATGGTGCCCTATGAGTTGCACCACACACAAATCAATAATTCACACTGAGACAATTTAATCGATCGTATCTTTAGTAGCTGCTACTCTTGCAGGGATGTGAATTCTTTGCGGCATGCATCTACAGTTTTAATTTGATTTTGATGACATTTTCTCGAATTGTGCGGGCCAGGCGGAGGATAGTCCCACCGAAATTGAATCTCTCAGAAATCGATAATTTTCACTGTGCATGAGCAAACGTAAAAAATGTATCAAGCGTCGTTTCCTCAGGCCTATTCGTCCGATATCGCTCAAATCACGAGAACAGTTGGGAAATGACGATGTGATTCCCCCATATGAGTTTCATCGTGATCGTATCATTAGTAGCTGTTGTGTATGAGCGAATCTGATGTCTTTGTAAAAAACATGACTTTTACAATTTTCATCTGATATACATCTGATTTTCATCTGTCATACAACCTATCTGAAAAATTTATTTTGGTCCACCAAACGCACCCTAAAACTTTGTCTAGATAATGCCAAAAATATGTTTTACCACAAAACGCCCTAAACTTCAACGTCTGAAAACATTTATTTTAAGCTCTGCATTCATTTCTCTATGAACCCACATATATTTAAGTGCATCCTTATTCACATGCTTACTTTACTTGGTTACAGACCTTAAAAAACTGGCGAACGATCTTTGTACGATGCTAAATTCCGAAAATCTTGCTTGAGAGTGTGCAAGACAATTGAGGCAGTTTAAGTCTTCACTTCCCAGCCCAGAGGAGGATCACTTGTATGTAAACCATTTTTCAGACAACTCATCTTAAAAAGACAACTCTCGTAGCATAGAAATTCGAAGGTTTTTTTTTTCTCAATGTTCAAGCCCTCAGGGAACATTCAGCTCTTAGGGAACTAATCAACGTACAGCGATGCGGGTGGTTTTGATCAATTCTTTGGTATCAAATTTATCATTGATGAGCAAAAAAATTAATAGTGTTACTTAGAAAGTTTTCAAGATCTCGATTTTTTAAATGTTTAGCCCTTCAATACAATCCTTTAGGGTTGATAAACATTGATGCCCAGCTTCTAGGACCATCTAGATCCCAAATGTGATTTTCAATACAAGATTCGTATAGTTTGGTCTAGTATTTTCGAAAAAAAGCCGCGGACGGCGGAAGGACGGATTTGTTTTCGATTTTTGGATTTTACTCATCTTAAAACGTAGAAAAAAAAAAATTGAGGGGGTGTTAAAATTTTATTTTTCTTGGTCGATTACAAAGGTTTATTATTGAAAATGATAAACCAAAAGGCTTTATCCCTGTTTTCGAATCAGGAAAAGGCTTTATCCCTGTTTTCGAATCAGGAAAACGTATGTGAGACCCCATTTCTGATAATCACGTGAGGCGTAATCGAATAGGTACAAAAAGGTTCCTTAAAGATAATGAGTACCGCAGTGAAATTCCAACTAACAAAATATAATCCCCTAACATAACCTGGATTCATTCTGAAAAGGATCTCACTGTGGAGTCAGCTGTACGAATTTACAAGGATTTAAAAGCCTGTAAGATGGTCTCCAGGGTGAATCATTATTTTGTGAAAAGAGTGAAACAAAGTCTTTAGTGAAGTTTTTTCCCTTTAAAGTTTTGCTGAAGTTCAATGTGATCAGGGTAAACGAGATTAATAATCTCGTGTTAAATATTATTGATTTCACAGCTATAAAATTGTAATGACTCCGCGATGTAGAGAAACAACGTCGTCGGGAATATGCTAGTAGGTACCTCGATAAGGTAGGATATAAAAATTTAGCATATTGCCAATAAGGTGCCTCATCTCGTTAGCCATTCAGTTGAAATTTCAAACTACCGATAACATGCCATCTCCCGAACCATCGCTCGAAAATCTCTTCAGTAATTCTCAGCTATTTCTCATCGCGTCATTCCGGATGAGCAAGAAATGACTTACATTCTCCCCAAGCAAAGTATAAATAGTTCAATTCCTTTCGCTCACGCTCCAACAATCCAGACGCAGCAACTCGACAAGAAACGTTACCGACTTTACAGTAAACCTAACTCATTTACAGAGCATCTCATCGACGGGTGGGAGAGGGTCTGCTGATGGGAGAGTCTTCCGCAAGATTTAACTCTGATTACGATGAGCCTTTGTTCCAGAGGAAATGCTGCATTTGACCGATTCGCTAAGACTCGTTTCGTTTCACCCTTGAAACCGTCTCAGTTTCCCCGCTTCTCTTAGCTCGCTACGTCGCGCCACACTGGTCGCTTCATTATCCCTATTGCGTGGAAATCGAGGAGGGATTTTGAATGACATTATTGGTTTATTATCTTCAACAAACGAACCTTTGTGATAGACCGACAGATAAACCTGGATGTGTTTGACAAGTTGTTACAATTTTGTTTTGAATGTAATTCAAACATTAATATAAGGAGCATAATATGTAAAAATAATTTAGAATTGTATCACCATTTCTGTAAATAATTATCTTATGCAAAAAGAAAAAGCGCAGAATAAGGTAATGATTTGAGAAGTATGGAATTAATAGTGAAATACAACCTAAAAGGCACATTCCCTGAAAATACCATCAAAATCGGATAAAAGCTGTTGAAATTGAGCTCGTTTGGAAAGGAATACACATTGGTAGCAGCAGCTACCAATGACCGGATTATGTTGAAATCCCTAGGGAATGCTCGAATTAACCTCTGCGACCTACCATCCAAATTTGAGCGAGATTGGACGACGGGGGCATAAGAAAATGATGCTTGATGGATTTTACGTTCGCGCATGCACTGAGTGAGGTATTGATTTGGGAACAACGAAACTCATAGTGGAACATTTTCACCCTAACCCGCGCATTTCATGAATATTTCATAAAAATCCGTTGGATATTGTGGAATTTAGGCTTGTTACAAGGATTTGCGTATACACGACAGAGACACAATCACATACATACACAGACACATTAGGGTGGTTCAAAAAAAAAAAAGTTCTGGGATTTTTGGTCCCCATTGCGTTTTTGCTTCCTCGGTATGTCAGGATGACCCTCCTAAAGTTTTAGCAAAAAATATTAATCCTAACCACTTTACCTGGGTCGATTTTTGCCAGTTATCGACTGCTATCGTAAACCAACCTCTAAATTGGGGCCGACGTGATGATTTGAAGGACGGATTTCAATTTTTTAGGTCTATTTATGGGTTTTCGCATGCGCTGAACACGATGAACCTATTTATTTTACGCTCCGTCCACTAGTTATCCGGTAAACTGGCGGAGGGCACTGCTTGAAGATAGTAAAAATCGAAAATTTCACCGAAAATGCTGTCGCCTGGTTAAGAATTGTACTAGAAACATGCTATTATGGTCGGATAATATGCTTTGGCATGTTCTGAACATGATTCCGTTGTTTACTATACTTTTTTACTTCGTTTATTGGCCATAAACCTCAAATTACTTGTAGGGTAATTGACAAATTCACCCTAATTTCACCAGAAATTATGTCGCGTTGATAATTTAAGGTCCCAAAATACCTTGTGCCAATAAAATTTGGTATTTTCCAGGATACTCGATACAAAGCCGTAGGTAATTTGGCAAGGACCTGAACCGGCATTGTACTTATTCGCCAAATATAGCGGCGAAATGGAGAAAATAGCTAAAATTTTCCCATTTTTCTGTAAAATTCCTTAGTTTCCATCGGTTTTCCGGGGTCAAATTCATAGTTCTGAATTGTCTGAACTGTGATTGGATTGTTAAATAAAAAATGATGCAGTATAATTGAAAATAATATGTAATATAATTTTAGTTTCACAAAACATAACATTTTAACGAGAATAACATAACAAAAAAAAAAAAAAAAAAATTAAACACGATGAAATATCGAAACATAAAAAAATACCAAATTTCATCGGCACAAGGTATTTTGGGACCTTAAATTATCAACGCGACATAATTTCTGGTGAAATTAGGGTGAATTTGTCTATTACCCTACAAGTAATTTGAGGTTTATGGCCGATAAACGAAGTAAAAAAGTATAGTAAAAAACGGAATCATGTTCAGAACATGCCAAAGCATATTATCCGACCATAGTAGCATGTTTCTAGTACGATTCTTAACCAGGCGACAGCATTTTCGGTGAAATTTTCGATTTTTACTTATCTTCAAGCAGTGCCCTCCGCCAGTTTACCGGATAACTAGTGGACGGAGCGTAAAATAAATAGGTTCATCGTGTTCAGCGCATGCGAAAACCCATCAATAGACCTAAAAAAATTGAAATCCGTCCTTCAAATCATCACGTCGCCCCCAATTTAGAGGTTGGTTTACGATAGCAGTCGATAACTGGCAAAAATCGACCCAGGTAAAGTGGTTAGGATTAATATTTTTTGCTAAAAATTTAGGAGAGTCATTCTGACATACCGAGGAAGCAAAAACGCAATGGGGACCAAAAATCCCAGAACTTTTTTTTTTTTTGAACCACCCTACTGATACATACAAAACCAAAAACCGTTTGTATTTAGTTGAGACTACAACTTTTCCATATCTCAAAAGTGAAAACAATGGATCCGCTACCTATAGGCAGACTTGGGAGCAATTCAAGAGATGAAATTTAGCATTTAGGTACCAATACTTAACTTGTAGGTACATCCGCACGGACGGGGAAAAGGAGAGCCCTTCTACGCAAATAAAATAATGGCCCATCTTTGTTAAATCTAATAAAATTTTCGTGTTTCTACGTGATTTTATTAGATTTAATTTGTTTGTAAGTAATTCCCAACAGAAAAAAAACCTGCCACATAAAAATCTGCACCAGATCAACCCACCAAAGCTGGATCCCACAAGGAACTCAAAACAGTTCCTTTGAGAGGGGGAGGGGGGGGGGGGGGGGGTGTGACAAGGAGGCCGCCCCAAGGATCAGCCAGACCCACCCGGCCGACATACATACAAAAATAATCAAATTTATATTGTGCGATGTGTGCATAATGTACAATTTTCAAGAGCACGAAATACATTCCTTCTTTTAACTGCTTCATTACATAACTCGTTAAAATATTCCACTCATAGGGGCGTTATTAGGTGATTCGTTCGACCATAAAGTGGAAAATACAAGAATGCAGGGATCATATAATAAATGGATCACTGTCCATTGTAATTTGATTCAACTGGCTCCATCCGCCAGGCTACAGCCCCCATTTGGTATTCAGAGCCAGCTCATCCTCCGCGGGGATGCCGAGAAATCAAGAATTATGGCCTCTATAGACTCCTCTCCGCATGAGGAGAAAACGAGATGGAAAACTCGGAAAATGAAAAGGAAAAGTCTTCACTTCCTTATTCCATTAGTTAACTTTCTTAACCAGCCCTAAAGCTTCGCAGAAAAACTCTTTCTTTCGATAGCGGCGTTGGCGTTGGGAGGGAACGCGTTAATCCCGAAGCGGAGAGACATAAATCCGCGATGTCACATGCCCGGAAACTAATCAAGGTCTCCAAGGAAAAGGTGGACCCGGTTCGGGTTCGAGAAAGAACGCGAAAAATTCCGGTTTGGATTAGGAAGAGACTCGAACAAATTAAACAATGATGTAACTCCTAAATTAAGTACGAGTAGGTCCTTTCCTAGATAGGTATTTATTGTCTGAATAGCTTCTACTCCACATTGGGTAACCCTGTGAAATATTAATTCAGCTCTGTTAATTTGCTCATGCTAAAACCAACTCTAGGGTTAATTATTGCGTACCTACAATTAATTCACTTGAGTGGGATTGAAGAGAACTAGAGCCCGACTCTTCCATAGACTACGCTGTCGTGAGATTTTCAACCGGCGTAGACTTTGAGAAGAAATTCGGTCAGGATTTTTGTGTTGTTATGTCACGTCTTTCAACAAATTCCTCAAATTATCGGACAACAGGCTTCCCAAATTTCTAAACTATCCAGAAAAAAAATGTACCCCGAAACTATATATAATTTTTTCAGGGTGGTACAACGTTTTTTAACACAGAATCTCCTACCGAAAAGGACTCGTTTTCTGTGAGGAAAATGTGTTGCGTTTTTGTGCAACGAAAATGTGTTTCATTTTTGTGTAATGAAAATGTGATGCGTTTTTGTATAACGATAATGCGCTGAATTTTTGTGTAACGAAAATGTGTTGCAACAGTTTACTAATGATTTCCGCTCAAACCGAGTCATTGATAGGGAAATGATACTTCTTCATTTTTCGTCCCACAATATTCGTTGACCATTCGTTCGAAAGCTCTCGGTTAATCCAACCATATAAATAAAACAACTTGACATAGTACTGAAATGATACACCGCAAAATCTGAGTCATTATTATATGCAGGTTTCACGGGTTTAAATGTGAAACGCGTGAGATAAAACACATTCTGTGTTTCAATAATTTCATTAGAAGTACGAATGTAGAGGGAACCGGGGTTCTAGGGGGCTTGCCCCCCGGCAAGGCCCGCAGAGCTGAGTTTTTAAAAAATTATTATTATTATTTTGTTCCCCCCTTCCCAAAAAATCGTTGAGTTTCAATTCAAGATACGTTCTAGATATATTCCAAAAATTGAATTTAAAAAAATTGTCTGTCCGCCGTCTGTCCGTTATACACCGCACAAAGGTTTTTCTTTTATACAGCGCTCATAAATCATACATCGGCCGGGGACGTGCCAGTACCCTCGGCATTACTTTTGATCTACCCTAAAAGGTTGAATCAAAGCATTGAAATATAAAAAAATCAAGATCTCAAAAACGTTTGAAATCAGAGTAATTTATTTTGGCTGTCATTTATAGATATAATGGCAAAGAATCGAATCAAACCACATGGATCGCTGTTCGTTCATCTGTTCACGCTCTCTAAATGTTGAAATGTGATGTAAAAAAATTATCGTCGAAACGTGAGCAAATCAAAATTTGTAGAGTATAGTAAAAACTGCCTCAAAAACTACAACTATCGAGTCAGCTGATATATTATTCCATTTCTTGAAATCGAGCTTCTTGTAATTTTTGTTACCTATAAGTATATGGAATAGTGAAGCAGTTGGAAGGTGATTTTTTTTATCTCAATAATTTCCAGTTGGTAGGTACCTAAGTCAATGTCGATATTATGTTCTTAGATTGTGATGCAGGTCCTATTGTACTAAGATATTAGTTTTTGTTGTATACAGAGGAACTAGTAAACCGTAGGTATTTTATATAATTTCTACTGCAGTGCCCACTTCTATGCAGTTATATTTGGATAATGTATAATAGACATCGTTTTGTAATTATAGACAAGTGTATAGTGTATAGCGTAGACGGGCTGTTTTAGTCAGAAATAATGATGAACCGCTATGTCAGCGTTCAGGATGTGGACAGTCGGCCCCACAACAGTGATCCTCTGGCGAGTTTTCCCTTACCCCTTCAACTGGCACCAGTTTATCACCAGACCGATTGGATTGTCGGAATTTTGATTTCCCGGATAGAAGTGAACCCTACTCTCTTCCAGCTGATATACCTATCCCCAGATAAGAAGATCATAAAATTCAATAAGCCAGAAGAAATGGAAGGCGAAAGAAATTCGTTATGACTATTGAATATCCACGAGTAGATGACGATAAAAGTATTTTGGTTTTACTCTTTACACTCTTTTAACTCGTGGGATCGTTTATTCTAATTAGGCTAAGAAACGGGATTGAAGATATTTAGAAGCACTGGTAGGCAACGGCACTTTTAAGCGAGCATTATCCTTTACGTTTTAAAACCCTTAAATCGGAAACCAATGAAACACAACCGGTCCTACCTTATCGGAGGAGGCGGTGAGGGTGGGGGTTGCGATCCACACACTCCGAAAATACTTCTTTTTTTTGCAGGATTTTAACTGGAAGGGCAGAAGTGGAGGGGAAACTACCCTTAAGCCCATAGCAGGGAGTAATGGTGACTGCGTCCCTATTGTGCCCTCTGAGCTTCCAGGCCGGATCGAAGAAAACCTCACATTCAGCTCTCACGAACCAACGACGGAGTGAAGGAAAAGCTTTAGCTGGGGAAAAGAGAAAGATAAAAAAAGAAAAAAAAATCTTTGGAGAGGCCTTTTTTCGATACTTGGTTCAGGTTTTCCACCTTTTAACGTTGGGATCGCCTTCCTAAGTCCCGTTCCCGAGCATATGCCTCGTGTCCGGATGGCGGAGTAGGGTGTGGGTTGTAGGCACATTTCTCACTTCCTCTGCTTCCATCCTCTGCTAACTGCTGCCGGTGTATGAAAAAGGATTTTCTCGATAGCTTTTCTCGCATTTTGCCCCTTTTCCGAAGGGCTAATGCGCCCTTCGACCCCGTGCTATAGCTACTGTTAAACGTTACATTAGATTTGAATGAAATCAGATAGGTGGGTCTGCATCCTTTTCCCAAAATGACTTTTTCAACATGTGCAAGAGGTTGTTACTTTACATGTCCAGGGTAATTATAGCAAAAGCAAGGTTTCCCTCCATAAGACGTGTTATACTTCGTTTACATGAAGATGAGCTAAACTTATATTTTATTAGGTATAACAAATCAAATTGGAGGTTTTACACATCAAATTGGTGGTTTTTCGACTTAAATGAGTGGCTTAACACATAATTTAGAGGAAATAATCATTTTTACTTCATGTTTACATCTCCTTATTTTCTCTCTTGTTGTGTTTATAGTGAAACTTAAGTTTGGCAGGTAAAAGTAACAAGCAAGAATCGGGCTTCAACCTAGAATATCTTCCTTTATGTTTAACCACCTTGAGCCCAGTCGAGTGCTCTTTCCCAAAACTCAAGTTGCGCGCATGGAAAATTCTTTGGGAGCACTTAACAGGCCACAACTTGTGTGAAGTGATATTCTGAAGCATTGCCACTGTCACCACTTCGAACTGCACGAACTACGTGATGAGAATGATGATTCTGATAGACCTGACAGCCACGGCTACAGAGTAAGAGGTTGAAAAAAGGTTTATTTCTTATGTGCATTCATATTCATGTTGATTACCTATGCTTTTCTATACGGGTTCGTTGTGATTTCCAAAACGTATTATTCCTAGACGATCCTTCCTTCCTTCTACTGTTATAAGTTTTACCAGTTGCTCCACTTCATGGAAAAACACTGACTCATGGATATGTTTTCGTGTAGAGAATTCGTTTGAGTCGATGGGCCAATTCAGCTAATCTGGATGGAGCCCGTCATTTCATCCCTATAATAATGTTCCAGAGAATTTTCCTATCAACTTTCAACTTTCTAGAGTGAACAAGAGAGAACATATATCATTCAGCTGATCAGATCAAAGCCCACTAGTTTGTTCGTCTCTTGATCTTCCAGAGGGTTCCTCTATCAAGTTTCAACTTCCTAGAATGAACAGGAGAAAATTTAGCTGTCTTAACTTGGCAATTCAGAATGGGGCCCGTTATTTCATTCTTCAACTAATGTTCCAGAGAGTCCCTCTATCAAATTCCAACCTCTTAGAGTGAATATGAGAGAACTCAGCTTTCTCATCTGATGATGAAAGAGCCCATAATTTCAATTCACTCTTGGTGTCCCGAGAGTTCCTTTATTAAATTACAGCTTCCTAGGATCAGGAGAGTATTTAGCTCACTCAGCTTGTGTGAAATGAATCTGTCATTTCATTCGTCTTTTCATGTTCCAGGACATAATCCTATCGAATGTCAACTTTCTAGTGTGAATAGGAGAGCTCACTCAACTGATCAGCAAAAAACCCATAATTTCAATAGTCTCAAGTGTTCAAAAGACTCAACCAAATTTCAAATTCTTAGGGAAACAGGGGGGAATTCAGAACACTCAGCTGATCAGGATGGAACCCATAATTTTGTTCGTCTCTTAAGTTCCACAGACTCTTCCTATCAAATCTCAACGCCCTAGGGTGAACAGGAAAGAATTCAGCAAACGATAGAGCTCACGATTCCATTCGTATCTTTATGTCCTCACTATTATAATGGCATTCGCAGTCATTTTTCATTTGGTTAATGGAACACGTGGTACGCTAGCCTGGTTGCTACCAAGTTTCGTTATTATACCTCAAGGATTGTTTATTCTTCATAAATGACTTTGCTTGTAGTGCAGCTGCTTTCATTTTCGGAACGGTTTAAGCAACGTAAGATTTCAGCATAAATTGAGGCTTTTCCAACAAGTCGTGAGCTTATTCCGTCGGATGAAAACTGACAGAGTTAGTTTTCCCTAGGAACGGCCGTTCTAAGTGGAAATCATTAGAAAAATACAGGAAAGGTCAATGTCGGCGTCTCGAATTTCAAATAAATGTGCAAAACCTCCAAATGTATGTCTAAAACCTTCAAATTGGTCTATCAATCCTCCAATTGATGTGCGGAACCCCAAAATTGATTTATAAGACTTCCAATTCGATGTTTAAACGTTATAAAACTATTGGAGAAAGAGGCGGTGTATGATAAATCTGAAATATCACGAAGATCTAGATACATAAGGAAAACAAAAATTATGATTTTTCTTCCAGCTGATTCGTGTATGTTATTAAAAATGAACTTTTGTGTGCATTTAGGGTCCAAATTTGGCACGTTCTCAAATGGGGGATTTATGTAATAAGTAACTTACGACTACATACTCACCACCGCTCGGTCATTGGGTGGCTTACTCAATGTGTATAAACTCACCTGTAAATATTGAAATCAACAATGTGATAATGCCACATGAACAATTTGAACTTTAAATTAAGCAAAAAAGATTATTATTTTTAGCAAATTTTCGTTGCAAATAAAGCTATTTTTATCTGTATAATAGATCCACACACATTGCTATATTACTTTATCACTCTCTGCGATTTGGGAGGTGTGTATGATTTGGATAAAAAAAGAAAATTAGTTCTTCTTTATATGGAACTTGGGTTTCATCAAATTCACGATTCATCGCAAGATAGTTGTTGGTGCTCTAATCAAAAGCCTCCATGAGCTCAAAACAAAATAATGGGGATTTGGAGTTATAACCAATTTAAGAGCTGAAAATTGTATGCTTACAAAATTATTCCTTCAATTTTGGACATTTCAATGTCTTAGCTCTCGCATATGAACTGAAAATTTCTTAACGAAGAAATGCTCACGGATATTGACATTTCCATATCTTTACTATGACCCGCTTAGGAGGGAAATTATTACAATTTGCGTCTCACAAAACGTAACGGAAAAGCGGGAAAGCTGGAAACTATGTTTGGAAATTAGGTCAACTATAGACTCTTAGGTGATATTTGAAAACAAAATGCATTAAATAACGTAACGTTATGACTGAATACTCAAATAATAACAACAATAATCTAAGTAGGTTTTGCTTCCTCACTACCTAAGGTAGGGAAGCTTTGTGTTCGTGATTCAAGTCGAAAAAATTGTTGCCCTCCAAATTCAATATTTCCGCTTGGTTTTGCGTTTCAGAGCTTGCTGATCAATTTTGGTTCGTGTCCGTCTGTTCATCGGTCGGTCTGTGGTAAATCATCGTCACGCCCAAAACTTTACTAAGTTTTACTCCGATTCCAATTAAATTTTCAGGATTTTCAGCTCCTAGACGGCCTCCTATAATTTCCAACGCCGTCAAATCAGCTTGTGCACATGCGCAAACGTGAATTTCTCATCGATTTCTTATCATCTGTTGGTGCCATTGCATTCAAACTCGGTTGGTAATAGGGTAATTGTTAGAGAAAGATGCCCTCCAAGTTATACCGCAATAGGTAGAGTAATAACAATTCCGCAAACACGAAACTAATACCGATTGACACAGGCAAAACTCCAAGGATAACGGAACGATTTCGATGAAATTTTCAGGGATTGTGCGGGATAGCTTCTAGTCAGTACCCTATAAATTTCATTGCCGTCACATAAATAGTAGTATGTGCGCATACGCAGATGACAATTTATTATAACGTTGATTTCCTATCATCTATTGGTCCGATTTCGTTCAAACTCGGGGAGTAGATGAATATATGTTCTAGGAACATTTTCTATAAATTGTATCGTGATTGATGGAGTAATAACTATAGCGCATGTGCAAAGCTAAAATTAATCGACACAGACCGAATTCTCACACACTAATGCACCGATTTTTATGAAATTTTCAAGGATTGTGCGGGTTTGCTCCTAAGCGTTCTCCTATAAATTTCATTGCCGTTGGAATAATAGTATTCTGTGTGCATGCGCAAACGTCAATTTCGTATATCGTCGAACCAACCATCTTGATTCGTACTCTGTTCTTCAACTATACGTCCTAATTCTATACGTCCATGTTACAATATGTGTGGAAGCTATACTTGGCAGACTTTTTTTTTTTTTTTTTTTTGCTTGCGTCAATTTTTCAACATAACGTAAGGATGCTAGTGAACATAATGACTATCACAAACTAGATTATTTTATTTAAAAAATTAAATCCTACGTTAGCTCGCCGATAAATTAGCAACACCAATAATGAGATGATTGGTGTTGTGCAAAACATAGAAATGTACTGTTTAAAAAAAAAACGGTAGTTAGTGAAAAAACGTTATCTGTTTAAACGAAAAATCAAGATTAACAATATTCAATCGATTTTGACGGTAAGGCCATCATCAGCAACAAAAACAAGTATTGTTATTTCATTTCTTATATCGCCACTTGTGTTCGTTTCGAAACGCCATTTTCCACGTTGTCAAGGTCCCTCACATAACCTCTTCCAAATTTATTAATTAGAACCGCCGACTTCCGGAATGTGAATTGTTTCTTATTATTTTAGAACTGTAAATAAATTTGTAAAGGATATAACTTGCCTATTGATGGACAAATTATTTAGTAACCATTATAATAATTAAACACTAACGATGATAAAGATACTATATCGGATTAAATCATAACAATAAATAAAAATATAATCTACATAGTATTGTAATTCGAAAATAAAATGAAGACCTTAACAGCAAGAAAACAGTAATCTTCTATTGTTCGTAGTTATAATTCCATTAACCGTATGAACAGCGTACATTTGTAACTGCTGACGATGGTAAGAATGCGAGAATCGGGTAAGAAAATTCATTCGTAACGCTATGCACACTACTGGAAATCATTGCTGGTACCAAACTAAAAAGTTCAGTCTAGTTCTTATCGCCAATACACAACTAATCTATAAATAAATAATTATTCGATCTATCTTGAATTAGTATCATTCATGTTGAGAGAAAAAGATACCTACCGTTTCCCCATAAATGTGAAGATCATGGTTTATGATTGTTATTATTGCCGTACAATTCATATGGGCTCACGATACCTACATACAGGAATAGTAGAATGACGTTACACAACTGCAATGTGAACTATAATTAAAATCAAGAACTGTTGCCTAGAAAATTTTGCTGATAATAGTGTGGTTTTCACAGTTTGTTGGTATATCCCTTAGTTGTCAGTCGTCTGGTGTGTCCATGTCATGACAAACCGCCCAGAACGCCGTACGATCGACTAATTTCATCGGGGGTTTCAGATGTTTGTGAATGTGGTATTGTTTGCTACAGCGAACATTGACCCCGTGTGCCACGTGGAGAGAAACCCTATAGCAATCTGGGTCATAAAGTAGTTAGCATGTGTAGGTAGGTAGGTAGACGATTAGGTCCCTTCCTAAATAAATTTTATTTGTTGGAACTTACTTCCACAGCGACATACCGGGTGCCCCCATAAAATGTACCCCCCCCCCCCCCTGCTAAAATCGTTAATAATGGTAAAAAAAAATTTTTTAATCTTAATTCTTTTTTGTAAAGATCTAAAAAAAAAAGACAAAATTGCGCGATGCGCTGTTGCACAATTGATATCAACTTCGTTATATCATTTTTTATTTTTTTATTGCCCATTTGAATTTTACGTGAAGTTTTGTGAAGAAATAACCCATCACTTGATATTTTAAGTGCGCGCAATTGAGCCAGTTTCGTTCTAAAAATGCGCACTTCCGCTCTAAAATCGCAATAAAGTTGAAATACTGAGTTTTTGAAGATACTCGATTGCCACATGTAATACAGGAATTCACGGTTCTGTCCAAAAACTGAAAATGGAATATAGATCACCCAAATATCCCAAATTGAAGGGACATAAAGGGGAAAAAAACAGGCTTTACTGATGTCAAACATAGATCTCTCAAAATATTAGAGTTAAAGATGGACATTTATCATCAGGCGACAAATGATTCTCTTAAAAATTAGCCTTTAGAACGAACCTCATGGTCATAGATGATATTTTAAGCCAGCCTTCGGATGAGTTAAAAACACGAGTTGCGAATTCAGCTCTTTTGTCAGATGTGTAATACCTACGTTGATCAAGGTTGATCACTTCATAAACAAAACTCTTGAATAAGTTCGGTCGAAACTGAAATTATAGGTTACCTGAATTGTAAATTAAACGCTTTTATGATCTGATACAAAAACAGAGAGCACTCTAAGCAAAATTAATTCAACTTAATACTGAATTAGTGTGGAGCTTGTTAGATGTCTATTATTCTTCAGGGGCTCCAATTTCCCTCATCGCCTTATCTGAAAGTATCGAGGACCACGATAAAAAACGGAAGTTAAAGAAGAAGTATTATATACATAACTATAATATAACATAAATAATAGCTACATGTTATATATCAATTGTAACTCTTCATTTTCGTAGAATTAGACAACGTTCTTATTTAACGTTCGCTTTTTATTTAAATGGGTTTCCACAGCTTCGTCACCAGTGATTTAGTTAATATGAGGACCACAATTTCATTACTCCGTTGGCCGTTCCAGTTTACAACACTATATTCGACAGGCTAAAGTGATGGACAAATAAACAGACGCTTAGCACATTGGATAACTGGAGGAATTATTTATATTTTGACTAAGCTGATCAGTTGACTCAAATCACAGGGATTTATTAGTGAAATTGCTACTTTATTACGGTCGAAGGGTTATAATTGCGATGCGTGATGAGCTATTTCAGTGATCAAAAACAGAGGGTTACAATCGGTGGTGTTGACAGTACTGAAAGATATGTAGAGTTCGGCGTAATTTGGGATGGAACCTTAGCATTAATTATCCTCTTTGATTTCTATCAATTAACTTGAAAATCTGAAGCCTCATGGAACCTCGGAATAAATTGCTGCTGACACGGCGCTCAGTCTGTCGAAAAATTACCGGAGAGTAACCAGGCATTTCAAAGCGATATGTACCTATCAATGTGTTATCAAGAACCTGGTGTAAAATAGTTACCGCCGAATTTTCGTAACGACACAAATATAATAGACATGGTTCGTTAATGCAATAGGTAGTTCCTGAAAGAATATAAACCATCCCATCACGCCCTTGCACGCGAGAAAAACCATGGCAGGAAACTATGCATTGCAGTTCATACTATGTAGGTACCTACTTAATTATTGAATACCCCTCTCGTATGAGCATTGAGACAACATGTACTGACGAAATCAAAGTACTCGTGGCTTCCGATCGCATGGATACGACTAGAAAATAATGAAAGATTGCCCCACACCAAGAATGGTCTGCCACTGATTAGGATTAATAAGACGTTTATCAAAGCTACGCGTTACCAGCTGCGCGCTTTCGACTTTTGAAAAGGTATATTGCAATATCACGATGGATCGATTTCATTAATTTGGTATTTACAAGATGTGAAAATTTCTATAATATCTCCTGGCAGGTATGAGAAGGATAATTTCCTCTTATTTCTCTGGATTATTCAAGATTTAAGTCCAGGATTTACCTTTCCTAAACTCTCTCATCTCCCACCTGTAGGGATTCCGTTTTCTTTTCAATGGGGAACACTTATTACCTTCCAGATCCATTCCCACTTCAGCCTACCTTAGCCAAAAGCCATATTCTTTTTCGAAAATTAGCTTCTCATTGAGGAAAAAAGCAGCGAAAATCTGTTCACACTCGAATACCCTTCCACTTATTTAACGGAATTGAATTTCAATGTTTTCCAATTACAAGAATAATTCAAGTGAATAGTTTTATTCTCCCTAATGCTTCTAAAAATGAGGAAATTTTCCTTCGAATCTTTTTTTTCGTCAACTCACTTCTATTTTTGTAGATCCCATTTCCTTTTCTCCTTTTAAAAATGGGAAGTCTTACCGTATTTGAAAAGCCGTGAAAAGATAAGAACGGGGCCTCCATGACATGCTTCATTTCACGAGATTCTTTCTTTTTTCTAACCCCCCCCCCCCCCCCCATACCACTGAGCTCTGAATTTCAATAACGCTTATTGCGAAAGTGTGCTTTTATACTGGGGAATCTCACATTTATGGAAATATGAGCTTTTTCCAGTCTGGCCGTTTTTCGAGGTCTTTTTCCTAACTGTTCGCTTTTTCTTCTCATGAGGCTTTTCAAAATCACGAACCGTCTACCTATTGATTTGTCTCATTGAGGTGTTTGGTTAGAATTAAAGGTAATTTTATTTTGAATGAAGATAGAGCATTATGTACTTCCAGGAACCCGGAAAAGTCAAAGGTAGAAAGTTAAACCGTTATTGAGAAGTTTAGCGGCTCTTTAATTCAGCTTGCCGATTTAGAAAATCGTATAAATTAACTAAGTAGAATCTGAAAATACCATTGGAACGCTTCCAACAAAATTCATCCAACGAAAAACCAATTATTAAAACACATCAAAAAGGAATGGATATTAAAAATATCAATGACACTTATACCTATCTGAGATAAGGTTGTTAGGAAAAAGAAAAGTGATAAAGCATCATCGAAGAATACAACTCTGAAAAACAATAATGGATATCTACACCTTACTAGGTATGAGGAAGTACCAGACAAAACTTGTGAAATTATATAAACCCGGCTATTAGGTTATATAGTTATCAAGCCCGATTTTATGTAGATATGCTCACCACACACATACCATGACTAGAACGTAGTCTCGAGATCACTCTTACTCTGGCGCCATTACACAATTATTCTCTCCATTAGATTTTCAGCTGCTCATGTACCGGTGTATAAGACAGTCAGCGTTCGTCCTACTACTAAATATTCACCGTTCTGACGAGCTGCGTCAACCATTTCGTCTACAATCTCATTCCTGCTAACGATTTTTAACCTACAATACGTTCTCATGGAGCAAATGAACGTTAATGATGTAGCCTATGTTCAAAACAAGCAATGGAAAAAGCCGAAATGACCTTTCAATTTGAAACTGGGCTGCGTTAAGGTAAGTTGTCCAGTGGTGATATAAAGATGCAGAGGAGGTGACATCTTACCACAAAACGTTGATATTTGTGTTGGGCAGAGCAAATGAATTTAACCGACATACTGATGAACTCCCTCGATTCAATATTAAAGAAGCTGATTATAAAAAAATCTGCTGTCTTCCAAATCAGCCGCTTTGTCGGACTGCTGAGGGAACCAATCGACCAGTTTCATGAGGTTTTTCTACACTGGACTTGTAGATATAAGTAGGTCAACAAATTACGCAAATGGTCTGATCACAATGATTTATGATTTTGGTGCATGCAAGGAAGCTATCCACCTCAAAAAAGTCAAGTGTAGAAGTCAGATCTCCGAAGTGTTCAGTACCAAGGTGGAATTTACAGAACAGCGAAGGCTAGCACGTAGGCGGTACATGCATACCCATAATAACACTCAGTTGTTGTGGGAGGCTTGCAAACATAAGTATTATGACTTCAAGATCAGATGGAGTTCAAGTAGAATGTAAAACAAGTCAAATAATAATCCTGGAAAGCAGGGGGAGAGACACCTTGGGGTGCGATTTACCAGGCTGCTGCTGGAAGCAACAAACACCTCTCGAACTAACAACCCTGAGAATGTCTGATGGACGTTTAACTTCTGGATTGAAGAGACCCTGGGGTTCATAATGGATGAGTATTGTGCCGTGAAATTCTGCAGGAATTTTTATTACATCGGTTTTCAGTTGGCAGGAAGGAAGCCGACCATCAACTGCGCAATCTACAGGATTGAACTCTCGTCTCCGCACCTGTTTAGTTTCACTTTGCTCCTACGGATCAGTAGATCTTCTGGTTCCTACCGAGCTAGTTTCATGATGGACTAAAGCCACAAAATACGAAGAGCTATCTCTCCTTCTCGCAAAATCTCGTATTCAACATAACTTCGCGAAGATTTCCGAACCTAGGACTTGTTGATTCATATTGTCGTCTAATGCCGTATCATCATCTCGTCCACCATCATACTGCTTTGTTTCTGCGAATTTGTAATTATGAGTTCGCAATCCGCTGTCCAGAACTGCATAATATCATCTGGAAGGAATGTTTCCCGCTCCGTTTCTATGAAAATAATTTCTGGCAATGCTATAGGGAAAACTGCGTCTTTAATGATCACAGATATCAATATCGTGATCAACATCCAAAGAATTATATCATTCAAAAGAACTGTTTAATCCCAACTTAGATTAACTGTTTTGTTATCATACTTTTTTTCCGCATTCTTTGGGTCTGAAAAGCTGGATAAAAACGTTCTGACGAAAACGGAGGGGGAGGTCCATAGACACAGGGCCGGGGGGAAGGTGGTCTGGATGCGTTGAGACCTACCGTTACGCCGAGTTTTGCCGATAGAGCGCTCTGAATTTCGGACTATGCATTAGGCCTACAGTAATTTCATAAAAGCATCTCTGATGTATGCGTTTGCGTTGTAAACCATTTGTTCATTTCTATCAGTTACCTTCTGTAAGCGAGTAGATCGCCAACTCAGGTTAGTTCTCTAAATGTTAGAAAGGGTTAAGACATGCACTGCAAGTTAAACTACGTAACGAACCCGTCGGGGCGTGGTAGGTATGTGAGTAGTTTATATTCATCCAGTTCCACGATGCCCCTCGAATTTATTGAAATAAAGACAAAGAAGTTTGAGCGGGAGAGCAGATATTGTTTTTGCGAGTCTCGCAGCGAAAACCCCGTTGAAACGAGATAGAGCACGGATTTACTTATCACCCTCTATACCTACATCGGGAGAGTGGTCGAGATCAGCGCTGCAACGGAGAGAAACCTCTCAAAGCTTCGGGACGAGGTGGGAAGGGATCGGCAGGGGGCAAAATTGGATACCCGACGATTCCCTGAGGAATACCTGAGGCCCTCCAGCGTCATCCGAGCATATTAAAACTTTATCTTCTCCAGTCACCCCTTGTTTTACCCCCCCTTTCTCAGCAGAGTTCCACCTCTAAAATCCACCCTCTCGATGCCCTTCGGGGTATAGCTCGTCTGTCTCGCTCAAACAGCTCCGTCTCTTCAGGTTTCATTTTCTCGCCCTTTTTCCTCGGTCAGTGATGGATTGCACAGGAATTTAGAAGGTCTGTGAAGGAAGAGGTTTCCAAAAAAAAAAAAAAAAAAAAAACTACAAGTTTCTGGAGTTCTCTGCAAGACTGCACATCAAACACACGTTTCCTGCTTGCATCATGGTCCCAGGAGCTTCATGGATCACCAACTCCTCTCTCTCAGTTTTAGGAATGGTTGAAAGAACACACAGTACGTGGAACTTCTACAGACCTTTGCCGAACCCTGTTAGCAATAGAAAAATATCCCTACTGATGGATGAATTGAAAGAGTAACAAATTCATACACAAATCCATATTACCCGTTTTATCGTCTCCAATCTAGTTTTATGTCAGGAGTAATCACAATTCATTGAGATGTAACGTATTTCCTGTGAGTAAAGAATTGGCTAGCCTGGAGGTATTTATTTTAGCTCTTGCAACAGCTCGAAGAGTTGAGGGGAAGTTATGTAATGGGTCAGGCGATTAGTTTTTTGGGCCTATACCTCTTTTGTACTCAAATTCAACCATACTAAGACATATTAACCTAACTACATTATGTATCAGGCATATATTGACTAAAAGAAACCCTCTTCCCCTACAAAACTTTTTTCATCGAGACGTAGGACAAAAAGTTTAAATGAAATTGGTGTAGTTTATGGTGTTGAACATCGTAAGTGATTTTTTGTTTATGGATCGGATTTCGTTATTAATTAACTCAAAAAATCACAATAACTATGATAACTACTCGTGATTAATAATTCAAGTAGGGAAAAAACCATAATACCTGAAAATACTAACAGAATTTGTAATGTTTTTCTTCAACTTTAATTTTAAATTCCGTAGTTAAATTCTGGATTGTAAAATCATAAAATCCTAAAACCACCCCCAAACTTGAACCCAAACCCAAACCCCCCACCTCCAATCCTAAACCTGAAACTCATAGTCCAGTTCTATAATAGTTAAGAAAAGCTTTTAATACTTACTTGATACTTACTCTTAAGTAAATGAACATATATATATATATATATATATATATATATATATATATATATATATATATATATATATATATATATATATATATATATGTATATATATATATATATATATCAGTACTCACGTAATGAGACAAATAAGCGCTTTTTCTTTTCTTTCAAGTAGGTTAGTGTTTCACAAGGAATGACGGAAAAAAAAAAAAAAAAAAAAAATTGGGGGGAACATCAAACGCTTGAAATAGTTCTACAGATCTTATTATTAGTTCATTATTATACGGATAAATACCATAGAAATTGGCGTTAAGAGCTCACTCAGCTCATTGGGGAGGTTCGGCAAATAAAATTCCTATCCTTCTCTGCTCACAGAGGCTCCGTTCCAAATTTCAGGTTCGTAGGAAAACTATCACAGAAATTGAATTTTCGAAATCACAAAATCAATCACGCTGCTGATTATTAATGAGGATTTTTGCTACCAATGTATTTTGAAGGACTAGTTGAATATTTTGCGACGCATCACATCAAATTCGGTCTAGCCCATATCGAGTTAAAGCACAATACACATATGTACATGCATAAACGAACAAAATGAATACAATACAATGATTCGAGATATTTTAAAGGAATTCAAATGACTTGTCTGTAACGTAAAATAATGTACCTACAAATGAGTGAAAATGAACTGTTGTGGTGTTTTATTAAAAGAAAACTATAACAGTACTCATCAAAGACGAATGCGTCCTGAGAAAACGAATACGTCGTGTCAGATGTATCTTTAATACGATTATAAATCAAGTAACAATAAAGATAACTCATTGAAATGAATTCATTCTGTGCTCTGTTTCGATGGCCAACGTCACAAGCCAACCAATTATTTGAGGAAAGGTCTCGAGTTACACAGCTCCCGCAAAGCCGACCAGTGTTGTATAGAGTTAATAGGTGATATGGGTTTTAAAATGTTGCCTCAAGGTTTTATTGTTGTTTGCTGGTTGGGATACGGGTTATGCTGCCGGGATTGTAATGGAAATATGAGCTTGTGTATAAACAAGGAGCGATCGTTAGCTCCTAACCCGACCGCAATGTGTTAATTGGATGAGACCCGCACCTTTATTGTTTCGCATGTATTTTAGAGCTTTGTAAACAAGAAAACGGACGAGGCGGTGTATGGAAACGCACTTGGATGGTGAGGGTGAAGAGAGGTGGTAAAAGCCAAAAGCCCACAGTATGCAGAGGGTCGACGGGAAACCGCGTTAGGGTGGCTCGGGCGTCACAGTTGCTATGGAAACCCCCAGCTCTAGGGGTGGACTTGTTGAGCCGGCAGACCTGGCCAGGACGGGGAGTGTCAGAAGCCTCGGTTTGGAATTGAATTCCCACCACATCGAAACCTAACAAGCATAACAACGTCAGCGAATATCACTACCAGCTGCTCTCAGCGTGCCCTCGATGGAGACTGGGTTACGTGGTGTATTTTCCATTCTGGAAAACGGCATAATATTCAGCATTGAAATTTGTATCCACTTAGTTGGTGATGAAGTCTCATCATAGAACCAAATGGTTTAATCATTGATTGTATCATGCCGTAAGGGCATTTGAAAACGCTGCTACAATGGACCGAATACAATCGTATAATTATGATGACGTGAATATGTACATTAAGTCTGTGTGGATGTGAGTGGGGGAAGGGGTAGAGAAGTTTTAGGATGAAAGTAAAGTAAAAGTAAAGTAAAGTAAACAACCATTCCAGGTTGAGGCTTTTCGTCCGACTACCTCGGGCGTCGCGGACGTCATCAGCTGTCCTCCAAGGAGGATCAGAATTCGTTCTGATGATTTCGCTTAAAGCTACTCATTGACTCGCCCCCTTGAGTGGAGAGGGGTTCGCCGTACATAAGCGAGAAAATTACTTGGACGTCTGACCCTTACCTGGGCGGTCACCCATCCAAGCACTCACCACGCTCGGCGTTGCTTAACTTCGCTAATCGCGTTCATTGCAACGCCTAACCCGTACGGCGTTACGTGTTACGTTACAGTTTTAGGATGAATCAGTGATATACTGGGATATCCGTGGATGACTAGGAAAATGGTAACGACGGATTGAATCTACCTCCGGTGAACAAATTAAATTTTTCCATGGTCGTCCACTATCATAGTGGAAATCACATGTATGCCAATGAAATTGAATAGGTAAATAAATAATCATATTATGTATAAGAACGAATTATCAAATACGTTTGAATTGTTCAAGTGCATTCAACATACGCACCTTGGTTCGGACACTAATTAAGAAATTCCTCAAACTGTCAATCTGCTTAAGTAGTTTGTACTCTCACACCTCTCCCTTCACCAAATGTGGCCAAATGGAAGAAAAACGTGACTGAGTTAAATGTCAAAAACGTCTGCCATGTTAGTGGTGGCACCAGCGAACTCGAACGACTAGAGAGTGAAAAGATAGAACATGATAGAATTTAATTTTGCGCATGCGCAGAATGAATTATTTATTTGGCAACAATAGGACTGATAGGAGACCATCTACAACCTAACCCATGCATTCTCTGACAATTTCATCGAAATCGGATGAAAACAGTGGAAATTGAGGTCGTTAGAAGGATTTTACATAGGCGCATGCGGAGTAGCTATTATTGAAACAATCATGTTGAAATTGATATGGGATGATCAAATCGTCATCCACTAACTATCATCAAAATTTGAGCGAGATCGGACGACTAAGGCGTGATCGGACGAGATGCCCAACTCGAGTAACTGAACACTGACACGGTCGCGGCAATGACCTTGATGTTATTAGGTGCCACTCCTTTTAGCTCAGATATATTTATATATAGCTCAGATATATAGCTCATATTTACTTTTCTTAGCCCGCCAGCTATGTGGTATAGTCTCTCCCTTTCGACATCCCAACCGCTAGATGACAAAGCACCTGCTATCTGCTTGGCAACCGCATCGTGATGTAAAATGCGGCCACCGTGAGTACGAGGACACTGCTGCACAGGCGTGGTCAGCAGCAGTGCGGGCGACCTCCCAGCTCGAGCCCCTAAGGGCAAGCAGGCGCTGGCGGCGTAAAGATGGGATGCTGGCAAAAAATTTCATCTGGCAGCTTACCCAAGGCTGTATCCACGACCAGGTTGAAGAGGAGTGGCGACAGAGGATCCCCCTGGCGTACCCCGCGCCCAATGACAACATCCCCTGACATCTCGCCTCCTGCCTCGAGGACCGTCACGCCCTCGTGGTACAGACAGGCAACATACTCAATTAGACGAGCAGGAGCCCCGACACCACGAAGACAATCGGTCAGGGCAAAGTGGCTAACTGTGTCAAAGGCCTTAGCGACGTCCAGAGCGGCAAGATGGAGCTGCCGTTTCTTGATGCGGGCCAGCGAAATGACAGTTTGGAGAACTGTTAGGTTCTCCGCTGTGCCATCCGCTGGCCGAAATGCTCTCTGGACGTCACCTATGACACCAGCCACTTGAAAGCGAGATGCCAGAATCTTTTGAAAGTGGCGGAAAACTACCGATGATATTGAAATCGGGCGGTAGCCTCCAGGCCCACTTCCTCCTTTCTTTGGGATGAAGATGGTACGGGCGCGGGTCAACGCTTTCGGGGGCCTTCCCGATTGAAGTAACAGGTTGAGGATAAGCAGCTTGACACTTTTTGGGGCTTTATTCCAGCGTCGGGCAGGACTTATGTGCCTCGTCATGAAGCACCGGCGTGCACATAATGCATAATGGAACAGGATGCTTCTGCCAGACGTGGGCACTGAGGCCACGCTTGGAACTGAAGGCTCTCTCACAGTGGGCACACTGATGGACATCTCCAGGGGCATTGGAAGAGGAAGAAGGATAGGAAGAAGAGGAGGAAGAAGAGGGAGAGGAAGACCGACGCCCCTTTACGTTTGCGCGTGAACTGAGTGGAGCATTGATTTCGCAAAGCTGAAACTGATAGGGAACCGTCTACGCCCTAGCCAGCACATTCCCTAAATATTTCATCCAGATCAGATGAAAACAGTGGAAGATAAGCTTGTTACAAGGATTTACGGACACATGACAGACATACAGACAGACATACAGACATACATACAGACACACACACACACACACACACACACAGACAGGCCACACAGAAATACATGGAACCAAAGTTGTTCAGAATGGTCTAAAACGTAAAATGCGAGTGGAAATTTTGATTTTGGAGACCAGAAATATTGTTTCTCCCGAAAGTGAAAATAATGCTTCCGCTATATTTAGGTAGACTCGAAGAAAAAAAAACATTATATTAAAATCTCTGTCGTCCCGTATAAGTCCACCTCATCTCTCCGTACTTGAAAAATGTTTGTGTAACAAATTCCTTTATAATCGTCCTTAACATTTGCTTCCCTTCCTCGATTATTACTGTTGGTTCCGGTGTAAGAGTAAAGTCATCGCGAGAGATACTTACAAGAGATCGGAGTGTAAATATACAAAAGCGTTCTCGGGTCCTTCCACCTTGACTGCGTTGTCCGTGTATTATTCCATCGACCGCGACCTCGAGGACGAACCTTGAATCGCCGAATTGAAAGCTCATCGGCATTCTCCACTCAGGGAACAATCATGTTGTTAAACATATTTGGGACTATGTTGGGGTAGAATAGCAATATGTTCACCTTAGGATTATAGACTGGGAGCTAGAAATTCTTTAACTACCTCATCAGCAGCAGAAAGTTTGAATATCAGATACAAAATATCTCACCCTATACGTTCAAGAAAAAATTTGTCTGACAAGTTCTCAGGGTAGGTTTAGCGTTCAAAACTTTCAAAATTTAAAAAATTTACAGAAATTACGCCATAAACAGCAAGCATAATATATGCATTATGTCAATTTCAAGAGTGTTTCACAAAACCAAAATTCACGAATTTTAAATATGTCTAGTGGGTCAAATCCGCCCAGATTTCATGTCAGGTTTTGCGAAATACTCTTCAGGCTTCTGTTTATGTCGTAATTTCTGTGAAAATGTTTGAATTTTCAACATTTGTGAACGCTAAACCCACCCTGAGAACTTGCCAGTCAATTTTTTTTCCTAACGTTCAAGGTTAGATCTTTTGTATCTGATATTCAAACCTTCTGTTACTGATGAGGTAGTTAAAAAATTGCTAGCTTGCGGACTATTAGATATGGTGGCTCGATCCGCCTACCACATGAAACGGATTCATGAACGATGGTATTAGACTGGTTATGGGGGATATATGCATGTGTTACATAATGTGTATTCTTTTGGGTTGTTACTTACTTGTTTCTAAAATCCAAATTTTACTTAAGAATCTTCTGTATATTGTTTCCTAAAGTTTTCTCAGGGGAAGAAAAACTATTCCCTTTAACAAACCAAATGACTTAGAACAACTCTATTTGGTTTGATCTTTTTTCTCTCTCTTCCTCTCGCAGCTTTTGGAGTCTGGCGAACGAGAAAATGAAGGATTTTAAAATAAGACTTCCTTATTAAATCAGAACTCTCCCCTCGCATTTTACAGGGTCTTGTGTTGACTGAGGGACCAGTTTAAGAGACAAGAACTAGCGAGCCCGGAGACGGGATTCAATTTGCCGCGAGCTTCAAACAACATCAAGTTGCACCTCTCAGCTCGCTGGGAATTTCCGTTTCGTGAGATACTCCATTACACTGCTCGTTTAAAGTAGGACAGACGGAGGAAAAAATAGGTCTAAATTTGGAAAATTAGTCAAGAGAGAGATATTTTTACGGTTGATTATCTCTGCTGCGTACGCATGAAACAAAATTACTTCCACACATTGCTATGCTACATTGTATGAACATAACATATTGGTAAGTGATGCGTGCATTACAGGGACGTCCCTATGTATGTTATTTGATGCCGGAGAGAAAAACGAATAGATCATGTTTTACTGGATGTACCCTTTCCATTTTTTTTTTTTTTTTTTATTTTTAATTTTAATTTTTTCAATAAGTATGCAACAAGTTACCTCTTATCCCCCTCAACCATTATAAAGTATCAACTGCTATTGCGTTGTAAAATCGATCAATGACAGATTCACTAAAAAAGATTGAAAATGTGGCGACAGACCAGCTTCGACCCCCCCCCCCCCCCCCCCCCCCTCGAACCAATCATTATAAAATTTGATTTTACAGATTGGATCTGGGGGGAGACAGAATACTTCAAACAAAATAAGAAAATAATTATATCCAAGATTTTTCGCACAACGCGAAAAAAAAAAACTTGATTGAACAAAATCACCCCTTCCATTTACCTCACCGATTATAAATTTGATACTCCTGAGGTGTGTTTTACAACTGGACCACAGTTCTAATCGAACAAAAAAAAGGTGCAGTCAGGCAGTATGATCGTATAAGCGGATCTTTGTAAATTTTCGTATTTTATAATGTTGAATTGTTTTGAAATTAGAGCTAACCGAGTGCAAAGGAATCGTTAACTATCAATATTATGACAAAACACGTATTCCAAATAATAACCTGCTTTTCAAAAATAGATTTCAGGATTGTAGCTTTTTTGTAGCTTTTATCGATTTACTAGCTAATTTTTATGAAATTTAAATACATTTTTCCGCATAATTTTGTTCATAAAACTTTTGATGTTTTATTTTATAGTTAATAAACTTTAATTGAGAATATCCTGCTAACAAAAATATTTTAAAAAAATCGCAATTTTTAGCTGCTTCTAGCTATTTTTAGTGATTTTTTCAGCACATTTTTTGAAATTTGACCAATTTAATGTCCTCCAAAAGTTTTGTGTTTTCTCAGTACCTATCTTCGTGTGTAATTAGGGTTATTGGTGAGTAGATACAAGTACTTCTTGAGGGTTATCCAATGAAAATTTAATTCGCAGATCCGGCTTTAAAGAGTAGCATTTAATCTCAATTTCTCTGAGTTTGAGACCCAGAGATCCTCTAACCTACATCTTGGATCCACAATCAAGAGTGGTTAGGTGTCCTGCCCGGTCCGGGGGCGGCCTTCCTTGACGTTTCTTTCCAAGGTGTGTTGACACACGAAATGACTACTTTATCAGAAATGGTCTGGTGGTCTCGGGAGCCGTCATGGAAGGTGGGTCCGGGTCGGTTGGGGCATCCTGGCTCTGCGGCCAATTGCGAAGGGACATTGCCAGGACCATCATACGTTTTGTTTGTTTTGTTGCCCATCCTTACATAAGAAATTACAATACCTATACACATAATTTCAGTACATACTTTGAAAATTCTACTTCGTTTAACGAGCCTAATTATAATGAATTTAAAGTATGAGCGTAATTGATTCAGCAAATCGGTGTTTTGGTTCGTAGTATATCGTGCTGAACACACTTCAGTATCATATTTCGCCTCGAGGATGGACTCACTTCTCTCTCGGAAGCAGAAAAAAGGTTTGTGGTAGCAGGTTATAGACGTTTACAAGCTTCAGCCGAAGCCTTGGCTGTTTTTTGTAGTTGTAACTTGAGCATTACGGTAGTTGAAGCCGTGTACCTACACCGGCGTAGTCGTCCCCAGTAATTCGAAACGCCTCTTTGACCCAACAATTCTCATGGACTTGAAAAAAGTAGCTATCTGGTCGTTGTCTTCTTTTATTGGATCACCGTGGTCTACTACACCTAAACAGTTAGGAGTAAGTAGTGGGAACTCGATTCTTCCCAACACTACTTGAGAAAACGATGACGATGCCATTACTGATTAGTCAAATTTTAACAACTATTGTAGGTACTTTACTATAGTAATGAATCCACTCGGATTCCCATGCTACAGTGACAGCTATTATGAGAACAATATTATTATAAAATAATTTACTCTTGCAGTATAACTAATATTATATCATAACGAAAATACCACCAATAAATGAAAATTATGAAATAACTATCATGACAACAATTATTATGAAATCTTGCAGTGTAATTAATATTATCATTGAATGGGTATGATGTGGAGAGAGACGGGAATATCAAATAATGGTGAACTACTTTAATTATATAAAACAGTTTGAGTGAGAGAGGGAATAGGTTAATGTCCTCCAGCAGCTCTTCAAATCAATATAAACAATAGGTTCAATCAGCTTAGAATATTTTACATAATTGAATGTGGATGGTGTAGAGAGAGAGGCTGAAAGATCCGACATGGAACACCTACGTACTTGATAAGATTACCAACTTGGGTAAACGTCTGCCAAGTTGGGTGGGCAGTATAGCTCACTTATAGCTCGGTATAGCTCGCGTAGTATGGCTCACTTATCGTTACAATGACGTATACATAAATGATTGAAGAATAATGTACGAGTCCAGATGATTGATTGCCACATAAAACAGTAGAATATATTTATGCATGATAACATGCAAAATAGGGCTATGGTTAATGTTTGTGCATGCACACACTCAACTTTTAACCCCATGGTACTTATTCACTTTCGAAGAGATAACATTATTAAGGAACCAATAATGGTATGAAGGCTGTACAGAGACTTTGGACTAGGGAGATAAAATGACGCTGATTCGCATAACATCCGTCACCATGACAAGGGTATAACGCCTTGCATCAATGCAAGGATGCATTTGTGGCTAAATCTCGACATATCACCTATACGTAGGTCATATCGCCCAACGCGGTAAATATCACCTGTGTTTATCCCAACAAAAGTGCTTAAAGTTATCACACAGGTTTATCATTTAGGTACCTGTCTATAGTTATAAAACGAAGTCCATTATACATTACCTAAATAGCTTACCATTTATTTAGACGTATACAAAATATATTATCTACACGCCTACTGAGGGTAAATGAATTAAATAAAATAACAAACCTACATTTTATATAGCACGAGCAGATCCACCATCTGAAAATAAATTATAAAAAATAAATCACCTACCTACGCCTCACAAGTTCATCTAGAGGTGACAAAATTGTGATAAACTCAATTTTCTCGTATGAAGTGAAATTTCCATTGGAATTATATATGCTGATACGATTGTCGTATTTTATAGGGTGATTTTTACTGGGTTTCACTTGTTACAATTCACTCTCACGTTCATTCTCTCTTTCTTTAAGGAGACCAAACGGTAGAACGTACGAGTGGTTTCATCCAACTCTTTGGGATGAAAAGAATAATTGAGTCCCAAAAAAACATTAGTTTTACCAGGACATTTTTCGGGAACCTTAAATACTACTTTTGAGGGTTGACCGAAATCGATGTCGAGCTTCTAAGACCTACTTACTAGACCCCATATGTTATTTTTGAACAAATTTCATAAACATTGGTCCCGTACCTAGTTTTGGAAAAAAGCTCTAAACGGCTGACGGACCGTATTTTTTCCATTTGAGAATTTTACGCATCTTGAAATGTAATCCAATAAATTTTGAGGGGCATAACTTTTTTTTTCATGGTCGGTTAAAGGTTCTATATTGAAAATAATGAATGAAGGGGAAAAATATACCAAGTCAGAAAAACTTTCTTCAAACATGAAGAATAATTTAATAAAATAATTTTTTCATCCGAATGTAAGTTATGCATGATGCATATAAATGCGAATGCAAATAAATGAATCGATAAACCACTGGATAAGCACTGTAATCGAAAAGCACTAGAATCGATAAACCTGGCAAAACCTCAAAACTACATCACTTTCGAAATTGCTAAAGTGATATTGGCCAACGGGAATGGCGATACAAGAATACAAGGATACCCGGTCACGCCAGCATATAGGCGAACGAAGAAACGGACGAAACCGCAGAAAAATGCAGCTTCCTTCCTTTCTGGGCATATTGCAACTTCGAGCTGATGAATGCTGACGCACTCCTGGTTGCTACTTTAGTGAATGGCAACGACAATACGATACGACTTCAATCGATAAAGGTGGTTTTCCACTACCCAGTCAGCCCGCACTTCAAATTAAAACCTTGGTTTGGAAGATGAAAATTGACCCGCAAACAAATCCAATAGCTTTCCAGGCTGCGCACTGGGTATGGAAAAATCAACAGGATAATGTTTTTTTACCGCAAGGTTGATAGCAAAAGATGCACTGACTGCGAAGTCCTGAAAGATGTGAAGTACATCATAACCTCCTGCATGAAATACAATGAACCAACTAGGCCGTGCTGTTCCAAGTGCACTCTTTATAGTCATTACTACGTGTCAAGGACTTGAAAACACAACAGATCGTTGGAGTTTATGCCCGAGGCAAATATTGTCCGGTGAAATTATGTAGTTTCAACGAATGTTAATCTGAATTTGCAAATGGTTTAAATTGAATATGAAGCGTAGAAACGAAATGTTTAATATTGACACATGGGTGTACTTTCTACCCAGGCCAATAAAAAAAAAATAAATAATAAATAAAATAAATGGATAAATAAAACAGTCTATTTCTGCCAAATAAGAAATAATATCCAACGTGTATACGAATGGGTGCACCTCTCTCTCACGCAACTCGCGAACAAACTATGGCGGCAGCTTCTTTCTTTGGGCCCAGGATCTCAAAATTATGGAGTGACCCTGTTTGGTACTGCAGGCTGGGAGGGGCCAGCGGTCGAATTCTAGATTGCTGTCAAACACGGGCGCACTCGGCTTGAACTACATATTCCATGAGGTGAACTAATAATAGGTAGACGGAGTGATTGCCGTCCTCACCCCTCACCTGCGATTGTTGACAGTAGTGGCCCGTGAAGTTCATGAGACGGGTTGACCCTTCTGTTAACTAATACTCAGACCTGTCACGCTGTTTGGTTTATTATTACCAATAATCAACCTTCGCAGCCGACCAAAAAAAAAAAAAAAAAATTAAACCACGCGCAAATGTTGTTTCATGTTTGAAGAAGCGTAGAATCCAAAATTCAAATTACCAAACTTAAAACAAAAGACTGTCCGCCGGCGCAAAGTGAGGCCAAAAGGGTTTTTTTTTGTGAAAAAAACTCAAGTATAGCTCCTTTTGTAGGAAATTTTCCGCTGATTCTGAATATCCCCCATGTCCCTATACCTAAAATAGCTTCTTCGATCCGAAAGCTCGTTTTTTCACTATTTTTCTCACATTGACCGTTGAAACTGACCAACAGTTTTTTCGTACGGAAGAAAAGTTGTGAAGAATTCCGCATTGAGTGAGACTATCGCCAGCTCTCCAACTCTTTTCCTCTATTTTTGGCGATTTTTCAAAGTTTTCGCGCCCTACCCGCTTTCATGGAAATTCCCAAAAAGTGAGTGGTGTGTCACAAAAACATTTAAAAATTGCTAAAAGTAGAGAAAATGAGTTAGACAGTTGGTGGTGGTCTCGTTCGATTCAGAATTTCATCTCCTACATTTTCTTTTCCATAAAAAAAAAAAAAATTTGTTCGAAAAAACATAATCGTTGAGTGGTAGGAAGTTCGCGCCTTCTGGTAATGTTTGAAATGGTACTGAAACTACAGCTGTTGTAGACCGGTGATGAAATTTACAGAAATACTAGATACATATATGTTAACTTTCGAGGAAAATTAGTTTCAGGCCGGCGGAAGGCAGCGCATGTAATGTGCAGTTCATTGAATATGTGCAAATCTTACTTTTTTTACGTCTATTGTTACTGTTTTTCATCCCCGCGAAGTAGTGGCTGTGGGAGCTGATTACTTTTTTTTTTTTTTTTTTTTTTTTTTTTTTTTTTTACCATCCAGTACGTGTAAACAGCTTAGAAAGTTCCAAAGTTGTAGTTCCATAGACAAAGGTATACGGGACGAATTCATTTTGTAGTGATAAATGACGTTTTTTAGCTATCTTGAGAAACTGAACTTTCAGATGCACCCCTATTGCAGAAGAAACAATTCTGATGAAATAAACACTCATTCCGCATCTTATAAATTAGTGAAGAGTAGAATAACAAAGGAAACAACGTCAAAATCGAACAAAAATGATGGGGTTCCTTCAAGCCTTGCTTCGCTATGCGGCACCGTCCATCTTGGGCCGGCACCGCAGGCCGTATAAAACTTTTCTCCGATACTACTGGACCAAAGTTTAAATGGCACTACGATTAAAACAACAATATGGGGTGTAGTGAGTCCTTGAAGCTCCTCAAAAATTTTGATCAAATATAAACGGTAGGATTTAAGTAAGGGGTGACTTATTGAAAAACCGAGATTATGAAAACTATCAAAATAACAACAGTAATTTATTTGATTTGCCAATCGAAGATACCATCCCAAATAATCGGATAAAACCACTCAGATCGCTTGTTGATCCATTTCCTCCCCCGTTAGCTAGTATTTTGACTTATAAGACGATCGTCAATACGGGAGCCGAATTATGTGCGTTTGGTTCTGGAATATTTAAAATCATGCTAATTTAAAGTAAACTCCTAATTTCACTCTCTAAAATAATTCTAGGAAGATCATTTTGTTTTCCAACAGAAATAATATTATTACATTACCATATTTAGACAAAAATAACTAGTTTTTTAGAAACTTTTTGCTATTTGGTCGTTGAAGGACTAGTTGCGACCCTAACATGTGTGTATATTAGGAATCACTCTGAAATGTTTGACAATCCGTCAAGAATATAATTTTTTCCAATCCAGCTCCAGTGTCGAAGCACTGAATGAATGAATGAAAACATGCTTTTATTATGAAAAATAATTTTTAGCATAAATAATAATTATAGACATGCGTAATCATAGTAATTATAGCCTCGCTTACCTAATAACAAATAAAGATACCTCTTCTTACTGTGTTTCAATGATATTTCTACAACCAACATTGCACAGTAAATTCTACAATCATCCTTGAATTAATCATAATAATGACTGAAAAAGATATTAACAAAAAACCAAAAAAGTGACCTAAATGTCATATTCATGAGGACTTTTGGTATATTCATCCCTAGGTACCTTTGAATAAGTGTGCGAAGTTTCAAAACTTTCGGATGATGAAGTTTGCCTTACTCCTTAATGGATAAACAAAATACAAAATTCACTTTCAAGGTAGAAATAATTATAGCCAAATAACAAATAAAGATACAAATGATATTACAAATAATAATTGCGAACCAACATTGCACATAACAAAATCTCGTAAATTCTACAAATTAATCAATAGCAATAATAATGCTTCCATATCTACTAATAAAACAATCGGCATCTGAAAAAGGCTAAATGTCTAATGGTTATTAAATCAAACTCAACTATTAAAACCATATTCATTTATGGCTTTGAACCGTAGTTGCCATGCAACAGAGCAGAACCTAAACAAATTCTGATTATCGGACCCTATTAGCGCCAAATACGCCTCCCAACCCAGTTCTCCAGCACCCAAGTACCGCCGTCTTACGTCACCCAATGCCGTACATCTTCCGATAAAATGATAAGCATTTTCCACCTCCTGACTGCTACACAAATCACAAGTCTGTGCATTGGTGGTTCTATACGGTCTATATTTCAGAGCCAAAAGATCGCCCCTAATTTTAAAAGCCCATCTGCTGTGTTGGAAGCTTCTAAATTGACTGAGGGGTACCACTTCACCATTACCACACTTAAGCACTAAATACTGAGGGTTATTTTGCGACTGTCTCATCTTTTCCTCAAAGTTGGCATACATTATTGCCCTAACCATTTCCAAACTTTTTTCCATTATCTCTTACCACACACCAAGGTCTGTCTGTGGTGTCAAAGGGATGTTGTACTTATTCCTCAAGACCCCCCGCTCTTTCGCCCAATACACATTCAGCTCAATACATTTTTTGGCTAAATAATTCGGGAGACGGTTCTCAGATAACTTCTTGACTTTAAATATAAAACCGAAATGCATTCGAAGTGTATACACAAAAAGCGGTTTCAGCTGGGTTTCCAAGAACACAATATAACCTGGCGTGCACCTCGGTAAGGAATACACCATTTTAACGAAAAAACGTAGAACCGCTTCTACACAGTCACCATAAGCCAAACCCCAAACCTACAACGCCTCACAACAGCATCGAAAACTTTCAACTTTTCCGAGAACGAAATTTGAGAATGTGACATAAAATTCTTCCACATAGTCGCAATAGCGAGCTTTGCCGTTGCGCTCTTTTCTCGCAGGTGCTGTGTAAACGTGAGAGTTGATGTCAATAAGACTCCCAAATATCTATACCTACTGACAACTTCTATGTTCTGACCTCGAAACCACCATTTTTCTTTCACACTATGCCTTCCACCGTTTCTAAAAACCATGATTTTTGATTTCGATAAATTCAGATCCAAACTCCATGTTGAACAGTATTCCTCAAGTTTATCAATCATTGTTTGCGGGCCAATCACACTGGATGACAAGAGGACCACTCATCAGCATACGATAAATGTCTGACCTCTCGGTCACCCACCCACACACCATCTCCAAACAAATCGTGAAGATCATTCATAAATAATGCAAATAAAGTTGGCGAAAGTAGGCATCCCTGTTTAACACCTGAAACTGTCTGAAAATAATTCGTGGTGGAATTAGACGCAAGTCTCACGGCCGCTTCCGTGTACTCATAAAGACTACTCAAGGCGCTAATAAATTTCTCAGATACTCCCTCCGTGGACAATTTGTACCACAGATAATTTCTGTTGATTCTGTCAAACACAGAGGCAAAATCTATTTAAAAAAAGCGTAAACTTTAGACCTCCTTACTCTCAACTTTATATGAACCAAACTAGTCAAATTAAAAACGTTATCAATGGTAGAATAATTACGTCTAAGCCCCGCCTGAAACTCATTAAGAACATGCTCGTCTTCCATCCCCCTTGTTAGTCTCTCCAATAAGAGCCCAGCATATAATTTAGCCAACGTATTCATAAAGGAGATTCCCCTATAATTATTAAGAACATTACTAGCTCCTTTTTTATATAACGGGTAGATAATGGACTGACCGAAACCTCTGGGTGTTGAAGCATTGTGTGACGTCGCTCGGGTAAACTACTTAGTATTCAAAGGAAAAACCGGACATGAATCGAACTTTTCACGTGAAATTGGGTGGGATGGGTTCATGCGTAGAGAACATCTAATGACAAATCCAACGATACCAAAACGATTTCGGTGGGTTGTGTCGAGCACTTTTTATTCGAAATGATTGATCTTAAAAAATGAAATTCAAAACACCTTATTGACTGCAGCAATGTTGGTCGGGAATAGTTTTAACGTAACTAAGTGACGTTATATTGTGATTGGTTGTGTTGTGTGTACGGAGGGGACGCTAGGCTGAAAAATTAATTAGGGGGGAAAAAAGTTGAACTTCATTGCTGAAATTTGAATTGAATCCTTTTCGGGACTGCTGGTATAAATGACAGGGTAAGAAGCCACCTTACAAAGCACCTTGTGCTATGTAATTGCCATAAATTGCCCGACACGAGTTCACAGCAAGCTAGTAGGTACCCTATAAACCACAAACGTTGTCAAATGCATACCAGAAAGTGAAAAGTTATGTACTAACGTGAAAGAGAAATAATACAATTATGTATAAAATTTTAGGTTTTTTGTCCCGAAAAACTGCGAAAATTTGCCACTAGTTCAAGAAATATTTTTTCACACAAAAACAGAAGGAAAAACTTGAGAATACTTCGTTTTTATGACAATGTTTCGTATCCCATGCTATATTAAGGAAAATGTTTTACTGAGTTTGGTAGTTTAGGGGCACAGCAACAAGAGCGTAGTATGAGGGGTGTCCCTACATTTTTTTTAAGTGCTGTACAATGACTACAGGGTGATTGCGGTTGCAGAGATGTGCTTTGGTAAAAATGTTAAAAAATTATGCCCAATGATTAATATTATTCAGCAAGGAAGGTGGAGTGAGAAACTGGAACATCCAATAGTGATGCACTAGTTGGTTAACTACTTACACGGTTACCAACTTAGAGAATCCAACTTTGATGCATCAGGTGTAATTAAATCGACCCCGAATATTGCGGTGCTGCTAAATCTGATGAAACCGCGTTGAATCAAGACGATCTAATAACCTCTTGTAGGGCCACTGCACCCAATACTGATCGAACCTTCCCTGAGGGGAACAGCGACTATGCCACTCATTGGAGTTCCAACCGCGTCCGTCAGCTCAACTTGGAAATTGCGATTTGGAGAGGTAAACTCGCCGCATTCCCAGGGATTCACAACTCTCAATGGATCCGCCTTCTCCCCTTCTCCTACCCTCTTCTGCGAACTTGGAGTTGTGAATTGCTGAGAGGTCTGCGGTTTTGACTAGCAGCACCTTCAGAATTTATGGAACACCGTGGCGGCGGCCGAGCTGTGCCAGGACGGGGACTGCATTAGAAAGTGATAATCTCTCCAACTCCAACAACCTCGGATTAGTTGAATTTCCGCACTCAAGAAATTAAACGTCAAAGCACTAAAACCATCTCACGACACCTTTTGGGCATGATATAGTATTTATGACCCGCATTCAATCTACACCCTTCCCGATTTTAGATTATCGATAAGAAAAAGATTGTGACTTAATGAATTATGTGAGTTTTAATGAAAGCCTCAGGTATTGTGTGGTTA
The DNA here is from genome assembly GCA_030762985.1 of Adelphocoris suturalis. NCBI lineage: Eukaryota > Metazoa > Arthropoda > Insecta > Hemiptera > Miridae > Adelphocoris > Adelphocoris suturalis. The sequence goes on from CM061048.1 coordinate 32,066,043, forward strand.
GGTGCTCTTCCTCGTCTTCCGAATAGTCATCCTACTCAAAACAACTGCGAAACCATTCCAGGACAGTTTTAATATACATCTTGCTGCTTCTAGAACAGGGGCCACAAAGGTCTATAGAAATAGTGAAATTGAAAAAATATGAGAGGCGAGACAAGATTTGAACTGTCGATGTTCGATTTACGAAACCAACGTGCTAGCGGTCTGAGTCATGGCGTTCCGGACGGTAGCCCTTCCACGACAGTTATAATAAATTACAAATCAGGATTATCAATTTGGTAGGACGCTCGGAACAGTATCATAGCGAGTGATAATATATTACGTAATAGTTTAGGGATCAACCAATAAGATAACCTCTCAATAATATTACACCTTCGCCATTTCTGCGTATGAAGCAAGAAACGCGAGTGGCTTGCAACATTAGTTATTTGACTCATTCTGATAATTTGATTATTATACACCTCACGCTCGCACGCGAAAATTCATATATTTATGTACCTATCAATCACTTTTATTGACCCTCTGTCATCTGGAACGCCTTTCGTTTCGCAATCCGAACATTGACCATTCAAATCCTGTCTCGCCTCTCTTATTTTTTTAATTTCACTATTTCTGTCGACCTCTGTTTCCCCTGTTCTAGAAGCAGCAAGATGTATGCTACTTAGCACAAACTAAGATTTCATTCGATTCCAGTAGCATTTTCAAGAATTGAACAGTTTGGAACTGGAATGAAGATCAATTACATTGGGATCGAAGGTTGCCACTGCGAACGTACATAATTTAAGTTTATTTTGATTTTAATACATTTATTATGAGAAATTCGAGGGGTTATGTTGATGATTTTTAATGGTACTGTTGGAGTTCCATTTCATTAGAATCATTGGTAGGTACAGCTCAGAACGGTAAACTCTCACAATACTCAAAGCTTACTCATTAATAAGTAAGCTTATTAATGAGCTTACCTCATTAATAAACCCTTTAGACAGTTGCGATCAAATTCCCTGTGTAATCATTCCGTCTTCAAACAATGGTAGCTTGAGCGTTTGATTTCTCTAAATCATCTTCGAATCTTAAAAATTTCCTTTTACTTTCAAGGTAAAACTATTGATATCTTATATTCGCACACTTTGTACAAGCTCCTGCACATCAAAGCCAGAAGAATGATAAAAAATCAGCAAATGGTAATATATACTCCTCAAGTATGTTGATAGTAACGTTATACATATGAAAAACTGAACCAAATCTATCAAACTGTTGAATAATTATTTCTAGCTAACCATAATATATTACCAACATATTTAATTGTACTATTCAATTATAATGAAAGGACATAGCTGTAACTGTTTAAAAACTTACCTTTTTTTTTTTTTTTTTTACTTCCGTCAAAATAAATGTATTATGTTTGATTACTAAATTGCCACCCCACATCAATAATTTGCAATTCCTTCGCCTAAACCTAAAAGGTAGTTTTTAAGCATAGTTGCTGAAAAATATCTATTTGAATGTCCCATTACTCCTATTACTTCAACCTATTTGGAATATAGTGTACTCTTTGAATGAGCTGAACATGACTAATTTTTACAGCTATACATTCCATTATTGGCAAAAGAATACTACAAATCGTCTGTGATTCAATGTGCTGTTCACCCGTGGCATTTTGAACTGGCTCGATGCGACGACATCTATGTGTTTCCTTTCTAAAGTCACAATAAATTCTTAGTCTCATTTGAAATCAATCCTGATTGATACCTGATCATTTCCATACAGGAAAGTATGATTCGATTTTCTTCTAATTAATTAAATGTTGAAACTTGAGTTGCTTAGGACTTTGAAGCAACAGGTTTCGATGAAAAAACGGAAGTTGAAGAATAATGTTGTCTATCTCCGCTAAAACAAATAGTTGGATTGTCATCTAGAGAGCAATAATCAAACTATTCGAGATTACAGTTACGGGAAATTACAGTTTCCGAGATAAAAGTCAATAATAACCTATCTGTTAGAACCGCAACACATTAAAGAAATTTTAGATGTCTTGCTTAATCCAGGAACTTCACAAAAATTATGATGCAATCAAAACCGCGATACTTAAACGTTTCGGGGATACCGAAGAGTAAGAAACAAAGATTGGCTTCGACGGTCAGGTCACCATAAGTAACAAACAATCATTGAATTCATTTAATTTATCGTATCTATTGTATTTATTGTATCTCTATATTTTCGGGAGTTAGACAACGTCCCTGTTCAACTTCCAACCCCCCCCCCCTCCCCCACACACCCACTAAAATGGGATTCCACGAGTTTTGAATCCCATCCGAAGTTGGATCATTTACACAAGGCGCGCAACATGGAACCAGTGCGTACGTGAATTTAAAAATTCAACGAAGCTTATGGGATGTTTCCACCAGTGACTACAAATAACGGGGGAGTGGGGGGGGGGTGCTGGAATTAGCTTAGAACTGTGGCTGAATTAGCCCGGAAACTTCCAGTGTATGAGTCGCAATTTGCGAGGAAACGGACAGTAACTGCAAGTCTGATGGTAGCAGAAACTGGAACCTTAAAATTCGTCTCCTTTTTCGAAATACGTGGTCCAAACTTTTCCAGAACACATTCAAAATCGGCTAGGTCCATACAAACAAAATTTCGAAACCCCATTTCATCCTCCAATTTAAGTGTCAAGAAAAATGTGCCCATGCTTATTTCAATCCTTGAATAAACCACGCATCCATCAACGGCTTTTCTTTTTTTTTTTACTCCGTAAAGTGATAGGTATATCACTTTATATACAGTGCTCCGACAATCCCTGCAAGCGCGACCAAGTCCGACATGTCTCAGATTCAAACTAGATGCGTACACAATTCCCAGAGCGACAATGTTGTGGCGCAAGGAATCTGTGACACGAATCCGAGCTCTGCGACAAAGAGTCCGAACAAACAATCCCAGTGCTTACCAGGCATATTGATATCACGTTGTATCGAAAAATTATGCTAAGCATTACACTTTTCCAAGGAAAAGCTCAAAATCTGACACCAGTTATTTATTGATGCATACCTATCTAATTTAAGTTGTTCATGAATGTCATTCGGTTCAGTTGAATGCACAATTATAACGAGGTCAAACATGAAGAGAAAAAGTGTTAGCAATATTGATAGGCATTGTCAACCTTTCCACACGCTACGTTCCGCACGGATTCCCTTCGATACGGCAATCGAGAAATAACAGGGAGAGGGTGTTTGAAGTTGGAAAATGGTTTGATTGATCTCCCTTTCACAGCAACGGCATCCAGTGAGGTGGCGTTCATGAAAAAACAGGGCGAAATTGCCGAACTTTCTACTTGACTCGCTCCCCTGCGATGCCGGAGGGTAGAAAACCAAGTTCCAATGCTATTAGCTACCGCAATCTCTGTCTTCAAAATCTTCCAGAGCTGTTGTGGGAAAAACTGGCAAAGCGTTGACAACTGTCTTTCTCCGAACACCTGTTTTTGCAAATGAATTGATTTTGATAAAGAAACGTTCTTTGAGCCTCTCTTTATCTTGGCTTTATGTAGGAAGTTAAAACGGTTTTTTATGTTAGGTACCGTTTTATTTACACGAATAACTTCTTCCTATAAATGTTGGTTGGCTGATATTTCTTTGACATAAATTATGAAGACTTTTTTATTTAATTTGAATAATTTATGTATTTTCCATACAGGCAATCTTAGAGTGGTGTGAGTGATACATTACCTTAGATAAAAACATTAATTATTGAATTATTATTATTGAAAAGCAAAAAGCAATCAAATCAAGCAAGACGCTAGTCTCGCATTGCCAAGCCAGACAATGCAGACGCGTCGCGTATATGTAAAAAAGAGAACTTCGGCCAAACTTTAGCCACCTCCCCAATCTGTTAGTTAAACACCGATTTTCCTTGCATATCCTGGGAAGGGAACCTGGTCTGAGTAACCCGAGACAAAATTCGTAATGGTAGGATGATTCTAAGTTACCTAAAACGATGCGTCAAACGTTGTTTTGGGACTTTCTTCTTTTTTTTCTTCTTCTTTCTTCTTTCACATGACTATTTACCCCACCATATCTAACAGTTCACCAGGTACCGATTCCGATTTTGAGTGTAGGCCACATTCATCATAAGAAAGTACCTTTTGTAGGTTTCCCCCTTCTACTCTTAAGCGGAGGGGGGTTAATGAGGAAAGGGTGGGGGTGTTTATCCGTCCGTCTGGCGCATCACGCTCTGCCAAGTGAGGAGATCGCCCCAGTGAGTATTTCTTTGGAGACCCTCAGAGTTTGGCGACCGGGATTTGAAAATTTTCAACCCCCACCCCATTGATTGGTGGTGGGGAGGCACTTTCAACCTAGATATTATGATAGGTCGAGTGGGCGGATTTCTTCAGGGACCCCCAGAGGGTGGCCAGCGGATTTTAAAAGTAGGGTACACCGTGATACCCTGGGATACACTGTGGAAGGTATCTCGAACATTTTCAGAGGGGATGGGTGGAGGGGAAATGGTAAAAGTGGTCGGATATCGACGGGATCAACACCTATCGTCACTACACCACCCTGAATACACGGTGGGAACTACCCCGAACATTTTCAGTGATGGTGGGTTGAGGAGGGGAGTCCTAGGGTCGGCAGTAGGCGCTCGATCTATGTGTGTGTGTGTCCTTCCAGACGATTACTCTTCTTAGAAATGAGATAAAAATTCCGTTCTTTCGCCAAAAAATCAAGCATTCTAAACCAAAGGACGAGGTCGTTGGCCAGCATTATTTGAGCACGTTAAATTGGTCAAATTTTAAAAAGTACTGAAAAAATCACTAAAAATAGCAGGAAACGGCTGAAAATCGTTAAATTTATATTTTTACCAGAATATTAGTCAAATAATGTTTATCAACTATAAAATAGAATACTAAAAAAAATTACATACACAATTATGCAGAAAAACGGCTAAAATCGTCAAATTTATTTTTTTAGCAGAATATTACTCAAATATAGTTTATTAACTATAAAATAGAATACAAAAAAATTATCTACGAAACTATGCCGAAAAATGTTCTAAAAAATAGCATCTGAAAAAAAAAAAAAAAAAAAAAAACCAAAATCTCTTTTTGGATAGCAGTTAATTATTGAGAATGAGTTTTTTGTCATAATATTGGTAGCTACCAATTTCTTTTCACTTTAAGACCTATATTTTCAAAACAATGTAACATAATGTAGTACGATAATTTATGAAAATTCGCTCATTCGATCATGCTGCAAGACTGGAACTTTGTGGCTTGGCATGTTTTGTACGCGGAGCGTCTTTGTTGGGGGGGGAGTAAATCGTGTGACCTTTCCGTTTTCATTCACTCAATTTGATATACATTCAATCATCCGCCAATTTCTTTGAATATTTTATAAATCGCTTATTAAGTGTAAACTGAATATGTCGTTCGCTTTTGCAAATAGGTATTAGTATATCTACATTATTTCAGGAATATTGCTGATTAATATAGGAATATAAAACTTGATCATTACCTAATAGGGTGATAATACTTTCATACCTGTACTTCATAATATCATAACGGGTGTAAGATTGTTGAACTTGAGTATTGAAATTTAACATTCATCAACTTTAAAATATAAATAGATATTCATCAAACTTCGTAATATGATAGGTTGATACATTGAATTTTGACATTTTATGTCTTTACTATGGCACATAACTCAAAAGATGTGACGTTCGGTGTGACGAAGAAAGCATTATGAAAAATTTCTAATGATTTAGAAATCGTTATCATCGTTATCGTTATATCGTGATCGTTATCATCGCCAGTTATCATCGTACAAAAATCGTTCACCACTCGTTGGATAGCTCTCGATTTACCTAACCATATTACGTTAACCACTGCGGAGTGCGTGGCCGACAAGCTGCGGTATGAGCGTGATTGTTTAAATAATTGTTTACACACTGGTGATCATTCTCAATAATTTATATTGTGAACACGATTGCAAGCTTTATATAAGTAAAGACATAATTTTAAGACCAAACAAATCACGTGCGGGAGGGGGCGCAAAGACAGAAAATGTCCCTCGTGGTTGCGTACTTGTAGGTTTCATACTTGCCGTCTCTTTTTGTCTTTATATTTATAAATGTTAGATTTTTATGAAAAAGTGAATGACATTATGATAAGTAAATGAATTATGGAATCTGAAGTGGGATTTTCGTAGGGAAATCGTAATTGCGTTGTAAAAGGCCTCGCTTCCAATTAACGCTCTCCAGGATATCCTGGTAGAACTTGGAAGTTTGGTTAAGAGGGTTTTCTTGTAATTCCCCCCCAAGTACAATCACAATAAGAAGCCTGAGAACGCGAAAACGTCAACTCAGCTGCGAGGAATCGTTTGGGTTGAAGGGTTGAAGGGAAAAGCTGCGGTGAAAATGGAAGTAGGCGGTGGTGAAGAGTGGCGGGTTAGGGGGGGGGGGTGGAGTGTTGAGGGCGATGAAGGGGCTAAGGGGGAGACGAAGGGGGCGATAAAAGGGGCAAAGGGGGTGAGAAAGTGGGTTAAGGGGGAGAGAAAGGGGGGTGATGCAAGAGAGGGCACAGGGGGCTGTTGCCCTCTTCCCCGTCACAGTCGCAACAACTCGCATTCATCATCGGAAGGGATGAAGGGGGCCTCCAGCGACAGCCAGAAACCGCGCGAGTGGCGCTTAAATTACCCGCAGAGCTCACAAACTCGACCACAATGTTTGGCCACAGTCATTATCATCAGTTGATTAGATTTTTAGCGCTTCTCAAGCACATTGGAATGCAGGAAGGATTAATGTTTGGAATTCATTAGACATGTCGACGAATAAATTATCTCACTTCCTGAACTTTCCGAACGGAATTAGGCAAAGTTACAGTACAGGACTAAAAAAGTTCTAGCTGTGCAGCAAGAGTATAAGTTGTATACTCCAGTATAAGTGAATTTTCGTAAATTTTTGTATCATATTAAATTTGTATTTATTTTATTTTATTTTTTTTGAATTTGAGTTCTTCGAGTGCAAAGAAATCGTTTAATACTACCAGTTTTAATTTAAAAAAAAAAAAAAAAAACTCGTTTCAAATAGTAGAAAAAAGTCAAAAGTTTTCCTCATATTAGCTGTTCTGCCGTTTTATCGATTTTTCAGCAAATAATAATGAAATATTCGTAGTGCTTCACTATCAATACAATAGTCTCATGCACAACACGGTAAAAAGCCTGGAAAAAGGATGTGTTGTCGTATGTGTTCATTTTCACCGCAGAGGAAAACTTCTACCACCTCCTCAATGTGTGGATAGGCTAATTCAATTTTCGAAAAATTTGATTTTAGAAATGTTGAAACCATTACAATAGCTTCATTTTTTACGAAAATTCGCTAAAATAATGCTTGATGTCAATTGGTACACGCACCAATTAAACTATTTACTCGAGAAGAATGAATTAGTAGGAGGAAATATGCAGTCCAACTCGCACATGACCTGAAAATCGCATCAAAATCTGATGAAATCAGCGGTGATTCAGCTCAATTGAAGGGTTATACATTCGCGCATGCTCACCAACCACTAATGATAAAATCATGTTGAAATTGATATCCATTCATTGAAATTAAGCTGGATTGGATGGCTAGAAAGTTGTCGTACCCGATCTTTGTACTCGTTAGTTTTCCAAATAAACACGACCAAGAGCCTGAGGGGAGAGCAGGGACAAAGGTGGGATGGGTCTGAAGGAAAAGGTAGCCTGATTTAGTCGGAGTGGAAAACCCTCGCTCTAGCCATCAGGACTCATTCTGGTTAGCCAAATAAAACCAACAACTTGGCTTCATCGTACAAACCTCACTCCTCAGTTGGTATGATCGCCTTCCTTCTCTGTGTTATAGATCCAACATTTTCTATTCATAAGCTTATTATTTCCATTAGCTCTTGTTTATTACTTGGTTATTATCCACGGGCCTCTGTGATTATTAGTAGAGAGTTTTCGGTGACCACTAACGTACCCTTAACGACACCCTAGCGTACCCAAGAGTACCTTCAAGGGACGTAAGCAACGTCTTACGTTAGAATAGACCATATGACGTCACCCTTTTGGGAATCTAAACGCAAACGACACATGCCTGATCTTCCTGTAAATGTAACACTTCACTCAACTGGTCACCTCAAAATTACACGAATACTAGGTGAAGTAAATAATAATAGTTTTTTCTTCAAATGCCCCATTAATTATGTTGATGTAGTGGGTAGGTTTTTGGAACACCCCTCAAACTTGGTTATTTTACGTTTCAAGTCGCGTAGAAACCGAATCTGCTATCCAAAGTCCGCCTCTGCCGTCTAGCTTTTCTAGTCTCCAACGAGGGAAAAAAGAACCATTCTTTTGCAAACAGGCTCTATTTGATCGATTTGAGCCTTGTTTTACTTATTATTTCACATCTTTTAAATGAAAAACCCGAGTTTTGAAACATTTCATCTTTGCAGAATTGTTCTTAGTTTGACTGGTCTCGGAGCTGTTTTTTCGAGAAAATTGCGTGAATTGCTGCCTTCAGTGATATTTATCAGGTAAATTCCTGGTTCATTTTCATGAAGCTAAATACTTCTATACTTGATAATGATTTACCCAACGGCTACCTAGAAAACATGAAGTTTTTAACGACCATAATGACCCGTAAGTAGCAACTAAACCGCGGTTTTTCGCACTTGAGGCTTACTATCCTTGCGTTAAATCCATGCCCTGTTTACTAAAACTAACAAGAAATTCGAATTTAGGATTGAAAATCGGCGTTTCATCTCGAAATAAAGAAGTTAGATTATACAACCAGTAGACAACAATACAGCCGGGGAAAATATCGCGTTGCACAACCACCATTAACGTGCTATAAAAATTAATGAAACCGAGCCCCCGGTTCTATTTGGGTTAGCATCTTCATTTGCTCCCTCAAGACTACGGCGACGGTTAACGTTGAATTAAACTCACCAAAAACTCTCTAATTGCTGAAGTAACCACCAGATTAGAGCTACGGTATCCACGGCTATTAGGTAAGGCAATGGTGCACGATACACAAGCCCAGATAAAAGTTAAACAGAGCCTCACTGCATTCCGCGATAAATTATATGTTTTTTAGTAGACTATAACTTGTTGACTAAGATATTTATTGCTTGTCACTTTCGCTGGAAATAAATTCTCCTGCAAAATATATGCTCCTGTTGTTTCCCGAAATGATTTTCAAGCCTACATCCGTACCAGAACATCCAATCCTCTCTTCAACGCCATCCACACGGGAAATCCACGCGACCCCCCCCCCCGCCCTTCCCACCACCGCCACCCGTTCTGACTTCTACCTCGACAACAAAACGGACGGAATTATGTATAATCCCGACCAGAGAAGATGATCTCATGTATATTACACGTACTCCACAGAGGTATCTTTTCCAAGGCGAAGGCAAGAAAGGGGCTCGAAGAGAGCGAGTCCCAAAAGACCCTGTAGAAAATACGTTGAGCAAACACGGTCTGCTAGGTTCATTAAATGATGCCGGTTCAATTGCCGTCTTAAATTGGTCTCGATGTCCCTGGAGGATCTCCCCCCACCGCCACCCAATATTCTGTCGAGCTTCAAGATCCTTCTTTTTTCCCTCAGTTCTACCGTTTTTCGCCCATTCTCTTTTCGCGGCTCTTTCCAGTTTTAAACTCCAGACTCTTTATTTGTATAATTTTCTCGCCAATCGTATCAGTTAATTTGGCTGAAGGAAACTTCAAGTTAACCCTGCGTTTTTTAGCATTTTCATTCTTCAAGGGTGAAAGCGCTTTTATTATCATCGCTCAGAAAGATGTGGTTGAAGTGGGAAGAAACTAGACTTAGAATAATATAAGTCTAGTCCATTGAGTAGGAAACTGCCATACCCAATGTAGAACATGAATACGTGAAAAACTAATTTAATGGGAAATAAAATCGACTGAGAATACTCACAGATGGAAACAATACTAGAAGCGGCATGTAATAATAACTGAACACATCAAAAATAACCAGAAAACAGAAGATAAGTACATTATTATGAATGATTTAATAATTATGAAAACCAAATCGATGATAATGCAATAGTTAGTTGATGCATCATATTATTTTGATGTTTAAGTTAAAGTTGCCTCAAAGTTTCGCAAATTTTGTGATGATTACTTGGAAAATCATGGATTATGTTGCTTAAACTTAAAGATATTGTTAGTCCATAGATTGGTTCAAAAATTGGTGAATTAAGAACTAGACAGTAATAATTTTATGATGCTCAAACTTCAAACAATCTAAATGTCAATATTATTACAGTCTGTACGAAGCTGCATGTGTTTGTGCGCTCATTTTGAGACAAAGAAGAAAGAAGCTGAAGACAAGAACGTTTTGGGTCCATCCAATCATCAGTATAGATAAAATCCGAATAAGTTCTTTAATTACTTCAGAAGAGAAGAGAAAGTTTTAATCAATTATTGGTAGCTCGCGGACCACGTGTAACGTAGGTACCGGGATACGTCCTTCCGACAGGCTGTACCACCGCAAGAAAGATTGGCTGTGACTCTAAAGAAGGTAATAAAATAAATAAAACTAGCATTTAAATGATTTATAATTAGAAAAAATGAAAGATTATAATTTTATTACTTCATTTTCAAAGTTGAATGTGACGAGAAAAAGTATAATATGTTTTTGAAGCGAATGAAAAAAAACTGAGAAAAGTAATCGTAAAATCAAATCGAAAAAGTCGACTAACAGGATAAGTTCATGTTTAAAATTGAAGACACGTCGGATGCGTTTTCCCACGTATCTTGGTAAACAATACTACAGGCCTGTTGGGGATTGGAAAGCCCCAATCTAGTGAGTACATGGACCCACATAAGATGGACCTACGTACCAATGTACTCAATGAAATAGTTGCGACGTGAATGTGATGTTGAGTACAAAGGCCAGCCAATGTGATAGAAAGAGGTAAATTTGATCAAAATGACCAATAATTTGGTCAAAGTGAGACGGTGCTGAAGTTCTATCTGAAGTCTTCGCGTTTTCTTGTCAGTGCTTTTAGCTGCTTCTGTGTACTACTCTAGGTCCTTTTGTATATCGTTGAGAGTTCTTTGATCTGTAGTACCTAATGGACGATGAAGTGGTGTTGAGCTGTGTGTTATCCGGATTTATGTCGATTGTGGTGTGGTGCTAGAGTCTCGTTAGTAGTTGGTTCGGGAAGAATTAGTAGACCGTTGTGACAACATGTGTTAAAATGACCGTTTTTAGCTTCAGCGGAGAAATGTACCTCCTTACGATGGTTGCAACTGACTGTCATTCTGCCGAGGTCATTCTCTTCGATTAGGCATTCATTTTCAAAATTCTCCGGAATAGCCACGCCTGTGACTTTTGCGTAACGATTCGTCCATAGGAACGAAACAAAATTTCTACAGTTAGTATTAATGTCAGCCATTTGCTGTACTATGTTTCTAGGTCTTTCGGTTCTTGTAAAGGACGTTGGTGTTCCTCAGGGCGAGCCCTTCGATGCAACGTGTCCTCCACCTTTTTCCTCTCTTAGCCGGCCTTCCTCTAATTTACTCGGACAGAGTGAACAATGCAGTAATCACGAATGGAATCTGGAGAATTTTAACGGAGGCATGTTTAAATTTCGTCTCCTGGCTAGACATTGAGGTACCTCACTGCGTTACCAGCTCCACGCACAGGGATATCAACCACGATGGTGAAAATAACGCTCATCGTTAAGGATCGGTTGGAACCACCAAGACGGATCTTGTATTGAACGGGGACAATTTTCCTCAAGTGCTTGCGTCGAGCTGGTTTGAATGAGCCGTCTAACGCTAAAATCTAACCATGGAGTGCTTCGCAATTTCGGCGGACGTTATAAAATTATGTGTAAGGATTTTTGAGTGGAATGTTTCAATGTTCTCTCCATACTCCTCAAGCGATGTAGCGGATAGCATATGTATCGTATTCTGACCTGTTAAGAAAGACCGCTATATCTACTTAAAAATAGTTTTTTTTTTTCATAATCGATGTTTGTCTATTAATTTATTTATTATTAATACCGGAAAAGCCAAATTACTACATACAATATAAAAATCTAGTTATTCAACAATATTTAGAAAGAGCAACAATAAACAAATAAGAATTCATTTAAAATAAACGGGAAAAAATCATAACAAAAAATCTACATATGTTAACGACAAATTTATATAAACTGTCAGGTTTTTAGGATCTCCTTAGAAGAGCTTAAAGTGATTCTTATGAGAGTTATGCCGTTTTAGTGTCGTAACGTACAAAAGACGAAAAAAAAAAAAAACTTGAAAATAGAATAACTCAAAAACAAAGCGTTTAATCTGTTACAGGAATTTTTGATCAGAAATGAGCCCAAGAATCGATCGCTGAAGTTTCGATCGCATTAACCCGAACACACTGTATAGGATTGACCCAAATCATAATTTAATAATTCAGCGTACTTCTGCTACTATGGCATTGCGATTCACAGTAGGGTTGGCCACTTTTTTTCTTCACCACAAACCCTTGTGAAGCACAAACGAAAATCGAAATAAAATTAGGACCACCAATAATTAACTGATTCACTCACCTCTTTAACCTTTAAACTGCCGTGAGGGCTGCCGGCCGGCTACCTCACAATTTTTCATCTGTATATCCACGGAAAAGTATTTTTCAGGATCCTCTAGTAATTATTAGCTTAATTAGGCCCCAAGCAACTATGTTTTGCAGCATGTTATAAAAGCGGTTACCATGGGTGCCAATGGTACCGCGGGCGGCCTGAGCAGGATTGCCATCAGTACGGTAATTACCGTGAACATTCGGTAATTTTTTGATGCACGTACGGTAGTAATCTCATTACCTTACGCGAAAATACGTTAAAACGGAAAACCTAGGTAAATATATCTATTATATCATTATTGCATGAGTTCATAGCTAAAGGATTCCTTCAGCAAGATTTGAAGAAGGAGAGTTTATTGCAACACTTTTGTTCTTGATAGGTAGTTACCTACCTGGGTAGAGTATATAGGTAGAGTGAAAAATGAATGAAACTTCTTCCACAATTTGTATTGAACTTATTTGCCCTCCCTCACTCAAATGCACAATGCGAGAGGACTTTTAGCAAAGTTAATCTTATAAAAACTAAACCATGAAATGAATAAGTGCAAGTCCGTTGCTGGAGTCATTGGAACTTAATTCCGATGCGATAAATATGTGATATGCGATAAATTATGATGTCTACCATTTGTATATTCTCTCACTTTCACCCATTTACAATCCAAGCTCCAACCACCAGGAACCTCCAAGCCTGAGAAATCAACCGAAGATGAATTTTTCTTGAAGTGTATAGAAGTGTATGAAGTGTATAGAAAAAATGTTGTTTTTGTCAGTTGATTCAAAAAGATACCTCCTCTAAATTTCGTCATTTTTGACTAAATTCATATGATTAACATTTAAATTTTTGTTTAAATATGCGTGCGATGAAAATATGGTAGGTTCTAAGATGGATGTACGAGAATGTACGGTAATTTGGAAAAGATTGGTTCGGTAATGGATGACCATGAGTTGGCAATCCTGGGCCTGAGTTTCTATTACAAAACGTGAGACCGCCGCCGCCATGAAGTTTGCCGGCGACCTCAGTACATAATGATATACATAATGAATTATATTCATTCACTGAATGTTAAGACCGAAATTCGTCTCGTGAGGAAAGCCAGCACTTGATTTCTCCATTTGGCACCTGGGGAAGTCATGCCCCGAAAGGCTTGGCAGTTAAAAGGTCAAACTAAACAGTTCTAGAGTATCTGTTTTAGCAGGATTTTCTGTTTCACTCAAGAGACGACGCTGAACGGAAGAACAAAATAAATAAAGTAAGGACATCAAGGCGCTAGCAGTAACAGTCAAGTTGGTCGAGCCTGAGCCTGCTGAACAAGACAAAAAGATGAGTAGGTGAGATCCTCAAAAACCTTTTCTATTATCGTCGTTTTCTCCCCGTTTTCTGAAGGAAGGAAAGGGAATTGCGGGGAACAGCCTGCCCAGGTCTTTTCCCATTAAATCCTACTAATGACCCCGCGCCATTCCTTTCACTCCACCGAGTTTCTCGTCATCTCCAATTTCGGCGTTCCTCTTTTATCAAGAAATTAATTTCGAGAGACAGCTTTTTTCATGGTGTTCATTTTTACCGGAATATTTCTCAACAACACGAGTTGGGTGTTGTCGATGCGATTGTCAGAAACTGTCTGAACTACTGTTAAATTCATTATTTCTTCATGACATCAATGCTTATTTTATATAGGACACAGGAAGAAGGCGAGGCTTAACAGGTGGAATGGTGGACCTCCGTTTTCGTTGAAATCGTTTGAATGTAAATAAATAAACAAGGGTGTGTTCTTACCTACAGCCTTGATCATGGACCAAGGTTTTAAAACTCTAAGGGCATCTAATACCTTTTTCATTTTTGGATCGGTGTCAGTAGTGTATTAGTCAAATATTATCAAATCATACTTGTATGGGACATTTATGTTAGTACACCCCAAATTACCTTGAAGAGGACCTAGTTGATAGAATGGTGGATGGTTATACAAGGTTCTCTTGAAAGACCACCCTGGTTATACAAGGAAATAAAAAAAAAAAAAAAAAAACATGGTAGGTACATCATGATGACATGACATAGTTTAGATTTGCTAGCTTGGTGGCTGAAATTATATCTCAAGTGTCCATTGCAATTTTAACGATATTTATATTGATTTCAAGCTGCTTCACCTAGCTCCGAACTGCACAATGTGGTAATGTATTACCAAGAAATACCTAGGTCCAGCCTACCTACAAGTGGCCACTGGAAATAGATAAGCAGGCAGTTTGTAAAAAGGTGAAATGTCTACAAGACAATTGGTAGGGATATATAGTGTCTTGGTATGGTCTAGGACCTAAATAGAGATTGTAGAATTGATAGAGGTATTTTGGTAGTATGGTGAAGATGATGATGTGATGAATGTGGTGGAAGACAAGTCTGTATAGGTCTTGATGAGGCATGTTTGTGGTGAAACAGTGTTACGGTGAAGTTTGTGGCCACATACGTTGGTAGTATCCTTAGTGTATCGATGTTATGAGTGGTGAAGAATGATATAGTCCAGGAAATAAAGACATTGAGGTAGAAAAAAATAGAACCCAAACCAAAATTGGTACAGACGTAGGTGGAGGTCCCCTGATTGACATACTAAAAGTCCTGGGTGGTGGGGGTGCCGCTCGAGGGGGGGGGGGGGGTCATTAAAGGTCCCATTTTGGGGTTTTTCGCGAATATCTCGGAAACGGTGCATTCTTCGATGAACCATGTCCTATAGTAAATGAAAGCTGATAAAATTGTTCACAACTTTGATTATATACGTTTTATCGAAATTCCGAACCGTTACGGAGATATATGCATCCGAAAATGGACGAATTTTGAAAATTAGGTTTTTAGCTCACGTTTTTCGGATAACTTTGTTGATTTGCGTCCAAACCGTTTATCTGAGAAAAACGTCCTCTTAGAGAAAGTTGTAGAGCATCAAATTTCCTTGAAGAATATGTGGCTGAATGCCAATTTATCATTCACCAATCAAAAGTTACGCCAGTTTCAAAATTTTGCCCATTTTTACCCAAATGTTGTCAGGCCACTTTTCTGTGTCCTCCAGCTTGAATCGTCCTTCTTTCTGTCATCTGTCGTCATACATACGTCCACTCGACCCCAGAATTACATACCACCACATGGGGGGGGGGGGGGGGGGATGAGACGACGATGTAAAAAAGCGATGCGTGTAATTAATTATGAAGTAATTAAATAATACATGATTACATGATTAGATGATACATGATTAGAACATGTCGTATTCTTCGTCACTCTCCTCGTCGGACTGTTCCGTGGGGGCGGCGTTTGAACATGTTCCGTGACGCCCGATGCAGGCGACGGAGCAGGCAATGCCTGTTTATTGAAGTTTAAGTTGGCCACTACATCAACTTGTGTTATGTTGTTAGGTTCCACATGTTCATATGTTCAATATTGAATAAAGTTCACTCTGTGTATGTTCAAGAAAATGTAAAAAGTGTATTCTTCAAAAAAAATATATACATATATATTAAGTACTAAAACACAGATCAACTGTAACACTAGGTACATTTACAAAATTCCACTGTTAGCACTTCATCTGCTTCAACTGGTTATGGGCCCAGCACTAATTTGTAGACAATCAACATGTCTCATGGGGATCCAGGAGCAGGTGGTTCTCCACCTGTGGCATCTACGAGTGTTGCAGTTGCAGGACTGGGAGCAATGCCGAACATTAAAAAATTGGTTGGTTCAGAAAATTATTCCAACTGGAAGTTCGGAATGGAAATGTTTCTGATCGCCGAGGATCTGAGGGCAGTTGTTGCAGGGACAGAGGTTGATCCAAGAAAGGATGCCAAAGCTCGATCAAAAATTTGTTTAATGGTCGATGAGTCTCTGTATCCTATGGTTCGTAGTCAAAAGTCGGCAAAAGATGTCTGGGCTAAGCTTGAGTCAAATTATGAAAGTAAAGGATTATGCAGACGTTTGAGTTTGCTGAAACAACTGTTTTCACTCGAGTTGACACAGTTTTCAACTGTTGAAGAATACCTTAATCGAATCCTTAGCATATCTCAGCAATTAGAGTCAATCAATGCAGGGCTTGAAGACGAGTTCGAAGACGAGTGTTGTCATGCTGAAGGGGTTGGGTGAAAGCTACCAGCCCATGATAATGGCTCTGGAGAGCTCAGGGGCAAAAATCACAAGTGATTCAGTACGTACCCTATTGAGTCAACAAGCCAAGCCCAATAATGAAAATGATAAAGCTCTAACATTGAAGAAAGAGTCAAAGAAAAAGCATTTTATTCCCAAGTGTTTTGCTTGTGACAAGGACATTTCGCTTCACAATGTAAAGCCAAGAAGAAAAATGCAAGTGAGCAAGGAACTTCAATGGCCTTAGCTATAGGGAGACTGGATAACGATGAGTGGATCATCGATTCAGGAGCTACTTCACATTTTACCATGAGAGACGATTGGCTTAAGAATAGACGACCAACAGAAAGGGAAATAAGGGTAGCAAATAACGAAAAAATTCTAGCAAAAAGCTGTGGGACAGTTAGTTTAGAGTTACCCGGTACTGTAGAGAAAACTGATATCCATGATGTGATGTTCAGTCCAAATCTCAACACAAACCTACTATCAGTCGGGAAAATAGTCAAAAAAGGCTATAAGGTAGTATTTTCAAGAGATGGCTGTAGGATAATGGATTCCCAGACTAGGGTCAAAGGAAAAGTTTTCATACAGGGCATATATGATTCGGGATGTTTAAAATTGTTCCGAAGAACCGTGAACAAGTTAATGCAATCACCTGTGATAATTCACAAATGCTTTGGCACAAGAGGTTGGGGCATTTAAACGTGAGATCCATGAACCTTTTGAGGAAAAATATGGCTCGTGGAGTGAAATTTGCCTCAGCTGGATTTCAACCCTGCGAAGCGTGCGTGAAAGGGAAAATGACAAGACAAAGTTTCCCCACAAGCAAATCAAAATCCAAAAATATTTTGGAATTGATTCATTCGGACGTTTGTGGACCAATGCCAGTGGAAAGTTGGGGAGGAAAGAGGTATGCCCTAACATTCACTGATGATTTTTCTAGGAAAACTTTTGTGTACATGATTAAAAACAAGAGCGAGGTAAAGAATGTGTTTCAAGAGTTCAAACAACTAGTGGAAAATCAAACAAACAAGAAGATAAAAGTTCTAAGGACCGACAATGGCTCTGAGTACGTCAACGTTGCATTGACAGACTTTCTAAAGCAACATGGAATAAGGCATCAAACAACAGTACCTTATACTCCAGAACAGCTAGGAGTCGCAGAGAGAGTTAATACAACTCTAGTAGAGAAGGCTAGGTGCATGCTGCAAGAAGCAGGGCTCAGTGAAAGATACTGGGCAGAAGCATTAAGCACTGCAAACTATTTAAAGAATAGGTCTCCAACATCTGCACTGAAGAAGAAAACTCCTGAAGAAGTCTGGACAGGAAGAAAAGTTGCGTTATTTCATCTTCGTGTGTTTGGCTGCCGAGCTTTTGTTCATGTTCCAAAGCAGAAAAGAAAGAAATGGGACCCTAAAAGCAAAGAATACATATTCGTGGGATACTGTGAAGACACGAAAGGGTATCGATTAAGTGATCCCACTAATCCCACAATCGTAACGAAAGCGAGGGATGTGATATTCTTTGAGGCCGAAACGTTACAAACAAAAACCGACGAAAATCTTCATAATTCAACCACTGAAACAATAAACACTGAAAACGTAGTGATCATGACAAATCAAGAACGATCTGAGCAACCGATAGAACATCCCATTATAATTGAAACAGGGATCGGAGCTTCTCTTGATCTTCCATCAGAACACGTTCCAGAAGAAAATGAAGAATCGGAACAAGAAGAATGGTTTGAAACTGAAATAAATCACGCTGAACCACTACCAGAACTCGCCAATCACAATTCAAGCACAGTGGCATTAAGGAAGTCAAGCCGGATTGTGAAACCAAAACTGTTGTATAGCTACAGCAGGGGATGAACTTGACGAACCAGCAAGTTATAAAGACGTGCTTGAAAGTGAAGAAAAAGAAAAGTGGTTAGAAGCGATGAAACGAGAATATGATGCACTAATAAAATTGAAAGCTTGGGAGTTTGTTGATCGTCCAAGCAACGGGCAGGTTGTCAAGAACCGTTGGGTATTTAGGAAGAAAGTTGGAGTGGATGATAAAATTTCGAAGTTTGAATCAAGACCTGTTGCTAAAGATTTTACGCAACAATACGGTGTAGTCAATGAAACATTCTCAAGACCTATGTTGAAGTTCGAGAAGTTTCGGAGCCTGCAGACATGTCGAGTGTGGTGCCCACTTAAGGGGGAGTATTGAAGTTTAAGTTGGCCACTACATCAACTTGTGTTATGTTGTTAGGTTCCACATGTTCATATGTTCAATATTGAATAAAGTTCATTCTGTGTGTGTTCAAGAAAATGTAAAAAGTGTATTCTTCAAAAAAAAAAATATATATATTAAGTACTAAAACACAGATCAACTGTAACACTAGGTACATTTACAAAATTCCACTGTTAGCACTTCATCTGCTTCAACTCCCCCTCCGTTCCCTCGGCCATCCGGTCTTTCCTGAGCTCACCACCCAACAAATTTGAATGCAAAAGACCACTTCGTACGATCATTGGTAAGGGGTGAAAGAAGTTGAACTCGTGCTTACCATGGAATAACACTTTTTTACATCGTCGTCTCACCACCCCCCCCCCCCCCCCCCCCCCATGTGGTGGTATGTAATTCTGGGGTCGTGTGGGCGTATGTATGACCACAGATGACAGAAAGAAGGACGATTAAAGCTGGAGGACACAGAAAAGTGGCCTGACAACATTTGAGTAAAAATGACAAAAATGGGCAAAATTTTGAAACTGGCGTAACTTTTGATTGGTGAATGATAAATTGGCATTCAGCCACATATTCTTCAGGCAAATTTGATGCTCTACAACTTTCTCTCAGAGGACGTTTTTCTCAGATAAACGGTTTGGACACAAATCAACAAAGTTATCCGAAAAACGTGAGCTAAAAACCTAATTTTCAAAATTCGTCCATATTCGGATGCATATATCTCCGTAACGATTCGGAATTTCGATAAAACGTATATAATCAAAGTTGTAGAGAATTTCATCAGCTTTCATTTACTATGGGACATGGTTCATCGAAAAATGCACCGTTTCCGATATATTCGCAAAAAACCACAAAATGGGACCTTTAATGACCCCCCCCCCCCCTCGAGCGGCACCCCCACCCCCCAGGACTTTTAGTATGTCAATCAGGGGACCTCCACCTACGTCTGTACCAATTTTGGTTTGGGTTCTATTTTTTTCTACCTCAGGGCCCTTTTTTGTCTTCATTGCCTGGACTAATATGTAATGATATAAATTGGTTACGGCGGACCCAATAACAAACCTGGTAAATGCCTGCCTGGGAGATGATACAACCACAGAGTCTGATGAGTTGCTGGTGATGAAAATCGATAGTTGATCGTTTTGATTTCTTTTCCAGTGATTATAGGACGGCGTCAAGGGAAAAGGCAGTTAAAATCTACTAAGGCAGTTAAAGGCTACAAAACACCAGTGTCATCCATGTTCCACCACCGCCACTATTCTTGGTGGCCTCCTACCAACCATAGTTGAAAAACGTGTTGAAAAAGTCATCGTAAATACGGGTAATTGGAGCGTCGATCCGATTGCAAAATAAGAGTGGATACAGCTATTCAGTGATCCTCCGAAACTCGAAATTGGTTTGAGGTGTCCACAACGAGCTCCATTAAGTTTTAGCAATGTGAGTCGATTAGGAAAGAAATTAGCCTCGGAGGTTTCGAAGCTGATAAGAATATTACAAGAACTGAGAATATTACAGAAATATGAAATAACCAGGTGACTCAGAAAGAGTAAAGCTTAGACCATCGAGAAGTTTCAGCGACCCTCTGTTTGCGCGCAAATTGAAAAGAACCAAAAATTTGTGAACAATCTCTTTATACACATATCAAAAAACGTTATAATCTCAAGAAATTTCAAAACGAATTTCCATTAAGGAAATTTTTGATTCATTGCGTTAGCTTAATTTTCCTTCTGTGGTTGGAATTTAAAAAATAATAATTTAATTAAGAGTAGTTCCTCAGTATTCACTAATCAATAATTTAATGAATTAATTTAATTGAAGTAGATGATTACCAACCTACGTTTCACAAGCCCAATAGGATACAGAAGTTATAATAAATCCGATTTCGGGAAGTCAGAACTCTATTTCAATTATATTATCAGCTGATACAATTTCCATAGTTTTCAGGGCGGTTTTTGATGTGTTACAGAATTTGGGAAAATTTTCAAGGAATAGCCCACAAAGAAGATATTGGACGTATTGGTGACTCACATTAATTATAGCATTTCCAAGTCAAATGCAACGTTTTCCAAATCAAATGAATCCTTTTCTAAGTCAAATGAAACCTTTTCCAGACCAAATGAAACCTTTTGAGAAAATGAACCAAATGATGTGAAACCTTGCAAATTGCAGGCGTTGTAGAAAGAAGTTGACAAAATGAAAATTCGATGAATTTTAGACATTGGATTATCGAAGTAGTTCTCACCTTAGTAGAATAGGAAACACGTTAATTTGAGAAATTTCTAACAATAGAATGTGAAGTAGGTACCTACTCGTCACGCCCGCACTGAGAAATAGAAGCTCCCGATAATAGAATTACCTAACGTGAGTCATCAATACGTCCGATATCTTCTTTGTGGCTTATTCCTTGAAAATTTTCCCAAATCCTGATTGATTCCCAAAGATCTCGTTATTTATATAACTTCGAAATTTGTTCACTTCACAGAAATAAACCTTGTTTGAAAAAGGTTTCATTTGACTTCGAAAAGGATTCATCTGGTTTGGAAAAGGTTTCATTAGACTTGGAAAATGTTTCATTTGACTAGGAAAAGGTTTCATTTAGTCTGAAAAAGGTTTCATTTAATCTGGAAAAGGATTCATTTGGTTTGGAAAAGTTTTAATTTGACCTGGAAATGCTATATATAACAAAAGTGCTTCAGAAAAGATGAGGAACAAGACAAAGAAGAGATTCAATAAAACATAACAGTGATGATAAAATCAGCACGATCCACCTACATAATCAAATAATTGATTCATAAACATCTTATCACCTTAGCAATATGTTATATTATTAATTTTGTTTTGGCGAAGTGATTAAATAGAACGAGTGGGGAAGGGAATGTTGGCAATTTTTCAGAAAATATTTAGGGTTTGGTGAAACATGTGGTTGTGAGGATAATAATTAAGTAGTGCGGTAGTAGTGACAGTTTTAATAGATCGGTGGAATGGTTGTAAAGTAAGTTCATATAATAGTCATCATAAGTCGTATACCTTCAATCCTATGTTGGTTACCAAGATGGTATTTCACGAGTTTCTTCTTACTTACTGTATTTTGGTGCCAACATTATCTAACTTTCAACATTCAATGAATAACCGAGGTAGAAATACGGTAGGACCGGTGACGCAATTATCATTTTAGTATCATTTCTCTCCTCTTCTTTGAATGAATAAACAGTTTGCATTAATAATAATTAATTTCTCTTGTTTTTCTAGCTTAACCCGCTGAACTCTCTAGCCCCTAATCCTCTCGGAGTAGCTACATTTACTTTTAAACGATCCCCGATAAAGACTTCATAACAAACTTTCCGTTTAATGCATTGCAAGGGAGCCTCCGGAGTTTGTTTCGCCCGAGCAAAAACCAATTATGAGGCGAGTCAAGTCACTTTCAGCTTCCGAGCGTTCTATTAAGTCGAGAGTGACCTGTTTTAGGGGGCCATTGTTATGGGAGGGCCCCTTAAAAGGTTGTCTCTGGACTTTATCAGGGAGGTCGGGAAATGCCGTTCGGAGTGGATTTAATTAATACGAATTTAATTGAGGTGCTTTTCCACGGTTGCTCGAGGTATAGCTTCTTCAAAAATTGAGGTTGTTTTTAATTTGATTAGTGGCTTTCCAGAAACTAGAGAGAAAATAATGTTAGTGGAGACTATTAATGAATGTGATTCGATTACGGTGCCTTTTATGGGTCTCATCCATCAAGTACCAACTAAGTTATGTTTGGAAAAATGCAATTGGGGTTATTTGAATTATTGAGTCACCGATGAATATTTCAGTCGTAGATCAAAGGTCGGTTAAATTTTCAAATAATTGTATTTTCTAATAAAGAATAGGTTGTTATTTAAATCAAATTAGAAATTTAAAGAATTTCTCAGTGGTGTAAACGAATCATAATAAACAAAAAATGAACCTGCTACAAATCCTTTAGGCTGGGCTCCAAGATTATACAACCACCAAAAAATGAATAGAAACGTACACGTATGGAGTAAATATTTTTGTACTAGTATATATATATGTATATATATATATATATATATATATATATATATATATTTATATCACTTATTGAAAATTACTCTATAAGAGCTTGATTACAATCACAAAATTAGAAAAGATAACAGAAATAACGTCACAAAACTATTTTTTATATTTCGGCTTTTTGCCTTTTTCAAACTAACAAAGAAATTGATTAATTGTAGGGAATTTGTTTGCAACGTTGACAAGGAATTTTGGTAACTTTGGATTTAGTTTCATCGTCTTATGTTGAGGCCTGGAGGATCATAAGCACCCAAAACGTTGCTATGTGCTTTTTCGGATTCGTGAAGCAGTCTCTTGTTTTCGTGGGGTCTCATTTTTTTCAAAACTTTTATCCCGAAACAGTCATCAAACGTCGCGTTATGGGTCGTGGCATGTCGGCTTACAGGAAGGTCTTCGTTAACACTCACCACAGACGCTCGATGATTGTTGACCCTAAAATTGAGTTGGGTTTCGGCCTTCCCTACATAAAATGCAGGACACTCTTTACAAATCAACTCATACACACACATTGGTGTCTGACAATCTGCTGACCCTTTGCATGTGTATGAGTTGGGATTGTTGGGCGATCCGAAAATTTCCTCCTCAATAACCAAAGGGCAAACCTTGCAACGGCGCTTCTTGCATGGGTGCAACCCTTTGCTTGGAACTGGTTCTGGTTTCTTTGACCGCCTGTGTGAGAGTATGTCTCCAAGTGATGAGGCCTGACGATATGTTAGTGTTGGGGCTTCTGAAAAAACGTTTCGTGTTGTGGGGTGGGAGGATAAGATTGGGAAGAGATCTTTCAGTAATTTATTCATTCTCTCGATCCCAAAGAAGAATGTCGTGGTTAATTGGACCTTCTCGCTTTTATTGCGGATTGCTGGTCGATAACCAACATGAGGAGGGATTATCCTCTTCTTCACAACACGTGCCGGATATCCTCTGGTAAGAAGCTTGTTGGATACATTTTCCAAGTATGTCTCTTTTTCTTCCTGCTCACTGCATATCCGATGTCCTCTAATTGAGAGAGCTCTTGGAATTGACTGTTTTGTATGGCGTGGGTGGCAGCTGTCGTAGTGTAAGTACAATTGTTTGTTAGTAGGTTTGATGTGGACTGATGTTGCAAGCCTGTGATCTGTGAGTTGAATGTTTATGTCGAGGAATGTGGCCGTTGTTGAGGAGTATGTCCATGTGAATTTGACCTACAATTAATCAATTTCTTTGTTAGTTTGAAAAAGGCAAAAAGCCGAAATATAAAAAATAGTTTTGTGACGTTATTTCTGTTATCTTTTCTAATTTTGTGATTATATATATATATATATATATATATATATATATATATATATATATATATATATATATATATATATATATATATATAAGTTACGTACGCATATTATGCTGACACCATGCACATTTTATGCGTACTCGACAGAACCCATGCCCCACTCTCATCGGAGGTTCCCTCCAACGCTCGCTTCACGAGCCAGTTCGTCGTTAGTTCCCGTAGCGAGTAGTTCGGCCTGTTGCTCTATTATTTTGTGTGTAACAATAAATAAGTTCTTTTTAAAAAGTGGTTTCTCGAAGATCAACCCTTAACTGGCTTAGTCGGTACTGGACGTTTTCCTGACAGAGTTTCTGAAGTACTCCAGAAGCGGACGGAAAAAGGACCTCAGGAAGAGAACCACATTTTTGAACTTCAAAGCAACAAGAAGACCGTTCACCGCACCGCGAGGGCATATCGCAAAGAGCACGCCGATTTCGCTAGAGGTCTGAGATCGCAAGGGCATATTGTGATCACAGCCGATCAAGAAATCGACATCACGAAGCTGCAACTCTGCGAGGGCATATCGCAGCCGAGACCTGCCGCTAAGTGAAGCTCCGGGAACTAGACAACTCCGGGAGGATCTCTACCTGAACCAGTTCCAGCTCAGGATCACTCATGGCTCTGGTATTGTGAGTAAAACTCATCATCCTCTCGTGACTTAAGATCAGGCAACCCCTTAGGCCTGTAGCCGTAAGAAATTGAAATAAGAATTGAAACAAGAAATAAGAAATATTGAAACAAGAATTTTATTGAATCGAATGAAAGTATATTAACTGAAAGAAATATTGAATTGAATAAAGATACACTGAATAAAAGAAATATTGAATTAAATAAAAGTATTGAAAATGAGAAATATTGAATTGAAAACTGAATTAAAAGCTATTGAAAATAAGAATATTAAATACTATTTTATCTGTCTTAAAATTTCGTAACGAAGCCTCGAAAACTTCAAAAGAAAGATCCAACATAAATCAAGTTTGCTGTTATAATTAAAATTTGAATACTCATTTTATTTCACTGTACGTATTAATTTCTTTTTGTTTTGTGCACGTTAGAGTAAGCATTGTACACAAATTTACATACTTCACAACACACACTCTCCTACTCGACCCCAATTGTAAACTGTAAACGTTGTAACCAAATCTCCCAAAATTCCCAAGTCAAAACCTAACAAATCGCCGTCTTTAGGGAGTGTATTCCGTTACAACCTAAGACTCAGAATGGACCGACACCCTGTAGCCGAAATGCTGCAGAGAGCATTAGAATCGGTTCCAGAAGGCGATGAAAATAACCAGGGGTATGGGAACCCGCAGTTTCCCCAAAACCCCGATCCAAATTTCAATGACCACCAAAATCCATTACAACCGAATCCAGCTCCATTATTCCCTAATTCGCCACAACCTAATCCACCAAACCCAAATCCGAATCCTGTACCAGGACCTAGAAGAGACAATGATTACAATATCCTCCGACCCGAATATTTAAAAATGATACCAGACTTCAATGGCGAAAAATTACTGCTAAACACCTTTATCAAAAATTGCGATAGTATTTACAACCAATTTCACGATCAGAATAACCCCAATTGCTTCCAAAATACATTCTTACTAAATTCGATAACGGCGAAAATCAAGGGTGAGGCAGCAAATAGGATTTTTGCCAACAACATTACTTCCTACCCACAGTTGAGAAGAGCCCTTTTGGCGTCGTACTCGGACAAACGAGATATTTATAGGCTAGTCCAAGAACTTTGCTATATGACACAAAAACCAGGGGAAGATGTATTCAAATATTACGACCGCGTAATAGAAATGTTAAATTGCCAGATTGCCTATTTACAGAACCAAATGGCAAATTTATCTCCTTATTTAACACCCTTTGTGCAAACCCTGGCGCTTCGTACCTTCCTTTCAGGGCTGCACGAACCATTAGGCAGCCTTTTGCGGACGAAATCTCCGCGAACGTTAGACGCGGCAATGGTGATGATCACCAATGATTTCAATCTTCAACGTCAAAGTAATTCTGTGACGAGACAAATTCAAAACCCCACCCAAGTCATTCACCTTGGAATGCACCCCTATGGCTTGTGCCAAAGAAAATGGATGCATCCGGGAAACGTAAACTCCGATTGGTAGTGGATTACCGCAAACTAAATGAAAAAACTATAGATGACAAGTTTCCCATGCCCAACATCACCGACCTACTAGACAAACTAGGGAGAAGCTCTTATTTCACCACCATAGACCTTTCCTCGGGTTTTCACCAAGTGGAGATGGATGAAGAAAGCATACCAAAAACAGCTTTCTCAGCAGGCTCTTATGGCTTGTTCGAATTTCGTAGAATGGCCATGGGTTTGAAGAACAGCCCTGCTACCTTCTCCCGCCTAATGCAGAACGTTCTGCGAGGAATAAATAACGAATGTTGTCTAGTTTACCTAGACGATGTCTTGGTCTATAGTTCAAGCTTAGAGGAACACCTTGTCAATTTGAGGAAAGTTTTTGACCGCCTCAGACAAGCAAACCTCAAGATTCAGTTGGACAAGACGGAATTCTTGCGAAAAGAGGTCGGCTACCTAGGACACGTCCTTACGGATAAAGGCGTCAAACCAAATAAAGAAAAAATTAGAGCCATCCTAGAATACCCCCTCCCCGGGACAACTAAAGAGATCAAAGGTTTCTTAGGTCTACTGGGATACTATAGAAAATTCATCAAGGACTTTGCGAAAATCACAAAACCTTTCACGCTATGCCTAAAAAAGGGTGCAACAATAAATAAACAAGACCCTAAATACCTGGAATGTTTCGAGATTTGTAAACATTTGCTAACGAACGAACCAATTCTGATATACCCCGACTTTTCTCAACCCTTCATAGTAACTTGTGACGCTAGCGACATAGCATTAGGAGCTGTTCTGAGTCAGAATAGAGACGGCCAAGAATTACCGGTGGCCTATTCATCCAGGACGCTATGCGAATCTGAAAAAAGACTCGCGACTATTGAAAAGGAACTCCTAGCGATTTTGTTTGCCACTAAAACCTTCAGACCCTACCTATACGGTAAAAGGTTCACCTTGTATACGGACCACAAACCGTTACAATGGCTATACACTCTGAAAGAGCCAACATCGAAACTCTTCAGGTGGCGCATCAAATTACAGGAATTCCAGTTCGATATTAAGTATAAACCCGGAAAAAGCAATCATGTTGCTGATGCGCTTTCCAGGATCGAACTTAATGCAAACGATACGTCGCCTCCATTAGCACAAGATGACTCGGATGAGATAGTCAATGACCTGTTCCAAGCAGCTTATAGGCACCACGCATCCGCTTTAGATCCGGTAGTACCCCAAACTGAACCGACGGACGACAACAATTCCCTTAATGTAAACCCAGGACAGTCTACCAGACCAGAACTCCCCGAAATTGACTCGAACGCGACAGTACACTCAAATGCAGAAGGCAACGTATGTTTGACCATACCGATTAATGATGGCCCAGTCAACCATAGCACTAATCAAATAATAATAAAACAGGTAAAGAATAACCCTTTGACTCTAAAAAGAGATTCCATGTTGAACTTTCAATTAATAATTTTGAAGGAGACATCATTAATTTCGTCAAAGAATTCATCCAACCCAATGTCAAATATGCTCTATTCTTTGAAGACAATAATTTTGACATTTACAAAAAGTTCTCAAACGCTATGATGAAAAATTTCAAAGAATCCGAAATTAAATTTACAAAATATTCAAAATTACTAGAAGACGTCGAAGACGACGTTAGGATACGCGAAATCATTAGCGACTACCATTTAGGCAAATGCAACCATAGAGGAATTAACGAAACATATGAAAAAATAAAAAGATTCTACTTTTGGCCAAACCAGAAACAAACCATTCAAGAATTCATTAATCAGTGTGAGACGTGCCTAACTTGTAAATATGACAGAGCACCCATTAAACCCACATATAATCTCACTCCTACTCCCACCAGACCTTTCGAATTGTTACATGTTGACAAAATTACTTTAGATGGAGGGAAATTCCTGACCATTATAGACACCTTCTCGAAGTATGCTCAAGCATACCTACTGTCCTCAGGAAATACCCTGGAAGTCGTTAAAACCCTAGTTAAATTCTTCGCACATCACGGCACACCTAAAATGATCACGTTTGACAACGCAGCGGAATTTAATTCAAACCTAGTCAAGGAATGGCTAGCCTTACATAAAATCGATATCCACTTCAGTAGCTCCCAACATCCGAATTCTAATGGACCAATCGAAAGGTTCCATTCCACGCTTGTGGAACACCTCAGACTACTTAATAACAGAGAGGAATTTTCCACAGATTCAGTAAAAACCAAAGTCGATTACGCCCTAATCGCCTACAATAATTCCATTCATTCCGTAACGAAGTTTACCCCTTTTGAAATTGTATACGGCCACATTGATAGTGATACTCTCCTTAAACTTAATCTTGAAGAGAGAGTAATTAACGATTATGTTGAACGACACAAGGACAAGATGAATGTTCTATACTCGGAAATTCATGATAGGAGTTCGCGCGTTAAAGAAAATGTGATAACTCAACGAAATCAAAACCGCGAAGAAATTCCTGAAATCCCTTCAGAAGTTTATGTCAAAAACAAACAATTTCAGAGGAAAACAAAAAATAAATACAACAAAGAGGAAGTAGCCACGATTGACAGAGACCGGAAGACCGCTAAAATAATCCCCAGACATCATAACACCCAGGATAAGATCCACGTGTCGAACATTAAGCGCCCACGTAAAAGGCCTAAAACACCTGACAAAGATAACGACGAGACTGATAAAAATCGACAAACGGACGTTTCTCCTGTTCCAGGACCCTCATCGTCCTCCTGACGATCGGAACGGACGCACTTGAAATACGAAACTTGACGTCGAACCCTGGACTGCTCCCGATTAAATTAAAACCCGCCAAGCTGGTCGAAGGCTACCATACGTTGACCCACTATTACGACCTGTCTAAAGTTGTGGACCATGTAAGAAAAATACAAACAGACTATGAAACAACTATTAAAACATTACGAAACTCGACAGAATCAGTACTATACGGACGAACCGAGATGCTCACCAGATCCATTAATTACACTCTTGAATTGATCAACCGAAAGCTAAACAACATTATTATTAGAAACCCCCAATCTCGAACCAAAAGAGGCTTAGTGAATGGCTTAGGTTCAATAATAAAATTCATAACAGGAAATCTAGATTCTGAGGACCAAGCGAAGTACGATAGAATAACGCACCATTTGCAAAGCAATCAGGAAGAGCTACAACTCCAGATAAAATCCCAGTATTCAATCAACCGCGCCATAATGGAAAATTTTAATAAAACCATAGAAACAATTGCATTCAACAATAAACAAATTATGAGGGAATTTGCCCGCTTTAGGTCAATAAAATATGATCAAGCGCAAGTTGGACCCGCCAACGATATCCTCGAACACTACCAAATCCTTCTGAATTTAGTCATTAATACTATACAAGATATAGAAAATTCGATCACATTCTGTAAGAGAGGTGAACTTCATCCCAGTATAATCGATTCTCCGTCATTGATAGAAGAACTGAATAAACTAATAGTCTTTTATCAAAATAGATTTTTAAATTTTCAGGGTGAAAATATTTTTGAAATCCAGTCGTTTATCAGGGTACAGTGTTTCATTAGTACCGAAGAAATTATTTATTTCTTAGACATACCCTTAGTGAACGGAAAGGATTACGACTTCTATCATTTGGAACCGGTACCTACTCGAGTAGATTCCGAATACGTCACGATCATCCCCTCAGTTAAATATTTTTTGAAATCCAAACAAGACTCAGAAATAATTCCGCTTAGAGAAACATGTAAATTAAACCATATTTACCTTTGTCCTAATCACCTGAGAGCAGAAGCTAAAACCCAATGTGAAATGGGTATCCTGTCTACTGGTACTGTTCAATTTTACAAATACCTTAAATTAAATATCCCAGAAAACTACGTGTCCCTCTTGACTGAATTAAATCAGTACCTTCTTGTTTTTCCTGAAGGAGATCAAATAGAAATAATTGACCCGACCGGAACAGAGATTCGCCGACTGAAAGGTATTTACTTAATAAGCCCTAGCAAAAGCCACATAAAATTCAAAAATCATACCCTATTCGCGGCGCAGAAAGAAATTGTTGGTCAACCCTTAATCATGGAAAATCTGAATTTCAAATTAGACCCTAATTAAAAACCTGAATTCGAAATCCAACTCCAGGATCTTGACCTTCACCTTATCCAACCCCATGCAACCATACCCATACCTCATATCGAATTAGGAACTATCGCAACCCCCAGCCTATGGACCGTGTTGCTATACGTTCTCATAATGACTTGCATTGGTTACAATGTTTATCGTATATTCAAAATTAGACGAAGTATAAGGCTCCATCCGGATACTCAAAACGACTGAATTTAGCCCGCTTTCCCTGCATAGGAAATGTGCAGCACACCTTTTTATTAGGTATATTCCCTATTGCTACCCTATGATATTATGTGTATTGTATTTTATTATGATTACTATAACCAGGTTCTTACTTATGTATTATATTTAATCATACACACATTATTGTATAATAACCCTTGTTTGTTGTTAGGTTCTCCTACGGACTATGGACACAATGTTATTAATTAAAACAACAATGATATTTCAGATTGTATAATAATTGTAAAGGAAACTTTCGATCAATTTTAACTAAACTTTCAACTTTAAATTTTAAACTTTTAACTTTAAACTTTCAATTTTTCAAAATTTAAAATTTTCTCAAAACTTGCCCGAAAGTTTCCTCTGGGGATGGAGGAGTTACGTACGCATATTATGCTGACACCATGCACATTTTATGCGTACTCGACAGAACCCATGCCCCACTCTCATCGGAGGTTCCCTCCAACGCTCGCTTCACGAGCCAGTTCGTCGTTAGTTCCCGTAGCGAGTAGTTCGGCCTGTTGCTCTATTATTTTGTGTGTAACAATAAATAAGTTTATATATATATATATATATATATATATATATATATATATATATATATATATATATATATATAATTTTATGTACCTAATTGGAATAAATGATGTAATATTGAAAGACCTCATAACTTCATATCCGCAATGTGTGAGAATTTTTTAGTTGTTTGTTGTTCCGTTTTTTTGTAAATTTTGGAAAATTAAACAATTTATTGTATTCAAAAAGTGCTTTGCAACGAACTCATTCTTCTATGTTGAGATGCATTTTTTATGGAGGAACGGATTTTTTTTTTTAGTAGCTTTGTCTGGGATGGTATAGTATAAAAATTATTAAAATCCAGGAATTGTTTAGGATGTGTCAATACGGGCCTACCCAATTCTAAAATTTGATTACTTATAATTTTAGATTTATAATTTTTAAAATTTTCTAGAGCCTTCGAAATTGCACAACTTCCCACAAAAATGAGCTAAAAGTAGTTCCTTACTATTCGTCGTAGTTGTGCAATAGATAGAGATACATTACAGAATATTCTAATACTAACAGAAAAGTTACAGGAGGTATGTACTTATGGGTTTTTATAGGTTCAATTTTAAACAACTTTTCAAGAATTTAAAAAAAAATAATTTATCTATAGTTGAATCTACTCAAAAGATCAGAAACGTCATTGCAGTGAGTGAAACATTCCTTTGAGAGATGAGGCATGGAGGATGGAGGTGTTATCTTTCTGATGTCAAATTGATGTCATTGAGCCCGATCGCGATAGCTTCGGAGGAAAATAGAAACTCAATACCCCCTCCCCCCATACCCAACCTCGTTACCCCGCCCACATGACACCAGGCGCTTTCCCAGTGAGGGTCTATCGGGCACCGAGGGTCTATCGGGCGAGGGTCTCCATCCTTTCTTTCGTCCTTGTTTGAGACTCTTTTACAAAGATGGATGGGAGGAATCAACTACTGTTGGCCGCTTCCTCGCCTGTAGACAAATAACGAAATTATTTCAACGCCTCCCATGAAGCTTAAAAAAGGGTGCAGACTTCAACGTGAAAAATCGAGTCTTGAAAGTAATTGAGGCCAGCTCGAGGAGAAAAATCGGGGACGAAAAAAAAAAACACAAAGAAAGAAAAGGAAAAGATGGACTTCTAGCTTTCGGAATCCTTGCAATTTGAATGTTGTTTGTTGAAATTTAAATCCATACACATTTCTTAATAATTACCTAGACTAACTCTACATCCGCTTATTTCTGAAAATGAGAAGTGATTCATCGTCGTAATAAATCGTTAGTTTCATAAAGAAATACGTTATTATTTTATGAATCAGTTTGATAACAAGGTACGAAAAGAAGTTTTGTGATTCGGGCCATAGGTGAAATGTGAGTTACCCATTTCCAATTATTAGCATGTGATCAGATTGACTTATTCGTCACTAACTTTTTTAGTAGCTTTATTTTATTTAGTTGTACAAATAATATACTTACATTATGATTATAGACACTTAACTTAGTGTTAAATTCATTTTAATTATAGAAAACTGAAAATTTATCCATAGGTGCAAAATAATCCTCCCCCACTGTGAGCAAGCTTGTGCCGTGGGATGAGGAGTCTTTTAATCTGCTCTTGGACATGTTATAAACCATTTATGTTATCAAACATTTATTTATTATTATATAATACCACTCAGCCAAATACACATTTATTAAATTAATCTTAATGTAAGAAAAATATTCATATCTGTACGATTCTTCAGTAGATAGACAATAAATGGTGTTCTACTAAATTCAGTCAAATAATTTAATATGAAATATTGAAAAAAATAAAATAAAAAACTATTTATGGAAAAATAACAAACCTTGTTCATGCCCAAAGATATTTTCAACTTACTTACTTACCTACATGAATAGTAATTTGTCCTTATGAAGTCAACTAGGCACAAAACCACAAATTCACCATTAGGTATTTATTTTTCCGTTGTGTTCAATTGTTATTTATCTGAATGAACCACTAATTTCATCCTGTATCACATTACTGATAACGATTTAGCAAAAATATCGCCTTTCACCTGTAGCATTCATTGTTTAGTTGTTGTCGTTCCATTTTCTGACCAGGGGCTGTTCGTTTCTTCTTTATATTTATTTAATTGTGTTCTTGTTAGTTGTTATATTTACATATAAATATTCTTTATAATATTATGTGGTGCTAATGGGTTTGTGAAATCAGAGGAATTGTATTACTTCATTTGGAAGGAATAGGAAGGCACCGGGAATCGGCAGCAACCATTTTGCATCACTAACCAAATCTCTTGTTTCTGTGATCGGACTCCTTTATCTTTTAAAAATCCACCGCGAGTTATTCTGCCATAATCGTAACTTTCTTCATTTATTTCTATTTCTGCGACGTCGCAGTTTGGAATACGATAATTTATATCGTTTCTACGATCATAACAGTGGTGTCATTCGAGTTTGATTTGAGAAATAGATTGATTGGCAGTGGTAGTAGGTTGCCCATCCATTTATCTACCTGGATTGGGTATTTGGTCTGGTTTATAATCATTTGCTACATTTCAGGTTTCAGTATCAAAAGCCGATTAAAAACCATTTAGGCTCAAAGGCCCCACAGCTGATCAGTGTGCACTGATATTAAATTCATGATATAAAAATGAGGTCCATTTCAAGTTGCAGATCAGTAGATTGACATCATAATGCCTGCGTGGATATGGGAACTTGCAGAGAGAAAATTAAAGCAAATAATTGAAGCATTTACATTTTAGTAGTCCCCCTGTTTTCAGTATAATGATGTTTATGTAAGTAGGTACCTACCAACTGAAACTAACATAAATGTGATAATCATTGAAATGGTTTTAATAATCACGAAAAATGCATAGCAGAATATAGTCAATCAAGATGTAGATAAAAGAAAAGTATCGAAATCTGTCATTTAGGAAACGAGAAAAATGAGGCTAGAATTAATTTACGTCAGCTCATATGAAGAAAGGAAATGAGTGATGATTTGAAAAAAATAAAACTGGTAGAGGATATCTTCTACAGCCTAACCCGCACATTCCCAGGAAATGTAATAGAAATCTGATAGAAACAAGAAAATAATCTTGTTCCTGGAATCTCACTTTCGCGCATGCGCAGGAGCAACTAATGATGCAACAATGTTGAAATTAATATGGAATAATCAAACTATCGTTCCCTGGCTATGCACCAAACACGAGCTACACTGGACGACGAGGGCACAAAAAAATGGTGCTTGAAGTAATTGACGTTTGGGCATGTTCAGAATGAAGTAATGATTTGAAAAGTATGAAAAAAGGACCATTTACAGCTTAACCCGCACATTGCTACCATACCTAAACATAAAGACAAGACGAGAATCATGTTTACTAACTACCAACAAACAAGATCTTAATCCTTCTAATGAACTCCGCTAACATGACCCTCCCATGACATATTTCTTTATAGTATAGCTTTAGGGTGGCTTGGCTAGCCTATTGGTTCAATAATGTGTTTTTCGCCACTGAACTCTCTCTCGTTCCCCTTTTTCGGAAAATGTTTTCCGGGAACAAGCATCTTGTAGGTCGGGGGAAAAATTCAGGAAACCGGGAAAAGATTGCGTTGTCAAGACCTCACCCCATCTTTAGGAGCCTAAGTACATGCACCCCCACCACCACCGAGGGTCTGCTTTCCTTTCAAAACATGATTTACGCTCCCGGATCCCCTTCTTGTTTACTCTGAGCATGAAATAGGGGTATGCCCTCTCCAGCTGTGGCCTTTAAATCTAATTAAGTGCGTTTTTTATGTGAGGAAAACAAGGAATATTGATGACTCTAAGGTTTCCCGCAATATGTATAATGCATTCGACATAATGAATTATAATTTCGTAATGGCATATTTATGTAATTGATTCCAATCAAATCGAAAGTATTAAAGCCACTTTTCAATTTTTTGCTTTCTCAATGGAAACCTTCGCACCTACTACTTTTATTTAGCATTTATTGTTTTAGATATCCGAGTGTGATAAATATAATTTTATGCAATTTATGTCAGTTCCACCGGCTTAATACTTAAAACAAAGACACTGTAAAAGTATATGTTTATTATATTTGTGATCGTATGCCTTCAGATTGAGTACAATCTCATTTAGGAGGCAGTTAGTGCCAGATAAAAGTGCAAACTGATTACCTGATTTTTCTTCAATGTCTCAGGGATTTGGGAAAGTAACTAAGCAAGTCACCTTCTCACTATATAAGACCTATTCGAACTGTAAGAAGTATGTAGGCAGTGGCACGCTTCAAGCTGATAGAGTACTGATGATCAATATTGAAAAATTCATATAGGAACCATTATCATTGGTGAGTAACTGAATATTAAAAGCGGTTGTAGGTTCTTATTCCATGCAGCATATGATATATCCTCTCCATTAACTATCGAGAAGCCATTGAATTCTCACGTAGCTTATTTCTATGTATGCCCCATTACTCGTAATGTGAATCCAATGACTATTCTTAAAATAAACATTAAAGAATCGTCTGCCAATACGGGTGGGCAGTACAGATTCCAACATAATATACCATGGACATGGAGTTATTTGTAGAACGAAGTCCGAGTCAAAATTATTATTCAATGCGACCAAAACTTTAATACATGTGTTTACATGCTAAGATGTGGAATAGGGGTGTAATTAACGTATGTACACGCCCTACTACCAATCCAAGAGCCCACCAACACAATCCTGGCCATTTCATAGAGATCGGTTCATTAGTTTCGGAGTTTAGCAAGTCTCAACTAAGTCTAGTGTTGCATATGCGCAATAGCTACTAATCAACATCAGTATACAATTTTAGGAGCACCATCGTTGATCAAACACCCAACTTCCCTCCGAGTTTGATCGGAATCGGACCAGTAGATCATGAGAAAATGACGTTATAAGAAATACGAATTTGCACATGCGCACGGTGTAGCACTGAAATTTATGGGGGACCATTTAGGAGCTAACCCGCCGAATCCCTGAAAATTTCATTATATCGGTCTAAAAAAGAATAATAGTTTTAGGCCAGACAAGGATTTCTCACAGCCACAAAGGCAATTAGTCAGACATCAGATATACAGACACGGAACCAAAACTAATCATCAAGCTCTGAACCTCAAAAAAAAAAAGAAAAAAAAAAAAAAAAAAAATTCGAGTTCTCGAAGGAACACAATGCTTTCCTACCTTCGGTTCTGAGGAAGCAAAACATAGCTAATAATGGAAAATACGTAAATGAAGTAACTAACTGACTTCAAAATAATATAATAAATTAAATATAATTGTTGAAATTAAAATTGTAGGAATTCCTTTTCTAGGACATTAGTGAGGATGAGTAAAATGTTGAAAATATAAACCTATTATATCATTTTATACGAGCCATACTAATTTAAATTTACAATGTTTCTCATTTTATTTAACGTTACGTTTTCCAGACTGGAATCATCAGTACGAAAGGATTTAGAAAAATGACCCTAAATAGATTTACAGATAAATAGACATAATCTTTAAAAAATATCAGCTAGCTATCGCGCCGCTAATAACCCTTCTGGTTGAGGTGAGGCTCAAATCATGAAATAAAAAAATGAATAAGTAGCTTTTTTTTAAATTATGAAAGCTTTCAAATGTCATAGTTTAAACTGCAGTAAGAAAATTAAAAACCATTGAAGCACGAAAAAAACAAAAAAAAAAGCACAGAAAAGGAGACAGAAGTAAGAAGGTGCACATTATATATTTTCTGACTTCCCTTTGGTACATTCAGGTTTCTGTATAATCAAGAAAATTGACTTTTAAGAAAACTCTGTTCAGTTTCACGTTTTCGTTGTTATGAATGCTGGTCTTAGTCAGTGGTTATTGAAGTGCTCAGTATGTTAGATGACGCGATACATTTCTTCTGGCTGTAACAGGCATCAGCACAACGCGCTATATGACATCACTAAGACCGCTAAAGCTTGAACTAAAGTCGGGCAACCAGGCATATTGTGCCTATGCTTATGTCATTAAATTTGCACTATATGGACAGTAATCGCCCCACAGATTTTAGTTTCACTTAGGCCTGCGTCTACTTCAGTTGAATGGTGAGGTGAATTAATACGAGTTTACTGAACTTGAACTTGACTTCACTGAGGAGGAAAAAGCGAGAGGGTCTGATCGTTATCGATTGAGAATAGGGGAATAAGAATTTTCTAGAGGCGCTCTGGTTTTAGTTCCACCCACTCCTTCCTTCCTCAGGTGAGGCCGGGGAAATAGGTGCCATTCTGTACTAGTAGGTTTACCACTCCTAGTGGAGGGTGAAGGACAAAACCCTTTTCCTTTGATTCTCCAACCCCTCGTAGGTGTCCCTTATTGCAATGTTTAAATTCATCAATACGAGTGTTATTGCTAGTGCTGATGAGTAACAACAGAGTTTGTGTAGTTTGTTGTATCTCCACTCCAAATTACCAAGCAATAGCTCCTACAATCGTTCTATTATGTACTAAGGAAGAACGGAAGTACAACATTGTATTTTCTTTAATAGAACGTTTGAAGTCAACCATTAAAAACAAAATATTAATATAGTATACAGTGTGGTAGTATAGTACAGTACATCTCTATCTATGCTATTTTATAACAATGAAACTCTGTCTGTCTGTGAGTCTGTGTCACTTTCAGGGCCGAACGGACGAAGGGATTCAAACGGGTTTTTTTTTATCCTGACTAAGAATCCCCCGGTCAGACTATAGGCTATGTTTTATTCGTTTTCCCCTACTCTTTCGACCTTAAAATTCCGTTTTTACCTGAATTTTGAAGTTTGTCGGACGCTTTTTCCCGTTCATTTCGACTTTTCTAAACGGCCGTCGAAAATTCCGGAAAAATACCGGTTTCGTAGGTTTTTGTTTGAGAAAGACGACGGCGCGATCGGATCGCAAAAAAAGTATCGGGAAGCGCGTCAAAAAAATGAAAGAACGGACCCATTTTCTCGAAAATACCGACGAAAAACTTTGTTTTTTTCTCATTAAATTGACTTCATAAAGATACATTTTTTGGGACGGTGTTTGCAAGCGAAATACACTTTTAATTCCGCCGAATCTGAATCCGAAATCGGATATCAAAAACAGTGATGGTAAGTTGGACAAAATGCAAAGGGGAAGGGAGGCAAAGCGATTAAAATGAGAAGTTAATTGCGCCGTCCAACAGACTCAGGCGAGTAGGTCCCCCTCTGATCTTTGCCTTCGAACCTCTTGATCACGGCTCCCGTTTGAAAGACGGGGAAAAGGATAGCCCTTCTACGCAGATAAAATAATGGCCTACCTTTAGAAAAATAGACGGAGAGAACAAATACGTACAAACATGCAACATTCTGACAGTTCTTTTAGAACTTAAATGTTCTTAAAACTAAATTTTCGTGGTTTAACATTAAGTGCCGCTTTTGATAGTCATTTCCAACAGAAAAAAGGTCTGCCAAGTTGGGTGGGCAGTATAAACTTCTCACATAGAAAACGCAGCAAATTATTCTGTAGCATTTGATTATTTTCGTTTTGCCCCTTTTATAAGATTTATTAATTTTTCAACAATTCCCTTGGGATTGTTTATAAAAAGGGATAGTAAGAAACTTTCCACTCCCTTCCGAACCATGGGCTGTATGTAGGCCTCGATGGTATGGGGACTATATCCAGTTGCATCTATCATCCCACGCCATGCGACTGAGGACACACACGCCAAGCGAGCAAAGCGAGCAACATCTCCTACACACGTCGGATTTCAACTTCGTTTTACCTAAGAACTCAGGATGGACTATTTATATCCCTTCGCATCTATACATCCCACAGATAGCGAGCAAAGAGAACAATATCTCCTACACATTTCAAATCACCCATGGTGATCCACCGTTTCCAATCATTCTACATGTCCCACTCAACAGTAAAGACCATCGGATCTATACAGCCATACCGAGCGAGCAAAGCGAGCGAGAAAACTAGGCTATCTCTATTATTTATAAGAACTTCCTCACATACTGTAACATGGGCTGTAGGTCTCGATGTAATCCCACTATATCCCATCGCATCTATACATCCCAAACCAAGCAAGCGAAGCGAGCATTATTCCCTACACACGTCGGATTCCAACGAGGTTTTTCCTATGGACTCGAGAAGGGAGCGAGACAACCCACCTCAAACGAGCGAAGTGAGCGAAATTCCCTATACACGTTAAATCTACCCTTTAGTGATCTACTGTTTCCAATCATTCTACAAGTCCCACTCGAGAGTAAAAGACCATCGCATTTACACAGCCACACTGAGCGAGCGAAGCGAGCAACTCAACGTGGGGGGGGGGGGGGGGGCCCAGATATGAAATGTTAAATACAATTTGAAATATATTACTCTTCTTCCAGTGCTACAGCCCAGTGGGGCCGGGCTCACTGAGCCCTCGCCTACCAAAAAACGTCTGTCCAACGCACTCGACCATCTGCCATTCTTCTCCGATTCAGTATGGCTCTAATGCCCTCTTTCATAAGTCACATAACTACCGTTTTCCGTCCATTATATGGTTGTGGTGGAAACGGGGAAAATTCCCTTTTCGTTTCTTCCAACTGCCGCTCACAACGGTTACACCTGGAGCT
Organism: Adelphocoris suturalis; assembly: GCA_030762985.1. Taxonomy (NCBI): domain Eukaryota; kingdom Metazoa; phylum Arthropoda; class Insecta; order Hemiptera; family Miridae; genus Adelphocoris; species Adelphocoris suturalis. Next base: position 32,106,030 of record CM061048.1, read on the forward strand.
TTTTAGTTTTCAGGATGTTCCCTGGGTGTAGTAGGCTAATGGCCTCACCACATTAAAGAGGTGACTACTCCATTTTATGATATCCTTGCCATATGGTAGCAGAACTTGTTTTTGAACCCTCCCCCGCCATCCTTCCTGCTATGAATGTCCTGACGTCCCTTACCTCCCCGTTGCCTCCAACAACTCCATTCCATCACCTTCTTGACATCACCCTGTTCACGTAACATTTTTGAATCCTTTCCTCAGACATCCGTATCAGGTGGTCAATCGATAGCAATCTCAGTGCATTAATAAAACTCTACCTATTCTTGTCGATCCAACTCATCATTATAACCAATATCCCATATTCCATCTCCACATATGGCATCAACAATTTGCTTCAAAATTCTATATTCAATAGAGCGTCCCTAATTTCGGCAGACAGAGTCCAAGCCTCGCCACCATAAATCACGGTCGGACGAATAAGTCACGTGCGATGTACACCCGTACCTTCAATTGGGTCTTTCATACGGGACCTGAGTAGCTGGAATGAAGCATAGTACGGATTTCCACCAGCCACTATTCGCCTTTGCAGATCTTCAATGTCTGCTCATTCGGTTTTCACTATTAACAAGTCTACCTAAGTATTAAATCAATAGGCAACATCGCTTACTATGGTTTTGTTACACACTGCGGATGCTCCGGACGACGAATCTCTCATGTGTAGAGATGAATATTGTATTTTCTTGCATAAAACGATTAGAATCAACCATTACAGAGCAGAGATATTGTTGTCAAATATAATTCACACTTAGAACAGAGATCAGAAACCTAGAAGTTGGGGCATTCTGCAGGCTGGTGAAGGCCTCTTTACTACTGGCTGTTTCCCTGAATTTCCAAATGTTAAGCGGAGTATGTGAAGTTTTTTAATGTTATTTATTTATTAATATTTTTCCATTGTCCCTATTGTACCTTCATAATATTTTAATTTAGTTTTACTTGTTTCTATTTATTTCATATATTTGTTTTGACGTTTGTATTGCCTATTCGCCCTCATAAATGAAACTTAATACAAATGTTCGTCCTCCATGATGTGAAATTATTGTTAAATTCAATTTGCAACATGTTGGATTTTTCTAATGTTTAATTCCATTTCTGAAATGATTGGCAAACCTTACATTCCGGATTCAAGCTAAGATTCTTCGCAAATTTTATTTTCATGAAGAGTTTCACGAAGACATCTGCTGTATCATGTTGTCTTTTAAAAGCTGGTTGACAAATAGTTGTAAGTTTGATTCTTTTTCTTGATTGCCCACATGGCAAAGGAAAAAGTCCCACGTTTCTGCATTTCTGATCCTCATCCGAATCGCTTTGAGTCATGTTTACTTCCCCTTATTCTCTGCTCTTATTCCACGTTCTGCCGGACCTTTGCCAAGTGCATAATTCAGATCTAAACGCGGCCTTCACGAGTGGGGAAACGCCCGTCCAGGCTCTTTAGGTGGTTGAATTTTTCACGATCTCCTCTACAATGGCTCCCCATCTTCTTCGCTTTTATGGTTCTTCCGCTTTTCTCTTTTCCCGCCATTTACCGGAGAAAGTGGACGGTTCTTGCCGTTTTCCCAGAACAACCTTTTTATCCGATAAATGCACCCTATTGAAATGTGTATGTTGTTTTTACTTACAATGAGTTATCTTAATAAGCCACATCAGTGACGGATTAATAGAATTTCGTGGGTGGGGGCGGTCCTCTACCGAGAGTACCCCCCCCCCCCCCCCCCCACGAGAAATTTTTTGAAAAAAGACTTTGAACTTTAAAAACTAGCAGTTTTAGAGGTTATAGACCCATACTTTATATCAGGTATGTAAAAATTAACATGAAAAACGAAATTTTATTTGCACAAATATTAGCTTGGTTACCAAACATCCATGTACACACAAAAAATAAAATGATTATAGGTAAGTAATTTTGTTGGCAAAATTATATCGAAAAGGGCAGGGAATCAAACATATAACGCTGGAGAACTTCAGTTCTCGTGATGTAATATTATTTATAAATTATACATTTATATAGTAAACACAGGATTAAATAATAATACACTCTTTATTTTTTCAATTTACTTTAGAAGTAAGCAACCATTAATTTAATAAACACTCACGATGAATGAACAAAGTACATTTTTGATTAAAGATGCATATACAAATAAAATATTACCATGTTAAACATTTTTTGTCTATCACTAGTAAATGTGAAACAGTGAATAATTCACTTCAATCTAAAAACACTGGTTGCAATCAGTTAAGAAAACACGATTCGTTCGTTTCTTCGTCGAAACAGTAGGTAGGTTGATTATGTATTATGGCTATTGATTATGTATTGTTATCGTTACCAAAGCGGTAAATGAGAAACAAATACAGTAGGTTCCTAGGGTAACTTTTTAAATAAACTGATGAACACAAACTTATCCCTATTAATTAAAATTGTATTCCTTGCCTGCTGCCTAATGTTTTTTAAAGAAGAAAGATGTTATCTTCCATGCTCGTTTCTTGACGGAGCTAAACTCAAACACTAAAAAAAAACTTTAGTTCGTATTTAACATGAATTTTGGTTTCTACTGCTCTTCTACTCACAAAAGGGCGACGATGGACGACAGCACGAAACGGACTCAACACCACCGTTGCCAACCTGCTTTGATGATTTTTCCCTCAAGCACTTCTGGAAATCTCAGAGTTTACCGACGAAAATTCCGACACTACCCACGTATCTTCGATTGATACCCCGTGGCACCTACGCAGTTTCTAGGCCTACTAAAACTCAAACGAACAAATTAGTAAATTAGCCGTGACAGATTAGTGAAACCGGTACCTATCATCCCAATTTCCCCACAGTATAAAGTCCCTTCATCTATACCCGTATTTTTGTAAGTCAACCTACAAGCGCGACGGCGTGATTCTATTCTGACGTTCCCACGAAGGAATTTTTTTCTTCTGCCTCTCGGGGGGGCAGAATAATAATTAATTATTATTATGAATTATGAGAGATACTAAAAGCTCTCTTGACATTGTGAGTGAGTAGGTATAAATATACGTATTTCATGCATTGTAAGTAGAAATAACCAACCAACAGCATACACATAATAGAATGCGTATCGAAGGCTTTATCTTGATTAGCTCGTAGATTAACTTCTACTGATGAGGTCAAACTGTCTGTACCATACATACTATAGTAACTTCCTCGAAATAACTTGATAATTAGTTCCCATTGGAGATTAATAGTTTGATTGATAGAACAAACTTCAGTTCAAACGTTTATCGAAGTAAACTCAATGCCTGTGTCAATTGCAGCAATTGTAGGGTCAAGTAATTATTCTCCATTTTACAAAAATTTCAATAGCCCAATTCCATCTTTTGCTGAGGTTTTACTTTTCAGGGTTAGTGAGTGAGGAAATTGTTAAGTTCACGTCGTGAAAGTTCAAACATCAAAACACTCGAGCTTTTACGGATGGATATCGATTTTTATTCAGATCCTGAGAGCTGTGAGAGCTTGATTACATAGCTAACAATGATATATAATTCTATTGATAACAAGTGGCGAAAAAGTTGAAAAATGTGCCGCTGAGGGAACGTAACCTATGAGAATTCAGTGCCTCGGGTTGCTGTTAACTACATTCGTGTGGATTAGCCTATACAACGGACCTCGTTTGGTGGTCTTTGTCTATAAATATATATATAATTTTTTCGCAATAGTATGTTCAAATTTTAGTCATAAAGTGACGGACGCTCAATTGACATTTCATACCCACCCAGAACCTTGACAGTAGGAAGTCCATTATCAGCAATAAAAACCGTTTGACGCCTTCAAGGCAACATTTTCATTAACTGGATGCACCAATCACGAATTTTTAATAACATGTACACCTACCTTCCTACATTTCAATGACATAAATCGTAATTTAGTTGGTTGTTAAACAAGATGATTCCTCAAGTTACCTTCAAGTATTGATTGCAACCACGGAAAAATTGAAACTATATGCAGCTAGGGTTTTATGAGTTCTATTGAAATAAAATTGTAGATGTATAATTTTTACCGAACTAACTAATGAGATTGGTAAATTCACTCATATGGTCATGCTTAATATGTTGGAAATGAGTGGGTCTAAGTTGTAACCCAGAGTCACAACAACGGATTAAGAATTTTAAATTACGACTCCCAGCTTGGAATATCTGCGATTGATAAAATAGAGTATAGTTTATATTATTATGGTGTGCTGACTTTGTACCGCTATGAACCGATCAACCCTACTTGAAATTGTCAGAAGTTTCAAGGAGGAGTGTTAAATGCACAGAGGCCCTTAAATTATATATTCTGTGGTTGGATCATAACGGTTACCTCATAAATGTTTAAAGTGGGTTACACCATTTCCTATCCCGAAGCAATCTTCAATACTGCACAAGCCGTTTAGCCTGGAGATTTCGTCTGGTTATGATCGGGCCGAAGCCGATCCATAATGCGATGTAAATTTAATAGAACAAACCTCCCGACTCCGTAGCTACCTCAGGCCTACACGTTTTGCTCCCACCAGATCCCTTGCAAGCTTCAAGAGATGAGATTCTACAAGCGAGACGTTCTAGAACAGCGTTTTCGACCTCTCTATACTTCAGTATCCGTTTACCCGTTCCGACTGCAATTATTGTAATCCGATGACTTTATATGCACACAAGCTATCCAAATGTGTGTATTTACATCAATATTATATAATTATGTTAACTATATATACCTACATCCAAGGTGGGTTATAAAAAATGGGGGTTACGTTTCGAAAACACAACGCTGGCCTTAATTGCGCATGGTTTCGGGATTACGAAGTGCGCGAATGTGTAATGCATATATTTCTAATATAAAATTATGGAGATGATTTTTTTTAATATATATTGTTGGGGATAAGGCGTTGGTGCATGAATCGTGAAACACCCTATAGGGTTTAGCAAAACTTTAATATTCAATGAATAATAAAGATAAATGTTTTTATGTACCTACCTATATATTTTTTATTGGTGTGGTTGCTTTTTACCTTTCAGTTTTGTTTGTTTTAGTCGGTTTATTATTTGAATTAACTAACTAAAATTTCTCGAATGCCGAAAAAGCTCAGAATTAATTTTGTTGGTTAATTTATTTATTTATTGATTGAATAACATGGGCAAGCCTAAAAAATAAAATGATATACAAAATGAAATTTAATTGCTGACAAAATAATAAAGTTGTAACGTCCGCGTTAAAAAATATAAAAATGTTACCAGATTCAAACACTGACCACCGTTAAATAACAAGAAAGGCACTAGATGGTAGATGTGGTTCTAAACAATGTGGTTAGGAGAGCTGCAGATGATTGGGTAAATATGTTGATGGCTAGACATTCATTCACGGCTTTATTCATCAGACGTGGCAGTCTGCATAATGGCCGGTGGTACAAATAATTTGTGGAAGAAAATAGGACGTGAACCCATGCAGAACGTGAACCTGGGCGGGGTACTAGAAAAACAACCTCAGCTAGGAGTGTCGGTGAATCTATCATGCCCAAGACCAAGTTATGATAGAAAATTTTATCGGCCAACTGGTGCGGATCCACAGGATTTAGGGTTTTACAGGATTGATTAAGTACTGTGTAATTTATTGAGTCATGTGGAATGTGAAGCTTGAATGCAACATCTCGCAAAAACCGACGGTGAACTCGTTCGAGCTGGTTTATGTAGCACACATAATGTTAACCAAAATGATGAACTCCAATAAAGAACGTCGTCCAGTTCTACGAAAACGAGCAGTCTAATGAATGAAGAGTGAATAATGAGTGAAGAACTTCGTTTAATACCACGATAATTATATATCGAAAAAGCTTTTCTTTAACTCCCGTTTTTTGGTTTATTATTTCCAATAATAAGCCTATGTGATCGTGTAGCAAAAAATTTTTATAACCCCCCCTCAAACTTTGTCACTTTACGTTTCAAAGTGCGTAGAATCCAAATTTGAAATGTCCGTCCGCCGTCCGCCGTTCGCCGTCCGCCGTTCGCCGTCCGGGCCATAAAAGGCCTAAGAATTGACTTTAAAAACCCGTTCTTTCGCACATAGACTCCATTTGGGGTCTAGTTGGTCCTAACATTTAACCATCCCGATCGCTTAACCCGCATAGATGATATGGGCCAAAAACAGGCGAAAAAATGTCTTTTTCGAGATTTTGAGTGTTAGACTGACGTGTTAAAACTCCAACCTGCTCAACCACAACTGCGCAAGCTAATATTCCACGGTTAGGATAATAATGGGCAGTAGGACTTTGCAACAGAACACTTTAGGACCAGATCATGCACGACCACAACTGCACGACCTAATAATTATTATTCTCATGTTAGGACAAAATTCACTCATCTCAAAATGCACAACTTTCAAATTAATGTTGATGGAAAAATATGAGTGATATGATAGTGTCAGCGTAATAGGGCGGTGAACCTCCGTACGTACTTAGATAATGATATTATTAAGGCAATAATTATCCGAATAGATAGGAGCTCAAATCGAGAAATATAAACATGCTTATATAATTAAAGAAGTATAGGTTGTGGCAACTCGAAATAGGACACGCCGAGGAGTCTGGACGGGCCTTATGACGTACGCAAGCCAACTAAAACTACGATCATACTCAATTGAAAAAATAATAAACCTTTGTGAAATAATTTGCAGCGTTTTTTTTATTGAAATAGGTTTCCACAACTTCATAGCAAGTTATCTAGTTCGTATGATGAACGTGTTCTTCGAAGGATTCAGTTAAAGACGAGGCAAGTGCGATGGAGATAGCGAAGGACTCTCGGCAACTCCGATCATCGATAGCCTAGTAATTGAAATTCTCTAGAGCAATCGGACCACAGCCTTGTATCAGCGCTCGTCTGAGAGAGACATACATGCAGGATCGTTTAGCGCGACGGCCACCAGCGGATATGAGGTCTGGAGAAGGCGACTTCAAACCTCTGGAAATCCAACACTCTGATGATGGAGGACACTGCGCCTCTCTAACCGCGGCGTTCCTTGAAGGATATTGAAGTTCTTCCTCACATAGTTCGAGTGTACTAGGTACGGTCCTAGTTGAAACTCGAGTTTTATATATATGTTTTTTTTTTTCTCGGAGGAAACTCATAACCCGTCTAAGAGGTTCATCTGATCCGTGGTATGTTCTTGGGCGCCTCTGTCCGGCAATCCCCGTCTTCCCGGGGGAACCTCAGGCCCGCGATATGAGAATTCTCCGGGCGCCAGGGAGTTATATTGACCCTGAGTATTATTCTTGACTGACTAGCTATATTGCTTCGGGGCTATTGATGGAAGCTTTTCATGAGCTACGAAGTGCCAATGTTCGCGACGATCACTACGATCTGTAACCGTCAATCACCCTCTCGTATTGAGCGGCTTGGGTATGCGAGATATGGGCTCAAGGTGATGTGTGTTCATTTTCGTAAAAGTGTACTGCTCATACTAAACTCACGAACATCCTTTACAAGAAAAGGCTGGACAGTTCGGCAAGCACTACTTATTTAGCGCGCTAAATGTGTCCTTTGAAATGATAATTTAACCCGTACTACCTCTGATAATGTTGTGAGACTTTGATTTCTGCAGCGAATATGATTGATTCCTGATATAGCTTGTTTTACTGTGTGGAAAACACCCAATTCAGAGAAACTAATGTGAGAGAGAGAGGGAGGGAGAGGGAGGGAGAGAGAGAGAGATGCCAAGTCAGTGTTCAGACTCCTGTAAGTCACTACTCTTTTGAATGTTTGACCGGGACAGTGGAGAACTTAATCCAGCAGATTTATGACTGAAATTATGAACCAAGACGAAAATTAGTTTGACACTTGCCCAAGAAAAATTCACCAAATATTTAACTCGCGGCATTTCACGTAACTCCTCATTTCTACCGCGGTTTATCTTTATGAACTACAGAAATGATGAATAATGGGAACGCGGTGGAAAGCTGAGTGGTAGATCCCCTGAAGAAAGTCCCATGATGAATGGCCGGGGATCCGAAATGATCAAGGTGAGTAACACCGGGCAGGAGAATAATTGAAATTTAGAGGCGGAGAGCTCTACAGACCCCTTGACTGCCAAAGGGTTTTGCCTTCCCTCCCCCTTAGCAGACAAGAGAAAGAGTACCTAAGTGGATTTAGAATCCCGCAGCCCTTTTGCTCGGAAAGAGATTATAGACAGTGCTGTTCCAGCAGGAACTGAAGCGCAGGCCACACGGTGACCAGAGAGGGTCACATAAAAGCGGGCCAAACCCCTTTTTTCCCCCTTCTAATTTTTATTTAACGTAATTTAATACCTTTTGACCCTCCTTCCTCCACTTTTGTTTTCTTCAGAGTAATGGACACTGTGCCACTTCCGCGCTTTCCAGTTAGGGGCCTTTTACGGTCCTTTTCAGTGGGAAAAATTTCCATGACCTTCAGAAAGGATAAGGGTAGCAGAGACCTCGTTGAGAAGCTTGAAGGTAAAAAACTGGGAAACGGCCGCGGGAAATCCAGATAAAGTTCATTAATTATACTTTTTCTTATTTCAGAAAGAGAGAGAATATGAAAAGAAATGAAAAACCTGATAGTGATGCTTTGTTTCGGTCTCATAATTTTTCTAAGAGTTGCTTTTTTTCCGTAGCATCAAGAGTTTCCCATTCCATCTGTCTGAAGAGAATTTTCCCCATTTAATAATCTCTTATTATACTGATGAGAATTTTCGAGGCAACGTTGAATGCAAAACTAGGTCGTTAGAATGACGCAGGTGTCTTCGTTAGCAACATTTCCTTATCAAAGATGGCCATCATTATGTTGATTTTACTTTTAATGATAAGTAAGTCTCTAGTTCTCATTCTCATTCTCAAAGAGGGTTAAAATAACCCACAGTAAAAATTATGAAAGCAAACTTCATCAATATACACAAAGAATCATAAATATGTAGGGTGACAGGGGATAAGTGTCGGAACTAATTATCTTATAAGCTACACAAAAAAATTTAATGAAATTCCGCAAGAAAAAGAGTCCTATATCAATCTGTTCAAAAGTTATGATTATTATTATTTTTTACTATGAATCTCGACTTTACCTCAGAAAATCAATATTTTCAAAATTATTTCAACTTTTTTTGTAATTTTCGGACTCTGCATTAAAATTCCAATAAGCACATACGATTTTCATATTTATTTAACACCGTTCAGACACTTTAATTGCTCCCAAATTAACAAGTTATACCCCTAAATCACATACATTGAGCACAACAAATAAACTACAAATTTTTCAAGATAACTTTCTAGTCCATTGGGGGCAAGAATCAGGTTTTTCAACATTTAAACAAAATTTCCCTCCTAATTAGCATTGTAATAGTCAAATTGACTATACCGCTGGAAAGATAATCAAATGATCAATTTTGTGAAAGTTGACGGATCGGAGCTTATCTTTGAGGGCGTGCCTAATTTATACAAAGATTTATATTACTTTAATTCCCTATTTCTCAAAGAACTAACGCGTGTTTTTAATATGTGAGTCCAAATGGTGTTGAAATTATAAAAACCATCTGTTTTCATAGACAATTTGATTCAAAATCCAAAAATTGAGAAGAAAATGGAAATAAAATACCCATAAGTTGAGGAACAGGAAAACGAATCGTAACTTTTGAACAGATTGAGGTAGGATGATAAGGTAGAGGCACCTAACACAGTACTTAGGTGGGATACTATGTATACCATGGTACATATCTAGTGAAGAGGATATATAAACTATCCACGAGAGAAAAATTCGAGAATTAGCATAAAATTCACTATATACTTACTTATATGCACACAAAAATAGAAAATCAGAGACCTACCTTATAATAACGGAGTTTTCGCAACAGCTACAACAATCTGAAACATCAAAATTTCGGTTAGGGGGACTTCGCTTCATTTGTCCTTTTGTTATTTTTGGATGCTAGTTGTTGTTTAATTCAGCTAATCTTCCAATCACCTCTGCCGAAAACACATTCTCCTTCAAAAAGTATCAAGAAATACTTGAATATTTGAATGTAATTGGCATTGGTATAAGTATCCACATATCTTATGGTTGACCTTTAAAAAAATATGATTGGCTACCTAACAGCTGGTCACGTCTCCAAAGACGAATAGAAGAATTAGAATCATTCTTTAGAGAATTTTATTGTGAACTAGAGTTTTCAAATTGTTACTCCCTTAAAATAGTTATAAGTCTCATTTTTGTAAAATAGATGCGACTAGAATAAATAATCGTAGTTTTCATTGTAGAAATGGATATGTCCATTGATCCCAAGAGAGGATTAATAATAAACAGTACCAGACCATCGATGGAGTGAGATTTGGATGGATCACGCATTAAAACAACTCCATACTCTATTATGGCTTCATTATGGCTTTTTAGGACGTCCCTCTGAAGCTATGTCTTATAGGCAAGGCTTCGTTAATAAGAGGGACGCCTATTGAAATTGATCCAGGGGGTGGGGGACGACCCAAGCATGAGAAAAAAAATGATCGCATACAAATCCGTTTCAAACCATTCTAACCATTCCGTGAAAAAGCCATAGGTGCATGACTCTGTGGATCGATTCTTCTTATTTGGATCGATTCCAATTTTTAGTCTAGTTGTGCAAAAAATCTTTAGTGATTCCACCTACGAGTAAAGTAGAGAACTTACATTAATACTCGTAGGTACATTCTATTTATTATATTGAAATGCGCGCATAATGCAACCAACAGTTGAATAAATTCACGAATTTTATAATATATTTCATTTGTATGAGTGTCGCAACTCACTCTAGTAAGAGTTTAGGAAAGGTAGATTAGTTGGCTCTGTGTATTTAAACACAACCCACTAATCTACCTTTCTCAAACCCCCCCCCCCCCCATCTCCCAAATGCAGGCAGTTTTATACTTCAACTAGCGAATACATAGGTAATTCGAATCCGCCAGGCGAGCAAACGCGTGGTTTCTACTGGAACCTTAGTGAAGGACCCGTTAGTTCTTACACGGTTTAAACGTCTAGTAAGTTATAGTCCTACAATCAAACTGGCACCTATGGACGTGCTGTACGTGTTGTACGCACGATTTTAAGTAGGTTCCTTACAATTTCCTCACATTGTATGTTCCTTACAATATTTTGAAAAAAACAATGTTTATGCAAGATAAGCGCATCAGAGAATTTTGTCTTGGTTCTGATTATATATATACTTTACTAGCAGAAAGGATTGAGTTACCCCAGGGCACATCTTCTTGTTTATTTGATCAATTGCTCATTCTCTAGCCCATCAGTTAGGTATTTCCAACACTGTGAGTTATATTGACGGAATAAAAAACTTCTTGGCTGATGCCATCAAACTCGAAAAATTACTTGTATTATCTTTGATTGATCAGAATTACTCCCATTAGTAAACGTCCAGTTAATGGAACAATGGGAAAGTCTTGCAACCTATCACTCTACATTAGCACCTCCGTACGGAGCGTCTACTCCGATTAGAGGGGGAAGAAAAATACCGACCGTTGTTTTTACAGCAGGGGGACACTCGGGATAGCAACTCACCCGAGTCTTGGGGAGCCTCCATTCTCAAGGGACCGATTACACGTCCGCTTGCCCAGCGACTTTTCCCAGCCTCTCGAACCTGGATCCAACAGAGAAAGCGAAAAACACCTTCTAATATGATTGTTGGGAGACCTGCACTGCAGTTCTCAACAGTGCGGAGCTGCTGGGGCTTGTCCATTTGTGAAACTGAAATTAAATCAATACTCTAAAAACTAAGGAATCTCCTCCATCTACATACTGTAGGCTGTACATTTAGGCACTATTGAGTTTCCTAAGAATGGGATTATGGAAAGAGATCAACATATTATTGATTAGTGGTCAGACGTTTTGGAAGATTCAATTCCTTTCGATAGGCTATGGGGTGGAGAAGCAATTCCATAGGAATTATTAGCCAACCTTGAAAAAATATTTACAGTACGTTCAAAAACGTTGTTCGAAAAATAACACGAGAAAAACTGACTGAGGTTAAGATCTATTTAAGGTATTACAGGGCTACTACGTACGGCACGTTTTGAATTCAATGATTGAAATTTTATTATCATTTTGAACCTTTCGATTTTTTTTTTTTTTTTCATTTTGTCCTCCTACTCCAGTATTCATAATTGTTTATTCATAAATTGTGTTTAAGTGTTTTGCCTCTATTGTTTATGAAAGTATAAAATAAATCAAATAAGGTACCTGGGGTAAATTAATGAACAAAATAGAGATATTGACTTTGCAATAATGTCTTTACCATGTTACTATCCATATCTTTTATGGCTGGTCAATGATTCGCTCATTACTAACATGTGAAACGAATAGGTAATAAGTAAAATACTGAGTAGAATAATCGTAATACGAATATACATATATACCATAGAAGCATGAAAAACCTCCACTAATGCTTTGTTGATATTTTTTTATCTCATATAATAGTCCATGAGCCAAGGCCAAAAATGCGTAGTAATTTGAGATTAGGTTTTAAAAATTTAGTCCGTTCTGAGTGAGAAAATATTTGTCTGCTTTTTCAAAATTGGTGAAATACAAAATGGCGGCCTCATCAAGATGGCTTAGTTGGCCCATTTTCAAGTTTTTCTCGGATAATTCCTGAACTGTGCATCCTACTGGAGTTTTTATACCAAGCAAATTTGTAGAACATGAAAAAATATTCGATACCCAAACTTTGAATTGCCTCCTACAATGAGCGAATTACCTAGAAAAAATTGAAATTAGGACTTATTCTGAGCAAGTCCTTTCCTCTCTCCCGTCTAGACTTTGGCCATCAAAATCACTTAGTGGCGTTAATAATGGTCTGATTCCAGTCTGCTCAAGCTGATTTTACTAAAGATTAAATACAAAGTTCGAAATGGGCGTATTTTAGCGGAGACTTTTCTCCATTAACTTACTATTTACTACTTTATACACTTACTTAAACCTATGTATTTTATGTCATTCAATATATTAAATTCGCAAAAATAGCCTTTTACATAGTTCTTTCATGGGGAACGGTGAGAGCAAAAGCTTGCTCCGTACGAAATTTAAAAAGTATTTAACCTTGAATCGAAAGAGGATTGGCAGAACTGAATCAGACCAATATTGAAGCCGCTAGGGGTTTTCGAAGGGCAAATGACTTCTGTTTCCCTACAGCTCTTCTTTTCTCACTCGATTTCGGTACCGTCGACCCCAGGTAGGGCAGTCTCGTAGGAAGTGCCCCCGCTGATCACATCGCTAGCAAAGTACTCGACTTCGTTCCCTGGAGTTCATCTACATACATTCCCTGCAATTGACAACGAGGACTGAATCGTGTCATGAGAGCATCACTCTTATGTCCCAATGTCAGGAGTGAAACTGCTTCCATTCGAAGAGGTGTAGTGAGAGCATCCTGCATGGTACGTGGCCAAGCCACTAAAACCTTCTCTCGTATTCCCGGATCCCGAAGGCCCTCAAAGAATCGATGTGTGAGTAGACCCTCCACGGCTGCGTCCTGAGGGGCATCTGGCAACGCTTTCCTACTAATTTCTCGCTTTGTATAATCAACTCGTATGTCTTCAGTGGCTAGTTGAATTTGGCTTTGTAGCAATGCTACATGTAGCTCTGTCTGGTTCCTGGTGCTGTAACGGAAACTTTGCTGGAGTACGTGATGGGTCGTGAAATCTCGCTCAAGACTACGAGTGCAGGGCTGCACAAGACAGCTCCGAGCTCTATCACTTTATTGGCCTCTCTCAATGCATTTTTTTCAGCCACTAGCTCAAACTGGCACAGATAAGACCCTCAATCTACAATTCCATCAAATGGTTTTGGCTTTATACCTCTGCTTTCAATGTGCGTAGTTTCCAGCCCAATGTTATTCTTGCCCATGTGCTTCTGGTTATCTGTTCCTGGTGCTAATGAAGAGGTAGGGGTCATTTGCATTCGCCCAAAATCCTATCGCCTTGCTTGCAGAGCCTCAAATACCTCTCCTAAGTCTTCTTTAAACGTGTCTCGTAATTTTGAGACCTACTCAGCTACGTGTTGACGAACAACCCTCAATAGCGCTTACCACATCATATGAGCAAGACTCAATTGCATTCAGCACAGTCTTCTCCGAATGATTTAAGGCATTTGCTTGTGCATCCGCTGGAGAACTGCCACTTTCCTCCTCCATCATACCCTGAGTACCAAAGACTCGCCCTGAACGAGTAGTCACTACCAGGTCCGAGTTCTAACACCACTATTTTTCGTCTTCAATGATACAAAAGTCCAATTCGAGATTTATATTCAATCAACAACATAACGCTTAACGATAACGCTTCATTCACCAACGTTAAGAAATAGATGGTTGGATTTACACCAAGCAAGCCGATCAATTCCATGCTGTAACCACAACGAGGCACAACAAAAAATTCACTTGGAGACGCCCAACATCCTTAAAATATAATTTTTTTACAACTAAACTTGTTTGAAAATGTCATAATTAATTTGAGTTTTACAAGCGTTGAATGTGCATGTTTTACATTTCTCCTTGTTGTGTGTGTGTGTTGAAAGAAGTTGAGGCACAAGAAAGGAAACTACCCTTTCTCTCCACCCCCTCAATAGAAGTTAAACTCCCCTTCATGTTCGTTCTAATGGAAGTTGACGAGGGCGGGCAGAAGTGCTAATGTGTCGAGGAGCATCACACGACTTTTCCATCGTTTCATTACCTCCTGTAACTCCGTCATCAAGGGGAGGCCGTCCATGGACCAATCACTATTGACATTGCTAGGTACACTTTCAAACCCAGCGTTGTGAGGCCTAACAACCTGCCTCGTTGAATAACACCCTGCCGATCGTTGTTCAAACTTGTCTTGTTTTTAGAACGTGCAACGTGCAAGTCTTTATTAAGCTATTTGCTGTACAGCCAATCGTTTTGACAGTAGTAAAATGAGTAGGTAGTTTGTTGTTCGTGAATTGGTTTCTCTGAACAAATGCGATCGCTCACAAAGCATGATTGATCAGCGACGCTTCACTCCAAGCAGACGCTACGCGTAAATAATTAATTGTCCACTTCGGCTAAATGAAGAAACTTTGCAATTGACCAAGATGCTAAAATATAAACTCCTAGATAGCTCTTCTACGCAGATTGTTGGCCTATAATTTATTATTAAACCCCATATATGATGAGAACATGGCGTAGTGTGACTCCTAGAAGAGTTACGATTTTTACAGTTCAAATAACCCGCAATTTTTCTCTTCACAGCAAAAATGTTTCAGAAGAAGGTATATGTTCAGAGGTCCCTCAACTGATCAGTGCGCCTCCGTCTTAGAGGAGCTCCATCTAAACCGTGGGTCGAATAGGAAATTTAGCCTCAGAGGCTCCGCGGCTGATCTGAATCTCTCAATACGTTGTAATTGTAATCCAGATCTCCACAAAGGAGCTACATTTCAGGTTTCACCATCACGAGTCAATTAAAAAACGAACTAGGGTCAGAAACCCCATAGCTGTTCAGTGTGCACTGATATTGAATTTAGTGTTGATATTACACAGGAGGTCCATTCCAAATCGCAGATCCGAAGTTTGAAATCAATATGCCTGCAAAGATATAGGCACCTGCAGAGGAAAAATTAATGCAATTAAATGAAACATCTACATTTTAATAGTCCCCCATCATTGAAAAGCTTTTGAAATCATTAAAAACTCCATAGCGGAATATAGTCAAACAAGATGTAGGTAACGTAAAACTTCGAAATCAGTCATTTAGGAGACGGGAAAATGATGCTTGGAGTAATTTACGGTAGCGCATGCGTCGAATGGAGAATTGATTCGAGAAAAATGAGAAGGTATGGAATAATCTACAGCCTAACCCACAAATTCCCAGAAAATGTAATCAAAGTCTGATGAAATCTAGACCTTGCACCAGGGAGCACACTTTCGCGCATGCGACTGGAGCTAATAATGATACAATCATGATGAAATTAACATGGAATAATTAAGCCATTGCCCCCCCACTATGCACCAAATATGAGCGGAATTCGACGACCAGGGCGTAAAAATATGACAATTGAAGGAATTTATGTTTGCGCATGGGCAAAATGAAGTAATAATTTGAGAAGTATGGAATTAATAGTGGACCATTAACAGCCTAACCAGTACATTCCCTGAAAACTGCATCAAAATCGGATGAAACCTGTAGAAATTAGGCTCGTTTAAAAAGGAATACACATTCTCGCGTGCGCAGTAGCTACTAATGATAAGATTATGTTGAAATGGTTAGGGAATTCTCTAATTAACCTCTGGCACCTATCCTCCAAATTTGAGCGAGATAGGACGACGGGGGAGTGAGAAAATGATGGTTGATGGGTTTTAAGTTTACGCATGCGCTGAGTGAAGTATTGATTTGGGAACAACGAAACTCATATTCAACCATCGTCACGCTAACCCACATATTCCATGAAAATTTCATGATAATTCGTTGAATATTGTGGATTTTGAGCTTGTTACAAGGGTTTGCGGATACACGACAGACACACACTTACATACGCACATAGACACACACAGAATGACACGGAACGAAAGTTGTTCAGAATGGTCCAAGACGTACCTACGATTCGAGTGGAAATTGTACCACTTTAAAAAAAACAAAAACATTTTGATTTTAGTAGAGACTACAATCTTTCCATATCCCAAAAGTGAAAAAAAAAATGCTTCTGCTATCTATAGGAAGACTTGGGAGCAAAGTAAGAGATTAAATTTAGCAGTTAGGTACCAATACTTCACTAGTAGGTACACTTGCACGGACAATAGTTAATAAACTCGATTTCGCAACAATAGAATAAATTCCATTGGAACCATATCACCTAATAATTACAATATGCTTGTAAATATCAGCTGATATAATGCCAATATTGGAATTATTAGGTGATATGGTTCCAATAGAATTTATTTTAACGTTGCGAAATCGAGTTTATTAAATATTGACCGTGCTGACCTACTAAAGGTTGCATTTAATGTTTAATTTTTTTTATTTTTTCAAAGTTCGTAACAAGAATTTATGAAGAAAAATTGATTGCTTGTTAAGGCCAGTAATCATAACTGTTACAATTATCTAGTATTTATCTGGGATCTGAGCCTTGAAAGATTTAGTAACAGATGATTCAAGGACAAGTTCCATCATGATTGGTCGTGAGGGACTTGTTTGTGACTAAGGATATAAGTGTTCCTTTTTAGGTAGAGCGAGAAAAGAGGAAGATGAATCTGTATTCAATCTTTCACCCACTAACCAAAAACCACAACCGGAAAACTAGTTTCCACAACGGTTTCTGAAGGTCTGGAAACTCCTACTGTTGTAACCGTCAGCTCGCCTGAAACCCCATCGCACATAACCTGATGCATATTTCATAGGCCGAGTTAGGGAGCTTCAAACGTTGACAACTGACAGGCTCCTTTATATTCAGCAGAGTTCAGTATCCCCATGGAGGTCCGTTTCTCTTTGCTAGGATATCGCATGACTGGGCCATGCAGAACGCAAGAAACATCACAAGTCGTTCTTCTAAGATGAACGATTCTGATTCTGCAGTATCTTATATATTTAAAAAATTTACGAAATCTTATGGCTGTTATTACGGCCGTTCTACCCGGCCGATTTCGTTCATATTTTTAAATGAAAGGTATTTATGCATAGATTTGTCATCATGCATTGAAAATCAGCCAATAAATTTGTATAGCTTTGTCCTTTGATATTTCAGGTTCTAATTGAGATACATTGTTCATTTTGGTCTAAAAACACTCAGTGAATCATACCCTTTCATTTAGTTGAGTTTCAACTTAATTGGTTGAATTTGAAAGGAGTTATGCGCGGAAAATCTATTCATTTAAATTGCGAAATTGTGTCAAAAAACGTTGTTAGAT
Organism: Adelphocoris suturalis; assembly: GCA_030762985.1. Classification (NCBI taxonomy): domain Eukaryota; kingdom Metazoa; phylum Arthropoda; class Insecta; order Hemiptera; family Miridae; genus Adelphocoris; species Adelphocoris suturalis. The sequence continues at coordinate 32,123,953 of CM061048.1, forward strand.
TTACAAAAAAAAAAAAAAAATGGGTTCGTTTGAAGGGAGGGATTTTCGCGACCTTCTTCACCGCCTCCTACTTCCAAGGCGCGGGCAGTTTCTGTCTTTGCCTGCGCTCCCGCCACCACCTCCTTCCTGCCCGTCAGGCTGCAATGGAAGCTTAGTCAGAATAAATCTCGCCTAGAAAGTGGCAGTAAAAATCTCGACAAGGAGGTGGGCAGTATAAATCTCGTCAAGGAGGTGGGCAGTATAAATCTCGCCAATGGGGTGGGCAGTATAAATTGGATTATTATTAAACAGTATTATTCGATACAGGATTATTCGATTGCGTCAGAGCGCAATGGCGGGGGTTGGCAGGTAAAGCCTTCAGGGGGTGGCCCCCTTAGTATATATGAATTAGCACAAATCGACGCAACACATACTTATTTGATTTCATTACCACCTACTCTGGATTGTTGATGTACGCTTCCTGTTTCGGATCGCCAAAACTCAGTTTTTCACCATTTTTGCACTTTTAGATGGGAATTGCGCAATTTTGGAGCAGGAATGCGCCCGTTTACGCGCACTTAAAAAATCAAGTGATGGGTCATTTCTTCATGGAATTTTACGTAGAATTCAACCTCCGATAAAAAAGTGGGGGTTCCCATTTGAAAAAACAAAGTTTATATCATTTTCGCCATTTTTGGCGAACGTAATAAGAATCGGTTAAATATTGTGGTAATCAAGCTTGTTACAAGGATTTTCGGATACACACACACACACACACACACACACACACACAGACGCGTATAGAGGGAGAGAGAGAGAGAGAGAGAGAGAGAGAGAGATTTCCTGAGATCTATGTAAAAAATTATATACAATGGCGTTGGTCCCAATTTTTTACTCTCAATTCAGCGGAAATAAAGGGGGGTGTAACCTTTCTATGGGACACCCTGTATTACCCTTCAAATGGAATGGTGCTGAGTCGCCTGCAATAAAAAAAAAAATGTACGAGAACAGTGGAAACGGGAACCACCACACTTTAGTACAATAAAATGAAAGCCAAAACTACCTAATGGTTACGCAATCCCGGGATCGCACCAGGCGAATAATATTCACCATAAACATCCCCTCAAACATTTGAAGGGTTGTCGTCTCCAAGGATTGGATTACGGTTAATCCCACACTCCGCGTCAGCTCTCTAGCAGCCGCAAACAGGAAGACCCGTGCGGACCGGTATCAAATTAACTCCGGTGTGTGTTGTAAGGGGAGACTGTTTTTACGTCCCCATTCCCATGCGTATTACGGCCGGAATACCGCTAAAGGGCCACACTAGAAAGGTTGAGTACGAATTCTAAAGACATTACTACTACCAGCTAGATTATTATGAGTACCTAACTATTAAGAAACGTAACTTTCGCTACATTTTTTGGCAGTTAGGTCCGCGTAAAAACATGTTCCTTACTGAAAACCTCAATCCAGTTTTAGCTCATTTACGTCGACAATGACGATATTGCAATGGCTCGGGAAATTTTAAGGTCATAATTTTTTTAAAATGTCTTCATTGAAATCCATTTTGCGGCATTCTGAAATGATTCCTGAAGTTCGCCCTTTTGGTTTATTATTTCCAATAGTAACCCTAAGCCAACCCCCCCCCCCCTCCCCCCTCAAACATTGTCACTTTACGTTTCAAGGTGCGTAGAATCCAAATTTGAAATGTCCGTCCGCCGTCCGCCGTTCGGGCCATAAAAGGCCTAAGAATAGACTTAAAAAACCCGTTCTTTCCCACATAGACTCCATTTGGGGTCTAGTTGGTCCTAACGTTTAACCATCCCGATCGCTTTACTCACATAGATGATATGGGCCAAAAACGGGCGAAAAAGTGTCTTTTTCGAGACTTCGAGTGTTAGACGTGTTAGACGCACGCCTGGCACGCTTGGCAGGGGGTCACGGTGGGCGGTGAGGGGGGTGAGCGGGGGGTTGAGTGAGAGGAGGCGCCGCGGCACCTTGTGGTGGCTGGAGTGACCAGGGGCGTCGCAGAGGGGTGTAGGAAAATGGATATTTATTACTTTTACGTGTTATACCCATGTAATACACCGCGGCACCATGAGGTGGGTACGGCGTTCCTTTGAGGCATGAATATATGTTTTTTTCTAGGTCATATTTGTGTGTTAATACCAATGCTTTTCCTACGCATATTTAGTAACATATCGTCTCGACTTTTCGTACGTACTTAGATAATGATATAATTAAGGCAATAACTATTTGAATAGATAGGAGCTCAAATCGAGAAATATAAACATGCGTATATAATTATAGAAGTATAGGTTGTGGCAACTCCAAATAGGACACGCCGAGGAGTCTGGACGCACGCAAGCCAACTAAAACTACGATCATACTCAATTGAAAAAATAATAAACCTTTGTGAAATAATTTGCAGCGTTTTTCATATTAAGCTATACGCCGCTTATGAAGTAGAAGGATGTTTTAGAGGTTCTGGCGTAGCTTCGCTGATAACTTGCTGATCACTTTACAACAACACCCGTCAGAATCGGTCAAGCTGTTTAGCCGTGTATTGGGAACATATTATATAGATAGAAAAAAATTTGGAGTTATATATATATATATATATATATATATATATATATATATATATTCTTATGTATATGTATATGTGTGTGTGTGTGTGTGTGTGTGTGTGTGTGTGTGTGTGTGTGTGTGTGTGTGTGTGTGTGTGTGTGTGTGTGTGTGTGTGTGTGTGTGTGTGTGTGTGTGTGTGTGTGTGTGTGTGTGTGTGTGTGTGTGTGTGTGTGTGTGTGTGTGTGTGTGTGTGTGTGTGTGTGTGTGTGTGTGTGTGTCATCCCAGACGATAACTCTTCTGGGGATTGAGGTAAAAATTGCGTTTTTCCGCCAAATAATCAAGCTTTCCAGATGAAAGGATGAGTTCGTTGGCCAACAATTTCTGAGCTCATTAAATTGGAAAATTTTCAAAAAAATAACACTAAAAATGGCTACAATAAAGGTAAAAAATTTTTAAGTTTATCATTTTTAGCAGAATTTCAGTTAAAAAAAAAAAAAAAAAAAAAAAAAGATCAAAAATTATTGACTAGGACATTAAACGAATTTCGAACAAAATTATGCTGAAAAACGTACTTAAATTTCATTAAAATTGCTGAACAATGTATAAAAACTCCAAAAAAATCTAAAAATCCAAAATTCTTTTTGAATCGAAATTTTTTATTAAGTATGAGTTTTTCGCCATAGAATTGGTTTTCAACAATATCCTTGTACTCAAATCGCTCAAATTTAAAGACAATTCAACATAATGCATGGTACGATAGGTGGTAAGTTACAAAAATTCGCTCGTACAATCATGCTTCATGACTGGAATGGTTTTTCAGACAAGAGGGGTTACCTGAACGACCTATTTAATTTGGAGTCACTGTAGAACCCAATATTTAAACTGAGATCCAAATAAATACCTAGTTGTATATACAAGTAGCCGTGGGGTTAACTAAATGCACAAAGGACCATTGTATCGGTGATGTCTACCTTAACTTGAGCGCATTGCTTTGTAGCATCTTAGAATCGAAAGACACATCCCTGTAACGACCTGTAGTGGGATGTTTACAACAACTTGATTGTGTGGCCGTTCAAAGTAAATATCGAGCGTATGAGGGCGAAAGGATAAAGTCAACAGGCGAGGGAGGGAGTCCCTCTTGTTCCCCAGTTCCAATCTTTTTCAACCCAAAATCACATTCTGCATACAAATTAACGTGGTACCTGCACTCCCTGCTCTACCTCCGATCCCCCTGTTCGTACAAGTATAAACTGAGTCGACCCTCTGATTAAATCTACCACTCCAGTAATTGGTTAACTTTGCCTTCCTCTCCCTCTCTAAGCCGAGCTACATCATTCTGGGAGGAATTCATTGAGCACGCGTAATCCTTCGGCCCCTCAGCGACGCTCTGCACATTTAAACTACTGCCGTTTTTCACGTGAGACGTACGGCTATTTCCAACTGTTTAGAATGTTTTAATCATTCGCCATCTTTTTGTGATGGTTAGTTCATTGAAGAGACCAGTGCAACAATATGTGTGCCTTGCTATCGCTGTTGGGGAAAAAACTGCATGTGACTCACCGTTGTCTCATCCCCCTCGCCCCACGTATCAATAAACTTTCAATAAACTTAGTATACCTCTAAAAAACATATTGGAACTGCATTTTTGTTATTGATTCTTGGGCTCTGCCTTCACGTTTAGCTGAAGTTAAATTGAGAAGGAAGATATTTTAACCTAGCAAAGGGTATTTCTGAATGTTTTCCTAGAGTCTTTATACGAAGAAATAGCAGTGAGAAAGCAAGCTCAGAACTCTATTTAGAAGGGAAAAGTTTATATTCACATGAGTGAACTTCAACTCAAAAAATTAGGTAACTCCTGGATAACATTACCCCTAGTTAGGTGGACTTAGAGAATTGCCTATTTTTGGTAGAGTAAGTAAAACTATACGTTTCTCGGTAATTTTTGAGTTCCAAAAGGAGTAAGTAAATGCGGTAACACGTCATCTATTCATGAGAAAATCATTTGTGTTTCATTAAATACGCCTTGTTAAAATATATTCTTATGTTTCTGACCGGTCTATTTTAGTGAACATTTTCAGTCTTATTGGCCCACAAAATTTGAAACTTTGTAGATATAGTTACTTTCAGTTGGGTTCAATGCAATAAAAAGATAATAACATAAGTTTTTCAATTTCTGAAAAATAATATAAATTATTAGGATTGTTGGTGAAAACATGATGAGTAGTTCTTTGATTTTCAAATACGGACCAAAGCTGTAGTATATTACACCTACAAATTTCATCAGAAAAACCGCTTGGAAGCGGTGGTTATCAAGGCGCAGAAACTCGGGGACTTACAACTCCTCGTGTGCGCAACGTCCCTTGTAGGATTTTCATGATTCTGTGGTGAGGTTTTGTGCTCCAGATGAAGCCATTTTTGCTGACCGTACTTGCATTTTTTGCTTCAGTATGTATTCAGGTTTAGGGTGGGTGACCTGGGGATGCCCAATGCTGCATGCCGAAAAATGATTATAGGATTGTCAGGTTTTCCCGGGTTTTTTTACGTTTTTATTTGGTAAGTACTTCATTTTCTGGTTTACTTCTCTTCGTTTTCTTTAAGGCTTGACCCCCTTTTTTATTTTACCTCGATTTTTAAATTTGTATCTCTCCTGTTCAATGGCATCTTCTTCAAAAACCTCAATGCGTGGATCTTTTTCTGAGTAACAAAAAAACTCGCTGGACGCACTTCACCCACTGGATAACTCTGCTAACGAGACTCACATTTTCAAGTCATTCAACCATCTTGATATTTCTGGTTGAAGATCCACAGTAACAGGGATTCTGAAAGTATGAGTTTACATACGGATGTATGCTCAAGAAAAAAAAAAAAAAAAAAAAAAAAAAAAAAAAAAAAAAAAAAAAAAAAAACTTACCTAGTGAAAAATTATTATCAACAATTGAAGTTATGCTGAGGCCTGCAAAAAGCTAAAAATCCAAAACCTCTTTTTAAATAGGAAATTATTATTCAGAATACGTTTTTTGCCATAAAATAAATAGACACCAATTTCCTTGCCCTTAAAACCTCAAATTTCAAAACAATTTAACGTTATACAATACGATAATTTACGAAAATTTGCTCAGCCGATCATGCGGCATGACTGGAACTTTTTTCTTTCGTTATTTTATTTATAACTAATTTAGTTCTTATTCAACTTGAGATGCTGAAATGATTCCTTCAGCCATCTGTATACAGAGACTTTCCTTTTTAATCCGTCCATAACATTAAAATAAAGTTAATTGTATGTGTTGATTAATGATTATATGAAATTTAATCAATCATAATTTCTGCCACAATCGTCCAATTGAGGAATGAGTAAATTGGAACTTCTCTGAATACGCCCTCTATTCACAAACAATTGTATTAAAAGTAGTTGAAATAAAAATCCTATGACTGATAGGATATACCTAGAATTTTTGTTTCAAGGTAATTTATTGCATTTTTATGGTTTTGTAATTAATTGGTAATTACTAGAGTATGAATACTTGAATTTTCAATTCTTAAGTTACACTTTACATTTGTTTAAATGTTGAATAAAACGTGGTGAAGTAGTAAGAGTTCAGACCCTCAAGTGTTCTTATTCGAACACTAAACCTTGGTAGGAAGTATAAATGATTTTTCGTTTGGTTAGAGAAGGTTTAATAGTTTTTTTTTACAATTATCATAGCCATCTCTTGGAATGGGACTCCGCTGGGTGTAGTACAGAGTTACCAGATGGAAATACACGATCGGAGGGCTTGAGGGAGGACAAAATATCCAAATGGAGGAAACATCAAGATGGAAAATATCGTAAATAACTTCTTCAAAAAACATAAATAACTTCAAATATTGCCGCTAATGACCCTTATGGTTGAGGTGCGGCTTAAACCTTGAAAAAAAAACTTCAAATGTATTCAAACATACATAAAAACCAATATTAAAGCACTTTTAAAGCAAACTTATCAAAAATATAAGTACCTAACTATATTTGTTTTGATTCTCATATCTCTTTCACACAACCACAATGTGCCACAGCGAAGTAATATAAATAATTATCTCAATATCCAAAATTATAATGAAATACTCTAGCTGGCGTATCAAAAGGATTACATCAACATGATGGATGACGGAAAATTGAATGTGAAATCAACTTCATATTTGAATCCAAGAAAAAACGGAGGTACGACACAGGGGAACCGCGATGTGGGTAGCAAATAGGTAGGTAGTTTGAGTTCACGCTTTGTAGGAAATGCGATAAGTAGAAATGCGATTTGGTCCAACAACACCCGCTCCCAGATAACAACCTAAGTAAGTTTTGCGCCCGTGGCAAGAGATTGTAGCATCGAATCAAGACAGAGAAAATGGCTGGAGAAAAGGAAAATAAAGTTGCTGGCTCTCTCTTTTTTTCTATAGCGAAAACTCGTCTCGTGTGTCGTATTGTTTCTTCCGGGGTTTTGACCTTTTGATGTTTCCGGAGTTCCGCACTCGTTCTCATTTCCGCTCTGAGAAGTCTCTCTAAACTTCCCACTCTTGGTTTTGGTGATGTTTGCACATGTGCGATTGTAAGTTTTCGAATGAAAATTCTACGCTACGGAAAAACTCAATAGTTGTTCGATTTTCAAACTATGCAGCCCAGCTTATTAGGACGACCGCCATAAGAGGTAAAATACATGACAATTCAATCAATGATCAAATGATTACTATGTTATTCTAATATTGATAGAGAGAACTCTCTAAGAACAAAATTAGTGAATTATTTTCCCAGCTTAATGTGATTGGATGCATTTTATTATTCCTCTCCTTTATTCACAGATGTATGTATCATTTTCATTTTGTAATTGGGATTTTATCACGTTCATATTAATAAATAATAAATGATAAATATTATTACGAAGTCACTAGGATTTCTAGAAATGGATGTTTATGTTTAGTTTTTCATTAAGTGCGTGGCGAGCTACAAAACTTTGTTTTATTACTTTAATCGTGATTTTTCTTGGATGAGTAATGTTTTTAATTGGAAACGGATAAGTAATGCAGATATTTTCGGCGCACAAATTTAAAATTGAATCGTGCAGGTTCGAGATGTCACCGTTGATGATTCGATTAATGATTAGTCGATATTTCCATCCTTGCTTTAATTATGATCCCTCATAAATATCTTAGAATGATTAATTATCTTCCAGTTGTGGACACTCAAAAACACTCAGTGCTGCCCTAGTGATTTGTTAGCGTTTAATTGTTTATTTAGATATCACTTTTACAGAAAAATAATCTTATCAGACCACTTCCGCAATATTGTATACTACTTTACATTATTGGAATAAAATATGGAGTTACATTTCAGGTATCAGCATCATAAGTCGATTAAGAAACAAATTAGTCTCAGAAACCCCACAGCTAGCACTGATCAGCTTGAATTCTAGATACTACAAAGGAAAAAGTCCATTTCAAATTCCAGATCCTTAGGTTAATAAGCCTGCGTAGATATAGGCACTTGCAGAGGGAGTATAAATGCAACTAATTAAAACATCAACACTTAACTAGTCCCTCTGATCTAAGTAAAACGATATTTAAGTAAACAAGTACCTACTAACTTAAATTTGCTTAAATCTATAGATCATTGAAATGGTTTTAATAATCATAAAAAAACTACATAGCGGAATATAGTAAATCAAGATGTCGGTAACGTAAAGCGTTGAAATCGATTAATTAGGAAACAGGAAAATTATGGTTGAAGTAACTTATGTTAACGCATGCACAGAATGGAGTAATGATTTGAGAAAAATTAAATTGGTAGGGGACAAACTACAGCCTATAAAAAAAATGCATTTACTATATTATATCCCATCAAACTGTTTTCTTCTTCAGTATGGATTGAAGTTGTAGTACTTAATGAACGGCCTGTACTCCCAAAAAACGTGAGCTTCCCCATAAAAACTCCACATTCCATCAATTTCGTATTTAAAAAAAAAAAATTTCGCATCTTTTGATTTTAAATCATACCTACCAGTATGTAGAATACGAAGTTAAGAGGACGTAATGGGCCGACAAACGGTTAGTCGCCAGAAGTACTTAATGTACGGCCTGTACTCCCAAAAAACGTAAGCTTCCTCACGAAAACTCAAAATAAAAACTTCTTTTTCACATTCATCAATTTCGCATTTTTTGAAGAAAAAAAAATATATATATATATATTTTGATCTTAAATGATACCTATCAGTATGTAGAATACGAGGTTAAGAGGACGTAGTGGTCCCGACAAACCGTTTGACGCCAGCAGTACAAAATGTACGGCCTGTACTGCCTAAATAAAATAAAAATTGAGTTTTCATTATAAAGTCCCCAGTTTATCAAATTTGCTTAGAACTAACTTCACATTTGACGGCACATCAGATAGGTGCAAATTTTATCATGAAAATTCAATTTTTCTTTTATTTTGGTAGTACAGACCGTACATTAAGCACCGCTGGCGTCAAACCGTTTGCCGGTCCATTACGTCCTCTTAACCTCGTATTCTACATACTGATAGGTATGATTTAAGATCAGAAAAATTGTATCCAAAAAATGCGAAATTGATGAAATGTGCAAAAGAAGTTTTATTTTGAGTTTTCATGGGGAAGCTTACGTTTTTTGGGAGTACAGGCCGTACATTAAGTACCACTGGCGACAAACCGTTTATCGGCCCATTACGCCCTCCTAACCTCGTATTCTACATAGTAGGTATGATTTAGGATCAAAATTTTTTTTTTCAAAAAATGCGAAATTGATGAAATGTGGAGTTTTCATGGGAAGCTTACGTTTTTTTGGGAGTTCAGGCCGTACATTAAGTACCACTGGCGACAAACCGTTTATCGGCCCATTACGTCCTCTTAACCTCGTATTCTACATGAAATGTTTATCCATACTATTTATCATAAATTATCTACATCTGATTTTATTATTATCAGGGATTATTGGGCCGTTCAAGAGAGAACATAGGCTTCTACCGTGTGCGGAACCAGCGGTGGTTGGTGACGGTGGGAATAGATTGTCCGCTCCACTGAAGATTTACGACCACGCTCGTACCTAGCTCGCACCCCCTAGTCCCGGAGCGTAGTCACTAACACAACGAGTTGAAGATAAGCTGTACGCAGTTGGAGCGACCTACTACCCTGGAACGCATATCGTCATAAGTACAACCCGAATAACCTAACACATGAACTGATAAGATTCATATTGTAACAGCATGAAAGTGGTAGAAATTTGGACAATAATAGTTATTGATTGTGAATACTGATAATAGGTGCGTACACGATTTCTCAATTTCACAGCATTAGAAAGCTGGGGGACGGTCTCACATTTGTGGAGGAACAACAGAAAGCCGATTTACATGCTCGACGATCATAGCGGAGAATCTCGAGGTTCGCTCAGTGAAATCTTGATGCGTTCGGGTGTTTCTTGGCAAATGTGACTTCCCCAGATAGTTGGCTATCACATCTATTTACAAAATTTATCGAGGAACATTGCAATTGGCATTTGATCTTCGCCTGGTGCGAATGCGATGCCCTCGGCGGCGTATATCATTGTCTCCTTCTCGATATAACCTGAAAATCAAATAGTAGTAGTAGTTTTACATTTACTAGCGCACTTCTCTCTGTACAATAGACTACTCCACTCGTGACTGGACTAATTTTTACTTCCAGTTTTATTATAAAGTGCTATTTATTCTACATACCCTCATTTTGTTCAGCGGCTTCTGGGTCACTTCCGAGATCCTCCTTATCGATGTCTATGTCCTGCAAGTCAGAAATAGTACAATAAACTTCCATCTCCTCGTCCTTGTTTGATTTGATGAGCTGACTGAGTAATGAGAGAGTTGACTGGTGGTAATGGAACTTGTAGTTGCTTTGGTTGTGGCATTTGATCAGTGCGTTGCTCTTGGATGCTTTCATGTTGCTGTTCCCAGTTGCGATTGAGCACGATCCCCTCGTTTACATACAAAGGCGATTCAGATAGGTCGGATGCGCTCCTTCATATAATAGCCCTTGTATTCGATGGCTCGCATCAGTGACACCTCAATTACCCCACTATCATCGGGAGCTGCAGGAATCGCTTTGATGGTGCGTCTCATGTCCACTCGCATGTTCCGACTCCGCTTTAATTCCATACTGTCTGTCACAGCTAAGTGCTTGGATCTTCATAAAAGCAATTCTCAACGCAACGCATCGTTCCTCCAGAGGTGACAACTTTGCGATTTCATCGGGTATTTCTAGGAAATGTAAATTTGATTTATCGCCATCGAAGCAAGGGAATTTCTTCTGGGAAACTTGCTCACCAAGCTGTGGCTTCTTCCAACTCTTCCGGAGATATGTGTTGCATATTGAGCAGAAGATGAAATCAGTATCGATGGCGTGATCCGTAACAACTCAATCAGTGATAAGTATATTCATCCTACCCGCCTCGTTCAACCGTATGCGACAGCGCATAACAGTTTGATGTTGGAAAAACATAGGTCACAGATGCAACATCGATCAAATGGACCCTCCTAGATTTCTTCTTCATACTGTGCCATCATTTCATGCCGAATGAGAATGTTGTTGAATTGTCTTTATATTGTGTTGGCTTGTTGCTCTCTAACTCGCACACGAGATGACAGTAGGGCAACATGGCAATGACTCGTATCCCTGCCTTGTTCCACTGCACGAAACTGAGGGTCCTGACGAGCGACTGGGCATTTATTCGTATTTGCTTCTTGTTGAGTAGAACTGGACTCCAGATCCGATCCCCGTAATTGAACTTCTGCTCTCTTCATTTTTTGCCTCCTTTCTTCCCGGAAGGGATTTTTTCTTTCTTTCCTTCATTTTATAAGTCAAATTACATACACGAAACTAAATTACAATTTGGTGAAAAGTTATTTTCCTTAAAAACCTGATGGATCACACGAGTGTTTAAGCTCAAGCTACCTACCTCTCTAAATAAGTTATGTATACCCTTGGAAATCACACCAGCTTCAGAAAATTATAGTACCCAAATTTTCACGTGTTCTGAAATCAACTGTGCTCAAATAGAAGTTTGTAAATAGTTTCGCGATCGTGTTGTAGGAGTCTAAAACTGTTTTCCCCTTCAGAAGGGATTTGTAACTTGGCAAGTCCTCGTCGTCCAAAAATGGCTCATCACTTTTTGGAAAGCCGGGAATTTTTCCGAGCACAGGCCGCCTCCAACGACTCAATTTTTCGATGAATTCACCGTTTTTCTCATAAGCGACAGCGACACTTTTTTAATATTCCAATAAAATATTCCATGAAAAACCAAGATTTTGCCATCATTATGGTTAATATTTCGCCTCCTGGTCAGCGGATCAACAAATTTGCCAAAATGGGCGAATATAGACCCTTTCAACTGCCATTTTGAGAAAACCGGAAGGCTGTAAGTGGCCAGGGGGCCGAGATCTCGATGAAACGGACCGACCGAAGACAGACAGACGGAAAGATGCGCGCATAAGCGTAATAATGACAAACAAAGTTTGGTTACGAAAAAAAAACAAGTTGATATATTAAATTCAAATTGCCAGTAGAAAGTCCACAATTCACTTTTGAAGTTGCTCAAACTTTGAACGCGTTTTTCTCAAAATGAGGTTTTCAGGAGACCAGATTTTGAAAAATCATTCCATTGGAGCCAATAGGCAAAGACCAATAGGTAAAGATATATTGTTTTTGAAAATAACAGCGTTTTCAGAAGGATCTCATGAATCCAAAAAATGTCAATAACTCAATTTCGACATCCGGTAAGATTAGGTCTCTTTTCCTAGGACAGGTCACATATATAATCATAATAACTGTCATTATTGGCATTCAATTTTGATTTGCAGTTGATGAATGAACAGCACATTCCTGGAAATTGCAAAAGCCTTCAACTTCTATGGAATAAGGTGAGAAGCTATGAAACCAATTTCAGGTTACAATTATTTACAACTCAAGTGTTGAGGGGCAGTAGAAGTTTCTCTACTCCATACTCTATCCAAAATAGGATCTCATTTTTGGCGACCATTCAAACCAACTTGCGGCCCCCAAAACCCATCAAACGTCCAGGACATCTGGTCGTGAGCCCACGCACCCTTTCAATTCCGCGTCAATAATGAATAATCACAAACTTTGTTGCAAACTTCCGGTTCCGGGAGGGACGGAAAAGGCCTCAGAAAAAGCCGGAAAAGCTTTCAAGTGTCGCGGTGGGTTTCAAGGGAGAAAAGGCGAGACGACCGGGCGTCACAACGGGCCGAAGGAGCAAGTAGCAAGTTGCTCTCAAGAAGTTGCCACTCCTGTCAGAGCCCCTCTTGATGGATGGTCCAACTTCGCGGCAGTGAATAATAATTTTTTGGAGAGCCGGGTACCTCCGCACAGTTGACGATGATGAGTTGGATGTTCCGAAGCTCTCAACACCTGCGCGGCCTTCAAGTGGCAACTGCTGCTAATTTACACGAGCTTGGCTTAAACGACTGTACTTCGAGTTCTCTCATTGTGTTCCAGGGCGCTTTTAGTGCTTTAGACGGAGCGCCGTAGTGTAATGTTTTCCCGGTACACTACGGCTACTATAATGAATCATCCCAATAGCCCGAAAGCATATTGTTGAAAGTTGAAAGTAGTGAATATTTTACAGGGAACGTTTTTTTAACGCATTTTCAAAACAAAATAATAATAATAAATAAAATAAAATAAATAGATAAATAAAGTAAAAATGAATAAATAAAAATGCATGCAAAATGATCTGCTACTCATTCAAAATGAACTGGTTGCAAAACTTGTCACATTATTGGTTGGTCACATTATACGTAAATCGATTTATTTATTTTCTTCAACCCGATTTGAATATAGAGTGGTATTATTTTTCGAAGTGCGTATCCATTCTTTTCTTGGGTTCATCCCCACTTTTTTCCCTTTAAAGGTGTACAAACTAAATTGTTGTTACAATCACTGGAGCAATACATTACCTTGCTGAGATCGCTCCCCTAGTTCAATACTGAGTTGATTTTTCTCTCATATTGTTTACTAATAGGTGACGTAGTAACCAGGGGTGCTGTCAATAGTCATATTTCTATCATAATTATTCAAAAAGAAAGTAGCTAAAAGTGACAAGGTCTCCTTCCATTCATAAATGCCTGTTTACCTACAAATTACAAACTACACCCAAAAAATTGCAAAGGGCATGAAAATTTACCGTACCATAAGACAAGTATCAGCGTATAGTGTTTATACTCTTCAAAAATATAAAAATGTACATATATGAATAATATTAAAAAAGACACATTTCATCGTGCTGTCAACCATTCATTGTTCTAGAAACGTTTAAGTAACGCGAACTAAGCTTTATAGAGTTGAAGTATCGATTAAATATCGTTTGAAGTTCATTCAGACATCGTTCGGGGGACTCAAATACAGTGGTGAATGAGAATGTACTTAATGGTTTGGGTAGGTATCTATGTCCAATTCTACTTCTTAGAAGGGCAAGTACAGAAAGAAATTTGAGAAATATAGGTGAGATGAATAAAATGAAATTAAATTAGAGTTAATTTAGAATGATTTAGGATAGAAAGAATTGTACAACTCCTTTAGTGGATTGTTCTCGATCAATGGGATTACAGTCAATAATTTATTTATTAAGAGATTTATGTATTTAGCAAAAGTTCCGGTATCAAGTATGAGCAGAAACCTAAATCTTAGAATGTTATTTCATCGAAGAGCCAGATTGAAAACGAGGAACCTCTCAGCGAACATCGTGTATTTAACGTTTATCATTAATTTATAGAAGTAAGTATGAATCAATTTCCAAAGAAGCTAAGAAATAGGTTTTCTGGGGCTAACTCTCACTATTGTTGACAATTTAATCAACCTTTGATGGGAATGAAGGGAGTTATGCGTGTGGCACGAGATCGAACTTGTTCAAGAAGGTTATTATCACGACATTCGATCGAATGGAGATTGTCGTTGAATATTTTAAAATTCCTTCCCCTGGATGAAATACGGTAAGTATGAAAATCACCAGAGGAGGTTCGCGAGAAAAGGGTTGAATGTGATAGGTCGCTTTTTAGACTAAAACTGCGTCAGTGAGAAGGGGGGATGTGAAATGAGATCATCAGCTCGAGCTATAATGGGCTATTAGGCCTTTTCCTCGATTTGTCGTACATCACCGGCAGCGGAACCATCGCCTGGAACAAATCGGTACGGCCTGTATAATGAAGGTGAATTTACGGCGTCGAAGGAAAAAGAACGATGAGCTATTATGAACCTGGGCAATGAAAAAGTCCGTCGTGAACCTTGACCTTACAGGCGGAAGTATACGGAACACCAGTTGTGTTTAAATACCTGTTTCAATATATTTTGAACTTTCAAGGTGCAATAGGTAAAGAGAACAAATACTATTATGTGCCAATATTTTCCACAATCAAATTTCTATATTGGAACATTTAAGAACAGAAATTTTTGACGTATTGTTATGAATACGGAACCACTGTAATCGAGCAAGAACATTTTTTTAGCCCTTTGTATTTGTCAGTTTCCATTTCAAAATACGTAAGATCCAAAAAACGAATAACGAAAAAAAAGAAAACAAAATCCGTCCGACCGCCATACGCCAAACAGTGGGCCAGAAAATCATTCTAGGTGGAAATTATGAGCTATTATTTTATGAGGTTTTGCGATGGTTCCGAATAACCCCTTGTCTATAAATCTAAAATATATCCATCGACCAAGGAAATCGATTTTTGACAAATTTTCTGATTTGATTTTTATCAACTGATCTAGGTAAATTTTTTTGAACGATATGATAGTCGTAGAAGAAGGAATTCTGCATTAAATGAGACCACCGACAGTTCTCAAACTGTTTTCCTTGATTTATGGTGATTTTTCATTGTTTTCGTGAACTACTGAGTTCCCTGGAAATGCTCGAGAAGTGAGTGGGTATGGTATTTTCATCTATTGAAATATGCTAGAAAAAATAAACACTCCCTCTTCAAAATCTGTAGGTTTTCTTTTCACAATACCTAATTTTTAGAATCAAAAAGCGATAGGTTATAATAGGTAAATAAGTGAAAAGAAGTGAAAACTTATATATATATATATATATATATATATATATATATATATATATATATATATATATATATATATATAAATGAATAATAATAAAAATCTTACTGCTACAAATTTCTTTCGTGTGGGTATGTGTGGAACTTCCGCTGTTTTGAGCTGCCAAAATTGATTAAATTGTATTTATGCATTCGTTTATCCTTTAGCGAGTCTGCCAGTTCCTTTAAACTCTGGAATGCAAATTTTGATACGAAGATCCATTATTGGAGTACATATAATCACGATAGTTCAATTCCGATTCTGAAAATCGAAAAAGTTTTTTTTTTTTTTTTTTTTTTTGCGAATTCAACTTGAAAACGAGCGGATGGGGGTTTTAAGAAGAGCCTACTCGGGTGTAAATTCACCTTGTTTAGTAAATCGAACTCCGATTCAAGAGGCTTCAAACGGATTTTTTGGGAGAAACGTCTTGGATAAGTCGCTTTTAATATTTCGGTTCTACTGTAATAGCTTAGTTTTATATTAACGTCTGAGCTTAATGAAAATTCAAGGCTCATGGAAAAGCTCCCTTTTCACACTGCGACATGTATTTTCAAATAAATAAAGGTAAGCTGCTTCTATTTAAAATTGTTTCGACAAAAGCGCCTATTCACACGCTTTAGGAAACTCATCACACCCTTTCCCAAAGCACCTTCTCCTGAAAAGATACCCGACATTATGGTAATGAGGTTTTACACTCAACGCGCTACAGTTTGGGCGGAGAGTCGGTAAAAGGGAATTTTCTCCGGGAATTGAATCTCCACCCCAGTTATGAAGGGGCTCTATGTGTGCATTCAATCAGGAAATTTCAATATTAACGGGTGGAAGGTTATAGAAGGTTATAGGACTTAGGAAAAAGTGTGGAGAGGAGCGGAAGAGGGGGAGGGGAGGACTGACTTAGAGGATGAGTGGATTTCGTATGCATGAGGCAGCGAAACGCGAGGGAGGGCCCGCTTTCTGGGGTGGACCTATTATTTCCTGTGCTGGGCTCGTGAAGGGATCCTATACGTAATTTCCCGAGTCATCCCCGTTTTATGCGGGGTAACCGAAGTTGTTCTCGTGCCCTTGTTTCTCACCCCGTCAATTTAATTTTGAATTTCTTAACAGTCGAAAGGGTGATGGATAGTTTTGAGATCAGCTTAAGCAGCCAATGACGTTCAGACAACCGACGAAAAAATATTCACGTGAGGTAGAAAAAAAAGAAGAAAAAAAGCCTCGATAGGGGCTCCGCGTGATAAATTGAGAGCTTTCCAACGAGTGGGGAACGATTTTTGTCCGGTGAAAACTAAAGAAGTTCCATTTTCCCAGCAACGGCTTGGTTCTGCGTGAAAATCAAAAGAAAAAATTTCGTGACACATCCGCGTAACGTTTTTCGCTAGTTAGTCCAAGGCTAAAGCATGTTCCATGCAAAAACTTGCACATTTATTCAAGTAGATGAATGAATTTTTAAACATTAGTGAAATAGATTAGGGCTCAGATGTTGTGTCAACACACATAAAGGGAATCCCAAAAGTAATCCCTGCCCCCCTCCCTCTCCCCATAACTTTTCCCCATTATTTTCGAGATATTGAAGTGAAATTCGGGCGTTTTTGGGGTGCCCGATACTAAGTTTAAAGCAAATAAAAATCAGGAAAAAATCCAAAACTTCTTGGACTACTCTCAGGGGGGAGTATTGAGTACCTACTTCGAAAAAAAAATTGTTTCCAATTTTTAACGAGTGACACATCATTTTAGAGCTGAATACGATGATGAAACCAGAATTGCGATATCTTATCGAGTTCTCTAATTACAGCTTATGTATCAAGAAGCGCGATTATTATTTTTTTTTTTTAATTTTATTATTTCAGCACAGATTCAGGATCTTGGAAGTGAAATCGGTCAGGATTATACAATTCAAGTCTTTAAAGCCAACGTTTCGATGAATTTATACATCATCATCACAGCTGTGGTTTGATAAGTTACATGACTAGAAGAAATATATATATATATATATACGTAGAGGTAGTATAAATACCTTGGAGATTTTAGGCAGGTTTTTACAAAGTCATTTCTTACTGTATAGCACATGTTACGTGTACATTCATGTACATAAATATTAACGAATGGAAAAAGATTACAACTTACTACATGTGCTGTACACTAGAAATAATTTTCTGGACACCTGCCTAAGATCTCAAAGGTATGTAATACTATGCATATGTGCCTATATATGCTTATTATTTTATTTATTTATTTATTTTATTTCATTTATTTATTTATTTTTTATTTTTTGTCAAGTGACTTTTATCAAACCCAACTGTAATATTTTTACCATATGACTTATCAAACCCAACTGTTCATTTTGTAGATTTTTGGATGCTCATCTTGTTGTAGCCTTATCTTTTAGTATAAATACATCGAAACGTTGGCATTGAAGTCATGAATTTCACTATCCCGGCCGACTCTAAAGATCCTAAAACTGTGCTGATTATCACTTACCCTAGCTGTCAAAAAATATAAATAAATCTAAATATTAAAAAAAAATATTAAAATTTAAGATTTAGTTTAAATAATGCATGCTAAAATACCATTACATAGGAACTTATGAACAATCCGTGGTTACGAATTAAATCGGAAACGGGCGGGGGCAAATTCCGGTAATCCCAGCAGTGAAAGTTGGGAATGCAATATAAATACAGCGAACTATTTAGGAAAGTGGGTAATTTCAATGATCTGTGTATTACAGCAACGTAATGTATTGCCAAATTGAGTAAACATACCTATGAATACCGACGAATAAACATACAACATGAATATTATAACCTAATGTATAGTCAATGATGATGGCGTAGTTGCCTGTTTTTTGGTATACGCATAGTATTGACTGAGCCTCTCAACTGTTTCCTCCAGAGGAGAAGTACCATTACTAGAATAGGTATATTTGTCCAGCTGGTTTTTAATTTTATTTTTTAATACAAGTTCTTGTAATTTACGAGTGAGATTATTTATGTTACTGTCAACATTCCAGACCGATGTTTCCGTTTTTCAGCCAAATTTCATAAACTTTGGTCCAGTAGTTTTGGAGAAGAGCTCTTAACGGCGGACGGACGGAATGAGACAAAACTACCGTTACGCGACATTTAGTGCGTTACGCTCCTATTTTCTTATGATACTCGTAATCGCTTACAACCAAATCATTGCTACGGAACTGTATCTTAGGCATTTATCATCGTATAAAAATCGTTCGCCAGTCGTTGGAAAGCTCTCTTATTTTAATAACCACAGCGCAGTGCGTGCCCATCAATCTGAGGTATGAGCGAGGTTGTCTGAATAATTTATTGTTTACATGCAGGTGATCTTTCTCAGTAAATTTTTAAACATGATTGCAACCACTATTAGACTGGAAAGTAACTTGGAATTTGAAATTCGATAGGGAGACCGACTATCAGCGACATTAAAAGACGATTAAAATGATGGGCTCTTTTCTAATCAGCTGAGTGACCTAAATTCTATCCTGTTCTCCCAAGGAACATGATATGTTCAACATGTTTTGTACCATTGATATGAATATAACGGAACTCACTAGAGAGGATAGAAAACTGTTACACCGACTCACATATTTTAATATATAAAAAAAAGTATATATATATAGCTATATATATATATATATATATATATATATATATATATATATATATATATTCATTTGTTTTAAGCCACACCTCAGCCGGAAGGGTCATTAGCGGCAATGAATAAGATGTCTTAAAGGAAAACTGCTAGTAGCAGCATTCTAATGGGAGCCATGTCGTCATCCGTCGGTAAACGGAGTGCCATCATGGTCTTTACTGGAAGAAAGGAGGGGAAAACACGAGGTGTTCAGCGATTACCACAGCTTAAACCCTACAGTGGATTAGAAAAAATATCTAATACAATAAATAGAGACTAGATAATGAATAGGCATACATGTTACTATAATATAATCAGAAAATTGGAACAAAACTATGGCTAGATGAACATGAATATGTCACAGATCATACGTTGCAGTTTTTAGTAGAGCTTAGCGGCTCTAAGGTACAAAAACTGGTACTGGACCTTGTCTGATCCAACCAAACAACATATTGTTGACATTTATGGAGAACAAAAGGTCTTGTATGGCAGAAACCAATAATAATAATATTGGTATTATGAATTATTATTACTATAAATAACAAAACGGAATGGTTTATTATTGATCCTTATCTAACTAATAATTAAAATTGATAATTCGTAAATTTATGTCTACATGTATCATAAGCCAATGAGGAAGACTGATGATTATCTCATTTGTTTGGTTGAATATGTTTCTAATTTCTAGCTAGGTACCAATTAAACTCTAATTTCCATAATGATCGCATTGAAAATGAGAAGAAAATTTAAAAAAACAAGTGGGATGGTAATAGCAAGCGATTAAGAGGAATCTCCATGCTAAAGTTCTACTCGATAACTATCAAGTTAGTTCTAAGAAACGTTTCAAATCCGCACAATCCTATTATATTGAAGGGCGTTTGAATAAAATCCGAAGAGAAATCCGGAGCTAATCTCTCTTGATTAGACTCCTTTCTTCAGGTTAACTGCACAGATGTTAAGTTAACTCTTTCAAGAGAGAAGGAAAGGCGAACCTCGAAGGGTATTGGATCGGAGGGAGGATGGGGGGGAGGGGGGCGCTCCAGTTATAGATGGAAAAGTTAATGATCGAAATAATTGGAATTAGATTCGCGTATCCTCAAAAGAGCGAAAAAGCTACTAAGAAGAGGCGGAAGTGATGGAAGGAGTGCGAGGAAGGGATGGAGGGGGTTTTTAAGGGATGATAAGGAAAAGTCTCAACTTCTTAATTGGAATCCCCTTACATTATCAGTCAGATTAACTTAGTGAAGCTTGAGCCTTTCGGTGATTTTCCTCTCGGTTTAAAAGGATGAAAAAAAGAAAAAAAATCGGAAAACCGTCTGAAGTCTGCTGGTTGAGAGGGGGGAAATCGAATCTATTAGCAGTTTGATGAGAAAATATAAACCTGAGAAAAAAACAAGTTAGGAAGGGATTAAAAATCTGAGAAGACGAAGGTCTTGCTGGCCGTCAGTGGAGGATCATTAATTTTCGAATAGCCGAAATTAAAGTGGGGGTGGGTGTTGGTAAAATAGAAGGTTGCATTGGATGGCGTTTGGTAGGAGGGGTGGGGGTTGATAACACCGTTTGTTTTCATGGAGGGGATGATATCAGGGATGTAGATGAAACGGAAAGGGGAGGGGTCCTATTGTCTGTTTTGTGAGGGATAGACGTTGCCCTAGAGAAGGTATATAAGAAGAAAAGCCCTGGGACAGGGCCTTTGAATGAGGTAAAGGAGCGCTGTCAATCTTTAGCCCAACAGTGTTCGACATGAACCATTAATTATCCGGGTCTCCGTTTCAGAATAAGCCGGGACACGGTGAAGAAAACGCCAGTGTCTCTTATCAGTGACGAGGAAGTTGAGGTTGAAGATAATGAGGATTTCGATCAGAGCTGTCTGTAGGAGGCTAGATGAGCTCTTGCCCCCGTCGTGAGTAAGTACATAAGACCTATAGTTGATGAATACGAACTGCAAACAAGTTTACTGTAACACAATCCACAACTTACATGAAACTACATTGTTTTATGTTAGAAGCAGTATATAATATCGATTCTCATGAAGGTTGCCATGGTTTTAGGGCGTATGGCGTATCATTCTAACGCTTGAATCTGCTCATTAAATAAACAGAGAAGTATGACAGCCTCCTTTTCCGTTGAAATTGCTTATATTTGCAGCTTTCGGGGAATAATACGAGTTAGGTGTCTCCCGAATCACCGAATCAGAAACGTGAGAATGATACGATCGACCGAATGCAACTTCACAAGGGAACCGTAGCAAGGTACATCCATTATAATGTGAGAAGCATTTCCCTAACTTACAAGAAGAATGCAGGAGTGATCAACGTTGCGCATGAACAGGTGCTGGTATTGAAGCGATGCGATCCATGCGATGTCGTGACTTTTTGAACAAAATGAAAGTGAGTGCATCTTATTAGTTGACGCCACAAACGCATTTAATACAATGAGTAGGCCCCTTGCACTTTGGAACGCTCGGGTATATTGGCCGAGATGTGCTCGATATTTATTCAACATATATCGAGGGTATTCAGTAATTATTTTCAGACATATGAGTCCCAGATATTACGCAAGGAAGGTACAACCCGTACGTGGAGCTGCCCTCACGCTACTGGAAGACTAAGTAAACAAAGAAAGCGACACCTACCACAAGAAACTAACA
The DNA here is from genome assembly GCA_030762985.1 of Adelphocoris suturalis. Lineage (NCBI taxonomy): Eukaryota > Metazoa > Arthropoda > Insecta > Hemiptera > Miridae > Adelphocoris > Adelphocoris suturalis. The sequence continues at coordinate 32,145,908 of CM061048.1, forward strand.
TTTTCGACCCCCCCCCCCCCCCATCCCCCTCCAACATCTTAAAAAAAATATGTGGGTTCTACCGTGGATGGTCTCTTGTGAGTTTCATCGCTGCCAGATAAGTAATAGCCACTTCCCATGGTCGCGCAAAAACTATGATTCTGGAATTTAAAAAAACACAACAGTTCTCCTGTGACTTCGATGAATTTCACAAAAAGATGAAGACGATGCGATATATGGATTACATATATCGTTTCAAGACTAAAGGTGGTGCTGCAAATTTAAGAAAAAACACTAAAAACATGGATTCATTCATCCTCCCAATTTATTTTCTGAACATCGATTTTATAAACTGATGGTTCGCTAACTCAAACACAGTTGTGAACACAAAAACTCAACATTCTGGGTACTATTTCATTGCAAATTCCCATGTAAATCTTTAGATAGAAAGCGAATAAATTTTGTTGACTAATAGTTAATAACTTCAGTTCCAAGAAATATTCCGCTAAAAATAATTCTTGGATAAGAATCCAAAGTCGGATAGATTGAAGGAATTATGGCACTCGGATAAAACAAGGAAAACTTCCCGATTAGAGATGGAAAAGCCGCAATTCGCAACGGGCTGAAAAGGAAGTTTTTGAAGATAATCCGACTAGAAGGACTCCAAGCCCATGTGGGCGCACACTTTACTCGCTTAGTCGGAGCTTCAACTGCGGGGGGCCTAGAGTGCGGTGGCTGTAATTAATTAAGGCCTGAAAGCCAGGCGAAGAGATTTTCAAACAAACAGTTTTCGCGGGAGCTATCGCTTTGTGAGTAATTTTAATCATCAAAGCGCGCTAACGCGGTTCGGCGCATTCAAAGTTGATGCGGTTATCGCAACGGGTTCCACGATAAAAGATGATTCCATTAGGGCCACCACAATCTATGAAAGTGCGGTTACGAGTGGGAAACGGATATTCGGAGAGAGACCGGATCAATCAGATATCTGAACTTTTCAGAAATTAGGATAGAGTGAATGCAAAACCGTTGTTAAATTTACCACTGAACCTAAATTATATTCAATTAATTCGTTTTTCACATAGTGCCATGACTACGAAGACCTGCTTCAGTTACAACTATAGTAGATCGGGTTTTTATTATATTCAGCAGCCCTGGAAGCAACATTGAGTATCGTTTCGGTTTATTATTTTCAAAAATAAATAATTTTAGTTGACCTAGAAAAGTAAAATGTCACATCTCCTCAAAGTTTATTGGTGGTTTAGGTATGTGGATAGGTAGATTCCAAAATATATGTATCAAAGTTACGTCCGTGTACCACGATGTCCAAAGCTTTCTCTTGAAATTGAAGGGTCATGTTAGCAAAACTGTAAAAGAATAGAAGAAATAAAAGAATCGCATAGTGGCCGAGGATGATCCTGATATCGCGGCATCACATTCAATCAATCCTAGCGGTGAAATAGCAGAGTAGAAAATAGCCAAGATCTCCCAAACGTTCAAAATTAAAATCGTGTTTCTTATTATTATTATTATTTTTATTATTGCTAGATCTTGTTTACAATAATCAGGTGAATTCATTCGGAATGCACTGCATTCATCCGTTCAGTATTCTCAAGTGCTAATTCCATGGTAGGATAAAACAACGTCAACACAGATATTAATGAAAACAAGTATTGTCATCGTGAAAAAGCCCTTATGAGGCTAAACGATCAAGCCAGCTGTAGTAGTAACAAAGAAATTCCATCTAATCCCAATACTATAAATTTTGTTACTTGTCCTTGTAAATTGTTAACAACTTTGTTGTTATATTTGAATGATGTTGCACCAGAATGGATATCTGATATAGAAATATTAAACCTTCGCGTTATAACTTGATTTTCTTCCAAGTAAAAAAATATAATATATTCCTGCCCATGACTTTCAAGGACATAGTCTCTTCCAGAGAGACGACCGAATTTTCGGGGGTGTAGACGAACTTTTCAGCACCAAAATATTGTAACTTTGAATGATTCATACCAAGCTACATTATCCACTCAGTAGAACCCCGAGATGTTCCTTTGTTGCTGAAGAATGGATTACAACTGTGTTAATTGATCATATATTTTTGATGTCTTCGCCAAGAATATAGAACGATACCCCCATCTGCACTTTGAGCATACAGAGGAATAACACTGACATGAACTAACACAGAGAGACACCTTATAAATAATTCAGTTTATTTAACTTATCACATTCAAAGGAAACGTTCAGCTTTTGAGAAGGATTGCACAATTAATCTGATGTTAATAACGATGTTTCGAACTTTTTTTTAATTGTATTTGTTTTACAGAGACAGGTTTTTAGGCAGGAGATCATTCCAGAATTCACTTCACGAGACGAGAAGAGTATCGCAAAGAAATATACAATTAGGTTACTTAAGTATGTAGATTTGGATGCAGCATTATAGTTATGAACTTACTGAAATTATGATAATAATTAGAGCGTAACATTTATTTTATAATAGTATCTCGAAAATGTCCATGATTAATATTTTTCCAAGATAGCGTAGAAAACTGATTGAAGATAATTACAAAGTTCAGAATTTTCATTGCACTATAAGCCCTATTTCGTTTTTCATTAGACCCCATTAAGTCGGAAGTGCTCAACAACTATTTATGAACTTGAGTTGATCTGAAATGAATTCATGTTATAATTATTTTATTCAGTTAACTCACGACTAATCCAATTTCCTTCGTGAGATTGAGCCTAATCTACACATGCATAGGACACGTGAGATAATCGAGTTCAACTTGATCCTTATGAAGCTCACAGTTTGTTACTTTTCTCCTCACTGGGTAGATGTTGACGTCATTAAGGTTGAAACTAATCAAGGCAATTGCGCCCTTGAGGGCCACCTGAAGGAGAAGCAGCAGTCTTGGAATGAGCTTTCTCTATGAAAATAATTGGGTAGGAAAAGATTCGTTAGAGCGGAGTCCAACTTTAGGGTTAACCGCTTTGATTCCCCTAGGGTGATGAAATGGTTGATTGGTCAAAAGGCTTTGTCACAAGAACTCGAAAAATATTTCCACTCCAATATACAGGGAAACGTAACTTACTATAAAAACTGCCAACCAGAAAGAAAGTAGAAAACATTGTAGCATGGAACAATTTTAGCTGGGCCTAGTCCTAAAAAAGAGACTTTTCGTGAGACCGAATCGCGATACCAGATCATGAGACCATTGCAAGACCAGATCATGTGACCATTGCGAGTCTATTTTGGGAAACCCCAATTTGTCACGGAAGTGGCGGAAAAAAGTCACTGCCTAAACCTTTGCATCTACGGAGAGATAGACGGTCAAATTCCGTTATATGCCCGCCAAGTAAACAACTAATCTGCATTTTTACTAAGGGATTGACTACTTGATGTTATGTATTTTTGAGATGCGAGCTTGCGAGCATCCAGACAACCAAACTATACCTACACGGTCAAATTCCATATCAAGTATTCCACAACAAGAGTAGTCAATCCCATAGTAAAAATGCAGATTAGTTGGACATGTGGATCAGAATGAAGTGTATAGTTTGGTGGTCTGGATGCTCGCAAGCTCGCATACATAACATCAAGTAGTCAATCCCTTAGTCAAAATGCAGATTAGTTGGGCGTTTAGCTAGGCGGGCATACAACGGATTTTGACCGATACGACTCACTCCAGATCATATAAGGCTCGTTCGGACATACCATTCTGAACCGTTCGGAAACGTTCTACCTAGGTCACGCCCCTTGTTGGCCGTTCGGACAGTAACAGAAAGCGTTCTGAACGTACCTATGGTTCGTTGTTCCGGCTGACAATTCCGAACCGTTTCAAACCCATTGTACCGGATCTGGATTTTCTTCAGAGCATTTGGTTCGGAACATGCGCACAGAATGTTTTCAGCTTAAGCCCCGCCATATTTGAATTTATCTTCGATGACCCGCCCATTGTTTATCCCGTTTTCGGCTGTTAATCGATTTTCTTGTTCTCATTATAAATCACATTGTTTTAAAATTGGATGGCGATTTTAATCATTCTTGTACTATGAATGGTTGGTTTAATGAAGATCTCACAAAGTTCTGAATCACCAAAGCGCGTTTGAAGTGTCATACATTCCAAACGGGGTTCGAAATGGTTCTCATCCCATTCCGTTCAGAATGCAGTTCTGATAAACGCGTTCAGAACGGTCTGTCCGAACAAACCAATTGATGTTCTAGAGCGTTCCTAATAGCAGTAGCTTTGTCAGTAGACTACACCTCACAGCAAGCACTGACACAATCTGGATTTTTATTACCTGCATTCAGATCCTCACTGTATTGGGAAAAACTTTAATGTATTTACCTATATTGTGAAAAATTATGAAGCCTCACTACCTACAAAATTCAGAATTAACGTCAACAGTTTGGATCTGATCATAATGTTATTATTGTTCTTAATTAATGTGATCTGCATATGTTCTCTACTATTGTGTCAATACAACTTTTGCTTTCGTACTGAGATTGTACTTCTGAATAATATTTTTCTCTCACTAGTTACCTTTAATAGTTACGTCCAGAAACACATTCAAAAGGTTATGGGCCCAGATCGTTCCACTGGAAGTAGATAGATCTACTCGAAAGAAAGAAATGGACGTCAAACTTCAAATTGACAAATTAGAGGGAGCAGAAGATTGGGTGAGGTGGAAAAAAGAGGTAACACTCCTGCTGAAGCACAGCAAAGTCATGAATGTCGTTGAGGGCCAGGTTGTAGAACCAAGAAAACCTGACGAAACTGTTGCTGCTGAAGTTCAAAGGAAGTACGAGACTGATCTGACGAAGTACAATGAAAGTGACATACTTGCTCATCTGATCTTGATTAAGAGCTTAAACAAGACTAATGCAGAGCTGACTAATACGTGTACGACAGCAAGGCAAGTTTGGTTAAAGCTGACATCTATCTACGAACAAAGTTCAGGGCAGAGGCTCGATAGATTGTTGGAACAGTTCTTCAACTATTCCAAGGACCCAGCTGAAAATATAGCCACTCATGTATCTCGACTACAGAGGATATTCACGGAAGCCAATGAAGAGCTTAGAACTTGCTTTGTGTGTGGTTCGACTGAGCACTTCGCACGAAATTGTGAACAGAAGTTCAGGAAGAGGAAAGACCAAAAGTCAGGAAATTCGAGAGAGCCAGTCAGTGGGAATGTCCTCGTTTGCGAGACTGAAACCGAAGTAAATTTGTGTGAAAACAGTGAACTAGGCTCTAAAGAGTGGATAGCTGATAGTGGGTGTTCCGTTCACATGACGTGTTTCAGAGAATATTTCCAGACTTACGAAGAATTTCCTCAAAGAAAACAGATTTTCGTGGGAAATGATGAGATCATTTTTGGATATGGACAAGGCTCTGTAAGCGTAGAGATGAAGGTTGAAGGGAAATGGGTGAGAAACCACCTACAATCGGTGTGGTATGTCCCGAACATTGGAAGGAACTTGTTGTCAGTGGGATCCGCAGTGAGTAAAGGGCTGCTGTTTTCAGCGAATGAAAATAGCTGTACTTTTTCCAAAAATGGACGGACAATGAGGACTGTTGTGCCAAGTGAACCTGTGGAAAGTTTTTTGGCCTCATCATCTGAGAAATTGCAACTGTGGCATGAACGCTTAGGACATCAGGGGAAGACACATGTGCAGAGTTTCCTGAAATCTCGAGGGATAAACGTGGATCTCGAGAAATCACAGTGTGAAGCATGTGTGCTGGGCAAGCATTCAAGAAAAAGCTTTGGAGACAGGTCAGGATACAGACCAACAGAAGCTGGCGGTCAAATCAATGTGGATTTATGTGGACCGATGGAAGTAGACAAGAGCGTTCCTACTAGCAGTAGGTTTGTTAGTAGACAGCACCTCACAGCAAGCTGACAAAATCGCATTCACTGACAAAATCAGGACTTGTATTACCTGCATTCAAATCCTCACTGTATTGGGAAAAATTTTAATGTATTTACCTAATAATTTTCTCATCTAGAAAAAACACAGATATCGCTGACACCTTCCGAGCCCATCTCATTGGCAAGAGAGAATCCAAAATCAATACCAAATCGTGATTAGATCTTGCATCGTGGTTTTCGGACAAAAATATGAGCTATAGAATATGATTGTAATATTTGATTAAGGCTTCCGATCTAAATATGATTCGCTGCCGATTGACTGATCCGTCCTTTCACGGCGCTTACGCCTCTTGGCGGAGTCAAATGAAATTTTCTCTGGGACCTCAGGGAAGGTGAAACGATGAAAAGAAGTCACCGAAGATATACTCAAGGATGGTGGGATAGGAGCCAACCCTCATCGCTAATGCCTTTAGCTTTCTCGCCCTCCTCCATCCCTACTTCGTCCCACCCAGCGTCAATCCCATCCGAGTTAGCCTCTTCTGCGCTCCACACCTTACTCGTCATCAGAGTGCGGCAGGGGGCAGGGTAGGCACTCCAGCGCGACCTCTCCATCACCAGTTTAATACTCTCCACCCCCACCACATTCAGTCCCAACTGTGCGATTTTCATCGCCTTATCACATCCCGCTCAGCGGGATTCAACCAATTACCCAGGACTGACAGAGGAAACCTTTTTATGTCCCTGATCCCATATAAAATGGCAACATAATTACAAAAAACGCTTAACTTTCTGCTTTTACATCTTGATTGTGCGAATACCCAAGATAAATTATTCAAAAAATTACCGAAATAAGTATTTAGTCCCATAATAATATATCATCAAATTACCTGTTTTTCTACAGACTCTTTCATTCAAGTATAAAGTTTGATTCGATGAAGTTTGATTTCTATTCACAGGTAACTTAGTACGTCTGTAGGCCATTTTTCCATGTTACATTTTGCCAAAGGAGAATATAAATCTGTGAAACTTCACTGTGAATATGACTGTATGTATATTTATCACATAAGGATGGAGCTAGTGAAGGCTATATGGTGCTGTTCGGACGAGTTATTTTTCTGCTACATAGTCAGTGGCGTAAATAAGTAATTTTTTATGGTGGAGAGGGGGAGGGGAGCAACCTCCAAAGATTTGATTTCGTAGTTTCAGTATTCGAGTACTTTCAGTTATATGTATAGATTGGTAGTAGTATACGGTTCGACACTCTCGGGTCTTTTTGATCCGACTCACGTTTATTGGTTAGCCTATAGTTTCAAAACAATTTCGAAATTCCGTGAAAAAATTAAGGTCCAGTTCTTTAAAAATATATCAAAAATACATCTTTTTGATGAAAAATATAATTAATTTTTATTTTATGAATTTTAATAAATGATAATATATTTTCTCGTCCACGTTAATACCAGGCTAGAAACTAATATAATAGCCAAGGAAGTCATTAAGTTGAAAATTTCCTGGGCAGCCATTCCAGCCTTAGACTGGCTGATAGTTTTGATAGTCAATGGGACTGGCAACAGGACACCAACCCAGAAACTTAATTTTGATGACATGTAGGAGAAACTAGCTTGAAAGAGAGGAAATATATGGTGAAAAGGGCTTCGCTCTCGATCTGGCACCTTCATTATTACCTGTACAGCAACAATCCACCGATCAGTTGATTAGTTTAATGCACTAGCTATAAATGTGTTCCGATGGCGCTTTAAGTCAAAGGCAGGGTTGCTGTACCTCAACTGTGTACGGTGGCGTTCGGGCAAGACTGCTATTTTTGATGTGTAACCTTGGCAAAACGAAGATACCGTGAATTTTCAGGCAATATGTCCAATCCTGATTGAGTTCAGGACAAAGTGGTTTGAAAGCAGTCGGATGACAGCGGAGGAATGCCGGGAGATGCTGCGTAGTGTCAGGGATTACAACAGCTTGGCTGGTTACTGCAGGGATGCTTGGCAGTACAAGTGGATGCTGACACAAGCTGCAATAAAATACTTATGTAATATTAATATCGCCAACTTTTTCAATATTAAGTAATAAAACGACATGGGTTTTCAACGCAACCCCCCCCCCCCCCCCCCCCCCCACAAAATGACTGAGGCTCAGAAAATTTTGAAACAGATTGAAGACCTTTTCAAAATACACTACGATCAAATTACTTCAATGACGCCCAGACTCTGGATGTCATAGGAGTCACCTTGACTAACCTAATTTCCTCAAACCCTTTCTGTGCAGATGCGAAAAACCAGTAATTTTGATTTTATACTCTCCCATGATAGGAGGGTAAGTAGTAACCAACCCTTGTAACATGATACATCAATATACTGATACTCTGAATTTTCTACAACACAACTGCCGCAGTACTTTAAACAAGTGGGACGAAGTAATAAATCACTTTAATTACAGCAAGACTTCGGTAGCACTCTTAAGTGAAACTAATAGTTAAGCTACAAATTATAATTTGATATCAAACCCTCGTCCTACGAAAAGGGGCGCAAGAGTTGCTATACTAGTTCACACATCGATAGATTTTGAACAAATCCTATTAACGGATTGAGACCCTACAGAAATGGTAACGATCAAAACCATTAGGTAATAATCTTCCTAAAATCGAACCGTTTTCTGTTTACGTTCCTCCAGAGTCGCATCATGCTACAACCACAGCACTTTCTATAAGGGGCTTACTAGCAGTTGTTACAGAATAATCCAGCAGCCATTCTGGCGGAGGATTTTAAAGCACATTCTCCTATTTGGAGCAATCAGTTGTTTGAATGCCGCAGGGGTCGGCTGCTCTGGGAAGAGTTGGAAGATACAGACCTCACACGATGAACAACGGGGAAATCACATACGTGGGTTCTGCTTTGCGACAAGTTCTAGTGGCATATAGAACACAACCAGTTACTAGTAGGAATTGTTTTGGCTTCAGGCGACAATGTTCAGCACCTATGGCGGCGGAGACGTTTGTAAATTTCGTGAGACGTTAATATTAATTAATTTTGTCAATGTAAACAGTACGTGGTGGCTGCATTCATTGATATTGAAAATGCGATCACGAGAGTAAACCTCACTCTGTTGTGCGAGGTACTAAATGACCTCAGAGGAACTCCACTCATTACCCAATGGATAAAAACCTCCTAAAGTCAAAAACTTATCGTTAGACAACTAACGAAGGGATTGTTTTATTTGAGTTCAATTGGGGACTAGCATAAGGCTGTGTCCTAAGCCCAACCTGTTTCAATGTCTACTGCATCCCTCTTCATGCGGTAGATTTACATAGATGTCAGCTGTATCGAATATGCAACTTGGTATCACATCTTCAAACTCTGCTATCCACAATCTAAATTTCTCCGTGAATAACCAAAAAACTGTAATCATGCCTCTGACGAGGAGAAAATTTAACATTGGTACACTCAAGGCGACGATGAAAGGGATTAGTTTCTCGGAGTCTGGATAGACAGCAAATTAACCTTCTCACGTCACATAACTGAAATAAGTGGGAAAGCCCTCGCCGCTACAAAGGTGATTTACTGTTTGGCTGGAGGTGTGTCATATGGTGGATATCCATCTAATATGCCTGCAGTAAGTCGCGCATTTGTGCGCCACTCCTTGACTATGGATCAACATTATGCCTACCTTCCAAAACCATTCTACGCTATGATGTAGCTCTCAATTCCACTATTCGCATTTCACTGGAGCATTACGTCCCTCACCTATTAATGCTCTTCTCTGTGAAGCTACATAGAAGAGAGTTCTTTAAAAAGTTAGCAGATCAATCGCTGATGTAGAATAGAGAGCCGATTGAAGACCATGCCCTGAAAATATTTATGGAGTGTACGCCTTCATCATGTATTTAAGCTGCCGTGCCACCTGGTCTTCGGCAGTGTATCGAGGGAAGTTAACATGTTTCACCTCTGCCACTCTTATATAGCCGAAATCGACCGATCTCAATGGTGACTCTGAATATTCAGACCTATATTCCTGGGATAGACGAGTCGAAGAAGAGCGTCTCAACAAGGGAGTTAGTCACATTTACCAGGGCAATGCTTAGCGATGTATATGGCACATATAAAAAAATTTACACCGATGCCTCCAGAAGCGTAAACCGAGTAAGCGAGTAAGAGTGGGAATGTATGACTCTGAAAGTCGTGAAACCAAGTCTTTTCATTTACCATCCTTATTCCAAATCAACAGCGCCGAATTACTGTCCATAGAGCTTGCCTTAGAAGAAGTGCAAAGAGGCTTGGACAGAAAACAGTTATCCTGACTGATTCGAAAGTAGCATGCGAAGAGCTAGCACGAATATATCTGGGGCAGGCATTAAACTATTCAGTGTATGATATAGCTAAACTCCTCCTTGCATCTGGTAACTCTGAATTGTAACAATAATATGGATACCCGGTCATAATGACATAGACCGGAATGAAATGGCCGAACAAGCTGCCAAACTCGGGGCTTCTGAAGTATGTCAATCCCTGACAGCATCAATCCCACTTCCCGACGCATTAACTGTGATTGATCAGATGGTGACAGTTGAGTGGCAACAATGGTATGACCAGTATTCGCTCGACAAAGGGTCTACCATTATTCTATTATGCACCAGGTATGCAAAACATCAAAATTGCTGAAGTTATATCTTCCGAGATTATTAATCGTTCCTCATTTGCGCACGAACAGGACACGGCCAAGTTAATTGAATTCGACAACTCATTCGGCTAAGCGATCCCTCAAACTGCGAATTTTGTTAAGACGTTGAAAAAGATGTAATACATAAATTAGAGACCTGCCCATTATATGAAGAAGAGAGAATGGAATTCAGCCCAGGTGGAATAAACTGAGCACAATATTTACGAGATGCCTCGCCACAGGCCTTAAGGAAGCTCCAGTCCATGAGAAATTCGGGTATAACCCTCTAGTCCCCATCAATGACACGGTGTTAACCATTCAGTACCATACATTTTAAAACAATAACTTCATTCATTAACACTAACTGGTGATATGTTACTTATTTTTCAACGCAACCAATAAATTAAATTTAAAAAAGTATCGGATTAATTTGGTTTTTATAATATTAACTAAATACATTCTTGGAATAACTTTTTTTCACATCGAATTTTCTATCCTCTTAGCTACGAGGATGGATTTTTGTAATATATATATATGTGCACTTTATGTTTTTTTAAGTCTAATAAAATCATTTTGTTCAATTCTAATATCAGATGATATCTTCTCTTCCTCGTCGATGGAAATCATGCTAGAGGAGGGATATTCTCAAGATACAGAATCTAGAGCCAAAGAAGACTTTTTTCTCCTGCTAGTTGATAGATTTAAATGAATAAAAAACCTAATTGCCAGGACTAAAACATATAAAACGGCAACATGTAGAACGTAGATAGGAGGGCTAAGTAGAGCCATACCACGTTTTACCTACATTCAAAACTGACAAGACTTTTCTGAGAAAGAGAGACTGGCTGGAAAGCTGTTGAGAAGGTTCATGCCCCAGTTATCGCTGCATCTTGTTCAATAAGCATCAGTCCACTTTTCGGGTCATCCAAACCCGTACAACGTAGAGAAGAGATAATACAAGACCTCGCAAAACGCTGAATAGTTGACAGTGCGTGACAGTGCCTGGTTGAAATCAGCAGGTCCAATCCTATTGGTCACTGTGTACTCTCGACGCAATACTATTTAGTTGCTCTGAATAAAACGTTGTCAATACGCAAGATCTTTTTCAATAGGTACCGTGTGCTTGATGGCATCTTCTTCAAAGTTACTAATTAATTGATTCCAAGAAGTTTCCAGTGCTTGGTTTGGTGGAATGTTTGCTTCGAGATAAATCGGAGAGCGCGGGGAAACGTGGAACGCATTGAAAACTTGAGGGTTATTTTAGAAGCTGATCCTTCCAGCGTCCGACCTCCAACTAATACTTTGAAAGCTTTCCGAATCGAACAGAATCCGTGCTTTTTTTCCTCTTGCGAGGGTGCTGGAAGCCGAAACTCTCTTTCAATAGTACAGTTGAATCTAAAGCTCGATTACGGAAGGGAATTTCGAGAAAGTGGAAGGATTACAGACTAAAAACATTCCGCACCAAGTTAACCGAAGTAGGTCAATCATCCTATACGTACATGGAAAGAACTGGAGTCGTTAAAACAATGACCGCTAATAACACTGTTGCGCGTGCAAATTGAGTTGTAACGTGTTACTACCCTATGCTTTGTAGAACATACCATTTTTTATAAAATATAATAATAGGTTTTATGATAGGGTTGTGCAAACAGATATTAATTTTTGGCCGTTCGATATTTAAAGCGCTGCAAATTATTACACAATGGTTTATTATTTCAGTGATAGATAGCTCTTCTACGCAGATCATTGGTCTATAATTATTTAACCTCGTATGTAATATGTGTACAGAACATGGCGCCATCGTGCCTCCGAGAAGGGTTCACATTTTAACAGCCTCAAGATCCCTATAGTTAGACTTGGGAGCAATTTAAGAGATGAAATTTAGCATTTAGGTACCAATACTTCATTAGTAGGTACGTCGCACGGACAATGGTAGGTAATAAACTCGATTTCGCAACGTAATAATAAATTCCATTGGAACTATATCACCTGATAATTCCAATACGGGCATTATATCAGCTGATTTTTACAAGGCAATTTTTGAGCGATTTTTGATGAAATTTCGAGCTTGATCGTCTACTCAATAGATCTACTAGCAGCGCGTGATTTCTATATCTTCTCGTGCTTTGAAATTTGAAGATTTTTTTCGATGTTCAAACCCTTTGGGAAAGCAAACTATTCAACGTACAGCGTAGCGGGTGGCTTTAACCGATTCTTTGGGATAGAATTCATCATTGACAAGCCAAAAATTATTACTGTTATTCAGAAAATTTTCGGGATTTCGATTTTTTTAATGTTTAGCCCTTCAGTACAATCCTTTATGGTTGATAAAAAATTGATAAGATTCTAGGACCATCTAAACTCCAAATGTGATTTTTAACACAAGTTTTATATAGTATGGTCTAGTATTTTCGGAGAAAGCCGGGGTCGGCGGACGGACGGATTTTTTAAAATTTATTTTCGGATTCTACGCATCTTGAAACTTACACCAAAACATTTTCAGGGGGTTTTAAATTTGTTTTTCTTGGTCGATTACAAAGGTCTTTTATTGAAAATAATAAACCAAATTGAGTGCTGTACGATTTGTCTATTCTAATCCATTGATTTGGAAACTTTTAAACAATATCAATAAACTATTACTAGGGTGGTTTGTCTAGGGAGGGAACAATGAATGTAACATTTGTAACATCATGCCTTTTTTTTTTATAGCCCCAAAGCAAATAGGCACCCTCATTTTATAAAAACCATACATTCCTCTACATATCATGCTTTCTAGTAGTGAGAACAACACCCCACTCCTGACATGTCTGCACGATCTCTTTATGGTTGTGTCCATTGAGTTGTATTTCGGAATTCCCTCCATAGCCAATGATTTCATGTAGTATGCAAGTAATTAGTGTTGTGAGGAATTCACGATAGGGGTTGCAATGGAGGGCAACGACCCCTCGTCACGCAGGCATTGTCAATGTTTGTGAACTGTCACCTGGGCCGCTAGCGCCCAAGCCATTATTATTCTGATAGACCTATGCAGGTACCTATTTACAATCAGAATTTGGTGTACATTTAATTATTATATAATCATCTTATCAGCCTCTACAGCCATATAAGAGTTTTAAAGGATGTTTTTATATATTTGTTAGTTTTAACACAGATTTTGTTTTAGCCTTGGCATATCCAACCAAAAACAAACGCTTATTTGTAACAAAAATGTGATACGTTTTTGTGTAACTAAAATGTGCTGCGTCTTTGTATTACAAAAATTTGTTGCGTTTTTGTGTAACGAAAATGTGTTGCGTCTTCGTGTAACGAAAATGTATTGCGTTTTTGTATAACAAAAATGTGTTGCAACAATATACAGATGATTTTCGCTTACAACCGAGTCGTTGCTAGAGAAATGGTACTTCGTCATTTTTCATCCGACAAAATTCGTTGACCATTCGTTCTAAAGCTCTCGATTTTTCCAACCATATTATGGTAACTATTGCGAAGTGCGTGGCTAACAAGCTGAGTTATGAGCATGGTTGTATGAATAATTGTTTACACACAGGTGATCATTATCAATAAATGATATTGTGAACATGATTGCAACCACTTGTTAATTTTTGATGCAAAAAAGCTATTACAAAATTACAAAAATTGTAAACTATAACTTTATTTGCATATACCTATATCTAATTACTATTTGGAAAAAGTTATACTTTTTCATAAAATTTGAAGTTCCTGCACAAAAACAAAAAAAAAAACATCATATTTCAAATCGCTTGCTTCCTTAGGTACCTACTGACTACTACACAAAAAAGAGAGTAAGAAAAAAAACACGAAAATTTCCTCATATGGTCATGCTGAATTAGTGAAACATTGAACAAATCCAACCTAAATTTTATTCAGTGTAAAAACTTCATATACACAGGTTCGAGGATTAACGGTAAAGGTCACAGGTTTGTCCACTAATTTCCTCCTTGTTTGAGAATACAACTCACAGTCCGAGCTAGGCTCTTACTCGTATCCACCCACTCTAATCATGCATCCGACCCTAACAAACGTTTTTAATATAAAAAATCACATAAATACCAACACCAAATATTTGAGAAATCAATAAATATATGTTTTTCTGCAAAATAGAGAGTTTTGTTCGTCCCGCTGTGCTCCCACGGCGTCATATTCAATCAACAGAAATGTGACAGACGCAAAAAAATGACCTTTCAGTCTAACCCATTCATTAGATTTCCACTTAGAAGTGGAATTTTAAGGAATTTAAACAATTTAAAAAACAGCGTTTTTAGCAAGTTTTACACTAAGCGTATATTTTTATTTTATTTTATTTTTTAAAATTTAATTTAATTTTTTAATTAACGGTCACAATATCATCAGTTACCAATGACTGATAACAATGAGGGGATAGCCTGCGTCATTAATCCAATTTCATCCAGACATTCCCGAGATATATCTTGGCTCACTACACGGCAGAGAGTTTGTAAACTCTTGAATCCATCGAATAGTACAGTTATTGTTGGAATCTCTAATCAAATCAGCTTCTCGTTAGGCGCTTGTTTAGCCGCACCTGCAGAATGCACTGTCCTCTTATAGACTTAAATAATAATTCCCATTAAAAAGCCTCTAAAGTAAGGACTGGGGGGATGGTGGGAGTGGGAGGTAAGCGGAACCCCTTGAATTAATAAGAAGGCGCACAGGTGCCCGGAGCTCCTTGCCAATAAATCCGGGGCATATTGCCCATCTCAGTTTTAATTACATCTTTAATGGGTTGCGTAGAAAGGTGATTCATTTTCCGACGATCGGCGTTAGAGGGTGAATTGTAAAGGTTTCGACCCGCCATTTTCCTCTTTTTCGAGAGTAAAAATGGGCGGAAAATTGCTCGCCTTGCCACTTAGAAGGGTTGGGTAGGAAAGTGCATTATTTCGACATTAAGTGCCCTCTTTTTCCACGAGGTGGGAGCGATTTGCGAGAACTCTGGCCTCTACCTTTATTTCCTATCCGGGTCACAACGGATCTTTCCATAATTTTTCGGAAACTAGGAGAATTCAAGTGGTTAAAAATTTCACATATTTCAGAAGTTATCGATAGGACGCATGTACATTGTTCTGAAGGGTACAAGGATTTATGTCATCAATCGTTATGAAAACCAATTCTTAATTTTGTCATGTCAGCCCCGTGTACAGGCCGGAAACTAGAGCGCTCTATATGCGAAACGCAGCGTAACTGGTAACTCTCCGCGCATGCAGTCTTGTTTTCTTCTTTGAGAACCTTTACGGACAGCTTTCTTTCAGAGTAGCTGCCACAACGAATCATCAGAGATACAAAGATGTCACCTCAGACATCTCATGTGAACATGGAAAAATATAATTATAACAAAACTGTTCATCCGAGTTGTGATTAAATCTGTGAAAGTGCCGTTTTGTTGACTGAATTGAGGATTATGTTGACTGATTGCGTTATAAGTAAAAACGTGTTTTTCTGATCAAATTACTTTCATTTTATTAAGAAAAACTTAAATAGAAGAAACGGAAAGAAGTTGAAGATTAACGGAAAGAAGTTATTGGACGCGGGTATTGATTGGTACAGGGTCTTTATTTTTCTTCATTATCTTATATCACCTGATTTTGGATGCTTCAGCTGTGATCACAAAGTTCCTTTGTAATAAATATTATCAATGTTGTTTCGTAGCATAGATGAATAGTATTTTATAGTTTCTAGAAGATCTTTGTTCAATGAAAATAGGAAGAGTTCACTATACCCCCGTTCCAAAGACTTACTCAGCTGGTACCAAAACTTGGGCCAGCCTCCACCCCGAGCACTAGAGTCAATGTGAATGAAACCTATTTCAAAGAATAACGCAACTGACTGACACTTCATTCTTCAAGTGTATTCAAGGTGGTCAAGAGTAAATGTGATTTTGCGGCAGGAGAAAATTGCTACAGTACCTACTGCCGGATTAACATGTATCCGGAGTGTATGAGTACCGACTTACTCCTCTTCACTATTGTACGAGTGCTCCCTCGATTCATCAGTACTCCAAACTATTACCTATATTAGCAAAATCTTTAACTAATTTAGGATACTTAAATCGGGGATGGAGGTGGGGTTTCAGTCAACGGCATCAGCGTTCCCGACCTGTCCCAGAAATAAAAGTGCATTGCTAGACGAGTACTCCCTCCCTCCACATAATCACCAACTTTCAATGTTCCAACTCATGCAACAGAATCAAGTGTCTCACCCCATCGAATGCTTAAGGAAAATCAGAATATAACTTTATACCGGCAGAACTCACTCCTTGTCTGGAAAGTCAACGGCATAAGAGCTTCTGACCTGCACGAGTTGGGACACCTGAGCTGTGGAACTATCTATGCTAAAAAATCTCACAAGCAATCTTCATGACCGGGAAACAGTAATTTCCACAATATTTTAGTGATCAGGGCGTAATACCAACACACGTGAATGTCTATCGTGCATGCCAAGCTGAGATAAATTAAGAAATAACTAACCAGTACTTATCATGATACGTTTGATGAAAAATATCCAAGGAAGGAGTTAAATTTTACCAGATCATCACAGTAAGTTCTCTATGTTATGTCATTGGTTAATGTGCTATAGAGCTATCTTAGCAAATTTTTAAAGTCTATTAAGTTATTTTGATGATTTCAATATAATGATTAAATTTTTAGAAATATTCTCATTACTCTTTTAAACATTCTGAAACTTTTACTGGAATGAGATTTTTCATATTATATTATGGGGAAGACCAAAAAGTATAAATTTATACCCGTTTCCACTGTCGTAGGTACAAGGTGACCAACATACGTTTTTCGTTGATTCTTGAGATTAAATTTCTAATTTGAGTCCAGGCACTTCGGAAAAGTTTCATTTTTTCTTCTTGGGCTGATTAAATAACTTTCTCCTACTCTTTCTGCAGTGATTAAAAAGTTAAAAGTACACTAGTTAATGCATTTTGCTGATGAGAATTTAGGATTTATAACAACTATGCGTCAGCTAATTTAGCTGGATGCGTTATATACAGGGATAGCTGCTCGTAAATGTAACTACAAACTCAGGACTAACCAAGCGGAACAATAAAGACACCGTTAAAATACAGAAATAAACACTATTTCCAGTGTGTGTCCTAACATCTCATCGTAAATTGTTGGTATTTAATTTTCAGCCACATACATTATTTTACATCTTCTCTCGAATTTTAAATATTCATAGGCTCGAAGTGGATCGTACCCAATGAATATTATAATCTAATTCCCCAAAACTTTCCACCCACTCAACTCTTGGTCTCGGGAAAACTCCTCTCGCATTTCAGCCAAAGTTTCGACGCTCTGAGTGTGTTTGGAAACTGCTGGATTGAAATGTGGAGTAGGAGGCCGTCAGGAAAAATCCATTAGTCAAGTATTACGCCCACTAAATAAATATCTGTCCAGAGTCCTTAGTGGAGGCTTTTTCATTTCATCAATATCAAACATGAATGCTGGTGAAATATGAATTCGATCTTTTTTCTATTATCATTATTGGAAAATGTACATCCATGTCGTGAATTGGCAATGATCAAGTCGCCTCAGACCAACAACGACTTACCTATTTGATATTGTGGATTCGATAATTTATCATGATGTTCACAGGTGTTCTCAATTATTATAAGTTTACATTCCTTTCACTCATTTCTTCAGTTTATTTTAAACAAAAAATGAAGCTTTCAATCAGGATTTGGTGAATTATGATCCAAAAAAGACCTTTCAATCCCAAAATGGTTGGAATGCAGAGGTTTTTTTTTTCTATCTTTGACGAGGGAGGGGGGGTCCGCTTTGCCTTTGTTGCATTCTGAATTAACACCAGCTCATTGCTACATTTAAACATAATAAAGTCAGAGAATTATTATTTTTATTGTGAAAACTTTGCAGAACATCAAGCCAACGTTTATCATTTCAGCATTGGTGTACAAAACCTGAAGTATTGTGCAGTTCAGGCAAAGACTGTTCAGGTAGTCTATAAATTAAATTTAAAAAAATGTGATTTACAACCACTTGTCTAATCAGATAATTTCGTCTGACATCACACGATCATGGTTTTGCAGTTGAAACAAGAAAATTGAGTAGGATCGACGAAATCACTGCAGTTTACTCCTGTATCAAAAAGCCAATTTGCAATTCACGGTCTTTTTTTTCTTTTTTTTTTTTCCAGCGCATTAGCCCTCGTTGAACGCAATCGGTTGGCCGTACAGCGCTTCAGGTGGTGCCATTTATTGTTTGTAGAGACCAATAAATAAATTTGTGTTTTATGAATGAATGAATGAATGAGTTTTTAATCCTTCATGATATTCAGCATAATATAAAAGATAAAATATCAAATTAATTAGTACTCCCATACATAAAGAAAATGAACTTTCGTAGTTGAATGATAAATATACGTATATAGTATTATATTATAAACTAAGAATTATGAGGTTGAAGGGTATGTATGCCTGTAAGCTATGTTTCAAGATACGTAGATTCCAAAGCTCCATTGAAAAATCTGTCTGTCCGCCGTGCGCCACGCCACCGCACCGTTTGTTGCTTTTCTCCGAAACAACTGGATCGAACTCTACGAAATTTTTATCAAAATCATACATCTGCCGCGGATGTACCAGTAATCTCAGCATCACTTTTCTTAAACGCAAAAGGGGAGAATTCATGAGCTGAAATACTGAAAAATCTAGAACTCGAAATAAGAGTACATAGCTTTTTGTTGCCGTTGTCATACCAAAGAATCGGATGAAGCCACCCGGATAGTTGTACGTTAATCGATTAAAAATAAAAAATAAAAGTTCCAGTCATGCAGCATGATCGTATGAGCGAATTTTCATAAATGGTCGTATTACATTTATGTTAAATTCTGTTGAAATTTGAGCACTTTGTGGACAAATAAAAATTTTATTATACATTTTATAGCAAACTAACTTTCTTTGAAAATCTTTATTTTAAAATTTTTGGAGCCATTGCAATAGCTTTATTTTCTAAGAAAATTCGCTAAAAAAAAAAAACATGAGTGCAATCAGAACTGGTGAGAAGTAGAAAAAATTGCCTTTTAAATTAGGGTGACTGTTGGTTAGTACGCTATGTGTGCTACTGCGCTTTTCCTTTATATATTCGCTTTAATCACTTCAATTTTATTGGGGGTTATTTATTTCATAAGATAAGATTTTCATCGATACCTAATTGAATTTTCAGTCCAGTAGCAGTAAAATGAGCGAAAATCATTGCGTCAAGGAAATAAGGTGCTCTTTCATTTCAAAACCACTGTTTGAGACATGTACTTAGAGATGTGACTTAAAGAGTGTTTTCCTACTTTCTACAATTTTCATGTACATTCTGATTTTTCCAGTGGTTTGACATCTAATGCACTCGCATATTTCCCAAGTAAACAACTCATACTATGAACTCGGTATCTATTAATCTGGATGTATACTTGAAATGTTCAAGGTCCCAAATCACTCATTGATATCAAACGTTAGTAGTAATTGTAGTAATTACAATTTTTGTTCAGTAGCTTACCTCTTTTTATGTTCCGCAGAAGAGAAACTTCAACTCACCTGTAAGAAGAAAAAAATAATTACAATGCAATTGAAATTTATCCGCAACTATAAATCACATACGAGTGGGTACCTAATGCTGATAAAGATGGTTTTCAATGGAGATAAGAATGACTTCACAATGCAATAGTAGATTGCCCTTACCTAACGTACTTACCGACTAGACAGTGAAAGGAAGACACTATTAGATAGATCATTGAGACTTTTAATACCTGAATTCCGGTACCAACACGTAAATATTGAAGATTCAAATTTCCGAAGCACTATTACATTCAAAATCAAAGAACACTTGCAAACCAAATCGGTACTAGAACACACTGGATTTTTTTTTACGAAAAAAGTACTACCTAAAGATACAAATTAAAAATAATTAAAACAAATTAGGTAAAAATCTAAGTCTATTACCGGGGTAAAACGAAGCAGTGCGCAAATTGTAAAGTCGTGGTGCCCCCACATTCAATCTCTCGAACGTCTGATTTTCTAACAAACAATTTTCCTATAGGCTGTCAAATATTGAGGAACATGAACAAATATGCCCCGAAACTGGGCTTGTTCTTCTCAAATATACTTCGAAAAACTTAACATTTTGCATTATGCCTATATTGTGGTCGTAATTGTGCTTTTAAAAATTCTGATAGTTATGGGACCCTCCAAAGCGTGAACTGCAAATTCCCTTAAAACATTTTAAATATCTGATGATAACTGTAGAAATTAAGGTAATTACAAGGATTCTCGGACACATATAAACCGGTAGACAGGAAACCATAGTTGGTCTATAGCCTAATTACAAATGCGAATAAAGGTGAGGATTGATGAATGTGAGCAATGTGCGTAATACCTACCTATTTATGTTATAAATTATAAGTTAAGTACCTAATGCTTAATATAAAATAATTTGAACTGCTGCTTGGAGAACTTGGAAAGTGTTTGTATGTATTTCAACAGGTGCGAAATAGGGAAATGCAAATATAACAAATCAACAAATTAAGTTAATGTACCAGGTAGCCAACACAGTTGTTATCAGCATGGAACACGCTTTAGCCTTGCGCTAACTGGAGAAAATTGTCACGTTTTTCGAGAGACGCGGATGGGAGACGGCGATGTGTCACAACAATTTTTCTTGTGATTTTCACGTACTTACAACCAAGAGCCGTTGGTGGGGAAATGAAAGTTCTTTAGCTTTCATCAGACAAAAATTGCCCTCAATTCGTTGGAAAGGTCTCGATTTATCACGCAGTTCTTTCGTACTTGTTATAATTTATGTCGTAGTTTTATATTTATTTATGTTATAAATTGATACAGTGAACAAACCGCTTGTTGTGCTGTAACTTGGTTGAGAAGTTAATCTTGGTTATAGTAATTGTAGACGCGCACCATGACAGAAAATTACCTACCTAGGTAGTTCCTTCTAATTCTATTAGTAAAATATTTGTCATAGTTTTAAATTTATTTACAAGATATTTATCAAGATATTAGATTTACAATAATTAGATGTTATAAATGGGTAGTAAACAATATTATTGTCCGGCTTGTGAGCCTTGTTTTGTTGTCACTTGGTTGAGTTTTCTTCATTATAGTTGTGCCGCTTGGTGGCAGGCTAATTAGTTTGGCAACATCTTAACTATAAGAAAACAAAACAAAATATTCCCAAATCAGCATGTTCCATGTTTTAGCATTATAGCCGAAGGTCCAAAGCAGAAAGCGACCGGAAGGTCCAGGGGGGGCCAAGCCCCCCAGGCAGGGTCTAGGGACGGAGTCTCTTGCGAGACCTGAAGTGTCGAGTTTTCGTTAATTTGTCTTTTTTCCACCTCCTCCAACAGAAAGACAATATTAACAATTTCATTTGATTTCCAATGACGATGATAATGGATATTGGAGTAGACGTGATAAAATAAAAGGTGTATTGAACATTACTCACTGTGACGTGAAGGTTATCGTGCGCTTCGCAAGAGATCGTTTTGCACCTTTTTTTTAATATTATTATTTTATTTTATTTTTTTTTATTAAGATTTTCCGAGTGTTTTTAATTTTGACCAATCGCGATATTGGTAAGAACTGGAATTGAATTCCTCAAGCCAATTTTTTCCATCTTTCGTTTCTAGTGTGGACCGAGTGGGCGTCGATTATTTTAGATTTGTGAATATCAAAATGGTTATGTATGAGGTGTAGGAGGTGCTCTTTCTCAGAGTGGGAGAACGCCGGTTCCCTATGCTTTTTCTTAGATTCTCTCAACAAATATAAATAATTGCACAATCTCAGCAATCAACACAAGAAGAACAAACCGAATATGCACTCGCGGGACCGAGGGAATGATGAGCAGGGAAAAACCCCCGACCTTCCCGCTACCGAGATAAGGCATCTCTTCTCGATGTCACTGGAAGTTCAACCTGGGGTCTTGGATCAGCGGTGGTTCAACTGGAGTTTTCAATGATCCGAGTTCAGTGAAAACCCGTTATTAGGAACTCAGTTCAACTTGGTGAAACCGAAATGAATTAAAACTGAGATCCTGGTAAAAAGGGTTCACTTTTTATAGAAATTTTTTACGTTTTTTCACTTTATTATAGAAATGATCACGACGATTGAGCTCTTGTGAGATGATGATCTCCTAATAGAAACTCGCGAGTATTTTTTAAAGGGTTCTCAATGAAAACAAGAATTTAACGAGCGTACCAATATCATATCCCTAGCAAACTCGGTTGTATATATTATTGAACACGGCAAGTATTCTACAAAAATACAATTGAATAAACTTGGCGCCAATTCAACAAAAATTTTTCTACAAATTCCCGCCTAAATCAAGGTGGTACTGGACAAAATAACGGCGGTATACAGTGGTAGTGATAAGTCCTTCTTCAACCGTTGTCGTGGCAGCTGTTCTGTGTAAGGAGGTGACTGAAGTATTTGTTGTTTTCCATCAATATTCTTTATTTAGCGTTGTTTTGAGTTTTATTCATGCATCTACACATCCTGTCGTGTGTTTACGCCTTTGAAAATCCCTGTAACTGTCGATTGAAGGCACGTGGGGGGGTGTCGGATACTGGGAACTCATAAAGACCAGAAACCCAGTTATCGACGCATGTGTCGATTACTGGATTTCAGGATAGTTATTTGTTCTTCACGCAGTCTGCATCGTTTTTAAATTCTAAGAATGATGGCGTTTGAATTTTTCAAAAAAAATGACTAGCTCCAGAGTTCGACAGGGGGTGTCGAAAACTAGTCAATGAAATGCCAGTTTTTATACGGTTCTACTCTATTGCTATTTTCCGAAAAAATCTACAAAGGTAAAGGGTTCGCACCTTTGCCAAAATCAATGAAAACAAGAATTTAACGAGCGTACCAATGAAACATATATTAGAACACAATTTCTACAAAAATACAATTGAATATCGAATACAAAAAAAAAAAAAAAAAAAAAAAAAAAAAAAAAAAAAAAATCGGAGATCTCTCTTAAACACGGAATAACGATTTTTTCTATAATTCAGTCCGTCCAAACATATGCGGAGAACAATTTCGAAAAGAATAATATTTATTGGTTTACCACCGTCACCTGGTATCTAACTCTGCCCGACGTTTGAAGTATTCTCACCCACCAATTTCTCTACAATTTAGCATGCTAATCATATCACCAAAAAGTTTCTCAAACTGAAATTTTTTGTTTTGATTTGACAAAAGAAATTCAGATGTAGGTATAACGAGGTAGTGTTTTACGAAGCCAATGAGGATAATACATTCCACAAGTTGATTCCCTTTCAGCAACCTCAGAAAGGAAGTAAAATCTAAAACCGCTGTTTTATGATACCCACAACAAAGGCCGAAGAGACCAAAGTTGGGCATATTTTGCTCCGAGTGATGAATTTGTTGGCCCGACCTATCGCTTATGTCGGTCGGTTTGAGGCTCTTCAAACCCTCTAAAGCCCCTTTCAAGTTGTGATTACGATAATTAATCCGCGTGGTGGTGAAATTAATCCAAACTCTCCTCCTATCAGCCCGAAGATAACCTCTTTACAGGGGCCTGACGCTTCGCCAAAGGGACGTTCGTAAATCACTTGATTGGCGTAAATAATGATGCTCACTGAACTAATTATTTCTCATACATAAAGGGCATGGAAAAAAATCCCAGCCTTGTAGTGTGAGGCACTTAGTTTCCTCTTGCCCCTAACATGAATGTATAGATCATTGAAATATATTAAAAAACCTTAAAGGTTCAACCATTATATCCCTGAATATGTTTTCGAAATCGGATGAAAACTATAGAAGTCATGCTAGTTATGAGGATTTTAAATTCGTCCAGGAGCAGCAGCTGCTAATTATACGATCGTAGTGATAATCTAATTATACAATAAGGGATAAAAACTAATAATTTCTCAACAACCTTCCAACTTGAACGAGTTCAGACAAATAGGCAATGAGAAAATCACGCTTCATGGATTTTATGTTTGCGCATGCGCAGAGGTTGGCACTGATTTGTGAGTTGTGAGCAATGAAACTGATTGGGGGTCATTTACAGGCCAACTCACTCAGTATTCCAGTATTGGGAATTAAGCATCCAAGAACTACAAATCTCAGAAAATTTTCGTAGGAAGTGAAGCTATTGCATTAGTTCCCAAAATTTCAAAACGAAAATTTTTGAAAATTTTATTCACTGCAATCCGTTTTGGGGTATTCTGAAACGAATCCTAGGGTTTAATACTTTTCATATATATAGTCAACATGTGCCCACATATGAAGATTACACTAAAAATAGTATACATTCAACATTCATTACTCTAAGTTATTAAATACTCATTCAGTCGTCACAGGAGTTCCATCCCGGAACTTGTAATTTTGAATCATTTCCTGTGAAAGCCCATTTGGAAAAGAAACAAGAGATTTAGTATTCCGTGAGCGACGGTCTGATTCAGACGCATATGAATATTTGGGCTCTGGGTGTAGGTACAGATGCTAACTGTTTTCTCTTCATGCGATATTGATCATTCCCTTTGTTCATTTGAAAGTACTGATTGTTGTTTAATGTGTTTATAACAAATTTCGTTAGGTGCATATCGATTTTTATTCTTAAATGACCTTATAATGGTTCCTGATTGAGAAGAAGGACAATATTATCTTACGATGGCGATTTGGATTATTTTCAAGGATCCAGGGTGAAATTACGATTATATGTGTTTGTGCGTCTGTGTGTCTTTCTAGACAAGAATACTCTCCTCTGTTTTGAGATAAAAACTCTGTTCTTGCGTCAAAATATCAAGATTTCCAAACGAAAGGATGAGTTTGTTACCCATAACTTTTTGAGCAAATTAAATTGGTCAATTTTTTTAAAATGTTGAAAAATCATTACAAATGGCTAAAAACTGCAAAAATTGTTTTTTAAATTGCATAATATTATTTAATTTTTTCGACAGAATTGGTATAGTTATCAATTTGTTCGCCCTCAAAGTACTCAAATTTCAAAAGAAGTAACATAAATTAATACTACATTGTACGGGAATTCGCTCACATGATCATGTTGCAAGACTGGAACTTTCTACTATTGTTTCTGTGATGGTTCAAAACGTATTTCCCTGATTCATAAGTACCTGCATTCTTAAAAAGTGTAATAACCTCGATTATTAGTTTTGGTAATTATTTCATAGGTATAAAAGGGACTGAATGTGACCCTTCTTACGAGCACCCCCCCCCCCCCCCACCATTTTGTTCTATTTCGAAAAATAATCATAATATCAATCAGCTTTATCTTATTAAATTGGAATTGTTATAATTATTGTGTTTATCAGATATAAATATATGCCTAATAAATGTCAGCCATAATATTTGATCTATATGCAAAAAACGTGATTGATATGTGAAATAGAAGGATTAGGCGAAAATAACCTCTCACTCATACTTTCAGCGTAACTCAATTACAATAAGATGAAATTGTGCTCTTTGCTCTTTTGGGTTTAGAAAAGCATTCCACCGGCAAGAACATTTTCTACTCACCCATCAGGTTAGAGTGCCAACGCTGGCGAAAATAAAGAAACGGAACATTTTAATAAGTGAAAATGGCACCATGATACAAAAACCTTTTATTCTCTTTCTAGTTTTTTTGCTTACAACAAATAAATGTTACGTTGCAGTAAGTAACATGGAGGCTAGCAACTATTGGGGTAAGTGCTGTTGGTATTATTTTAAACCTACTTTTTTTCGAAAGTAGGACGATCCATCTCTTTCAAAGATGAACTATATGAGCTTCCCCGAGTATTAAAAAGACTCGTGAACATTTTAATCTCGCCAACGAGCTTTCATCTTTGTTTTTCGGATCCCGTCGGCGACACAAGGTGAGTGGCAATGTTGTTAACGGTTTGTGCTCAGGTGGCAGCAAACATCCGCTTTTATTGAATTCCCACGTCTTCGAGGAAGTATGAAATGAGATTTAGGTTCCAAAAGAGGGAACAAGCCGAGGGAACTGCCTCACAGTGTAAACAAGAGACGTTTGCGTTTTGGAGTTGTCAAGGGGACTTCATTGTGGATATCAAGAAACCACCACCTGAATCTCAGGTCCGCTGTGTAAACTCATTTGCACTGGAACAACAGAGCACCTTGAAGAATTATTTTGAAGACGAGATGGAAATACAAAGACGACAAACAAAGATAAACGTCTGTCAAGTTAGGTGTGGCACGTAGCTTCTCCTCGTATCCACATCATGAATGCATAGGTCACGTGTAGATCATATATAATATAGACCATTGAAATGTTTCAAATTATCTATAAAGATTTCACGGAAGTTTCTTTGGAGTTTAAGCAAATCTTCGAGCAGGCAATAAGAAAATTACACTTTATTGATTTATGTTTGAGCAAACGCAGTGAAAACTATAAACTTCTGAGTGATGAAATTTATACGGGACCATATACAGTCTAAACCATAGTATCCTTGAAATATTCATTTAAGTCAAATCGAAACTATAGATTTCATACTGGTTGCAAAAGGGTTTGCAAACACACGGACAGACGCAATAATCACACTCTCTGAGACAGAACCGAAGTTGACTACAACGCAGAATGCAAGTGGAAATTTTAATTTCGGAGGAAACAAAAATTTGTATCTCCCGAAAGTAAAAACGATGCTTCTACTACCTATAGGAAGCAAAATAAATCCATCTTAAACTATAAAATATTGATAATTACCCTACGCGCATTTGTGTATGTGTGTGTGTGTGTCTGTGTGTGTGTGTGTGTGTGTGTGTGTGTGTGTGTGTGTGTGTGTGTGTGTGTGTGTGTATGTGTGTGTGTGTGTTTGTCTGGATGTAGGTAATTTAAGTAAAAATTGTTCCACTTTTAATCGTTCGGTTTCTTGTTTTGCTCGTTAGATTTGATTCAAATTTACAACGATTTCTTCTGACATTTCCTGATATCGAATATCTAGCCCAATTTTTAGTATACATTACTTTCTTTGGACAGTTTCTGATATTAAATACTTGAGGATGATCATAATTACCCATAAACAAACGTCCCACGAAGGAAACTAGAAAACGATCGTTTGACAGTGGAACAACGACCATTCACCTTAACCACTCATCGAAATATTTTTTAAAAGCATATGTATATAACGCATATTTTTAGCACTCCATTGGAGCTGGATCTGTAAGATCAAAGATACAGTTTTTTTTCTAGCCCCCTATCGCATGGAGGGAAACGGGCTTCCTTCCTCCTAGCCTCCTATTTTGTGGAGTGATAGAGGCCAGTACAGCAGTGTCCTTAGTTCTACATGCATCTCGGCGCAAGGGATAGTTAGGATCTAAGACCCCTCGCTCCCAAAATTGTAAGTATTTTCAGTTTTACCTCCTCGTTCATGTCCTTACCCTAACTTAGGTACTTTCTTTTTATATATAAAATTGAAATTACTAAAATTGGTGGGACATAAATCGTTTTTTCCTTTAAAAAAATGAACTATGGTCAACTAGCTAGTCTCGTCAAAATCGTTGTCACTCTTATCAGTTTCTTCATTTCCCAGGTTCGTGACCGTTACCAAGCCCTCGTTAAAGCTTTTCGAGGTTTCATTGATCAAGAATCTTGACAACTTGATCAAATCCTTCATTTTAGCCTTCATGGAACGCCCATTCGGGTGAGTTCAGGGGACATAAACATTTCTTCCCCAAGAGCGGGTGGACTAAAATCAGTCTTCCCCAGCACACGACATTTTCTATTGCATGTTTTCCCTGTTGTGTTTGTATGTTGTGATTGTTTTTCCTGGAAACGATGTCACCATGCTATAGTACTTCTCATTCCTCACTAGATGGCTCTAAAACCTCAATTTTCACAAAAAGTGGACCAAAATCATTCTTCCCTTGGATTCCTCATAATCATTTCAGTACACTATTTTTGATGTCTAGGCTGCATTAATGTGATTGGTATATTTTAGCAACAGTTTAAGTGCGTTTTTATTTCTAGAAAATGCAATCCTTCTAACTTTTTCCATTTTCCTGGGTATTTCTCATATGTAAAATGTATATGTTTATTGCTTCCGAGTCTACCTTAAAGTAGCGGATTTTTCACTTTCGGAAGATGAACCATTTTTTGTTTCCAAAATAAAAATTTCTACTCGCACTTTAGTTGTAGTCCATCCTGAATAACTTTGCTTCCGTGTCTGTCTGTCTGTGGGTTTGTTGGTAAGTCTATCCTAAATTATTGGATGTTTCCTTATCAGCTGAGTGAGCTAAATTCACTCCTGTTCATTCTAGGAACTCGATTAAATTTAGAGGGTACGGTAGTTAGGAATACGATAAACGAAGATACGAGAGTGTGGTCAGAAAAAGACAATTCAATCACCCCATATCAATTTCCAGCCGACAGCATCATCAATAATTGCAGCGCATGCGCAAATATGATATCTTCCAACAAGCATACTTAACTTTTACTTTTTTAGGACGTCCCTCTGAAAATAGGCTTTGTCAATATCGAGACGACCTATTATATTTGATCCACGTACCCAAGCATGCGAAAGAAAAAATTAACACCCGCATACAAATCCTTTTCAGACCAATATAAGACCGAATCCGTGAGTGTGTGTCTTTCTGTCTGTGTGCGTGACACATTTTGTCAACGCTGCCCAGGCCTTAATTCTCAACCGATTTTTGAAATTATTTTTATTGTTTGATCACCTGTTTAATCTAGTTGTGCAATATACTTAGGGATTTTTGAATATCACGATTGAACAGGGGGAATAGAGGGGGTAAAGCTGAAAAAAAAGAATTTTTTTCTCGATAAATATTGTCGACACCACCTAGGCCACAATTCTCAACCGATTTTCGTGATTTTTATTTTGTTATATTATGATTTTAGTCTAGTTATGCCTTGGATATTTTGGATTTTTGTCGTGGGGGAGGGGGTAGAGGGGATAGATACCGATTTTTTCAAGCGCTGCCCAAGGTACAAATCTCAAACGGTTTTCGTGATTCTTATTTTGTACCATTTCGAATTCGATATAGTTTCGTAACGTGTATCGCCATGAGAGAGGGTGAATGGAGGGGGTAATACCAATAAATCATCATGTTCTAACAATTCTCATCTGATTTTCATGACAGTTTTCATAATTTTATGTTTTTATCATTTGTTCGATGAAGATTTTCACCAGTGATGCAACCTTGGGAGTTTCAAATTTACTGTCGTTGAGGAGTGAGGGAGTGTAATTCTGGGAAATAATGTTGTTTTTTCTTATTATTATTTTAATTCTCGCCGAAATTATGTACAATCCTCTGTAATGAGGCTCTTTTGGGACATTTAGAATAAAATGAATTACAATATACCTATGGAGGAACTCTGAAGGTCCACCATCAACTTTTACGTCTCCATTTAATAAATACCTACTCAAGTTGCTATGAAGTAGGATTTAATTTCACTCTTCAATTCTCGTTACGGGCATACAGATAAGTAGTAGTGTTTTCTGCAATAAAGGGTATGAATTGATGACAGAAATTAGAGACGACCAGAATGTATTGTCAATAGAAACATTTTTGAGAAATGCAATTCTGAACGAGGAATACCCGCCTGTTTGATCTCTATATTCAACTTAAAATAGATTTGATTCAGGGAATACAGGCACCCTGCGAACTCTTCAATTATAATTAGTTTTAATTCAATGGTTTTCCAAAGTATAGGCAGCAGTCTATGTCATAAACCGTTTTCAGTAGGGCTAGAACCCTCTGCCAAATGTAGAATCGCCTTTTGCAGAAATTTTGAAAAATAATAACGAGAAAACGACTCATTTTAGGATAGAGCGGATGGTAGCAGAAAAACTCAAGATGGGTAATCTTCATCGCCAAAGATTGGAAAAGACTATACCTGTCGTGAATCTCCACGTTGACTAGAGTCTTGGCCACATTTCGTTTCCCCCTTCCAACCAATCGACCTAGCAAATATCGAGCTGTGTGCATACGCGGTGTCCCAAACAAATGGGGTACACGGGGGAGTACATACAAGACGGTTGTTTCCACTGCTCAAGTACAAAACCCCATCCTTGTTTGACGAGTGAACATGAGCCGAGTTGAGGCGGGAGGGCATAATTACAGTTCTACGGGGGCACGGCCCCCCCTGTCAGCCTACAACCCTCGCACCGTTGTCATCGTCAGGACATTTCCCCCCCTCTCCACGTGTTTTACGACCCCCGTGTTTCTCAAACCAGTTCCACGAAGAAGGTTTTCCTCCGGGCCGCAAAACCCAAAGTGCAAACGTCTCTTGTTTGCAGTTACCGTACATCCGCTCTTTGTGGTCTAAATCTCATTACTTTAAAGGAGGATGTTTCAATAAAGGTGCCTTCATTTCGTGAGTGCTTACTTGGATTCTATGTGATACGCCACACTCATTTTCTCGTGGCAAAGAGACCCGAGTAATGGAAACGACTCACCTTACCAGGGGTTCCATTTATCCGAAATGTAGTGGAGTGACGGAGGGAAGGGTGATGGGGTTGTCTTTTTGCCTTAAATCGTGTTTTCGGGCCACTGATTATGTTTTGGGTTCCAGGGATTCAAATTCTCCAGTGGAAACGATATTATTCTGAACTAACCAATGTACATTTAAGTAATCTGAATTGCTTGTAATGTACTAATGAAATAAAGCTAAGGAGGGGACAGTCATCTTACGGATGAAAATTCAGTGACTACCCATGGGATTGGAATGAAAGTACCATCTTAGTACGATTGAAGGGACTCCGAACCTATAGCCAAAAAAGGAATGGTTTCAGGTTTATATCCTTTTGGCACCTACCTATCTGTTCAATTTTTACAAGCAGTGTCGGGGAGTTGGTTTACCGCCACGATGATTCATGTAGCTTCTCTTAAGTATTTATATAGCCACAGAAGAATCTATAGCCACTTACTTATGTCAACATAATCCTAATTTCAACAGTTTTCATCTGATTTTGATGAAATTTTAAGGGATTGTGCGGGTTAGGATGTAAGTGGTCCACTAATAATTCCATACCTCTCAGATCAAGACTTCATTTCGCGTATGGGCAAACGTAAATTCCTTTGAGTAGGGCATAATTTTTTCACACCCTAGTCGTCCAATCCCGCTCAAATTTAGTGCATAGTTGGTAGACAATCGTTTAACTATTCCATGTTAATTTCAACATGATTGCATCATTAATAGCTCCTACGTATGCGCGAAAGTGTACTCCCAGGAACAAGGTTTAATTTTCATCAGTATTTGATTACATTTCCTGGGAATTTGTGGGTTAGGCTGTAGATTGTCCCCTATCAATTTCCATTCTGCGCGAGCTCTAACGTAAATTACTTCAAGCATAATTTTTCTTCTTTTTTTACTGTGAAGCGTATAATTGCGGGGTCTTGGAATTGTAAAAGTGTGAACCCACGAGCCAGGCACGATATAACACAGAGATGATAAACCATTGTGTAATAATTTGGAGCGTTTTTCTTGGTCATCGCATATCCTTGACCTCATCTCCCGGGGTTTCAGGCAGCTTTTGAAAATGCATCATTAATAGCTCCTACGTATGCGCGAAAGTGTACTCCCAGGAACAAGGTTTAATTTTCATCAGTATTTGATTACATTTCCTGGGAATTTGTGGGTTAGGCTGTAGATTGTCCCCTATCAATTTCCATTCTGCGCGAGCTCTAACGTAAATTACTTCAAGCATAATTTTTCTTCTTTTTTTTGGGAAAAGTACTGTGGGTTTCTTTTTCCGTGGTTTGCGGGCATTCCGGAGCTTAGTAACAATGATGATGTGTTGTATTGTTCGCTAGTACGAAGCCACTAAGAGTTCGCCTTGGTCGTGTGGAATCCTGCATACAAAGTATATGTCCGGCCTCTTGAGCGGGTTCAACATAGATTTTTTCAAATGGCTTTCTGCAAGACAACGCGTTGGAGGAGCTCAGTGATGAAGATATGTGACGGTTGTTGAGACCAAATACGCTTGAACAGCGCCAGCTTCAGGTTCTTCCTAAATCAATATGATTCTCCACCATTATTGGTTGTGGTGAAGTTAAGGGTACCCTTAAGATCGACCCGAATCAATAGTATTTTTCGTTTGCATTTTTCCTTGGACTGCTTACTTTGTAATAACTTCCTCATTTTTAATTGTTTTCTGATTGCTGATTTGTTACCTAGTTGGAGTTTCTGCTTATGATTAAATCCATCTTTAAGGCTGTTTTTTCAAGAATATAAAGGGGGGATAGTCCCCGTTTAATCAAATAAATATCCTAGTGGTTTTTTGGTTGACTTACATGTTGATGGCCCTTCTGAAGGATCAACGGTGGCCTTGACAATTTTGAATGTACCCACTAGTTGGAAACTTGGTGCCGTTCAATATGACCCAACGCTATGCGTGGTTACTAGCCTTTTTCGACAAAATTCATGTTAATTTTAGTTTATTCAAATAGATTTCATACGAATTTCAATCTATGTAGAAGCTAAAATTAGGATAATTTTGGAGTTTCCTGAAACTTAAAATCTATCCCTTCCGTAGAATTAAATAGCCATCAACCATAAGTTTGTGAATTATCTCACATCAAAGTAGAAAAAATTAGGCAATATAATGTATTAAAATTGAGAAAAGAAGTATTTTTGATTAAAAACGTGTGATTTTGATAAATTGACACAATTCTTTCGAAAATTGTTGAAATTTACTATTCAAATGCCAATAAATGTGAGTAGTATCGAAAAGAACCGAGGGTGTGACATTATGTCCCAGAGTTCAACAGAGTCGATCGAGAGTTAAATTAAATTAACAGCTGGGAACAAGCAGGGAGGAATCAAAATTTACTTTTTACCAAGGATTTAATCAATTCCTTTTGGAAGAACTGTTGTGCAAAGGCCGGTATTTGACGTTACCGGACCGAATAGCGTCGAATCCCGGATTTCCGCGTACGTAATAAAACAAGAAATTGAAACAATGGAGAGAGGTGAGAATCCGGCGGAATTACTACTGACGTCGCGAGAGCACGAGGTCCCCAGTTCCATTACAACGGGCCTCAGCGAGCAGGTGTTTTAATTAAAAAATCCATTAGAGCAAATGGTCGGCTTGTGCTTGACTATCCCGTGTCAGGTTCTAACCGAAACAAGAGAGAAAAAAAGGACCGTGTTGTTTGAAAAGGAGAATCAAAGAAAAAAGCACTGAACGTTCTTTGTGAACGATATGACAGTCCATATCGGATTTACTTTACGGAATCGGAGTAAAAGTATTTCAATGTGAAGGTTTAATTGAACACATCCTTACTATGGACAGTAGATAGATAGAGGAAATGTACCTATTTCCGTTTAAAAAAAACCAAAAGCAAATACAATGTTAAAAAAAAAATCAATTTTAATACAAAATATCGCTTGAATTGGAAAATACCTACCAAAAGCACAAGGAACGTAGCGTGTGTGTTTTTCAGGGGGGAAGGGGGGTCGAATAATTCAGAAAACCTCGCTGAAATTTACAGCTTACTATTAATTCATTAATGTATTAGAATCCGAGAAGGTATGCAAATGTTTTTGGTGGTCTGCATACTCACTAGCCAGCATCTCAAAAATATAAAACTTCCCAAATCAATCCTCTTGGTAAAATATAGATTAATCGGAAAAATCGATTCACGACCTTCACACACATCTCTGCGAGTTGCTGTGCAGGAGGCACAAGTTTGAAGCAAGGAGGCGAGTTCAAGTTTGAACCATTCATATATTTTTTGATAGTATTAGAAAAGCTATTTATAATCCAAATTCAAGTGAATAGATGTAATGGAAAACGAAATATATATTTGCGTCAAGAATAATTCGTTTTTAACAATCAGAGTTGAATTATTTGTTCATATTCCTGGAAAATCCCGTGGGAGGCAGGACTAAAGAATTTGAATATAGGCAAAAACTATAGTGCTATCCCTCAGCATTTTAAAACCACAATTAATTAGGTAATGTAAATCGATTTTAGTCTGTTTGAAATGAGAACAATGAGAAAAGGGGAACTCTAAATATTCCTGATCATATTTTTAAAATTAGAAAACGAAGGTTTGAAGTGGACAAATCTCGTTTTTAAAACGGGGCGCAGTCTAAAGCACAACCTGAATTTATAATTCATGTTACTCCGTTATGGGCATGCAGAATACAAAGTGAAGTTTTAATGATGGCGAAAGAAAGACTGAGAGTATACAATAGAATTAATTTTTCTTCAATTATTATCAGAGAATCAGACAATTTATATAGGAATATTAAATTAAACCACTTGAAGTTTTACGTGTAATTCTGCTTTCCAGGAATTCTAATAAAACATCAGTTTGTATTATTTCCGTTCCAGGTAACACTAATATTTTTTCATCCCCACGTACCACGAGTATCCAATTAGTTTGTTTAATCAACTCCAGAATACCTCCGCAAGGTAAATTTATGTAAATGTAAATTCAATTACATTCTACCCTCAACCACACCTTGTCGATAAACAGTAATAATCAACGTTTCTGCGTGGAAACTAATTATTTTTTGTAAGCGACGCAACTCTAAAAGGTCAAAGTTGTCCGCGCGTGGAACGTGAATATCGATGAACCAAAATTTTTATTCACTCTATAAAGGTGGGAAGGGAATATTATTTGTTTGGTTGGGTGAGGCCTCTCAACAGCGGATCGCACTTCACATTTTTACCGCATAGCCTGTTCTGCTGAGAGTAATCCTCCCTGTGAAAACGCATCTGTTTCCGTGTCGGGTTTTTCGAAACAACTCGTTACTTTGAAACGTAGTTCTTATCTATCGGCTCTGAAAGTTTTATGTAGGAAATGAAATATGGGAAATTCAACGCTACGTGAATGACAAATTAGACTCCCAAGTGTTACAACGTAACTAGCAAGGTGGAGGAAATATAACTGTTCCGCCGCAGCAAAGACGGGTCACAACTAACGCTTTTATTGCAAATTCTTGAACTATATGTGCGTTCAACATTTACCTACCTGAACCAACACTTGTTCACAACTTGCGATAATCCAGACCACCAAACTACACATTCATTATTCTGATATTTTCTTCCAACGGGGAATCAGGTAACTGAGTGTCAAAGTAAGTGATAACTCAATTATTAGCGCAAGTTGCGCCCCGCTCCGTACCGCGGAGGAAACACTCCTACAGAAACTTTTATGTCAGGAAGTTATAGGAAAGAAAAGAGGTATTCAAAGAGGAAAGAATACGATTGAACGAGTACCATGGCCAGAAAAGAGCAGAAGTAATCGGAAAACTCCAGTCGAGGCAACAATAAATTCTACAACGCGTGCAAGGAAATTCTCAATGGCTAACACTTCTACCCACTAATGCTGACGGCATTCACGACAATTCATAGATGCCCTAGCTCTTCGTTATGGACACCCTCCAATAAGCCTTCCCGAAAAGTACGATGGGTGTGGCGCCAGATTTGATCTAAACGATGATTTGAACCACTGACAAGTCTTGCTTGGGGAGGACTGAAGAGCCAGTTATTCAAGAGGCAACTGAACAAAGACCAATGCTGGTGACTGATGTTAAAGTCCAAGGAGTATGGGACAGAGCGAGGCCGGGGTTTTTCGATACTCTCATTATAAATCCCAACGCCACCTCGTACTGTACCATAGCATGGGACACCACCGCTGAATCAGCTGCCAGAAGAAAACATGCTAAGTACGACGAAGCAGCAGAACACCATCGGGGATCATTTAAAGCTCTTGTATGTTCCTATGATAGAGCTCTCCACAAGGAAATACGTTGTGTTTCTCATTAAGCTCTCTGACGAAGGCTCTCTCGGACAAATAGGACAAACCTGCTCTCAAGTCCTCAGATGGGTGAGGGTGGGAACACAAATGCCCATTATCAGGGCCGTTTTCCTTTGACTGAGAGGGACAAGGAAGGTGATTCGCTCAATAGGATTGGAGGATGGTGCATTACTCTTCCATCTAGGAGAATGAATTGCACCCATAGATTATACTTAAACTAACCTATGTCGTCTCCCAACTTAGTGGTGTTGAATGATAAAGTATATATATATTCATAAAAAAATAATAGGAAACGCATATGTAGGAACTTTGTTGGCTGCAATTTTTCTCACTTTACATAAGTGTCTGTAAAGTACCAATATCGTTAACAATTTAAAAAGCAGTTTGTGGTAGATTCGATTTTGAAATTAAATTTAAAGTAGATATTATTGATATACCCAAATTAAGGGTTTACCTCTAAATTACTGGCAAGGGTATCCTGCTAGGTTTAGTGGAATTCAGGCATTATTATAATTAACCGCATCAGTTTTGAACGTTGGCTAGTCGTCCTTCCTCTTAGTTCCTTGTGCCTTTTTATTATAAAAATAATTGTCTTCGAAATTATTTATGACAAAATTTCATTTATATTTTGATAGGGGAAAATTTAAAAGTACAAGACACAAGATGTTCGTTTGCCTCTCGGGAAAATTCCGAAGCTCATAATAATTATCCCGTATGAAGTTTCACATTGCCTTGTACCCTTGTGAGTTTAAACTAGGTATTCTTTTCTCTACACTTCCCTTGTCAGTTATCCATGAAATGAGTTCTAAGTGGTGCCATGGCAGTTTTAACTTAATTTTCACATTTTCATCTTAACAGCTAATGGTAGCATGTTGGACTTTTTGTTAATAGTAAAAAAACAAACTGTGCCTTGGGGCCGTCAAGTGTTCAAAACATAATTATTTTTATCAGTGTTTTATTGAGATCTACAGATGGTGTATTATGAAATTGACAATAGGAGAGGTCAATCATTTCGCAGATAGCTATGATTGTATAATTGATTTATGATTTCCTTCCCATTGCCAATTTGGTGTCAGTTTACTTCAGAGCCCATTGGTCACTAAAATAAGTCGTAAAACCTGAGCAGATTAGACGAGAAGGATATTTTCTTGAGGATGGTCCAAAAGGTGTTTGTATGAGGTTTCTCCCGTCGATTAGGGTGTTTTACTTTTCGACACTAATCAAAAACACAAGAACGTATCAAACTACCGTGAGTCACCCTAAAAACAAAAATAAACCCTTTAAAAAACCCATGTGGCCTTTACTTTACTTGTTTTCTTTTTTCCTACTTTCGGTTATGTTGGTAGAATAGTTTTTTTTTTTTTTTTTTTTTTTTTTTTTTTTTAAATGAATAAACCAATAGGGTTCTTACAGCAATCAAACCGGTAGCAGAGCCCGGCGTCCTTAGATTGGCTAATACCTAATGAATACCTACGTTCGATTTAACGTTATCTCCGCGTCACAGGAGTGACGTTACGATGGATTTCTGATTATTTGTAGAAGAGGGGCATAGGAAAAGAGGAGGCGGAAAGCGAAAATCGCGTCAGCTGATGGGGAAGGGAGAACGGAGTAGTAAATCCGGACCTAGATATCTGAACAAGAGGGGCGGATTAGTTGTATAAACTGTGGGGAAAGATAAACCTCCTTTCGGACTCATCTCTGAGTCATATTCATAGCCATCCTTGCCGAATTCCCTCGTCACCCCTCCGTGGTCAACAGAGACTCATGCAAGGCGTACAAGATGGATTCGGGTAAAGAGGCAGGGTGTAATGACGCGACTCCTCGCCAAAATCCTTAAAAATCATGCGAGTGCAGTTGGTATCTTATATTCTTAGAATTTTGTCTGCTTTCATTCAAAACGTTTGTTTGCTGAAGAAACAAACTAAACCAGTTTGAAACCTACTTGAGGTGTTCGGTGAGTTCTCTGATCATTGGAGCGCCCTTGGTCACGGTCTGTTCGCAAAGGTTTCCCAACTGGTTTCCAATTGGTTGCAGATCGTCAAATCGATCAGAGCTTTTACCAGCTGACCACTTTCTGACAGTTTGCCCCCATTCCAAACTCACAGCAACCAATGAAATCATTCGAATTTTAGCCTCATTTTTTGCTGCTGTTCCACGCCTCTGAGTGTTTTGCTCTAATATCCAATTATAAAACTGTTTGACTCTAATCACCATCCGCTTTGAAATCCCTTTAGAAGTTGGCAGAAGTCGCGCATTTGCACTTGACAAGTCTCCAACGAGTTTAAAACGGTTTGAAAATCACATCAAACCGCCTCAGCGAACAAACCTAAAACAAACATGTGAGTATCTGTCATTACCTACCCTGTATAAGTTTGTATATTGTCGTGAGGTTGGTCGTGAGGTTGAAGAATAAATATTTATGTATGTTAAATGAGAACGGACAGTAGTGTGAGTTTCAATCTTCAACTAGGGATCACCAAAGCTCATTAAATCTCTTCAAAAAGTAACTTATGAAATTGTTTTACTGGTAGGGAACTAATACTCCCTACTAAAAATTTAATGGAGAATGATGGGAAATTTTATTGAAACTGAGAATTCAGAAAACAAGGACGATTGTCACTGACACTATTTTAGAAAGTGTCGTCTGAAACAGTCATGGGCAATTAACCCCCAATTCTGTCAACCGAGAATTCATTTTAAGGTTTTAGATATTTTTATTTATTCAAAACTACGGACAAGCTTAACCACAGAAAATTAACAAAGCACTGACACCGATCAGTTGGTACTTAATTTCAGTCATGGTAGATGATTTTATAAACTATACATATTTGTGGGAAACTCAACACCTTTGTCTTGTCACTAAAAAATAAGAAAGAAAAGGTTTTATCACTGAAACTAATTAAATGAATGAGTGTACGAGGCATGAACGTAAAAAGTGAAACTCACCAGGTGCCCCACGTAGTTGTACACGTTTTGTTAGGACCTGCGGGGTCACACGAGTCGATATGAATTATTATACTTCTACTTATTACTTGCTGCTATTCGTCTAATTATGCGCAACGTCACAAGAGCATAAACGGGTAAAATATACGATACCTAATACTTCGATTTAAAAAAAATCAATTTAAGTGGAACCGCTGCACAGAACGCGGTAACTAGGCCAGAAATTGAATGGATGACTGGGAGGAAAGGCTTCAACAAAGAAATCGCACCTGATTTAGTATTCCTCCTCAATGTACGTGAATCAAGGAAAACTCAATATTATACCTACTCGCTGGATGTTAACACGGTGTTCGCGGGGAGCCCTGACTCCGGCATCTTGAATTTTCGCCAGGGTTGCCGTTCCACCGCAATTCCGGTAGATCTACCGGTATTTCACTTTTTCTACCGGGCT
The DNA here is from genome assembly GCA_030762985.1 of Adelphocoris suturalis. NCBI lineage: Eukaryota > Metazoa > Arthropoda > Insecta > Hemiptera > Miridae > Adelphocoris > Adelphocoris suturalis. Next base: position 32,185,594 of record CM061048.1, read on the forward strand.
ACTGGTTTGAGGCTTGGGATCTACCGGGATTCAGAGTTCTGAGCAAAATCCAAGGCAAAACCTTTCACATGTATCAACGAGTACACATTCTCTGTATTCTTTCTACCATGAACATCCTTTCTACATGGAAAAGTGGACTTCCCTTCTTCCACGGTATGTAGGTACCTACCTACCAGTTTCGTCAATGTCTATTCTGTGGTCCACTTAGGCTTTTGGTATTACTTCAATATGATGCATTTTGGGTTTTTATAATTTATTAATTAGTATTACCTAGGTACATGAATTTTACTTGCTCAGTTCTCACATCTTTGTTTGCTTACGCCTCGTTGTTTACTGTGGTTACTTACTGTACTTAATCGTCTAGTGTTTTAATCTCTGGCATACGGTGGTCTCGCGGTCTCAATTTCCGATCTTCAATATCAGTTTAACGGTACATGCAACCTAGTATCCCTTTCCCTTTAAATATACTACCTATATTTATTTACGTATCTGCTTGTTGCAGCTTCTTGTCATCTATTCAGGTATATAACTCTTATTGATTCTAAATCTACCAAGGTAGTGGAAACGTTGGAAAGAACCTACCTAATTGAGGATCCATAAATTCAAATGTGACCTACAAATTTTACCAACTGAGTTCGGTTGTCACTGATGTGTTTCGTAAGCCCGATATTATTCCCTGTCATTTCATTTGAAATGATGATGATAATTGATACTGAAGTGCCTGCCTACTACTACTTTTTTATGGTTGATGAATTTAATTATGTGATAGTAAAAAACAATGGGCACTCTGATTTGGTCCATACTAAAAGGAAAAATAATCCTGTGGATTCGACCCAGAAGATTTCATTGTCGACCGTATGAGAGTTTTAGCCTAGAATGCAACCCTCGCCCATGTCCTGCCTCCCCTATGTGTCTTGCAGACGTTTATACCATAGTTTTTGATGGTTTTTTATTTTTATTAATCACTATATTAATCACGCACTATTTTACTATTTTTATTATTAATATTTCTATTTGTTATAAACCATTTATTATTTAGTTATGGACTTAGATATTAGTTGGAGATAGAGTTGGAGGTAGAGTTGGATGGATTTAGTTATTATGGATAGCTGTTATTTAGTTCATGGACAAACCAAACCAAATTTGGGAACGAGTTTTCTTCTGCCGATCATGGAGTACATGAACCATGCTTCGTATATCGGAAAGAGGGACCTCACGAATCTCCGACTAAGTTTACATTGGTTTGATCGAATGGTCTGATCGCCTCGATTTCCATATTGAAACACACCTGAGTAGGGGGAATATGGAAAATAATCCAGGACGAAGGGTCGACGACGGGCAGGAAATATATTGACTGGAAACATTCGGATGGCTGTGAAAAGGGACGAACTCCCTTGACGCTTTGGAAGGAAACGTTGAACCCGAGCCAAAATCCTGGGGCCAACCTGCTGTGACGCTCGAGGCCGCGCTGGAGTACAGGGGGGCGCCTATCAAACGGAATTTGAAGCCAAATCGGTTTTGGTGAACGACGCGCGGAATTTATGCTGAGCCCTCTTTTGCTCCGCGTTTCCAGATTTCCTCTTTTCTATCTCCGAGCCTGCTTTTTTTCCAGTACGCCGTCTTTTTTTTCCTTTTTTCTCTGGAAGGCTTCCGTCCGAACGAGGAAATTCGTGGTCATAAATCATTTACCTCACTAAAGTAATCAGCAGACGACAGCAGTGGCAATCTTTCATAACTACCTACCAGCAGTGCAAATACGTATATATATATATATATAAATATATATAATAGAATAACTCACGTTGGTAGAGTTTTTAAAAACTGATTTATTGGAATATAACACAATACGGACTTGATACGGACTTGGTGTTAGAAATAAACAAGATGAAGATGGCTCGGATGGCGGAACAAGACTGAGGTCGGAGCCGCCTACGGGCTGTTTATATAGGATAGTAATGCGTGATCAGCAGTTTGCTGTTACAATACGCCTAGTGTCGCCTAGTGTGTACGTAACTCCTCCCCGCCGAGACAAAATTTTGGGGTTAACAAAATTTTCAAAAGTTTCAAAGTTCAAAATTTAAAGTTTCAAAGTTAAGTTAGTCCGTATTATTACAAATATGATATTACAAACATTACGTTACATCACATCTCCATTATAACAATATCATAAGACTACCACATAATACTAGTACGAAAATTGGTACAAAAAATTAGTACAAATTATTACAAAAATACAAAATTAATACAAAAATACAAAATTACAAAAATGCAAAAATACAAGATTAATACAAATTAATACAAAAATACTAGTATGAAAATTAGTACAATAACAAAGTACAACCTAAAACCTATTACATGATAATACAGAGAAAAACAGATTTTTGATTACAAATTACAGAAATTAGGTTACAGATGTTTGCACTGTATTGTATTGTACTGTACTACTGTTCTGTATTGTAATGTTGCACAATAACTTACGGTTACTGATGGTTTGGGGAAAGCCTTACTTTTCTTTTGTGGCGGTAGTACTGGGTCATAATGTATGTGACGAGTGACACGAGGAATAAGTACAGGAGGATGGTCCAAAAGCTGGGTGTTTTGAGTTTCTCATAATACGAGATGGGAATTGCGCGGGCATCGGGCATGTGAACTAGGTTAAGGTCGAGACCTTTTAGTTGAATTTCCGATTCCGGATATTGAGAGGGTTGTAATTGTAGTTTGATGGAGTTCATGATCAGGGGTCGGCCGGACAGTTCCTTTCGGGGGGCAAACAAAGTTTGGTCATGGTATACTAATCGGTCCGTCCCTGGTTTCGCGAGATGGATTCCGTATAGGGTTCGGACTTCTGTCCCGTCTGTATTAATAATTTGAATCGTATCTCCGTGTGGGAAGACAAGAAGGTATTGGTTGATTTCCGGTATTAAGTTCACGTAATTGGTGGGGATGTCAAGATTGACGTACTTGCATTGAGTGGTGGAACCTGTTTGTAGGAATTGAATTTCGCATGGTAGATCTAATTCCGATGTTAAGTGACTTGGACAGAGAGATAGGTGACCGGTAGGGCACTCGTGGCGTAATGCTACGATTCTTGAGCTTGTTTGGGATTTGAGGAAGAATTTTTTCTTTGGGATGATGGTTACTATTTGAGCGTTTTCTAACTGTGTTGGTAAGGGTTCCACGTAATACAAATCGAAATTTTCTGGGTCCACAATGGGTATATCTAAGAAGTAAATGATTTCGCTACTTCCCACGAAACATTGGACTTGAATGTAGGATTGAATCTCAAACAGGGCCTTATTGGAGTAATCTAGGAACGTGTTGCCGTAGAATTTGGACAATCTTTGTAATTCAGTGAAGAGTTCCCGAGAGTCGACTATGCTAGGATGTAATTTTCCTAGTTTGCAAAATGTGAGTGAGTTTTCAATGTCTTGTAGAGCGCTTAGAAGTAGGTTGAGGAGCGTTTGAAGGTGTTCTAGTGTAGTGATAATTGCGTTGACTCGTCCTAACTCCAAGTTTATATATTTGAGATGTCTTAATTCTTTGATGATCACGCGGTTATTGTGTGCTATGGTATCTATGGTTTTGTTAAAATTCTCTAATATTGCTTGGTTGATAGAATACTGTGACTTTATTTGCTCCTGAAGGTCCTCTTGTTTGTTTGATAAATGGTTCAGGATTTTATTGTATTTCTCCTCATCGCGGGAGTCTAGATTACCAGTGATGAATTTTACTAACGTGCCTAGCCCGTTAATCAGTCCCCGTTTAGATCTAGTTTTGGGTGGAGTTATTATGATATTGTCTAGTTTCTGGTCTATAAGTCTGAAGGTGTGGTTTACGGTGGCTGTGAGCATCATTGTTTTTTCGGCGGTGTGGGAACTGTTGTGGAATGTTTTGAGAGTTTCGTTGTAAGTCAGTCGCAGGAGGTTGAGTTGATCCAAAATTTGATTGAGGTCGTAATAGTGTGAAAGGGTGTGGTAGCCCTTGACAATTTCTGCGGGTTTCATATTCACTGCAATGAGCCCAGGGTTTGAGGTTACATCGATAACCTCGATTCCGTACGTCGCCATGAGAAAAAGGGGGAGAACGATCCTGGAACAATGAAAATCGATAAGGAGTTTTAGGACAGTGAACCCTTTAAAATTTCGGAACACATTTGTTCTCGAAGTTGGGGAATATCCTTTTGTTCGAAGGACAGGGCTTCTTTATGTGTTAGTTTTTTAGCAAATTGGCACATAAACACACCACAGTCATCGAAATTTTCTTGTTGGGGGACAGTCCTCAGAAGGGTGGTTCTCCAGTTTTCTGAATCGAGCATAACATTCTTTTTCTCGAGGTATTCGAAGGCTAGGTAAGATTGGATGTTCTCGAGGATTTCGATTGCGATTTTGTTAGCTGTTCCTAGTTTGAGTCTATTTTCAGAAAGGGAGTCTAGGTATCTAATTTCTTTCTCTTTGACGTCTACCATGACCAAAGACCAATGGTTGTTTTCATGGATCGGAAAGATGATAAAGTCTTTTCCGAATATGTCGGACCTACTCGTGAATTTCCTTACTCTGTCGTAGCCCCCAGATTTCAGTAGAGGGTAAAGGAAGGTGTTGAAGCAGTGGGTCGAGGGTAAATTTCTATTATTGCGACTCCTTTCGTCCAAGAGTTCCATATAGAAATTGATGATCATATCATCGACCCAGTTTCCTGGTTTTAAGGTAAGGAGGTTTTGTCTTGTTATTTTCAAACCGTATTTATGGGCAAGGGTTTCGGAGGGCGGTGCTTGATCATCCCAAGCGTTTTGCACGTTGGTTTGATAGAACTTCCGTGGGGGTTTGATGTTTGTTAAATGTATTTTTTCTTTAGTATTGTGGTGACGGGGTTGTATGAGGGCTGTTTTTGTTATTGGATCAATTTCCTTTAACTGTTCTTTATTAAATTTGGGTTTTGACTTACTTTGACGTTGTGTTGTTTTGACAAAAACTTCGGGTGGCAATTCTGGGGGGTCTATTCGTCCTATGTTTTTCGTGTTGGTCAGGTTTTCTTTGTGTTCTTTGAACTTGTCTGTCATGTGAGTATAAAGAGCCTTGGTTTTTTTCCTTGTGTTCGTTGAGGTAATTATTTGTTATTAGTTTATCTAAATCTATTTCTACTAATGGTCCGTTGTTTATGTGTCCGTAAAGTAGTTCAAAAGGGGTTAGTTTCGATACTGAGTGTATCGTGTTGTTGTATGCGATGATCGCATAATTGACTTTGGTACGGGTGTTGGAGGTCTTGAACGCTTCTTGTTGGTTTAGGAGTCTCACGTGTTCAATTAGGGTTGAATGGAATCTTTCTATGATTCCGTTTGACTCCGGGTGTTGGGAAGAAATATAATGAATGTTTATTTTGTGTAAATCCAGTAGTTCCTTTATGAGGCTGCTTTGAAATTCGGCACCGTTGTCCGATACTATAGAATTAGGTATACCGTGGTGAGTAAAAAATTTTAGGAGTCCGTTTACTAGTTCCATGCTTGTGGACGAGTTTAGGGGGTATGCTTGCGCGTAACGGGAAAATGTACAGATTACTGTGAGGAATTTCGTATTTTCTATTGTGAATTTATCGATGTGAAGGGTCTCCAATGGCCGTGAGGCGGTTGGTGTTACGTTATATTTGATTTTGAGGGGAGATCTCTCATATTTGCTCTTAAGGCATAATTCGCAGTTATTAATGAATTTTTGTATTGTTGTCTTTAAATTGGGCCAGTAGAATTCTCGTTTTAACTTCTCGTATGTTTCTTCTATTCCTCTGTGATTAGTGTGACCTTCATGGTAGTTGCGGATTATTTTGGTTTGTTCTTCGTTTGTTTGTATGTCCCTCAGTTTTTTGGTGTATCTCGTGATGTCTATCTCCGTATGGGTGAATTGTTTGGTGACTACTTGCACAAATTTCTCATAGGTATCAGTTTCGAAATAAATACCATATTTGACCTTTGGGTGAATGAATTCTTTAACAAATTTTGTAATTTCGGATTCGAATTGCGATTCGCTGACTGTTACTATCATGCGCGTTTTGTTTCCGAATAATTTGATCGTCGCAACGGGTTTAAAAACAGGGTGTCGTACGGTAGTGAGTAATATTTGATGAGTGCATAGGTTCACGGGTTGGTCTCTGATACTTATTGTCGTTACGGTGTTGCTGATAAAATTCGAGTGTACTGTAAGGCCAGACAAAGTTTCTAAGTTATCGGAGTGAGAGTGAGTTTCTCCTCCCTCCTCCGGATCAAAGTTGGCTATCACTAAGTCGGAAGACTCATACTCGTTTTCGATTGCGTTTAGATTTTGCGAGACAGATTTTGGATTCGGCGAGACAGATTTTGTTTGCGGCGGTCGGGACAGTGCGTCAGCGTTCGTGTTTAATGCTCCCTTTTTGTACACTATCTCAAAGTCGTAAGCCTGAAGTTTGGTTTTCCAGGCGAACAGCCTTGAGCTAGGTTCTTTGTGGGAAAATAACCACTGAAGGGGGCGATGGTCTGTGTAGATTGTGAACTTCCTTCCAAAAAGGTATGGTCGGAAATAACCCACAGCGTATACTATTGCAAGGAGTTCTTTCTCAATGGGCGAGTATTTCTGTTCAGAGTCATTTAGTGTACGACTGGCGTAGGCAATCGGGAGGTCCGCATTATTAGTTATTTGGCTGAGAACAGCCCCTAATGCTACGTTACTCGCGTCCGTTGTGAGGTGGAAAGGTTTGGTGAAGTCAGGATACTGAAGTATCGGATCATTACACAGAAGAGTTTTACACGTTTCGAAGCAGTTTACGTAATCGGGGTCCGTTATGTCTATCGTCGCGTCCTTTTTTAAACATTGAGTTAAGGGTTTAGTCAGTCGGGCGAAGTTGTTGATAAATTTTCTGTAGTACCCTAACAGTCCTAGAAAACCCTTGATTTCCTTTGGTGTTTTAGGAATAGGATATTTCTGTATGGCTGATATTTTATCGGGGTTAGGTTTTACTCCCTGTGGGGTTACTACATGTCCTAAATAACTAACTTCGCGTTTGAGGAAGTCTGTTTTGTCGAGTTGTACCTTTAAGTTCGCGTCCCTAAGGCGTTTAAAGACGGCTTCTAAGCGTTGGATGTGCTCTTGCAGGCTAGTACTGAATACTATTATGTCGTCGAGGTAGACACAACAGTACTCGTTAGCAATTCCGCGTAATATGGTGTCAATAGCACGTTGGAAAGTCGAGGGTGCATTACGCAATCCGAATGGGACTCTAGTCCATTCTAGATGGCGTGTGGGCGTGCTGAACGCTGTTTTCTCAATACTGTTCGGATCCATCTCAATCTGGTGAAATGAGGATTTCAAATCAATCGTACTAAAGTATTGGCACCTCCCTAATTTGTCTAGTAATTCTGAGACTTGAGGAAGAGGGTATTTGTCCTCTATCGTTTTTTGGTTAAGCTTCCTGTAATCGACAACAACTCGAAATTTTTGTTTACCGCTATTGTCTGCCTTTTTTGGGACAATCCAAATGGGTGCGTTCCAAGGGCTTTCAGAGTTTCTAACGATGCCTTGTTGAAGTAATTCCTCCATTTGTTTGTCTAGTTCCTCTCTGTATATTTCGGGGAACCTATAGTTTTTCGCGTATACCGGTACATTGTCTGTCGTCCTAATCACATGTTTTACGTTGTTTGTGAAGGTCAGGTAAGTGCCGTCTTGATGAAAGATATCCGCGTATTTTATTACTAACTGGGAGATAGCTGTTTTTTCTTCCTCGTTCATATGGTCCATCCTGAGTTGTCCTAGGTCGAATTTGAATTTGGGACAGTCGAAATTGTTGAAGTTTTGACTCGGATTTTGTGATTCGTGTGATGGTGTTAATTCGTTCGGGGTAATCTGTTCAACTGTTACAGGGAATGTTTGTACGAGTCTCGTGGGTTTTTCTTCTGAATTTAGGACGTGAACATGGGCTTCGAAGTTGTCTACTCGTACTAAGCATTGTGGTATTTCTATGGGACCTATCTTTTGGTAAGGGACGATAGCGTCACCTTCTTTAACATTGTTTATTTTCAATTTGATTTGTTGGACGCACCTACTGTCAATGTTATGGATTTCGTTGGTTTTGAGGTTTAAAAATTGGAGGGGTATGTCAACCTTTGGTGTTCTTAGGACGTTTTCATGCAGCATTATTCCGGCTCGCAGTAGTCTAAGATTGTCTAAGCCCAAGAGGAGGTCAAATCTGCTGTGGAAATCGAAGATGTTAAATTTTAAATTTAGACCTTTGGTTTGGAAGAGTTCGCCACATGGGACCATTGCGTTAGTTTTTGCGGTAGAAATTCCATGTACGGTTTTTACAAGGAAAGTACTTTGGGAAATTTTGTCGGGAAAAAATTTGTTGGCTATTTCGGGGTTTATGAAACTTGCAGAAGCACCAGTATCGATTAGAATTTTTAGGTTTAGTTTAGGCATAATTATGTACGTTAGTTCGTCAGTCGATTTAGTATATAGTGACATTAGGTCGTATGTGGGGGTTCGAGGCTGGTGTGGTCTAAAAAATCTGTGATTTCGTCTATGTTATGTTCATAGATCGGGTCGATGTCCTGGGTCTGTTCATCTTGTAAGATTTGCCAAGTTTCATGGTCCCGATTTTGTTCCTCGGAGTCGGGAATTTGGGGTTCGTCATTTTCGAGGTTATGGAAATTTGGGTTGGATGTTCTCCAAGACATAGGCGCCCATTTTTGAGATTGGGGTTTCGCCGTTGGGGTTCTATGGGAATTAGGTTGAGATGTTTTGGGTTGTTGAGCAGGCCTATTAAATGTTTGCACGTTTTGGTTTGGGGAGGTTTGGTTTTGATATTGATTTGGGGTATATTGAGGTTTCGGTTGATATTGAGGTTTCGGTTGCCAAGGTGGGCCGGGCCTCGACTGGCCGCCTTGGGCAAGACTTTGCAATAGTTGGTAGGCTTTAGCAACTGGTGTTTGATATTGGTTTTGAGTGGGTCTGGGCGTGAAGCGCGATGTTTGTGATTGAAACGAGGGGTTTGGTCTTGGGACGTTCCGGCTCGTTGACGCAGCGGCAGGTTGATAAGCCGGATGAGCGGAGGAATAACCCGGGGAAGGTTTGTTCCTGGGTTTTAGGTTGAAGTCGTTTGTCAACATAGTGAGGGCCATTCCCAAACTGGTTGGGCCTTTGGTCCTTAAGAGGCCACCCAATGGTTCCGAAATACCATGAGCGAACACTCTTAGGGCGTAATTTTTCATATACTCCGTTAAAATCGGAGCAGCGCTGCCCATATTCAGTTTGATGTAGGCAACCTGCGCATTTAATAGATGGCAAAGACGGTCGTGGAAATTGAAACAATCCTCTTGTGGGAGTTGTTTCAATTCACTCATTTCTTGTAATAGAGTGTATGTATCCCTTTTGTCGCTATATGTCTGAAGTAGCGCTCCCCTTAGTTCTTGATAGTTATCTATAGAATTTATGAATATTTTTTCCGTTACTTTGGGACCTAATTTTGAAGTGAATGTCCCCATGATTACTTCATTTTGAAAGTTATCTGGGTCGTTGTGGTCGTGGAATTTCTCAAATATTTTATCACATTGTTTTATAAATTTGGGTAAAACGAGGGGTTCCCCGTTAAATTCCGGGATTAACCTATCATATTCTTTTCGGAATATTTGGGGTATTTGTTGGTTTGGACCTAGTTGTGGGTTTACTTGTGGGAAATTGTGTTCGGGCGGAAGTGGTGGATTTTCAAGTGGAAGTTGTGGTTGATTTTCAGGGGGAAATTGTGGTGGATTTATTTCGGGTATTTCGGGTATGGGGTTCAGTGCCTGACGAATCAGGGCGGCCCCATTTATTGGTGGTGGTCCGAGTGGAAGGGGAATATTAGCGACGTTATTAGAATCCGTGGTTCTGTGGAGTCGTTGTGAGCTCCAATCCCAAAAGCTAGTTTGGGGTTTCGGTTCTTTGACTTTGGGAATTTTGGTGTGGAATTCAGTTATCAGTTAGTTAAACAGTAGACATGCACATACAAGGAAATAAAATGAAATTTATGAATTAATCAATTAATTAGAGTAAAAGATTAGTCAAAATAAAAGATGAAATAGCACAAACAATGAAATTGGTTGAATTAATGAAATGAAATCGAATGTAGTTGAAGCGGGAACTTAAATTACGATCTTGTGAAGGTCGTGAGAGGTGAAGGTCGTCAGAGTTTCTCCGCGGGTGCCTCTCCCTCCGATAAGACGAGAGATAACGTCAGGCTCTCGCGGGGCGAACAGGATGTGAGTTGGCTGAGATAAAAATTGTCAGCCAAGGTTCCGTCGAGTGAACGACAAAAGTTATTTGTGTCCAAGTTAACTTGTTTACTTGGAATAATACGATGAGCACTGGTTGCGTGCGAAATTAATGATGAGCACTGGGTGTGTGCGAAATTAATGATGAGCACTGGGTGTGTGCGAAAATAATGATGAGCACTGGGTGTGTGCGAAAATAATGATGAGCACTGGGTGTGTGCGAAAATAATGATGAGCACTGGGTGTGTGCGAAACTAATGATGAGCACTGGGTGTGTGCGGAATTAATGATGAGCACTGGGTGTGTGGGAAATTAATGATGAGCACTGGGTGTGTGCGAATAATTACTGAAGAAGTAGTAGGTCTCGTATTGGTTGTTTACTTACAGATGTTGGAGTGTCATGCTGTAAGGAGTCTTGCCCGTTGGTAATCCCAATAGAGTTCCGTCGTATTCGTCGAGGAAACACTACCGATCCGAACCAGAGTTGTAAAATGTAGGTTCCGATAGAGTTTACGTCGTATGCGTCGAAGAAAACACTACCGATCCGGAGACTGCGCCAAAAATAGAATAACTCACGTTGGTAGAGTTTTTAAAAACTGATTTATTGGAATATAACACAATACGGACTTGATACGGACTTGGTGTTAGAAATAAACAAGATGAAGATGGCTCGGATGGCGGAACAAGACTGAGGTTGGAGCCGCCTACGGGCTGTTTATATAGGATAGTAATGCGTGATCAGCAGTTTGCTGTTACAATACGCCTAGTGTCGCCTAGTGTGTACGTAACTTATATATATATATATATATATATATATATATATATATATATATGTAATTCACTAACATACACACACGTACAGGTGCATATCGATATTCAAAATTGTTAGATTCGAATGGAGGAATTGACTGCCAGTTTTTTGAAGAATACCTCATATCCCATAGTTTTGTTGTTATTTGTAGAGTTAAATGTATACCTACATTCTGGGGAGTATTGAGTGCTATCAATTCAATAAATGGGATTCAGAATCGATTTAAGAATGTACTATTTTATAAGAATGAATAATTTTATTCCATCGACCAAAATGGATCAATGGATGGCAAAAAACGTCAGCCAAGTTGGGTGGGCAATTTAGCTTCCTCACACAACGTAACATGGAGCTATTGCCCATATTCTCGTGACGTCACGCCTGGAGTAGGTTCGCATTTCAGCCAACGCCGGCCATGACCGCCCTACGTCAATGAATCGCTACTCAACCAACCTATTTCTCAGAAGAAGTTTGCCGTCTCACGTCAACATAATTCGTGGTTGTAAGGCAATTTTTAAACAGTTTTGTTTTGAAAAAGTATAAATATTGTATCTATTGTATCTTATATGTATATATATTGTAGCAATACAAAGTTTCAATTCGACTAAATGTTATAATAATCGTGCCTGCCAGCGCAATAATTGATTGATTGCTGTCAACGAAACCAATCTAAAGTGAACGAGTTTTTATTTGGACTAGGAGCCTACTGACTATTGCAGTTAATCATTGTCAGAAAACTAAAGAACTTCATTCGTTTAGGCTTTGAGAATAACTATTAACCTGAAAAATAGTAAAGAAAAGATTATTGAAAATTCCTCAGGTGTCTGTACTGCTGTGTAGGTACCTAGCCATTGCTCAGGTAGCTTCATCAGCGTTTCATTATAAGTTCGTAGTACTATGCTTAACTGAGGAAGCTTTACTTGTTATATTGAATGAATAAAAGGAGAGATTTGATAGTTTGTCAAAGTAAACAAGGCAGGTTGTTGCTACACCAAGAAACGAAACTACTTAGGTAGGTACGTACGTCCTACCATATAATTTGCTGTTGGTTTAAAGTGCCTAAACAAAGTAGGTAGGTGGATCGTTGCTTCACCGACGAATACAACCGCTGATTAGCAAGTTTGTCAAATATCGAATCAGGGAATATGCAACATGATATAAAAACCAGCTGCAAGGTAAAAACCTTGAAATGCATTCTTCTGAAGGTAAGATTTCATAAAGACGGCAGCTATTGCGCGAGTTGTGTAGTTACGCAAATTTTAGGGACAAAAAAGGTAATTAGGTACCTACTTTCGTTTTTATCAATGAAGTAAATGAACAAGTAAGTAAGTACATGAACAACTCACCTTTCCACATGCGATAATTACTATTCCAGGCTGGCAGAGCTCTCATAGCACATCCTTTCACATGACCACTTTCACAGTACTCTAAAGATTTTTAGTTTCAATTGATTCAAAGAACAGTTCTAAAACTAGATAGGTAATCCACAACATCTTCGCGGCTGATGTCTGGAACATCTAGAACACTTGTATGTCAACTCCCCAACACACATTTCATATGGATCTCTACCCCACAGATTAAATCTTGCGTTCGTAGCGTTTGAGATCATCACCTTGCATATTATAAATAATGAAAATATTGACTAGGAACTAGGTAAGACTATGTTATGCAGTTGTCCAGCTGTGACTACAAATGGCGCTATTTCGCTTAGTTTACTCGTCACCATGACAACAGGGTGAAACAACTTCGACTTCACCTTCCCTCGATGTAAGGATGCGCTAGTGTCCAAGTCTCAAGAATATCACCTATAGAATTAGTTGAAGAGCAAATTAGTCCGAGTCGAAATGATTGAATGCAAAATATGACAGTAATACATACATGACTTATACAGGGTGGTCCGTAATAAACGGACACATTTTAAAATCCGGTAACATTCACAAATTCGATCGTAGGGATTAAAAAATAAGCAGAACGTGTAGAGAAAATCAGTAAGTTTTATTCACAATCGAAAAATCGGAAAAAAATTATCAAGTTTTAAAAATTATGTCATTTAAATGACGACTCTGTTTGGCACAGTTCAAGAAGGTACTTGAAGTTCTGCATCACTCTTTGCACCATATCTTCCAGTATTTCCGCGATTTCGCGTCTTATTGACTGCTTCAATGCTTGAATGGTTCGTGGTTTGTCCAACACTTTGGATTTCAGGTGGCTTTTTGTGAACGATTTTTCCCGGACGCGTGATCTCCCGGCATAGGGTTGTTCCCTGGCCTCCGCGTTCCCCAGACCTCACCCCCTGTGACTTTTTTCTATGGGGCCACCTGAAACCACGAACCATTCAAGCATTGAAGCAATCAATAAGACGATAAATCGCGGAAATACCTGGTGTAAAGAGTGATGCAGAACTTCAAGGACCGTCTTGTACTGTGCTTTACCAAACAGGGTCGTAATTTAAATGACATAATTTTTAAAACTTGACAATTTTTTTCCGATTTTTCGATTGTGAATAAAACTTACTGATTTTCTCCACACGTTCTGCTCATTTTTCAATCCCTACGATCGAATTTGTGAATTTTACAGGATTTTAAAATGTATCCGTTTATTACGCACCACCCTGTACATGTAGACATGCTAGAATGCGAATTAGCCTATAATTCATGTTTGCAGGTACGGAAAATGTCTAAAGGTTAACCCACACTATAATTGAAAATTTCTTCAAAATCGATTCATCATTCTTAGAGTTTCGTCCAATACTGGTTTGCGCATGCGCAATAGTTACCTATTATTCAAGCGAACCCGATAAAATACAAAGTGCATAACCCTGGACCCAAAAACCTCTCGAGTTTGAACGAAATTCTTCGTTATACGACTACTATTAATCCAACGGCAATGGAATGCATAGGGGACCGTCTAGGAACTAAACCTCACGACCCCTAAAAATTTCATAAAAATCAGTACATCAGTCACAAAGTTTTTTCAGTGTAGATCAATTTTAGTTTTGCGCATGCGCTGTAGTTATTGCTCCACCAATTGCAATGTAATTCATAAGAACAATTTCTGGAACATTTATACCTCCGAGTTTGAACGAAATCGGTCCAATTGATGATAAGAAATCGACGTTGTAAGAAACTAACATTTGCGCTTGCATAAAGACCAATATTAATGTGACATCAATGAAATTTATAGGTAACCGTCTATAGCTAATCCGCACAATCCCTGGAAATTTCATCGGGTTCCGGGCGTGACAAGGCTTTACCAAAGACAGACAGACATCCGACAGACAGACAGACAAGGAAACAAAATTGATCAGCGCGATCTGATACGCAAAAACCAAGTGGAAATTTTGATATCGGAGGATAAAAATGTTTTCGACTTGAATCACGAACACAAAGCTTCTCTACCTTCGGTAGGGAGAAAGCAAAATTGTTAACCCCCTCCTCAGAATTTATAGGTTTAAGTTTCAAGATGCTTACTTAGATTCCAAAAATCAGATTAAAAAAAAAAGAGAAAAAAAGTCCGCCGTCTCTAGTTCATTTCTATTGGAAGCTTTTCTCTGAAATAACTAGGTCTCAAAAATCTTGCTTCAGCCGGCAATGTGTATCATTGGAATTAATTTAGCTCAACTCTAGAAACGGTTAACTTAACCCGTTCAACGCTCCTCAACTTTGCTCTCGCCATTCCCTCGCCTACACAAATTACTTACAATAATTACTTACGAATTATTGAAGATTACAAATTTTTTTTTAAATTTTTTGGGCAAAATTGAGTAGTGAGGTAGGTACTTCCCTGAGACACTTCCCTCAACCGCAGTCGACAAAGAGGGGTAGCCAAAGGAGGAGAATATTAGGAGAGGGGCCCCCGAGATTGTCTCGGGTGGCGCCTGGTAAAAAACGCATTTATCCGAGACAGTCTCGGGCAGCGCGTTGAACGGGAGGGCTGAAATATTAAAAAATCAAGATCTCAACAACTATTGAGGTAACAATCATGTTTATTCGCTTGTCATTGACAGGATATTATCCCGTAGAATCGAATGAAACAACCCGGAAAGCTGCATGTTAATCCGTTCGCTCCTCCTAAGGGCAAGCTCGAGAAGCGAAATCTTCAAATTTCGGAGTCTGTCGCTAAATTTCGTTAATTAGGTACCGCTAGAAAGAGCAAGATCTATTTTATTATAACTCTTGCACCTACGGACGGCGTAGTGAAGCTTTGATGGATGTTTCATTTTATCTCATAAAATTTCAGTTGGTAGGTACTACGTAAATGTCGTATTTAGATCGGGGTACCCATTTTACTACCTATTTAAATGTCGTTATACTTAAATTAGAGGGAGTAGTAGTGAATAAAATGCATTTTCGACCTCTTTCTGCGACATTTTATCTAAGTTTTTCGAAATGTTCTAAACAGCGTAAAATTGTGGTATCTTGGAGCTGTAAAGGTGTAAACACTTGCAGGAGGCGAGAAGCGCCACGTTTAGCCTATATATTTACCTACTATACTCGGGGTATAATATACACAGACTAATTATTTGCGTAGAAGGGTGAGATGTCTAATACAGAAATAATCAAGATTTATGTACAATTTCCAGCGTTCCAGCTACTGAAAAACAGGAATAATATCAACAGTTGACTGTCAAAATATAACCAGGCATAATAAAGATAACACTTCGTGACAGGATTTCAATTAAAACTAAGTCAGCTGATTTAATCGACAACGTTCAAAGGCGACATGGATATTACATAATGAGTAACTCACGTTATTAAATACCGCCTTATACACAAACGTGAGCGGTGGCGCGGCTTTTAGGATGAGAAGCATTTACTCGTATAACTATCGATCACTCTCGGTTCAGAGCAAACAGGTAGAAGCGGGATTATACATTTAATTATTTCTGGCAATTTCCCATAAATCCATTTTAACACAATATAGAGTGTTTGAGTTTTCGTGGCTTACGCAGGTGATTAGTTTTGAACTGTTGAAAGGTTTTGAATTAAGTGGGGAATTTCCTTTTAAAGATTCTACCTAATTCTGTGGAGATCTTTGATGAATTAACGAGTTATTGGAGGGGGCCCGGCTTTGCTACCAAATAATGTTAAAATGCACCTTAATCATCGCAGCGGTGATTGAAGTGTAGTTTGGATTTATCAAGATCAACAATATTTTCATTACTATTACCTCCAAAGATCACACCTGTAATACTTCTCAGCTGGGTCAGGTATGGATGTATAGGGTAGGAAATCGTATGATCGAATAGTATATTTGACGGCCACTCTTGGCTCTTTTATATACTGGTCGGCCAGGATGAGGAGAGTACTCCTACCAAGCCGGGATCACAAGGATACAGTCCACGGGTCAGGTTTTCACTACAACGCCATTATTGAATAATAAAGTGTAGTATACCGATCATTATACCATTCAGTTGTGTCATTTTAAAGAAAACCAACCAGCTAATTGACTCTTTAACAAAGCCGTTTTTTTTTTCTAGTGAGAAAACAAATAATTTTTCTTCGCCGCGATACTATTCGAGAAAGCCAAGTAACCATGAGAAAGGTGGAGTAGGGAAGTGTGATTAGATTAGAAAACTTGAACCCCAAGGAAGAATGGATTAACGCTGAGGAGTTAACTTTCATTTTAATAATCTTCAAAGAAGAAGTTTCCCCAACTTGGCAACAAAATTAGTTAGGACAAAATGAAATGACGACTCCACCGTCTGTTAAGTAAATACAAAAGTTGGTTAGCCCTCAAGAATTGCTCCTTTTACTTGTATTGTTGCGAGTATTACGTTAATTTTTGTAGATAAGACACCTGGTTAGGTTCTGTGGAGTATAAAATCAAATTTGGATGAGCCCTTACTTGTTGAGAAGAATAGTGGTCTTGGTAAAATAAAATTATTGTTTCAATTATATCAGCCTAAGTCAGATAATTGACACCGAAATGAAGGAATGAACAAAATATGAATCTTCTTTTCGTTCCAAATTTTCACAGTCATCAAATAAAAGCGTCAGTATCAAGGCCGACTTATACTTGCATGTGGACTTATTCATTTGAGGGCAATTGTATTTTTACGAGAACTGGAACTCCTTCTAAGGCTCCTGGACATGAATGGTGGTACGAAGCCTTGAAGACGCAGATAAAATTTGGTTAGGGCCAATGCTGATGGAATCATGACCCAAAGTTCAACTGGTTTTGCCGACTGTGAGAGACTTAAGTTATTGTGGAAGGTGGAAGCATTGCCTCTCCACGTTTAAGAAAAGAGAAGGTACAAAAGTCAAGTATTGAGCATAATAAATTTATTCAATTTTTTCCGAAGAACAATGATGTAGTTTATTGAGCATTCGAAAAAAAAAAAATCTTGAATTATCAAAAGGACTTTTTTGCATACCTACCAAATTGAAAAATGCTCTTGAAAGTGCCAAAATACTTAGATCTAATATTGATGGAATATTATTTCCATTACAAGAAGAAATCAATATTTACAAGTACGAATACCTAGGTTGTGACAATGGAGGTGATGGATATGAAGTAGTTCCCCCTTCAAAGGGGAGAGGCGATTAACCTGCTACACCCAGAGGATATCCTGAAGGTTGAACAAAGCTCAGGAATATGCCAAGGGGTAGCATCTTCAAGAATCGGGAAAGAGGGACTACCCTTATCCATCACACTCCCGGGTCTTTCAAAAAGCAGTGGTAGAGAGGGGAGGGGTCGGAGCGGAAAGGGGGGCTCCAAGTAGGCAGGGCTGGTGTAAAGTTTCAAGTTTTAAGGGATATTGGCCGTTTTGCCTATTGGTGAAGGGGAAGGGGGGCACCAGGACATTGAATAATATTATTTAGAGTATTATTTAGAGAGGCTGGGTGGGGGGTGTGAAATTCAGCTCGAATACCATCGGAATTGAAAGCGTCTTGATTCATGCGGAATTTTTCCACTAAAGCCACGACGGATCAAGAGTCTTAGGTTCAATGTTGACTTAAACAACTAAAAAATTACGTTACATTTTGTCTTCATTCTCACTGTGTTCAGATTCTTGTTGGGAACCTCATACGTTCAACCCATTTGGCAGACCACACATCTAATTCAGTGGAGAGAGAATATATGGCGAATAAAAGCAAAGTTCGTTGCATGCTTTCTTTGGACAAGTTGGAGTTTTATCACAATAAATCCGAATGTTATGCGTCATGTGATTCGTTTTCATTTGGCCACCCTCCCTCCTCATTAGTTTTATCCGAGAGCTCTTTTTTTCTGTGAGGCCGATGGGGAAATTGCTTTCTTCTTCAATGATTTCGTATTCAACTATTGACCCATATAAATAATAAACTGGCTGATCACGATGCACTCACGAATTAAATTCATTAATGAACGGCTCTCTTATTTATATTCCAGTGGAAATATTTGTATTATTCTCGATGGATCGGTATCGGTGTATTCTTTCAGCTTCTGAGAATTAGGGAAATTCGTTTGAACACACCGAGGTCTCGCCCTCCACAACACTACTCTCGTTGTTAGGAAGCATAAAAATCGTTGCCCGTTTAACTGACGTAAAATACATGTTTTCAAACAAAACAATAAAACAACATTGCTGTTGCTTTCAAAAGTTATGATTTTACTGATTATTTTACATTTTTGGTCAAACGTGGTCACGGACCTTCTAGAAACAGCCAGAAAACCCTGCTCTATGTTGAAGTCTGCTGTTACATGTGTCCTACCTCACATTTATCTTATTAGAAAGTCTTTTTGAAATTCAGACCTACAACAAACAGTGAGACTTGAAGTTGATAAATCAGTGCGTATGGATTTCTCCGTCGCGATTCTGTACCCAGAGAACCATGAGAAAGTAACCCCAGTAACGCTTGAAAAGGGAATTGAAGAACAATTCATTTATCTACATTTATCTAGTTCTAAGCGGTTACTTACCCCTCTCGTTTCCATGGCCGTCGTACAGAATGCCTACCATTTGAAGTAAACGCATACTATAATACTCATAATAATTATATGATATGATTAACATAAATCTTCATTTGTGTAAAAAGCGTTCTCGTGACCTATAATAAGTCTAAGGCCTTTTTGTTATACTGCTACAGCTGCAACGGATTCCGGGTTAAATTTCCAGATTTGTTAAGGTTAGTTATATGCGAGAAGAATTCGACAAATTTCTCCATTGAAATCCGTTTTGAGGCATTCTAAAACGGATCCTAGAGTTTAGCGCTTTTTCAAGTGCATATGTATATATTTGTATAAAATATAATATGTAGGTATGTGTCATTCCAGGCGATAACTCTTCTTAGAATTGTCATAAAAATTCCGTTCTTGCGCTGAAAAAATCAAGCTTTCCAAACGAAAGTATTTGTTCGTTGGCCATGTTTTTGAGCACAACCTAAATTGGTCAAACTGCAAAAATGTACTAAAAAAAATCACTAAAAATGGCCAAAAACGGATGAAAATCATTTAATTTATATTTTTTAGCAAACTTTTAGTCCCAGAATGTTAACTAACAAGGAAGTTGGCCACTATTCAATTTATGCAATAAAATGCAGAAAAATGTACTTGAGTTTCATTAGGTAATATGTGCTGAATATCTATTAAAATACTAAAAAATTGCTAAAAATCCAATATTTGTTTTGAATATTATTTAGTACTTACGAGTTTATTTGCCATATGTTCGGTGGTTAACAAATTTTTTCCCTCAAAGGGCTCAAATTTCAAAACAATGTTACATAATGTGATACTATCTATAAAATTCGCTCATACGATCGTGCTGCGTGACTGGAACTTTTTCCCTCTCTGTCTATATGAATCATTCTTTCCAACATCACGATATCAATCTGTACCACCCTCTCCTTCTTAAAATCTTATTTCTGCGGGAATTGGAAACAGCTTTCTGCTCATGAAGCGCAACGCATGACGGATTCAAAACTGGGGACCGCTCGGTAACTACTGTCGTATTGCTTTTCGAGTCCAACCGAATGTGACTGACTTATCTGGACAAGTCATCAATATTGGAATGAGCTCGGGCCTGAGCAGGGGGAGTCACGCCACGTTGAGCCGGCGGCACCCGGTCTCTATCAATTGCCCTTCTTAAAGCGCCCCGACGCCATATGGCTCCCTCGATACCCGGTCCACACTTCGTCGATAGTCTGCGGTTTTAATCGGTCCCGGATACTGGGGTGTGTAGAACGATAGCGATATTAGATAGATAATGTCGGAGTGTCGGTCGGCGGTCCCCTGGTATCGTTCAACGGCCGCAGTTTGTCCTTTAAGAAAGTTTGCTCTTCCTAGTTTCAGCGTCGAAATTAATATTTTGAACCACATCGTGGAGCATATTATACGTTGTGTTTCATTTAAAAGACGTCCAATTATGAAGGGCTAATTTCCTGCAACCTCCTTCAATATCCATTCTAATCGTAAAGACAAATGCCGGAGGAGAGATCTGGCTATGGTAGAGGATGCACAAAGTTCAAATTCAAGATGGAGTAGCTACTCTTTAAAGAAGAAGTAACGAGGAAATGATGAAAATACGGTGATGGTTGAGATAAGGATGTCCAGCGCAGCTAGCAGCCTAGCAGAGTATTTGTTTGGAATTCCGGTTGTCTATTTTCGGCTAATAATATTTCTATTTTCCTAATACTGAACCTTTATTATCAACCAAGAAAAGAATTAACTCCCTCAACATTTATTGGTTTGCGTTTCAAACTGCGCTAATTCAATTCTCTTTATTAAAGCAGAGTATCAAACTCTATTGATCCCGGAGGATTTCAGACGATCAAAATAACCATCTACATAAATATAAATCTTTCTAAGTAAATAAACCTTTCTCTGATTAGTAAGCTGAAGTATCTGCTGTTTGATCCCAACTAAAGGTTTGATGAAATTACACAGAAAATAATAAAGCGAAAATAAATAAATACATTTAAAACATAAAATAAAATAAAATATTCGGCCGACTATTTTTTTTAATTAATTACCTTTTTTATGATATCAAAGATATCAACGTGAATCACCAGGAATGTGTTAGTATACAGGGTGTCCCACGGAATGGTTACACCCACCTTCATTTCCCCTATTGGAAAATTGGGACCAACTCCATTCTTCATAATTTTTAACGTAGATCTATCTCACGAAAAATACTTTCGCGCGCGCCACTTGCGCCAGAAGTGGTACAAATTTGACATAAAGTTTGATTTTTTTTTTTGGGAAAAAAGTGCAATTCCGGTAGATTTTTCGGGTTTTTTTCAAGTTGCTGTTGCAAATATTATAAATGAATCGAATATCTTCAAAAACTCAGCATTTCACAATTTTCGTACTTTTAGAGCGGAATTGCCCCCGTTTACGCGAGCTTAAAAAATCGAGTCATGGGTCTTTTCTTCATGAAGTATCACGTAGAGTTCGAATCTGCAATAAGAAATTTGGGTTCCTTTGAAAAAAAAGAAAAAAAAACAAAGTTTATGTCATTTGCACCACTTCCGGCGCAAGTGGCTTGCGCGAAAGTATTTTTCCTGAGATCTATGTAAAAAATTATGAAGAATGGTCCCCATTGTTTACGCTGAATGCAGGGGAAATTAAGGGGGGTGTAACCTTTCTGTGGAACACCCTGTATACAAGCATATCAGTGTCAACTATTTATACTTGTATATTAGTAAACTATATTTATACTTATAGTTGGTACTAATATGCGGGGTATTTTTTTCTGGCTGAACCTCGTAATGATGTTCATTTATTGATATTTGCTACAGCAACTTGGGAAAAAACCGAAAAATCGACCAGAATTGCACTTTTCTCACTCATTTCCACACAGCACAAAGCGTACTAAAAACTGTAGTCACTCCGGTGTTTTCCCAAGTTGGTGTTGCAAATACCAATAAATGAACATCATCATCAGGTTTAGCATGAAAAAAATACCCCAGAATCAAGTATTAGACGTGGCAATGGAATATCTTCAAAAACTCTGCATTTCACAATTTTCGCACTTTTAGAGCGGAAGTGCGCACTTTTGGAGCGGGATTTCACCCGTTTACGCTCGTGAGATAGATCTACGTTAAAAATTATGAAGAATGGAGTTGGTCCTAATTTTCCAATAGGGGAAATGAAGGTGGCTGTAACCATTCCGTGGGACAGCCTGTATACTAACATATTCCTGGTGATTCACGTTGATATCTTTGATATCATAAAAATAGGTAATTAATTTTAAAAAATAGTCCGCCGAATATTTTATTTTATTTTATGTTTTGAATGTATTTATTTATTTTCGCTTTATTATATTCTGTGTAATTTCATCTAACCTTTAGTTGGGATCAAACAGCAGATACTTCAGGTTACTAATCAGAGAAAGGTTTATTTACTTAGAAAGATTTATATTTATGTAGATGGTTATTTTGATCGTCTGAAATCCTCCGGGATCAATAGAGTTTGATACTCTGCTTTATAAAAATAAAGAGCAAATAAAAAATAACTATGAAAATTCCCCATCGGAAATAACCATTGAAAATTCCCCTTCACATTGTTAAAACCAAATTGAGTAATTCTTCTCTCTTCACCTGATTAGCTATAATACCCTTCACTTTGTTGCCACTTAATTCGTTGTACCTCCAAGGCCTTCTCTTTCTCTCGACCAATTTAATTCAATCTCCCGTCGCAGTGTCATTTCTAATGTGCGTTCAGTTATTGCTTGTTACTAATAATAATCTAACCGTCGAAATCTTTCTAACATTGTAACTTTTTGTTTTTCGTGGAAATAGATAACATTCTACACTAATCTCAATTCATCACTCGTTGGAATGCTTGGAATTTATTAAACGTGAGTCCACATTTCAATGGACCAATTTTCTCCATCCTCAACCCTTATATCCAAGGTAGGCTTAGTTACGTTTAGACGCCTCACTGGACCAATCTGTTGATTTTCCACACATATGTTTTACTGTTACGTGATATATTATTCAGGAGAGAAATCAGACATACCTATGTCACAATGTAATAGCGTGTAGTGTTTATAGTTTCTTATGTTAAGTGCTGCTTTACCCCTATCATTTTCGTTTTTGGTAAGTTTATGAACATACAAGCAGACATATACACTCACAAACTTTTACATATTTATAATGTCGTGGCTTGACATACATCTCAAATAGTTCTTACCAATAAACAGACGCACGTTAGCTTCCAGCCCAAGCGGACAAGGAATACGTTAAAACGATATGCCCCATCACTTCAATATCAGGCCTCCTTGAGAGGGAAGTCCCCTAGCGGGTCAAACACAGTGTAAACACCGGGCTTGCTAAGCAAACAAACATAACTTCAAATCCAACATTCGCCTAATTCACATCACACCTAAAACCTTGACTTTACACCACGGTTACGGGAGTTTGGATTCCGTCCTGATCCTATCCAAATTTAAGCAATCGAAGTTTGTCTTCCAGCCTCACACCTATCCAATTTTGAATATCGGGGCTCCACCTTCCGGCCTGATCTTTTAAAGGCGAGAGTCCGCCTTCCGGCCTGTTCCTTCGTTTGCACAGTTGGCCTTCCCACCAAGGCTCTGAAAACTAACCTATGCATTTAGGCTAACGGGATTCCGGATCGAAACTCAGAAATCCTACCGTCAAATAACCAAAGTAAAATACACTGCCAAGGAAATGGCACATGAGCTTCCTCGTGACCTTCACAGTACGTCACCATTAAATTCCAGAAACTAGAAACGACCGGTTCTGGCATCAGGGAATTAATAAGGTGGGAAATTGGAAGCTGAATGGTACATATAATAAATGAAATTAATAAGGAAAATTTTGATTTTAATATGGGAACATCCAGGATGTAGTCCCCTGATGATGTTCCCTGAAAATGTCGTCTAAATCGGATCAAAACTGAAGGAGTTTTTAATTGATTTACAGGATTTCATTAATATTTTGATCTAAATTCATGATTAAAACATCCTTGGGGATATTTTTTGGCAACTTTGAACATGATGGACCACCCGATTTGTTCATTTTCCAAACTTACCCTGCGTTGCTGGCCCACCCTGCTACCTCGCCGTTCATCCGCTAGAGCGCATTCAGAGCGTTCGGGCCAAAAAAGATTGTACGTAAAGAGACAAAAAAATTTTGTTTGCGCCTGTGCAGAGGCTACCGTTGATTCGATCATGACGGAACTGATAGGGGACCATGTAGAGCTATACCCGCACGATCCCTAAAAATTTGAAGAAAATCGCATCAAAATTGTGGAAATTACGGCTGTTGCAAGGACCATAACAAGAATATTTCGTTCACGCATGCGCAGAGCGTACCGCTAATGCAATTATGATGATTGTCTTATGGGACCTCAAGGGACCTTACCCACATCATCCCTGAAAATCTGACCGAAATCCGTTCAATATTGACTGAGTTATGACCGTCACAAGGAATTCACGTTAGCTCCTGCGCAGAAGCTACCGTTGATTCGATCATGATGAAGTTGATAGGGGATCATCTAGAGCTTAACCCGCACGATCCCTGAAAATTTAGTTAAAATCGGATGAAAATTGTGGCTGTTACAAGGAAATGTGGACGGACAAACAGACAGACAGTCTCGGAAGCAAAACAAGGGTTTTATAAGTCAAAGTTCAGCACAGTAAGTTTGAAGTTCGGTTCGCTAGATTTACGCAGCACAAATCACACGCAATCACGACATATATTACTGGAAAATATTATTAGAGACGATCAGGATAGTTGAGACAGTTCAGACGGTAGGCATGACGCGATTTTTACTCACCATGAAAATGTGATAGAATCCGGAGAGTTTGGTCATCTTAGGGTCCAATCGATTACCTCTAAATAATAGATTACAAAAGTAAAATAAAATTGTTTTTATAATAGCAAACTAAAAATTGTGTTTATAATGATAAACTAAAGAATCGTGGAGTAATTGGCAAATTAATTAGAAGCCCGCTCCCATGAATTTGAAACACCGAAAAACTCGGTGAATCTTGATAAAAATTTCGGACTTATTTGTCTCCCTCCCGAGCTTTATTTCCCACTCGACATTATCTCGCAGAAAACGACCTTCTGAGTTAACAGGTGCCTGATGGCCTTACACAGATAGGAACCCTGGTAACATCCACGTGGAGGCACCGACGGTATTTTTCAGAGGTACCAAGACCACTAACAGTTTTTCACGACCCCGCACGCGGTTTACGACCAAATCTGATAGAAGGAACATCCGGTTGCGTGCAGGAGGGTCTTTGCCGCCCCCCTCAAACGGCCCCTTTCCTACCACATTACGCCTTCAAATATCGGTTAAATCTAGCGGAAAGTTCGGGGCTGAGTTAAAATGGGGTAGTCTGTAATTAAGAGTAGCAAAGAATAAAAAAAAAGGTTTTTTTTTTCTTCTAAGAGAAAGAAAGTCTTGAAGAGTGAACTCTCCAAGTGTTTTAAACCCACTTTTGAAGCTGGGTCAAGATCATTACGATCAGTAAAATGTTTGGAAAACAAGGAAGAAACTATTTAAAGAGGTAAAATAATGTTGAATTTGCAGATAAAGCACCTGTAAAAAGTATTCTGACTTAAGTTCTTCGTTTTAATGGTAAAAATCAGCTAATGAAAAATCATTTGGGGTTTTGTATTTACGCCTGTTTAGGTATCAGAGGTCGTTTTCTCGTGGTCTGAATCAAATAGATCACTTATCGATTCCTTGATTTTAGTAAAATTTCTTGAAGCTTTTGAGCTGCATAATCTCTATTAATTTCTTCACAATCAGAAGAGATGTTGGGCAATTGGATAAATCAATGTAAAATTTCTCAGACACGGACATCACAATTTTTAAGTGTGATTTTAATGAAATTTAAAGGTTTTATACTGGTAACTACACACACAGTTTCCTTCAGGATTCTCATAGGATGCTATAAATGTACTTCAATTACTATTTAAACGCGTATGAAAGTATTAGATATGTGACTAGTTATGTTCCAGTTTTTAAAAAGTATAAACATAACTATCTAGTAAATTTTTGTAGAAAGTGAAGCTATTGTAATGGTGCCAACAATTTTTAAATGAAAACGTTGTAAGTTATTACACAATGGATTATTATTTCTGCATTATATTTCCCTTTTGACATTTTCATGTCTTTCATATGGCACATAACAAAAAAATCGTCACGAAAAAAATTGTCCCAAGTGGCCACAACGATGATTATGACCATCAGAAATGACGTTGACCATTCATAGGTAAACACATGAAAATGTCCCAATGCGTTGCAGACTCGTATGCAAGCGTTTTCACGTACAACCCAGCCGTTGTTATTTCTGATGATTTCCGCTTACAACCGAGTCGTTGCTAGGGAAATGGTACTTCGTCGTTTTTCATCCCACAAAATTCGTTGACCATTCGTTCGAAAGCTCTCGATTTATTTACTCAGATTATTGGTCTATAATTTATTATTATTAAACCTATATATAGGATATGATCAAAACATGGCGAATTGGCACATCATGCCTTCCAAAAAGGTTCACACAATTACAGATCCAGGACCCCACAATTTTTGGGTTTATGTTGAAAAATAAAAATTTTAAAAAGTAGGTAGTTAAAAAGGAAGGAAATTAGCCTCAGAGGCCTCTCAGCTGATCGGCGTGCTTCCGTACATCGTTTTTTTGTGTTTGAGGTTCCCAAACGAGCTCCATCAAAATTTCAGCACCTTGAGTCGATTAGGAAAGAAATCCGCTTCAGTGGTTCAGAAGCTGATCGGAGTCCCTCCATACATTGTAGTTGTATTCGAATTGTCCAATAGATATTATATTTCAGCATCATAAGTTGATTAGGAAACAAATTATGCCTAGAGGTCCCTCTTCCCTCATCTGATCAGTGTGCACTGATTAAATTCCAGATACATAACAAAGTAGCTCCATTTCAAATTACTGATAAGCAGGTTGTCATCATCATGCATGCATTCGTATAGGCACCTGTAGAGGGCAAATTATTGCAATTAAATAAAACATCTACACTTTGATATCACTTCCGATCTAAGTACAACGATATTTAAGTAAGTAGTAATTTTCTTGACCTACCAACTGAAAATAACATAAATGGATAGATCAGTGAAATGGTTCTATTGGTTAAAAAAAAAATTCTGTTGCGGAATATAGTAAATCAAGAAGTGGGTATCGTAAACTTCAGAATCGGTCATTTAGGAAACAGGAAAATGATGCTTGAAGTAATTTACGTTAGCGCATATGCGCAGAATGGAAGAATTATTAGAGAAAAATTAAATTGGTAGGGGACAATCTACAGCTTAACTCGTAAATTCCAAGAAAATTTAATCGAAATTGGATAAAAACTAGGAAATTATGCTCATTCTAGGGATTGCACTTTTGCACATGCACACGAGTTACTAATGATGGAATTATGTTGAAATCGTTATGGGATGATTAAATCCCCCCCAACAAATTTGAGTGAGATCATCCATCGACTAGGACATGCAAAAATTCCACTTGAAGTAATTTACGTTCTCGCTTGCACAGGATGAGGTAATAAATTGAGAAGAGTGAAATTAATAAGGTTCCATCTACAGTGCTACCTATACATTTTCTGAAAATTTCATCAAAATCAGATGAAAACTAAAGGGGTGTCTAGAAGAAGGGCTTATGTTATTTTTCGCAACTTTTGAAGAGGGCAAAAAAACGTTCAAAACTCACTTTTACAGTATTTTTCAGGTGGTTGATAACATACTCCTATAAAGTATCATTTCCAGCACTTCTCTTCTCTTTGATTGCATTTTACTGCAATCTAAGGGTAGTTTACGATTACGAAAACCAATTCCTTCTCGTTCGTCATACGCCCTTCTTCTCGACATCCATTTAATTGCTAAAATTAGGCTCCTTGATAATGTGTTAACGAAAAAAATGTGTCATTTTTGATTAAGTGACTAAAACTCAGATAAAAAAATTGTCTTTTTATCTCCAATCCATGATAAAACGGGAACGCTCCCAATGGCCCCATCAAGTTGCCACCTGAAAGATCCCAAGTACGAGTAGATGTGATAGGTATATCGGTAGTATAGGATGAATTTTCATCATAAAGCAGGGCCAACACGAAATTTAGTGAAAAAACGTTGTCTATTTCCACGAAAAAAAAGAGTTACAATGTTAAATCGATTTCGAAAGTAAGGCCATCATCAATAACAAACAATAACTTTTAACGTAACATTGAAACTTTTTATTTTTCGTGGAAATAGACAGCGTTTTTTCTCTAAATTCCGTTTTGAAATGGGTTTCCACAACTTCGTCGCGAGTGATTTAGTTCGTCCGAGCAGGGCCATAGTTTTGCCGTATCTATATTTATGTCATTTGATCATTGAGTTACATCAATGAGATTGGTGAAAACCAACTTCATGTATTGAACTGTGATCTCTGGGATCAATAGTATACGTTGTGTTACAAGAAGTGACTGACCTTTCTCAATGTTTGTCATTCAAAATAAAATCTTGCAGAGTTAGGGGGGATTACGTCATACGGAAGGGTCAACGGGATTGATTTCATATTAGCCGGACACGAGGAATCGTGGTGACAGAGTGGAAGAGGGGGAGTTGCCGGCGGCCATTCAAGTTAGCGAGGGTGGATCACAAACTCTCAAGGTTGAAATACTAGCTTAGCGGTTTGTTTAGAGTTACTTGAGTTTAGAGCTTTTCAAGTCCGACGAGCAACGCAAAATCGGACATTGTCACCTCTGCAGTTCTGACAGTAGAACAGAGTAACACTAACCGTATTCGGAAGTACTGTGAGCTGGGAACAAGTGGTGTTCCGGCGCGTTCCGGCACTGTTTAATAAAATACATAATAGTCAACTAAATTTCTTAAACGTGAACTTGAAGAAAATCAATATGTTCAGTTTAAGTAAATTTTATCAAATGTTAAACACTTTCCTTTGTTAAATCGTTCCTATGTATTGTCTTGCAAATATGACTTGCTTTATTATATGTTTGTGGTTTACTTGTACAACCAAGGGTTCCGTTTGTGTTTCCAAAACATTCAAATTTGGCTATGTCTCTTGGCTATCTTTTTTCATATGGGCAAAAAAGTATCAACTCCAGAATTTAAATATTGATTATACAAAGGCATGGATTCATTTTAAAATATACAGATGTAACATGTAATAAATAAAAAGCACTCAGAGTAGGCTTCCACAAGTTTCTCAGGTTTCGGAATTCCCGGAAAATTGCATATTTCCTTATTGGATTGATCTGCTCCAGGGATTCCCACAGATGTTGGAGACTTGCTAGTCCTGACCGTTTTCGCCAATGTTTTAAGCTGACTTGCAATTGCTTCTACGGCCTTTCCAATGGGGCCCTGTCGTTCATCAAGCTTCTTTCTTCATCCGACTCTCTATTACCCGACTTTATAAGTTGTTTTGTCAGCATTGTGGTTCGATTTATGTCATCTGCGCCATATTTTGATATTAGTATACTACTAATAATATACTGAGAATTGTGAATCACAAGCTCAACTTTATTGTATTAATCAATCATAATTACACATAATTGGTTAACATTGTTTCACAATAAGGTTACCCTACAATATTAATGAGCTTGAACTCTTTGTCCTGTTGTACAAAGAAATTTATGCAATAAAACTTTGAACCTTGAATCTATACAGTACCTACATCAAGTGTGTGTAAAGGTCCCTGCACACGAAGTAACAGGACGTGACACTTACATAGGTAATTTATGGTGTTAGTAGTATGTATGTATATGGTATGTAAAGGCGGCAGTATTCGCGTCCTAGCTCCTTCGCACATTAAGCAAGAAAGGGGAAGGAACAGGGTGGAAACGTCTAGTGACAGGATGCGATGTTCCACAGTACGATCTCAGCGTTTTCAGTCTGTAGCCCGGCCTGTCACCATCCCGTTTCGCGGCTGGTGTGCGGAGGGGCATTGGACGGGGTGGTTGCTGCCGTTAGGGTAAATTAGGTATATAAATGTTCCGCCCTGTTCCTGCTAAGTGCGCGGGGACCTTGAGGAGTCTAACAACACAATTGCTGGTTGATTTCTCTGAAATGGTGACAGACAGACAGACAGAAACACACACATGAAGAAAAATTCTAGCCGATTCAAGAGTTCCAAAATTTAGGCAAATTTTGAAATTCAATTCATATTTGCGACATATTGTTGTGGAACAAGAACTAAAATGACGTAAATACTGAAAGAGAGGGGACAATGGGTACAGTGGTGGGTGGGTAGAGGGTGGGGGTGATTTGGAGAGTCCACCCCTCCGCCTTTAACCGCCCTTCGCCGACCTTCAGGGCGACCTACTCGTTCGGCCGCTTGTTCCTTTGGGGGGCGGCCGTTGAACGCTCAATGACGTAGTTCGATACCCCCATTCGGTTTCTGCCTCTGACTAAGCTGATTGTCCGATGATTGGGGTCGCGCGACGATGGGTCCGACGGGAAGAACCCTTTCGAGGAGTCTGAATCTGACAAGCATTCCTTCCTTCTCCTCTTAGCTTATTCTAACCCTCTCCTGTCCTGTTCTCTCCCTCTCGTGTACTATTCCACGATCATCCTATTCCCTTCACCCGTCCACCTCTCAAAGGTGCGTTTACACGTGCGACCCCTGTTTTTGAGGAGCACTAACGGTCAATATAACGAATCTTTAAACAAAAAGAAGCAATTCTCCAAAATTGTATAAAACCAGATTTAAATTTTGGAGGTCAGTATTCTTGGTTTCAGACATGCTCATGAACAATGCTGAGGCATAATCAAAACAGAACTACATTAAAGACTAGAAGCCTTTGAAAGGTCAGAAACTCGTGAACGAGTTCCACTATCCGCTTTACAAGCAGATACCATGTTACATGGATATGTCTTTGATTGGGGATTTCATAACGGTTGTCCTCGAGTTGTCCTCGACTGTTGTCAAGAGGATGAAAATGTTTCCTATGGAGTGGAGTAAATGATGCTATTGCTTTACGTTAAGAATATTGTAACCGGCTTATTAAAATTGTTTATAGTCCAATCAATTTAATTTTGGAATGTGGCCAGGTACGTAAGGAGGGGGAAATTGGTAGCTTGAGATGTGAACATTTATCACATAAATCAAGCGCTTTCCAACGAGTGGCGAACGATTTTTGTGCGATGAAAACTGCGGAAGTTCCATTCCCCTAGCAACGGATGGGTTGTACGTGAAAAACACTGAAATTGTGACACAAATTTTGCGTCAAGGAAATTTTTGGTTGACCCCCCAGAGCAAAGACATATCCATGTCAAAAATCTTTCTACATACGCAAAATCTTGTGGGTAATATCGTACATAATATTTATGACTACTAGATATTGTACGTACCTTGGTATATGTGATATATGAATTCACCATCTGATTATCAATTCTAAATATTATGTTGTTCGTAAGTAACTGTGTATAGGAAGCTCTGGAAGCTTATACGGCCTGATAATTTTCAAAATCAGAAACAAATAAGAGATTTTCACTCTATTTGAAGGATTGAAAATATATTTACTTCTACCACTTTTTAATTTACTCACCTAGCCCCAGCTTGTAATGTTTATCTCACTAAAGAACAGATACATAAAAAAAAAATTTTTTTTTTTAAGCCTTCAAGATACATTTAGTAGGGATAGAGAATTTTTAATTTCGAGCTAAATTTATATATAACCACCTAATTCATTTTGATTATATATATATATATGAAAACGTTGTAAATTGTATATATATATATTGCTGTCATCTAAATGAGTATTATTTTCTTTCCAATAATTAGCCAATATATATATGTTGATTGCCCTGTCCGATACCTATACTTTTATATATCTATTATCTAGTTCTTTTTCCTTTTTTTGTACTATATTTTCATTGATTTCAAACAATCCTAACATATGTCATACTCTTATAAAATATGCCAGATTCGTATATTTGTTTAGGATACTTATATACTTATAAGTAGTAGCATATTAGATACTCACATTATACTCTATAAAACCTTCCAAAATTTATTATTTCCAATAAATCTCGATAAATATCAGGTATTTTAATGAACAAAACCACCAATGAATAAAGCAAAGATGATTTATTTTACCAGAGAAAGGGATTTTTCAAACACAGGATTGAAGTATGAAACACGAGCTTCCAATATTTTTAATTAAAACTTTTTGCATTTTGCCCGTGTTTTCTTTTGTTATTTTCTCTCACTCCTACTTTGAAAGCGGAATAGAGGGGAAAAAATAAGCGTCAAAGGCCCCTAACTACACCACGCTGTTAGTTCAGAAAGTTGAAAAGTAATTTGTTGTTAGATTTTCAGCTGGCAAGGAGAAGTTTTACTTTTTACCCATCACGTCTATGGGGGAGTCACCCGAGTTGGAGGGGTAATATAGATTGAAGGAGATTTGAGATTTTTATTTATATTCTCAACGTCCCTAATGAACATCTACCTCCTTTTAAAACTCCTAAAGAAGTAATGGACAGTGCGAACTATCCAAAAATAATATTTCTTTGTCAGTCTTCGTGTGGACACGCTTGAGAGCCTTTAACAGCTTCAAATCATCAAATGCGTTTCATACATTATACTTAATATAGGAAAGCACATGGACAAATATTTTGACCTAACCTTTTCAACCCTATGTTATTCAAATAATGTCATCTTTATTCTGGTATAGACAACTGAGGATACATTTATACAAACCAGTAGCCAATTTTTCACAAACATCACGCGTCTTCCTGTTTGTTGTTTCTAAAGAGTTGAATTTGTCTATATACTGTTGATGCTTCACTATTAGCAGCATTTTAGTAAATCAAGTCTTTCAACAACGAATTAGAAGATAATATAAATAAGATAAGAATTCATACACAAAATTATGCCGAAAAAGTAGGTACTTACCTAAATTTAAAATCCATAAAAACTGTCAAAAAATATTTGGGTTACTGTTTCCAATAATAAATGCGTTATAACGAAAATTAAGTATACCTAACCATTCCGCATTTACCCATATATAACCATTTACGCATCGAAACGTGCAGATTGAAATAAAAAAATCAGTAAATAAATAAGAAAGTAAATTAATAAAAATAAAAAACGGACGGTAGACCTACGGTTTTACAGTCAGATCATTTAATAACGATTAATTTCACACATTATTGGTTCATTATGGTTACTTAGCAATATTAGTTTATAACACTACAGAGGCTTAGGAATCATGAGATGTGATGAAATGAGAGCATTCCAAAAAGTGGAGAACGATTTTCCTACTATGAAAACTAAGGGAGTTACACTTCCCTAGTAACGCATTGATTGTACGTAAAAAACATCTGAAAATCAGTATTTTCGCCGTGACGTGACGGTCGGAAAAAATGGAAACGTCCTGTTAGTCAAGTAAAATTTCAACCATCAGCTACATTCGGCGAACTTGAGACGCTATTTTTGTACGATATGAAGTGTGAGGTTCAACCTCGTATGAGATTCAATTTTCCGCTAAAACCGTAGCCGACCGAAATCTGCTTCTAGAGCCATTTGAACTGGGAAGGTCACAGTTAAAATATACTTAAACGATATACTTTATCGCTAAAAATGGCGAAACAGCACAGAGAGATATTACAAACCGTTTTACAGAATCCTCGTTTGCGCAACATAGGTACATGTTTACTATTGGTTTGAAGGCAACGACATTTTTAGATTATCTAGGAGCGAACGCAAAAAATCTTTGAAAATTTCAAAGCCGCCTGGTCGATAGAAAGCTGTGCACATAAGCAAACTTTAATTTAATATAAAGTCAATTTTTTAAGATCTCAGACTAAAATTAAAGTTATCGTTTTGGAAGTGGTAGGCATGTATCGCAGAATGAGAGGCTCGAAACCAAAATTGATAGAAATTGTGATTTTTGAGGACGAAAAAATAAAGGAAAAAATCGAATAAATAATAATAATACAATTAAAAACAGTAGAGTTCCAGTCATGCAGCATGATCGTATAAGCGAATTTTCGTAAATTATTATACTATATGGTACATTGATTTGAAAATTGCGGACTTTGAGTTAAGATAAATTGCTAATTACCAATTTTATGGCAATAAAATCGTTCTAAATAATAATCTGAGATTCAAAAAAGATTTTGGATTCCCATCTTTTTTTGCAGTTTTTACAAATTTTTTAGCACATTTTAATGAAATAGAAAGTACTTTAGAATGTTCTATTTTATAGTTAATAAACTATTTCTGGGCAATACTCTGCTTCAAAATATAAATTAAAGTTTTTTAGCCGTTTTTTGCTATTTTTAGTGATTTTTCCAGCACTTTTCTGAAATTTGACAAATTTAATGTGCTCAAAAAATGTTGGCCAACAAACTCGTTTTTTTGTTTAGAAAGCTTGATTTTTTGGAGCAACAACGGAATTTTTATCTCAATCTTGAGGAGAGTTATCGTCTGGAAGGACATACCTATATATATGTCATTCCGGACGATAACTCTTAGGATTGGATGGAAATCGCGTTGTTGTGCCGAAAAATCATGCTTTCTGAATGGAAGGATAATTATGTTGTCCAGCACTTTCTGAGTTCATGAAATTGGTCTAATTTCAAAAAATGTCCTTAAAAAATGACTAAAAATGCTGAAAATCGATAAATTTCTAGTTTTAGGAGGATTATATTCAAAAGATGATTATCAATGACGAAATGGCACATCATAAAATTCATGGGCAAAATTGTGCTTCTTATACTTCTTTTCCACGCGGGAAAATAATGTAATTCTTATTGGTACCTTGATATCGGTTTTGGAAGAATTTGGGCAGAAATAGGCAATAAATGTTGTAAATTCGGGTATTGCTTCAAGTTATCTACTTCAAAACGGATGGATGATGTTTGCATGTGACAAAATATTATTTTCCAAAATTTATATGATAATGAAAATAAGAATTTTGAAACTGTTAAGTATCATGCAATTTCATTATTGTACATATCTTTCTGATATGACATTTGGTGTTGTTTCAGGTTGACAACGTTTGTTGGAAGCTTCTTGCTGATCTATCAAACTAGAATACCAGGAGGAACAACTTCAGGATTTTGGATTGTGTCTGTCAACAAAGTAGTTTCTTCTGGAAGTTCTTAGTAGAGAAAAGAACGGTGAACATCACAGTTGAAAACTACAATTACTTTGACATCATGACGAAAAACTTGAAAGAAAAATTTGATTACAATGAAAATGATGATGAAAACGATATTACATCATTCACTGAGCTTGTTATACTCAACGCGAGTGCTGTTCAGGGGTTGTTCGGAGAGTTGGAGAACATAGTGCCCACGGTGATATGGACGAGGCCGAGCATTAAGTCTTCGTCCTCGGCCCCTCGCGTGGCTCTTGCTGTCTGTGGTCTACTCACTGTCTTGCTAGGATCTCTTAGCAGTTCTCTACTGCTCATCTACCGTCTCCTATGTGAACAAATTCATAAGCCCCTACTTTTATGTCTGGACTTATCCGATGTATTAATTCATAGCTCCGAAAGGATCACCATATTTTACTGTTGCTATCTCGTTACATCTTTTCTTCGCGGTGTGTCATCCACTCAAATTTCAAAAGATCTGCACTCACATCAAGGCACGCAGGTACACGTTGGGCATCATCATCGTCTTCTCACGTCATATCCTTCCACATTTCCTCTACCTGAAGGTAGTTGCACGTAAAGATGACAACTATTGGATCGAGTACTATACTGAGCTCCATAAATCCCCGTTGTTCCTGATCTTCACATTGTACTCCAGTTGGCTACCTTTGGTCTTCATTTACCAGCATCTCCATACTGAGCGCTCTCATTTATCTCAACGGTTAAGGCTCCCAACTGAATTGAATGCATTATATAAATTTAATTAACCGATGTCAGTATACTCATATTAAATTCTTTATATTTCCTCTCATATTGCAATGATATCTTCCGCTCAGTTGTTCTCGTTACATGTATATACTGCTCAAAACACCCACCGATCACCATCCGCATAATATCTACATTTATGCATGGCACAGGACCAACCTATCAATATTCCAATACTGTGACTTGAAAGATACTAACTGCTTTTCACATCATCGCCTTACTTCGAGCCACCGATTATATTCTTGTTGCTCCTCCTGAACGAATATCCAGGGGGAAGGGAGGGAAAGAGAGAGAGAGGGGGGGGAGGGCGACAAGGGGTGAGATACAAAGTCACATGACCACCATTTATTAACCATGCAAATACAATTTTTCGTAAGCTACTCTTCTCAAATGTCTAGTAAGTCTCAACTGTGGAGGACAACTTCTCGGAACCAATGAGACGTTGAAAGATTAAGGCTTCTAAACTGATTCTAGGAACAGGAATTACCGCACCTGGCATGAGGAAGGTTGAAACTTATGGCATAAGGAGAAATTTTAGCATATTCAAACCATTTCTAATGTATTTGATAAAACATAACTATGCTCTTTATGTAGATTTGATTTAGTGAGAAGGCATGAAACTTGGAAAATAACTCAACTGTTGAGAATCTTTTACTTTTTTTGCTATTATTTTCAAGATGGCTTTATGGCGTATAAATACAAGCCCTAATATAGAGGCATAAGTCCCACCCCATGCCAGAACACTGAAGGACAAAATCGACTGCACCAGGGCCTTGTAAATCACCAGGGGGGGGGGGGGGGGGGGGGTTGAAACTCAAAACCTTCCTTAAATTATAAGGGTGATTCTCATAGAAAGGGGCAGAAGCGATGTACCGACCAGTTGTGGTGACCCAATAAAGACTTGAGATCTGGGGAAGGTCACAGATTGCAGGATAGCTTTTTACCTTGAATCTTTTCCCCCTAAATTATTGTTATTCCTTTACTATAGAAAATTAGCAGTATATAGTCAAATCATCATTGAACTGTCCAGTAACAAAGCGACCTTCCCAATTTCAACCTTAAATTGAGGTCTTTCCATTTCTGAATTTGGATTTGATTCCATTTTTTTTTTTTTTACATTAGCACGATTCCTAAGATGCGTTTCTGATCGTTAAAATAAATTGAGGACCACTAGAAAATTATATCTGAACGGAAACTGTGTGTAACCGGGAATCACCGTCATCGACCTGTCTAATATCGTTAATCGATTTTTCACGATCACAAGTGTGTTTTAGCGGGTTTTTTGCCCCCATATTTTTTGCGCACTTTTCAGTTACCAAAAAACTGGCCATTCGTTTTCATTCAGTCAACACTCGTTCCTCAGCGGATGTAGATGTGTGCTGGATCGTGGGGTGGTCAAACGCAATCGTCAGGGACCTGTCCACTTTTTATAATTGAGTACATGAACTCAATTTTTTTAATACTATTTTTAATGTGCACCGAACGGTCAGGATTTACTTTATATCCCGAATTTGAGAAAGAGCTTGCCACAAGGTGAAACATTTGAGGAAAACTGACGAATCATCATCGACCTGTCCATCATCAACCTTTCCTCTCCTGAAAATTCGAGGACAGGACGATTACGAAGAAGACAGGACGATGAGGAAGAAGGCAAATCTATTATGTTTCTTGGATTTCATTTTATTTTTAAGCATTCCCGTAATTTTGCATTCATTAATCCAATATATTTTTATTGAACAACCAATAACAACCAACAACCAAGCAAATTGAAGGAAATCCAGGGCAGGGCAATGATGTCATCATTACAGGGTGATGATGACAATTGTGAGAATCTACGGGTCGCATCATCGACCTGTTCACCAGTTTTTAATTATTTATTTTCTTGATCAATAAAGGTGCTACTGTTTGGATTTGCATCGAATCTCGATACATACGATATGGAGGGCATCTGTGATTTTGTTCAGTTCGATTTGAACACTTTTTCTTTTTTCATAATTCAAACTCGAAACTGCCCTTTTCTGTGAGAATTGCCCATAAAATATGGTTAGGAACCTCCTCAACTCGCCTATCAAATATTTTATATGCTTATCCCATCTCAGATTTTCGTCTATTACAACACCACGGTAGCGACAAAACCTCTTCCTCCCTATTATTTGGCAGTAATATGGCCCATCATACTTACATACGTGCATTTTGAGTTCGTTGGTTACTTCCTCTTTATCCCTTGACCTTGAAAACATCATGTATTTCTTTTTTTTATGTTCAGTGATAAATCATTTCGCGTAATCCAACGACAGACAATGCCCAAGTCGCGGTTTGCAATTTCAAATACTTCCTCCTAAGTAGTACCCTTACATATTAATGCACAATCGTCTGCAAACATAATACATAAATTACTTATGAGCGGTAATAACGATTAAGTAACAACGGTGTTATGACTCCAATAAAGCTAACCGTTGCCCCTTCTTTCTTACAGGATAATATTATGAGTTTACAATCATTGATCTTTTTTTTTTTTTTTTTTTTTTACCGAAAACGACCCAACGAAAATCCATCACCATTTCCGAAACAACAATGCTAAGAGATGACCATCGGAAATGCCTGCTGACGGAGGTCAAACTTAGTTTGTAGATTGATCCTCAATCTGAACTTCGGTAAAATTTTACTTACCTCCTCATGATTAATAAATTGATTTTCCGATATCAATGAGAAATTTGCTTAGGTGTGTATTTAAATTATATTCTGCATAAACGAAGATAAGTCGGTTCAACTTTCAGAAAAAAACGCTACGAATCATTACATAAAGGTTTATTATTTCTGTATTAGGTAGGACCACGAAGGCTCGCAGCTCTAAATAATGGATAGAGAAAGCAAAGTCTGGTAGCACTAAACTAGTTGCCAGACTACAAGGGCCCATAGCTTGTGATCAAATAATAAAGAGAGCAAAACGGAAAGTGTGAACTCAAGACAGGAAAATATCCTATTTATAACACTAAGGAAAAAGAGATTGAATGAAAACGGATGAGTGAGGTTTGAAAGGGAAAAAAAGTTGTTGGTTTAAGATAGCTAGACTAGAATGAGCTCTGAGGCTGAAGCAACGATATTTATTATGTTACTCTCACTCTACTGAGCTACCCTTTCCATCAGTAGACCCATGCTTCTCTCTGTCCCAAGCTTTACCCTCTGGCTTTGGTCGTGTTTATTTGGTAAAACTATTGAGTACATGGGTCGGGCGCGACTAACAATATCACAGCACATTAACATTAGCATTTACGAGGTAGTTTCCAAACATTTGCACCCGGGCGCCATACTAATTCGCAACATTATTGTTACTATAATCAGTACATGGCTGTTAATTGTATGAGTCGCCACACTCGGTATCCAAACTAAAATTTCCAACCACCTTAGTTAATATGGAAACCAGTAGTTTACAGAAGAACGTGAAAGGAAGAGAAAGCCGCAGCATAGGTTGTGGTGTGATGCGTGATAAATTCAGATTTTTTAGGAGTGGTGAAAGGTTTTTGTAGGGTGGAAAATGAGGGAGTCATAATTACCTAGCAACAATAATTATTGGTGGTGTGAGTAAAGAATTAGAGAACACCGTGTAACGCATTCTCGTCGCTATAATTGTTTCGGTACACTGTTTACTGTTCCGCGTCTTCTTTTGAGGGGGGGGGGGGGGGGGGGGGGGATACTGAGAAGCGTGTCCCATCTTAAAAAAAGTACTTTAACCAGAATATAGGGTTATATTTATGTAAAAGGCTTAAAAAGTAAACACTGTTGCTACGTATATTGTGAAGAGAGCTTGGAGTGGAGCTCAGAGACATTGCTAAGTAGATCTTTCTGAAGGTATGCCCTGTGCTTATGGGTATATTTGACCTAGTCACATCCAAACCGTCATTGTTCAAAACACATTCCCACTATTTGAATGGAAAATTCCACCAGTTTTACTGTATACCGTCGGCTAAAATATCTTGACGAGATATTTCAAAAAGGTGCAATGTAAAGGATATCGGATGATAGGAAGTGCTCAAAACACACTCGTAAGGAAAACTAAATGGCAACGTAGGTGAAGGAGCCCCAACCCCGGCATTATTCTGGAGACACCTCATTACCTTCAGCCTTTGTCGTAAATTCATATCCTTTCTATCGGTTTTTCTTCTGAATCATAACATTTTGTGCTGAAATTTTGCAGTCAGGCGTATTCATAGAGGTCGAATCCGATTCTTAGATAAAAAATGAAAAAAATTATTTTACACGAAAGCGGCCCATTGAATTTGGAGAGAATTTGTCTTCTTCAAAATCAAATAAGTAGTTGAGCGCAGGACAAAATCTATCCAGGAAATCGAAAATATTTGCAGTGCAGTAAAAGTCAATTTGAAGCAAAACCGTACCTAAAAGATCAATACCAAACTTAACACCACTACTCGGAAACGCGCTGTTTAAACGGAACAATTAACAGAGATTCATCCTAAATTAATACAGGAGATAAATTATTTTGAACTCTAATTATTGATGTTGATTAGGTGAAACTCCGTGTTGTCCCCAGCGGTTGGATCGGTAGCGCGTAAGAGCACGAATTCACGTCAGTTCAGCTTGCATCGAGACCAGTCAGTAATGAGCTAAGCGCGACCGCGGGTTTGAGCCCGAAGGGAGAAAAATTAATGGGCGATCGATGTATAGAGCGATGCCGCCGGCTATGGAATCGGTAATGTGGTGATGTATGATTGGAGGTAGGCCGCTACGGAGGCTTGTAAGTAGTAATGGTACACACTTGGTTGGTACCCGCCTTCCGTGGATTCGGTGTTTCCCCTCGTTCTAAACTAATACAGTTTGTGGTTAACACATCACATTTCGCTCCCTCTCCAAGGATTAGGTTTATCGTTCAATAATTATTCATTATAATCGGACGCCGAGGAGCCTAAACTCAATACAACTGTTTCCGTCGCTTCGCCTCTCAATAGCTAAAACCAATTGAGCTAATATACAGATGATAGAACTGAATCAAATTCTCTCCATTTTACTTACTTATTTTATTACTTTGTATAAACTTTGTTATCGACCAAGAAATAAAGTAACACTATCCCCCGTAATTCTTAATGGGGGGTTGCATCTGTCTGTCGTCTAAAGCTTTTTCGTTATAGAGCCAAGCGAACTTTAATCAAACAAATATTTATTTCAACATTGATTTGTTCAGTAGGGCTATCAAAAACAGAAATAATAATCCTTATTACAATAATTTGCAGCGGTTTTGTTTTGGGTCACTACAAGAATAGTATGTCGGTTATGATTGGGTACTATTTTATCATTTCACAGAGCGGCACTTGATGCAGAAGAAAATTTATTCGCAATTTCAAGAAGAAATTCACTCTTGCGGAAGAAAGGTCACAAAATATGGACGAGAGAAAAACAAATTGGAATTGTCAGGTTGAATGAATGAAGAAGTTATGTTGAATAGAAGTGAAGAAATGTGAACCGGCGTGAGACAAGAAATAATACTACGGTTCGAGTCCTCTTAACTTTATGTTGTTGATCATAAATTATAAATTTCTTTTTGGCGGATCACGTCATGAATTTTTTAACGGGAAATACTGAAAAAAGGAGAACTTATTAACCAAGTTGGTTGAATTCAGCGCCACAACAGGGAAGAGGCATCGAGCTTCAACGGGCAGGGGTGGGAGGAGTTCATTAATTTGTCTGTCTGCAGAGAAACATCCGGTGTTGATAAATCTGGGGACACAGACCTTTTTCATAATAAATGAAAATCTCTGAAGGGGAGACAGGCAAGTCCCTTGCAACTTCGCGTCAACTCCAGAGTTGGTTGAATGCAGTAAAACACGTGAATATACGAAGTTACCCGTAATTTTGGGGTGGTTTCGCTCACCCTAAAATGTTCTCAGCGTGATTGCGTTCCGTGGAAATCATTGTAATTAATTTGAGTCAGCAATATTGGTTATGAATACAGAGATGTCCACTTAAATTGATCATATTCAACTGTTGAGTTTGCAAAATCACAGAAATTACTACGAATTAATTGGGTAATTCGACGCACACTCGTTATTTACCTTCAATGCACATCACGCACTACACATGCTGTTAATTGAATATCTTCCAGGAATGACTGTTCAAAGAACATTTGTCACAATAATATTGACAAGACATGGAACTAAGACGTTGTTAAATCGCTTGGTTGATATCGTGGATTGGGTGATATCGTTGATAGTTGGAATGTTCTCTCAGTCTATGCTTCTTCGTTTTTCGCCCCTCCTTCTGCATTACCCTATTAGTCGTCCCAGAAGTGGATTCCTGCTCCGCCCTCAAGACCTAGGCAGCACAATTTACACCGTCTGCCCCGCAGACGCATGGCCACTGCTCGGATGACCGAAAACTGGGTTTTTTTATTCTTTCCCAGGCAGCCGTTTGTGAGCATGGGCAGGACCATTTTTCGAGAGTATTGTGGCCATTTGCTTCTGAAACCTTTCAAATTCTTTGCCCAAGGATCCGTCACAGGCACAAACAAATGAGGGGAAGGAAGCTCTCATATCATCGGCTGCGGTATCATATTTCGCCGTATTTTGCTCAATAAGGGTGCAATAAGTGCTGAGTAATCGGTATTTCCTTCTCGCACTCTGGCTCGGTTTTGACTCCATCCCACACAATACATGCCATATTTGTGCACACATCCCTAATATAGTCGTGGCCTCCTTTCAGCGAATTTTCGTAAAAAATAATGCTATTGCAATTGCAATATCATTAAAAAATTTAAAATCAAAATTTTCGAAAAATTTCTTTATTGAAATCCTTTTGAGATATTCTGAAACGAATACTAGAGTTTAACATTTTTCATTTGTATATATATATATACTCGGCGCTTCGCGCCTCGCCGGATCTTTTCTCTTTTGTACTGCGTATAAAACGAGGATAATTTGCTATGCAATTCTTAGCCTGAATCAACTTAGTTTGGGAATATAGCCAGT
This sequence comes from Adelphocoris suturalis, assembly GCA_030762985.1. Taxonomy (NCBI): domain Eukaryota; kingdom Metazoa; phylum Arthropoda; class Insecta; order Hemiptera; family Miridae; genus Adelphocoris; species Adelphocoris suturalis. Next base: position 32,228,434 of record CM061048.1, read on the forward strand.
TACGTAAGGAGAGGGAAATTGGTAGCTTGAAATGTGAACATTTATCACATAAATCAAGCGCTTTCCAACGAGAGGCGAACGATTTTTGTGCGATGAAAACTGCGGAAGTTTCATTCCCCTAACAACGGCTCGGTTGTACGTGAAAAACACTGAAATTGTGACACAATCTATAGCAACTACTCAACTACTCGGTTGTACTTGAAAATCATCGTTAATTCGTTACGGACATTACAAAAAAATCCAAAGTCACTCCTTAGTTGAGTTTAACACTATATGTAACTCATTGTTTTGTAACAACGAATAAACTCGCAATTTTGAATAACTAGGAGTTTTTTCATTGATATTGTCGTCATACGTGGATTACATCCAAAATGTGATGTGAACACACTAATGACAGAAATTAAAGAACTAGGCTATGATCCGGTGCAGATATTGCCAGTACACCACCCTGACTAAAATCCCTCTCCCTTTATTTTTTGTTGATCTGAAGCCGAATCCCAAAACCAGGAAATATATTCTCTTGATTCTTTGTATTATTGCAGAATAAAAGTAGAACCTCCAAAACCCCGCAACACCGTGATTCAATGCCTCAAATGTCAGGAGTTTGGGCACTCAAAAAATTATTGTCACAAACAACCACGCTGCGTAAAATGCGACGCTTCTCATGCTTCGAATGAGTGCACAAAATCATTGATACACACTGCCAATTACAGAGGTTGTCCTGCGTACAAAGCATTACAAATGTAAAGGAATGCAACAAAGGGTACAATATCGCATAAGACCCTTGAAAACCGAAATCAAGACGACAGTAACAAAACATTCTACCAACTACCTCTACCAACATGAAACCTGAATTTCAACCTTCTTATGCATCTGTAGTTCGACATCAACACTCCTCCGTAAACGATCACTTCTTGAGAAGATTGATCAACTCTTAACCGTTATCACACCGCTAATTCAGATGATGACCAGAATAATTCCCACTCTACTGAACACGAAATGAATAACAAATCAACGAAAATATTCCGGGTGAGCACATGGAACTGTAGAGGCATAGGTAATAAATACCATGAACTTGTTTTATTCTTACGATCTTATGAAATTGATGTTTTGCTGTTAACAGAAACTAAATTGGCACCGTACAAGAATCTATATATTGATGGCTATAAGGTTTACAGATCTGATCATCCCAGTGGTAGGTAGGGTGTATCGTGTATGTACGACAACCCTGCATCACACATACTTGCAGCCTCTCAGAGTCGATCGTAAGTAGTTTAAAAATATTGAGGTAGATCGCCAGCAGTTCAAGTTTGAGCACCCCTGCCCTAGAGGGATAGAAAATAAATCAAGCATTTTAATTTCTCCCTTGATGGGAAAAACAAAAGATCATGGATATGTCTAGTACCTACTACTTACCAGTTGGTACCTACTACTCAATTGTATACCGACCATGTAGTGCCTTCTTTTCACAAGATTATTCCATTACGGTTACAAAACAATATTAGTTTTTAACTTAGAGTAATAAATCAGCATGCCTTGACACTACAATGGCTTAGAGGTCATGAAATGTCGTGGTAAAATGAGAGCATTCCAAAAAGTGGCGAACGATTTTCCTACAATTGTGACACATGTGCGATACCTTGGTCTTCACTTAGATGAGCGAATGACTTGGAAGGAGCATGTCACCTACCTGACAAATAAGATCCGACAGCGGATTCGCCAGCTTCGACCTCTGCTCACAAAACATTCCCCTCTCTCCATCTCAACAAAAAGACTGATATATCTTTCTCTCATCCGACCAATATGGACTTACTCATGTGGACTGTGGGGAGCAGCTGCAACATGTCACATTAATAAAATCCAAGTGTTGCAAAACCGGGTATTGTGATAACTGGAGCGGACTGGTTTGTGCGAAATTCAGTTCTCCACAATGATCTTGGAATCCCGATGGTGAAGACTGTGATCAAGGACACATATGTGAGAATGAGCAGCAAAATGGTGGACCATACTAATCCCTTAATAGCATCCATTCCCATCAATTCACCTGAACTCCCACCGAGCCGTCGCCTAAAAAAAACGTCGCCTTCAAGACGCTCTATTAGGAGATATGGAGTTCGAAAATTTGGAATAAACTGGATGAAGGGTAGCCACTGGGCTACACCTCACTACATGTGCCATGTGAATTAGGATCTTTATCCTACTATATTTAATTTCGAGCAAAACTGTAATGTTTTTAAACAATAAAGTTATCTAATTAATTAAAAAAAAAAAAAAAAAAAATTACTGTGATTGTTGGCCACGCACTTCGCAGTAGTTAACATAATATGATTGGCTAAATCGGGAGCTTTCGAACGAATGGGGAACGAATTTTGTGGGATGAAAAACGACGAAGTACCATTTCCCTAGCAACGTCTCGGTTGTAAGCGGAAAAAGTGTCGGTCGGGAAAAAAAAGTGTCGCGAAAAATTCCTTGACCCCCAGCCAAAAGACATATCCATGTCAAAATTATTAGGGGTCGGCCTAAGAAGTGCATAGCAATTAATTTTTATATTCTAGATAGGTATTGTATATGAAGAATTATATTGGCATTATGTTGGGACGACAGTGTCTATAAAATTGCTTAGTTGTATATCCCGTTAATAGATGATTTTGTGGTTACCTGTACGACTTGAAATATTTTCAATACATACAACATTACATAACTACCATTTTCCGTATGACAAAACGGACGACTTAATACCGGCTAAACTGCAATTATTCTTGGCTGCACCAACATAGCAAGGAAGTTTTGATGTTCCCCAAACTCCTCAAGGAAATGAAGGGAGATGTACCGCAAGGTAACAAGTTGGGGTCATCTTCCGCGTATACACGTGATGCACAGAAAAAGTATTCGAGTAACATACATTACTCCTTTCTATTTTGCAATATAATAAGTATGTATTGCAAATTTTATTTTTTATTGGGATTGCCCAAAATAATAAGTAAATGAATGGAACATTCACTGATAATAAATTCTGCTCAACAAACTGTTTTTTGATTCCGAAAAGAACAATTCTTTCATTCATCGTATGTTTTCATTTACTCTTAATATACCTAACTATAATTTTCAATATTACGTAAATATCACCCATCATCCACTGATACCTATTACTCCCCAGTCTTCCTATAGGAGAGATATAAATTTGATTGTCTTCCAAACCGAAATCGTCGGAAGCTATTTAGACTATTCTGAACCACTTTCATTTCGTTCCGGTTTTTCTGCCTGTCTGTGCGTGTGTCTGTTGTAGTCTGCAAATCTTCGTAACAAATTTCATTTCCTTAGTTTTAGGGAATTTGCGGGTAACAAGGACTAGGAGATGAAAAAGTGGAGCAGTTAGGTACCCCCTCAAAGTGCTGAGAATATTAGGCTGCTATAGTCAGAGGTTATCCTGAAAGCCGAAAGCTGAAAAGCGGCGGAAATAACTTTAAGAACGTCAGATACAAGAAACAAGAAGGGGGAACTATCCATTTCCATCAAACTCCCCGGTTCTTTCAAAATTTTAGGGGAGTGGAAAGAAAGGCTTGCAATATGAAGTACAGGGGTTAAAAGTTAATTGTTATGTTGTGGTACAAAGTTATTAATTTATTGCCCATTCTGCCTATGGTGGGGAGGGTGTGGCATCAGGACTATCAATAATAGTGTGGTTCACAATAACGCTATGCAATCATAGGACAAGGAGGTGATGGAATGGAGTGAAACTCCATTAGTCATCATCCCACGAAAATCGTTCACCACTCGTTGGAAAACTCTATTTTTCCCTGAAAACATCACGATGTTAAATTCGCCTCCCTCTTACTCCCTATTCCATGAAATACGTGATCAGTATGGTACGTACATATTCTTTAAATTAAGACTAGAAGACGTCAACAGGATTAAGAGGCGTTATTCATTCCTAGGACTAGATAATGTTATTAAGTATTCGACAGCAAGATGGAGCAGGTACCTACGTACTTGTTTTTAACATGGAATCATGTTTTAGCGATGGATCCCCCGCCGAAAAGTGAGACTATAAAGTGTGATGAAAGTAGCGCCAATAATTGTGATGATTTCCGCTTACAACTGAGTCGTTGCTAGGGATATGATACTTCGTCGTTTTTCATCCCACAAAATTCGTTGACCATTCGTTCGAAAGCTCTCGATTTATCCAACCATACTATATTAACTACTGCGAAGTGCGTGGCCAACAAGCTGAGTTATGAGCAAGGTTATATGAATAATTGTTTACACACAGGTGATCATTTTCAATAATTGATATTGTGAACATGATTGCAACCGCTTGTTAATTTCTGATGATTTCATTGAGCTGGTGTTTCGATTATGTGATTCATAGCAGGTGATCCGAATATTGCGAGAACGGTTTGATTTGTGAAGCGGTGGTTAAATCATTTTAATAGGTAATTTCTATACTTTACACTATAGGAAGCTGTAATTTCGTATGTAGCCTCATTATCCTCTTTCTATAATAAAGTGAATGTTTACTCGCGAGTTTCTATAAGGAGATCATCATCTCACAAGAGCTCAATCGTCGTGATCATTTCTATAATAAAGTGAATGTTTACTCGCGAGTTTCTATTAGGAGATCATCATCTCACAAGAGCTCAATCGTCGTGATCATTTCTATAATAAAGTGAGAGCGAGGAGCTAAAACATGATTCCATGTTTTTCACATTTTAGCAGTCAGGCTCAAAGTAATAACATCCGAGGGGGTCCAGGGGGGCAAAGCCCCCCTGGCGGGGTCAAGGGGCGGAGCCCCTTTCGAGCCCCGAAGGACCGAGTTTTTTTTTACTTCTTTCACCAATACAAAGCTTCCCTTTGAGTGAGGAAGCGGTAGGACATTAAAGGACATATCCATAACCTTTTGTTTCTCCCGTTAAGGGGGATAATCACCAACACTTTTTTCAACACCCAATTCTTCACAAAACTGTTTCCTTAAAGCTTAGTTTTTGCGCATCATCCTTGGTTACTGGAACGTGTATTATAGAAAATGAATTGTGATTAACAACTCACAACTAGAAATCCGACTTCGCATTATTGCGTGAATGGCGGGTGATTCGGGAAAGTCACATTTTCGCCAGTGAACTCGTTATCCTTGATCTGAAGGGTGTTAATGCTGTCAGGCCTTCTAGGAACTTACAGAATACCTACTGCAAAACTCATCATGACTGTGATTATGTGTAGCACATTTGGAGTGAAGAGAACTAACCTTAAACGGACGACTAAATACGGAGAACTAAATTGATTAAAAAGCTTTGAAACTGAAAAATGAGTAGGTACAGCTTGGATTTTCATAAAATATTTCTTCTTCCAACTTTTTGTACTTGATGAAAATCAGTGGAATCGTCATGATATTCATACGGTGGTTCATATTAATTTAGTTGTAATTGTATTCCTACCTAGGGTTCGAATTTAATAATTCAGTTAACGGAATTCACAATCATCCAAACTGTGATTGTTTTATATTTGTTTGATTACTCGTTCCACGTATAAAATGTTTTCGTTATATTACTTTATAAAGCTTAGAAAGAACAGCCTACGCGTAGCACTGAATTGTCCGGAAAAGGCTGGTGCCCAGTTGATCGATGTCATCGCCCTATAAACTGAAAGAGGCAAAATGCCCATTGTCCGAATCTCGCCACATTGACCAAAGCTTTTATCTCGGGCTGACATTGTCACAACAAAAGGTTGAATGTTAACTGATAGGTACCGCAATTTATCGCGCCTTTAAACCTAATCTTTTTCCAAATATTCGATCACTTGTGGTAGGTATATATTTGTAACACAAACGTAAGCGTTGGGGTTATGTATGGTAACGGACCATCTGACACTATTAAAAGCTGATTTCGAACAATTGTCGTAATGTTGCTCACGGTAACCCCTTATAAGTTCCAGATTTTTGGTAGGTCTTTGTCTAGAAATTTTATCTTCATATGTCATGCATGTATTACGGTAAATGTATTTGAATTGAAGTAAAATAGAAATGTTGAGAAAACCTACGGGCACCTATTATTGGCAGCTTTGGAACATAATATAGATACCCTCTTGCATTACTTATAGTTAGCTTATTATTTCCAATAAGTACTGAACGTTCGTGATCAACCAAGGCACGGAGGCGCACTGATCAGCTAATGAACCACTGTGCCTAATTGTTGTTCAACCGACTAATGGTGCTGTAACCCGAAATGGAGCTCCTTTGTGACATCCGAGCAGAATAGGTTCCAAAAAAGTATGAAGGGCCCTTGATCAGCTTTGGGATCTCTAAAGCTAATTCATTTCTTAATCTGAAGCTAATTCCTAACTTAACAGTGCTGAAATTTAATATGGAGCACCTTTGAGACACCTGTATTATCCAGTTACGAGGTGTGGAAGCGTATGTGGTCCTTCATTCCTTATCAATCCACGGTGATGACAATTGAAGTGGAGCGTTGCAGAAACACGTAGAATACAATTAATACATGAAGTAGTGTAGGTGCTTTCCCTTCAGTAATGACGGTAGACTGCTAGATTTATTATTTATTTATTGTAGCAACGTTTCTGCCTCCAACAGTGTTAAGGCCCTAGTCATAATGAGATAAGATAAAACTAGAGGCGAAAACCCACCTTAACCACATCAATACTATTATTGCTACGCGTAGAATAGAGTCCAAACAATCAGCTGAGAGATCTTTGAGTATTATTTCTTTCCTGATTGACCTACGGAGCTGAAATTCAAAACAGAGCGCCTTTGAAAAATATTCATTTCGATTTTGCAAGATACGGAAGGCACTTTTCAGCTGAGATTCGTCTGAGTTCGATCCTTTTATAATCGACCTACTGAAATTAGTTAATTGTAATTAAGGATTTTATATGAAAAAATGCTGCAAATTATTTCACCAAGGTTTATTATTTCTGTATAAGATAGCCCTTCAACGCAGATCCTTGGTCTAAAAGTATTATACCCCGTATACATTATATTATAATCAAAACTTGGTGTTTTGCGCCTCTCAAAACAGTTCACACCATTAAGAACATATCCAGGACCACATAATTTTTCAATTTTTAGTAAAATTCGGAAAATTTAGAAAAAATGCCCAGAAAAGAAAGGTAGATGGGAATCGAAAGAAATTATCCTTAGAGGTCCCACAGCTGATCAGAGCGCTTCCATATTTTGTAAATGATTTCTGCGTGTCCCAAATGAGCTCCATTTCAGGTTTCAGCACCATAAGTCGATTAAGAAACAAATTAGGCTAAGAGGTCCCTAAATCAATAGGAGGTCATACCATTGGGCCTACGTGCACTGATATTGGTAGTTTTCAATGCGGTTTTTAATGTTTCACCAGTTGCGATCCACTCCCGTGTTGATTCATTTTTTTTCTTGTCAATGTTTTAGTCCTAAGGGGGAGCAAAAGGTGTACTGAGCAGCAACCCAGTTGGTTTCGTTCGAGTTTTTTGGATGATATCTATCAATGAAAACCGAAAAAAAAAGTCTGGATGGCACATAGCTTTCTTGTTTGAGTATCATGAATGTATAGATCATTGACAAGTTTTAAAGGTTCTTGAAACATTCCATAGCGGTAAAGAGTAAATCAAGAAGTAGCGTGAAACATCATAATTGGTCAATTAAGTTAACGAAAGAATTATACTCAATATAATTTACGTTTGCGCATGCGTAGAATGAACTGATTAGTTGGAAAAATGAAATAGGTACGGGACAATCTACAACTTAACCCGCGTATCACTGATCATTTTGTCAAAATCGGTTGAAAACTGTGGAAATTAAGGTCGTTACAAGTATTTAACATTGGCGCATGCGAAGTAGCTATTAATGATGCAATCATGTTGAAATTGATAAGGGGTAATCAAATCGTCTTCTCCCAACTAAAATTTAAACGAAATCGAATGACTAGGTTGTGAAAAAAAGGAGCTTGATAGAATTTAATTTTGCGCATGCGCAAAGTGAAGTATTACTTCGGCGAAAATGAAACTGATAGGGGACCATCTACAATCTAACCCGCATATTCCCTGACAATTTCATCAAAATCGGATGAAAACTGTGATAATTAAGGTCGTTTCAAGGATTTCACATTGGCGCATGCGCTAATTGTGATTTTATAATTAATTGATATTAGTTATACAATCATGTTGAAATTGATATTGGTTGATGAAATCATCATTCCCCAACTATCATCGAAATTTGAGCGAGATCGGATGACTAGGAGTGAGAAAATATTGCTTGGTAGAATTCACGTTTGCGCATGTATAACGGGATCTCGTGATGCTACATTTCGTGTCGATTTTTGAGTTTATATGCCTAAGCAATGACATGAAAACGTCTATAAGATGGTCATAAAGAGGACACTAGCAGTAGCAGAACTAAAAAACACAGTCCATCGAATTTCAACTTTAAGAACATTAAAACCCATACCAAATTAAATATATGATTGAAAGATGAAAGGCTGCTTTATAAATATTTGGAACTGAACGTCAAGTTATTAAAGTTCATAGTATGATATTATAGTTCTTTATAAACCAATAATAAAGACATTCGAAAAAAAACAACATATTATACCTAGTTGCTAGGGATGCGTCACAGTCAGATATTCATACGACTTCATAATCTCATGACTTGCTTTCTGTTCTCAATGAGCGTAACATGTATTCATTTTATTTTTTAAATTCAAATATATTCAGTTCTAAGAATTTTGACTCCATCTGCACTCTCCTACAACGCTTTTTTTTAGTCTCGTACTCTTGTACGATCTATGATTTTTCAGTTTTCTGCACTGGTAACGTCACACTTGGCAGGGGGGGTCCTTGCCAGGCAGAAGGGGTGCTTTGACACCAGTGTGCGAAATATTCAAAAATCGTAGAAAGAAAACGACACATCGTATGAAAGTGCGGATGGTGTCAAACTACTTGGAATTTGATATTGTTCCATTCCAAGAAAATTGTAAAAGTACCTTTTTCACACCCATAGGTAGGTATTGCTCATTATGTACGTAAAGTTGAGTGAATTTTACCCCTCATTCCGACAGTTTTGTTTTTGTTTGTTTGTTTTGTACGGACCGAATCTTCCAACCACAGTGGTTCAACACCGATCCTGGTACCTTTCTTAAACGCATAACAAGAATGGACCCACTGGCTCCGAACTCTTAAGAACTATCAGAGACGATGGACATTGAAGTTGAAGATTTACTTGAAGTGTTGACCAATTTTCTAGGTTCTAACATTGTTTAACAAGTTTATAATTTTACAAGTTTAACGATTGTACTGACTATAAAACTGCAACAGCTACGCTCGTAGCTCTTTACATCAAAGACAAAAATTAAATATATTTGCTGCGACACAAAGTCACTCGTAAACGATATTTTCCGAAAATATCGACCAGTAAAAATAGTCCTAAAGTTGCTGGCTAAATTTACTTCTGGAGGCGTATTGGTAAATTCTAATCCTTTTAGGTACAGCCCGAACTAGTTAAAACTCTCAATCGATTTTCGTTATTCCCTATTTGTTGTTAGGCATTAATGCTTCTGAAATTTTAGCAAACTTCGTACACAGAAGTTCTGGTCGTTCCTGCTTAAATCAACCAACATTTCCTAAGAACCAGTCCGTAATAAGAGCAAACTCACAATTCTAGCCATTCTCCATTTTCGCATTTTTTTATCAGTTTTTTTTTTTTTTTTTTTGGAATTTTGCAAAAATCGCGCTGTTTAGAAAAAAAGTAGCCCTTCCAATGCTAGAATGTTTTCCGAACAAAACTGATATTTTATCTCCAGTCAAAAGGTAGATATCGTCCTTAATAACACTGAAATATATAATTAATCAATATTTTATTATAATATTGAAACTTTTATATTGGTACCTAGGTACATATATAAAAATTGATAACTCCATTTTCATTTTCATTACAATAGCTCATATTTCAACGCAATAATTTTACATAAGTTCATTTTTGTACTTCTATATCTGGGTAATTAAAAAAGAGCAGAAATTCTAAATTTCGGATGTTATATTTGGATCAAATGAATCGATATCGACGTTTAAAGGGTAGACGATGTTCATTGAACATCCCTTCGATTTATGAAGCCAGGTCATTCAACGCACCTTATGCGATAACGGAGGTAATGAAAGGGTCGAAAAACAATGAGACCCTCAGGGCTGGAGTATCGAGGTGAGGAATGCGAGGGTGAAACAGGCCAATGAGATATGAGTGGCTCGGGACGTGTTGAGGGGACGTCGGAAGGGAAAAAATCAATAAATAGGCATAAAATGACCGGTCGATGCCTTCATTTTGGAAAACAACGTCGAGGTTCAAGTGCTTACCACCAATATGGGTGCGTACGTGTACTGATTGTATAATGTGTTTGTTTTGTGTATATGGTGTGAATGTACTTACGGTATGTGACGCGAGCGTTGGCGGCTGAGAGATCGCGAACGACGTAAGTTTTAGACGATGACGCGGTCGGCGAGATCACAAAGGCGCTTAGGAAGCGACTGACTCACGCCGGCCTCGCACCTCGCACCCCCGTCGAAGGGGGCGGTTTCCGTTGGGGTGGGGGATGCTAGGGGTGGGTTTTCAACCCCTCAGTCTTTACGAAGGGAGGAACAGATCGATTATACGGATCGATAAAGTGATTCGAATGTAGTCGAGAACGTTTGTGATTAATCGTTGGAACTCTAAATTATGTTAAAGAGGGGGGAATAATCTGGGCAAGGTCATCTGACACCGCGTCGTGCCGCTCGGACGCTCACGAGGCGCCGGATGCGTCTACGCTCTCACCATATCCACCTGCAGATACGGTCTCATTTTAATTAAACCTGTTTGGTTTCATTCAAAAAATGTGGACTGGAGATGGTATCTGAAAATTAACATTGGTTTGTGGGAGTGAACGAACTGTCAGAATAAGTGAACAACTTAAACAATAGTTCGGGGCGAATATTAAGTACAGCTTCGTCATTCACAGGGTTCTCACCTAATCCTAGACTAGAGAGACTTAACCCTCTATTGAGCTAGGATAACTATGATAGCTTGTCTAATCAAGACGCACCATTGGGAGGACACTACTACAGAGGCTGAGATGTACGACACACAGCAAGGCCGATGGACACATAATTTATTCTAGAAGAAATCAGAGAATCTCTCTAAAATTTGAAAAAATAGGGTGGGTTGCATAGTTTCCTCAAAATTTATGGAATAGAATAATACGCAATCCAATCAAGTGTTGAATTGAGCCGTATCTTGACTAGTGTGGGAATTGGTTGAAATATATCCCATGAAGTCCAATCTTAAAGTAAGTTTTTTTACCCAAAATTAAGACATAGTTAGCTTAATCGGTTTTTTTTAAATCTTTCTTTCTTTCCTATTATTAAGCGTAATAATTATTACGTTTGTATTTTTCACTACGCCTAGCAATGAGTGTGTCGTCAAGTTTGCCGTGTGAGACATCCTACCCACACCCACATCTGTGGGAGAACGTTATTTTTCATAACCATTAAGTATTTTTTGTTCCTCTAAAGTACTTAGGTATATGAATATGAAAATATGAATGTATGTATGATAATATGAATGTATGTAAGATAATATAAATATGTATGTGTATGATAATATGAATGAAATAAATTAAATGAAAAGTATTTCTTAAAAATCTCTCTGGAATGGAAAGATACAATTTATTGGTTGTGAAACAAATTAGAGCGCCACTGAAATTAATTTGGCGGGGGAGGGGGGAGTCAACTCTTTGGAAGTGATTTTTGAAACTGTAAATAAATGTCACTATTCGTGATTCAAAACTGACAATTTTTAAATGTACAATGACGGTATGATGACATCTGCAAGAAGAGGATTGTAAGAACTATCATATGTCTAACTTAAGCCCAATATGTGTCTTTTTGGCTCGAACTGAGCGAACCAGAGAAATTGGTCTAAATTGAGGGGACTTGGTCCCTTCTCAACTGAACTTCTAATTTCAATTGTTGCTACATCAATCACATAAGGGTACGGGTACAAGACTAGTTTAAACCTCACTCAACGTTTTCGTAGAGGACATAGTTTTGGTGTGGTGTGCAAACTCTTAAAACCAAGCTCATTTTGACATGGATATGTCTTTTGGCTGGGGGTCAAGGAATTTTTCGCGACACTTTTTTTTCCCCACCGTACACTTTTTTCCGTCCCGACCGACACTTTTTTTCCCGACCGGAGCATTTTCTAGGCCTTGATTTTCACGTACAACCAAGGCGTTACTAGGGAAGAGTAACTCCCACTAGTTTCCATAGTAGGAAAATCTCGTCGATCGCCCACACCCATTGCTTGAGAATGCTCTCAAAGTTTTACCAAGACATTTTATGACCTCTATGAAGATTTATGAGTGTCAAGGAATGCTGCTATTTTTTATTTACTCTTAATGATTAAAAAAGATATTTTGGATAGGCTTGTTTTATAGATTTTTCTAACCGTAATGGAATTCAATCTTGAGATAAGAAGGCACTACATGGTTGGTATACAATTGAGTAGTAGGTACCAACTGGTAAGCAGTAGGTACTAGACATATCCATGATCTTTTGTATTTCCCATAAAGGGAGAAATTAAAATGCTTGATTCGTCAATGTGCCCAAGTAAAGACATAAAATGCCAAAAATTTCCTGACACATCCGCGTAACATCCTCGGCCGATGTATGCTTTTTCAGCCAAATTTCATAAACTTTGGTCCAGTAGTTTTGGAGAAAAGTTTTCTCGGGATATGTCGTAGGCCAAGCTTTAAACGGTCGAGAGGGATGGTTTAAACGGTAATTCGAAACGAACTAAACCACTCGCCACGAAGTTGTGGAAACCCATTTCAAAACGGAAGTTAGTGTCAAAACAAAAAATAAAGGAGTTAAATCGAATTTCGACGGTTAGGCCATCATCAGTAACAAACAATAATTGAAGACACATTAGAAAGGAAACAGTTTTTATGGTCACAGGTGAAGGGAGATTGAGTCCCATTGGTCAAGAGAAAGGAAAGAGATTCGTTCGTTCTACGTTCGCGAATCATCTTAAGGAATCCAATCATTATTACTCGTAAAATTTTTTTGACAGATGACAGTTTGTAGAATTTCCACATTTTTGTCCAAAGGGAGGTATGTGGAATGTACCTACTGTAAAAATTCGAAATTATCAAAACTGACAGATCTGGTAAATGTTTAAATGAGGATATCCCTCAATATATTTCACCACTGATAAGTCCATTTCTGTAAATCTTGCAATTATCCCTTCAAACTGTTGAAACCAGTAATTCTTCCCCTCCTTCACTTCATCTGATTAGCTATAATCACAGGACAACCTGTACAACCGGTACGGGTTGTACCTCCTGCCCCCTCTCCTTTCTCTTGACCAATGGGATTCAATCTCCCTTCACATGTGACTATAAAAGCTGTGTCCTTTCTAATGTGTCTTCAGTTATTGTTTGTCACTGATGATGGGCTAATCTTCGAAATCGATTCAAGATTGTAACTCCTTATTTTTCGTGGGAAAAGACATCGTTTTTTCACTAAGTTCCGTTTGATGTCTGTCTGTCTGTGGTACCCTTGTCACACCCAAAACTATACCAAGCCTCAGTCCGATACCGATGAAATTTTCAGGTATTGTTCGGATTAGCTCCTATACGGTCCCCTATAATTTTCCAAGCCTTCAAATCAGTATTAGCCAATGAGCATGCGCAAACGTGAATTTCTCGTAGCGTCGATTTCATATCATGTGTAAGTCCGATTTGGTTCAAAATCGGTAGGTAATCCTGTATATAATATGTTCTAGAAAAATGCCCTGTAAAGTACATTGCGGCCAGTCGAATAACAACCATTGAACACGCGCGAAACTAATATCGATTGACACAGGCAAATCTCCGAGTCTAATGGAAAGATTTTGATGAAATATTCAGAGACTGTGTGGAATAGCTTTCATTGCCGTCACATAAACAGTAGTCTGTGTGCATGCGCAAACATGAATTTATTATAGCGTCAACATCTATTATTCTGATTTCGTTAAAACTCGGGGCGTCGATATATATATATTTATGTTCTTGGGAAATTCCCTATGAATTATAACACGATTAGTGGAGTAATAAGTATAGCGCAAGCGCAAAACTGATATCGATCGACACAGACAAAACTCCGAGACTAATGGACCGATGTTAATGAAATTTTCAATGATTGTGCGGTTTAGCTCCGACACGTTCCCTTATAAATTGCATTGCCTTTGGAAAAATCGTAAGTCTGAGCGCATGCGCAAAAGTCAATTTCATATAATGTCGACTTGTACTTTGTTCTTCAACTAATTCTGTTCTTCCATGTTACAATGTGTGAGGAAGCTATACTGCTCACCCAACTTGGCAGCCGTTTTTTAATGCGTCTTTATTCGAACTTGTGCTATTTTTATTGATCAGTATTTATGGGAGTGAGGGACTTGAGTCAATTTCTGCCTCTCCGAAATAATGGCTGTTTCTCCCGGATCAAAGCCCCGGAATTAAAACAACCCCGATCTCAATCTTCTACCCCCTGTGTATCCATCTTCCTACCGCCCCAGGAGGTTATAGGTTTCCTATGATCTTTTTATGCCGAACCCTCGATGTTCTTGTTACGACGTCAAGAGTACTGGAAAGATTGATTTGTTTTGGGGATAAAATAATTCATTCAGCAGCTTCGTAGTTTTCGTTGCAAACTCAAACATGGTAGTTTCAGAACTGGGAAAGGAGTCCAACACCGTAACCATTACAACATAATAAAAATTATGGAGGGAAAAGGGGTTTTTTCTTTTAATATGGAACATGTTTTTGCCATCATAACCCGGCCAAAAATGAGACAAAATTTACGTAACATTTAGTGCATTACGCTCCTATTTCTTGATGATTATTGCTTACAACCAAATCGTTGCTGTGGAGCTGTATCTTAGGCATTTATGATCGTACAAAAATCGTTTGCCAGTCGCTGGAAAGCTCTCAATTAACCTATCCGAATTATGTTAACCACTGCTCAGTGCTTGGCCAACAATCTGAGGTATGAGAGTGGTTGTCCGAATAACGGTTTGCTTGTCTATTACCAGACTAATAGTGGTTAATTTTGTAAACATGATTGCAACCAATATTATACTGCACTACCATGGTGTGACAGCCAACTCTCCGAAAGTCACGAATAAAGAAAAAAGAAGAAACGAAAAAACAGAAGAGAAAGAAACCAGTGTGTAACAATGGAAAAGGCTGATACATAAAAATAAATAAAAATAAACATTTCAAATATATATATATATATATATATATATATATATATTATACTGGAAAGAAACTTGAAAATTGATAAGGAATGCTCTCTGGGACATTAATAGACTATTGAAATTATGGGCTCTTTCCTAATCAGCTGATTTGACCTAAGTTCTCTCCTGTTCTCCCAAGGAACATGTTCATGTTCTGTCAAGATTTATAAGATTTAGGACTTATTTTTTCAAAGCTCAAAATAATGATACGATGAACTGAATTGAGGAGATCTCAGAACTACTTAACATTAATGCAGACGTTCCTGCAACGGTTGCCGTGATCAAATTAATCAGCTTTATTACTTTAGTAGGTATAATACACCTTTGTGATCGATTAAGGAAAAAGCAATCACAGCAAGACAACAAAAAAGGAACCCATAAAAACAAGTTTTTACTGTAACTCTTTCTTTTTCTCATGTTCTCGGTTAATTTTATTGTTGTTTCAATATTTGGTAGTTTCTTGGCAACAGTAAATTGAAACAAAATCACATTGATAATAACTTAAATTAAATTGACAAGGAAAATCATTTAATATTTTATTGACCCTGGATTCGTTGTCCTTTAATTCGTTCTCCTCCTCCTCACTCCTCCTCCCTACAATACACAAAACTTGTAAGGTGTCCCATATTAAATTTCAAATTTTCAAAAATTTATTTTCTTCGCGAAAATTTTATAGATTAAAATTTACGCCAGCATGAACTCGTGTGCAAAATTTCAGATCGATTGCATATCGGGAAGTGGGTTAAAAATCGATCTGAAATTTTGTCTCAAGATCTCAAGAATAGAATCGAAGTTAAAAGAGTTAAAAATAGGAGCTATGATAGAAAATGTTTGAAGGAACTGCAACAACACTAAAAACTGGAATTTATAAAGTACTAGTTTGACTAGAATTTCTATAATAGCATTAATATACTTTAATCCTACTCACCTGCCATGTGAGCTTGTAGTAATTAAAATTAGTTCAGTATATTTGTGATATAGTAGAAATTCTATTCAAAGTAGTACCTACTTCATAAAATTCCAGTTTTTAGTGTTGTTACAGTTCCTCCAACGATTTTTCATCATAGCTCCTATTTTTGTTATTAAAAACCTTAATGTTTTTTATAGTGAAATTAGTGTTGTTGCTGTTATGTAGAAAGTAAGGTAAAATTGTATTACTAGGATTATTTTTCAAATAAATATTTGGCACTATTTAAATAATAATTTATTCAAAACTATTGGGAGAATCCCCATCAAAACTTTTGATGACTGCAGTGGTGAATGATACCAAACTTCCTGTACAGTTTTTCGTGGACGTTTTTTTGAATATCTGAGCATAAATACTCATTAGTTTAGAATTTATCTGTGAGGATATTAGTAAGTAGATCCCCTGAAGATGCAAAGCCCCATCGTTGAGAAACGTCGGGAATTGAGTACCAGTGATCCAAACAAACAAGTGAATCTTTCTAATTTGTGGAACACCTAAAGAACAGCTTTGCGCGCAACCTAATTTAAATGTTGGAATCGAGGTTGGATTAGATGATAGATGTAATTATGTGGGTATCTAACGAAGAGTAATATAATATGAAGAAGATGAAAATGAAACTAGAATCAAGAGACGGATTTGAATCACGAAACACTTTTATTTGAGACGAGACACGTTAACTAGCACAGGCTCCTAGACACGATTGACTTGACCGGGAACAGGACAACGTCTCCTTCTCAACGCCTCCTCCTGGACTTGCTCTTCCTACGCCTGAAAAGTTAAATTCATTAAACTTCATTCTGGCTAGAAGTATTTCAAAAGTTCCAGTAATGCACATTATCGTATGAGGGAATTTGTGTAAATTGCCGTACTATGCTATGTTACATTGTTTTGAAAATTAAGACCTTTGTAGGAAAATAATTACCAATGAAAATTAAGGACATTGAGGGAAAAGAACTACTAATTTTATGGCAAAAAATTCGTTCAATATTCTGCAACTCAAGAGATTTTGGTTTTTCAAATTTTGGAGTTTTATCGAATTTTTAGCACATTTTAAAGAAATTCAAGTACCTACATTTTTCAGCATAATTTTGCACATACATTTTTCAATGTTCTATTTTATATTAATGAACTTTATTCGAGCAATATTCTGCTAAAAAAGTATAGATTTAACGATTTTTAGCAATTTTTTGCCATTTTTAGTTATGTTTTCCGCACTTTTTCAGCACAATTTCAAAAAAGTGCTGAAATTTTAAAATTTGACTGAATTAATGTGCTCCAACAATGCTGGCTAATGAACTCGATCTTTCGTTTGGAAAGCTTGATTTATTGGCGCAAGAACAGAATTTTTATCTCATTCCTAAGGAGATTTATCGTCTGGAAGAACACTTATACATAAATAAATAAATAGGAGAGACCGGGGCATGTTGGCATGAGGGGTACGTTGAATTTTTTCATTTAATTTCCACCACCGATAATTCGTCGAGAGTGAGCAGATAAGTCGTACCTCCCGATATTTCATGCTCTCGTGATCATCCACTGAATGAGCGCTGTACACAATATCTTCTTTCTTTTTCAAGAACTTTATTTTTTACGAATTTGGAAAATGCATAAGTTTTCATGGAAAATAACCATCACTCGAGATTGTCAGTGCAACGAAACGTGCGCAATTCAGTAATATTTAGCAATCGATATTTAGAATATATAAGCAATATTTAGAATCAGCGCAGAATATTGAAACTTGGGATGAGTCGATTCCCGATACCGATTCTCGATACCACCGATTCTTAGGCATTGGTATCGGTATCGAGAATCGATCGCCTAAAGCCGATACCGATACCGCCCGGCGATGGGCGTTTTATTACACTACGGTACTATTGCAACCATCTAACAACGAAGATGGTTGTACCGTGCAACCGTTGTTACGTTAGCATTTGCGAAATATGAATTGTCCAAAACACAATTTACAATTATAACTGTGTTCACAAGTAGACTTGTGTTATTTTGTTTGTGACAACAAAAGCATTAGACAAAGCTATGTTTTCCAAGTATAAAAGCCTAGAGCCAGTCTTATTTGGAAATACCTTACAGTTACCGACGAAAAACTAAAAAACCAAGTCAGTCTGCTTAACTTGTTTTATTCAGAAAGAAATCAATCCTAGGCAATAAAAGTTGCCTATTAATTGATACTTGATAGATAACAAAAAAATATCAAATTTTGTATTTGCACAAATCAAATTAACTAAAGCCTTGAATGAAAATTTTAAAGAATAATTCTTATTACAAATTCTAAATTTCAGATTTATAAGAATTAATCTTTAAAATTTATTTATTTGAATATATTACTAGTATATTCAACTTCTTCTATTACTAGTATATATATTACTAGTACAAGAGGAATTTTTGTTTTTCACCTACAGGTAAGTTAGGTATTATGCGCCGATGGTATTGGTATCGAGAATCGGGAATCGATTTTTTAGGTATCGGTATCGGGAATCGATAAATTTTGGTATCGACAATTAGTATTTAATTGCAACAAGTGACATGATTCTGAGGTATTTCTTCATGCTTCATCACTTAGTTTTTTATAAATTATATTAAGTTCATCAGTTGGTATCTGCAATGCCATTGAAAAAACGTAGATAAACCTACCAGTGACACGTTTCTCATTAGGTAAATTCCTCAACATAGCAGCAAACTGCATCAAGTTTTTGGCTTGATACCAATTTAATATCACTGCAATATTCAATGTGAATAAATACCCTAAGTTCATACATTCAATACATACCTACGTAAATAAAAATACATACATACAATACATACATAAAATCATTTATCACATTCTATACTACCATCTCTTTCTATACATTAGAATACCTCCCGAGCTCAATATCGTTAATTTCGCACAATCAGCTGGATTGCCTACACTTTATTGCACTAAACTCATTCACCCATAAACCTTCACACTACAATGAAAATGGGTTCCCATTCTACAAAAATGTCTTGTGAGGATAAATTACAAATACGAATGGCATACCTGGGCTTGCTGCGCATCGTCATAAAGTCAACGCAGTCCTGCCTCCTCCTTCCCTTCTTCCTACAAAAATAGGAAGAGAATTTAATAAATGTAACGCTGTTTCATTTGGACAGTTTAACATATTAAACAACCAATAAGAAGGCCTGTTTGTAAACAACAATAATATTGGAGATTTTAAAATTTTAAATTTATTTTAAAATTAAATTTCCATCATCTGTATGATGAAGCCCCCTTTCTGGGAAGAAGCGTAAATTGGAATCGTTAATTCACAAACTTGGGGAAGTATTCGACGTGGTTAGGTATCAAGGTAAGTAATCCCCTAGTTTTTTTGAGGGAGATAGCTAGTAGTTATATTACCCTACAATTCTCTTTAATGTGCTCAAAAAATGCTGGCCAACGAACTAGTCCTGGAAGGCTTGCAAGGACTGTGCAAGAATACATATATCACATATGAAAAAGCATTAAAACTCTAGGATCCTTGTTGGAGGATAGGGCATCTGAAGAACCATCACCAGCTTCCTTCTCAAAAGCCCTATATATATGAATTGGTTTTAGTAGTGAAGAACCAAGAGCATGATCGTATGAGCAAATTTTCGTAATATATCGGACTACATTATATTAAATTGATTTGAAAATTGAGCTTTCTGGGTGCAAATAAATGAAGAAAAAACAGGAGTCATAACCTCCTACCGGATCGTCTAGGACGAGCTACTGTTGATTTTTTTACAATTTGACAAATACATAACCTACGGATTAATCCTTACATTATACATCCTTATTTGAAACAATGTATCCTAATTTGATAAATAAGAGCATTAAATTTAGAGCTAGATTCGGATCGTACCTCCTTGAGGAACTGCGCCTGCGTTTAGTTGCTTCTTGAACGATGACGTTCCTCCTCCTACTCCTCCTCCTGAAAAATTATTAAACATAGGGTTAAATTTTTCAAAGCCAAATTTTGTAGGTAAAATTAACTGTCTTACTTTAATCGCTTTTGACTGTGTGACTTGCATACCTAAAATTGGTTTTGTTTTTATTTTTTTGCAAAACCAGTAAAAACTTAGTTCTAACTATCAAGTACAACCTTGAAGTTTTAGTCAATAGGTAGACGAAGTTCAAGATAAATGTGTCTTGGAGTAGGTAATACACCAATGCAAATTTGGACGTTAATATGGCATTTTCAACACAAATGAAACTTATCCAAACCAAATTAAACCTTTTTCAAACCGAATGAAACCGAATTAAACTTTCTCCGAACCAAATTAAACTTTTTCAATCACTAGAAACTCTCAAAATGACCAGCATGAATATTTTGGTCATATTCCAGCATGTAGATGTGTGAAACTGACTTATAATGTTTTTTTGGAAGATATTGTGTTTGGAGACTTGAAATGTTTTATGAACGTATATAGACTTGGAAAAAAAAACTCAAATGACAAGCTTGAATAATAAGGCAACTTTTAGCGAATTTTTGTAGAAAGTGTAGCAATTGCATAGGCTCTGAAAATTTTACAATCTAAATTTTATTTCATCGTTAAAATCCGTTTTGAGGCATTCTGAAACGAATCCTCGAGTTCATTTTTCATATATGTATGTAGTATTCATATATTCATGCGTCATTCCAGACACATTCTCCTTAGGATTGAGATTGAAATTCCGTTCTCTCACCAAAAAATCAAGGTTTCCTAACGAAAGGATGAGTTCGTTGGCCAGCACAATTTAGCACATTAAATTTGTCAAATTACAAAAAAGGTGATTAAAAAAAAATCACTTAAAATGACTAACGGTTAAAATTTGTTAAATTTATATTTCCAGCAGAATATTGCTCAAATTAAGTTCAGAAACTATGAAAAAGAACATTCTAAAAATTTTCTACAAAATTATGCTAATGTACGTACATAAATTTCTATAAAAGTTGATAAAAAAAATCTATAAAAACTGCAAAAAAGCTAAGATTAGCTTGGAAGCAGATTATTATCTAGAATACGTTTACCATAAAATTAATCGTCAACAATTTCCTAGCACAAAAGCTCAAATTTCAAAATAATTCAACAATATACAATAAGATCATTTACGAAAATTCGCTCATACGTTCACGCTGTATGACTGGAACAGTGAATTTAGGGCGCCCGTGTACAGTTTTGGGGATAGTTAAACGTTGATTTCCCTATCTCGAACCGAAATAATTTGAAAAACTTTCCGGGTACCCTAAATTCACTGTTAGAAAAAAGTTACCTTCTTAAGTTTGTCATTCGAGGATTTTATCCAACTTTTTGTGGAAAAGGGAGTATTACAACAGCCGTTTGTTTCAGGTCTACATACATCAACAACACAACATTAACACAACATTTAAAGTCAGTTTGTTATATTTATGGTGGTCATTTTGAGAGTTTTTAGTGATTGGTTTAATTTGGTTTGTTAAAAGTTTAATTTGGTTTAGAAAAGGTTTAAATTGGTTTGGAAAAAGTTTAATTTGGTTTGGATAAAGTTTAATTTGGTCTGGAACAATGAGACGCGTGTTGCTTAAATTTTTGAACACCGAGGACAACAGATTCTGAATATTTTGCCTACGCAAGATATCGCAAGCTATCTGCAACCAAGGAACCCCTGAAGCAAAATGCAAAGTGAACAAAGATAATTATAAAGTGAATCATAATTTTCGCAAGCGACAATAAAACCTTGGAGAGAAGTGGTTGTGATACCATGGAATACTTACTAATCAGCGGAAGCTTGCTATTTTAATCGATACTCTGAAAATGTCAACGAAATCTAAGTATTTTTCCCAGCTTTTCACCGAATAAAAGGTAATTTTTTTTCTTGCAATTTTCAAAGTACATTTTCCAGCATGATTTCGTGTATAATATTTTTAATGTTCTAATTTATAGTCAATAAACCTAATTTCAGCAATATTCTGCTAAAAAATATAAATTTAACATGTTTTGTGTAGTTGTTAACCACTTAGTTATTTTTTCAGAACATATTTGAAAGTGCTGGACAACAAACTCATCTCATCACTCAACTCATTTGGAAAGCTTAATTTCTTGGCGAAAAACAGAATTTAAAACTCAATCCTGAGGTGAATTCCTTGGCGAAAAACAGAATTTAAAACTCAATCCTAAGGAGGATAAATATATAAATTGTTCAAATCTAGGATTCGTTTCAATGAAGTCGAAAATTTTTATTTTAAAATTGTTGGAGTCATTGGAATAGCTTCATTTTCCAGATAATGGAAGTTAATAAATGTATAATAAATTATGAATTTAAAGCATAGACGTACTTCTTTCCCGTACGCTTCCTGCGTACGCTTGCCTCCATGATGCTCATTGTCCTTCTCCGGCCTCTGCAAACAACCACAACCATCATCAATAAATACTAGAAATATTATTCAATAATTACAAGAATGTCAAATTGGACTAGAAATGTCTACAAGCTCATAATGTATTTTTTTGATCAATTATCCTTCCTTGGGACATTATTGATTATTCGCCTCCATTTTCAATTTTTCAGATCGTTCCTAAGATCAGATAACGCCTGAAAAATATATTTTTTCCAAATAAAATTCAATATTTTCCCAATAGGACTCAGCATTTTCCAAATTGAACCCACCGTTTCCCAAACGAATTCAACATTTCACCAACTAACTTCAACAATTTCCAATTATAATTTCAAAATTTCCTTGACAGTTTTTCAAATTGATTTTTCCAAATTGAATCCAACGTTTTCCAAACGAATTCGATATTTTCTAATTAAATTCAACAATTTCCAAATAAAATTTCAACATTTTCCAGACAGTTTTCCAATTTGATTTTTCAGCATTACTGCATTGACTCCAAAATAATATTACTATCCCTGAATAGAATGCGGAGCTCATCCCAACCTTAATTAGGCGGAAAAGTGCTCGGATTGGTGGTCCTTCTCACACAGAAGGGAAACTAGTTTGTAAATGAAGATCAGCCACCCACCGGTACGTAATCTGTAAGGTATTATTAAACTGTTGCAGAAAGGTACATGCTTTCGAAAAATGAATAATATTTTCAAAAATTAGTAATCAAATATTAAACGAAAATCTACCGATGTAAGAACTTTTTAGTATACTATATCTACTTTCTAATCTTAGTAAAGTTTACAAGATTTATAAAATGTTGAATGATTTGAGAAATGTTAAAATTCAATTCGGGATGTTGAATTCGTTTGGAAAACGTTGGATTCAGTTTGGAAAATGTTGGGTTTAATGATGAGTCCTATTTGGAGAATGTTGAATTTGAATCAGAGTTGAAAGTTGAATCTGATCTTCGGAACGATCTGAAAAATCAAAAATGGTGGCGAATGATCAATAATGTCCCGAGAAAGAATAATTTATCAAAAAGTTCATTGCGATTCTTATTCTGATTTTTCTCTAAGTTGAATTATAATGGAAAATGTATAATTCCATATGGAAAATGTGAAGTAAAGTAAAATGTAAATGTCTTGTAAAGTCTTGTTAAATCTTCATCTCAATTTAAGGACAAAGGCTTTTCATGTGAAGAAGCCTTGTTTTAATTCGAAAATTATTCAATTAAGGTACTTATATTTGAGTTTTATTCAGATGTGGTAATGTTTTCAATCTCCATATAGTTGCGATACGAAATGCTGGCCTCACAATTATTGCTAGCTGAAATTACTTATGTCAACTCTTTTCGATAATAATCACATTTTTAGATCTAGAATTTTAGCAATCTTTATCCACCACCTAACCAATAATAATGGAATGTAGCTACACTTTTCTTTAGCTACCTTGAATGTAGCCACATTACGAAATATCCCTGAAAATATAATCGAAGTTTAAACCAAAGCTGTGGAGGAAGTCGTGGTTGGTCATTGGATCTTTGCGTTCGAATATTCCACTAGTGCTTTACCTCTTATCTTTCTTTTTATTGGACATTTCCCACTATATGATTTATATAAAGTTTTTTACTACTACCTGAATAATAAACTTCATCCTACAAGAATATCAAATATGGATTGAATCTAAATTATATAACCCCCAAGCAGTGAACAGTGTGCCGCTAATGGCCTAATCTCTGAAATACAAACTTCCACCTAATGAGGACTATCCAAGGCGGGAGTACTCGGATATCAACAATTAACTATGACGAGAAATGGCAACACAAATAACTTACCCCCTCAAACCACCCATATTGACTTTCAATTTTCAAAAGGCAAAGGGTACCATTGATCCACCTCAATATTCGAGTATTATGAGATTCCTAATGCCTTGCACCTAAATAGCAATAACGAAAAAGTAATAACCTAAGGTACCTATTTCAGAGAGGATGGAAAATAATTATTAATAATCATAAGATCATTACGATTTTCTCTTCGATCTTCGGTTCTTCCGTGCTTCAAGGATGCCTGCTTCTATAACCTCCTTGGTTCTTGGCGTGTCTCCCAGGTCTCCAGTCTTGTCCATATTTTCCAGTAATTATGAGTGCATAAATAAATTTGAAAATAATTTAAGCAGTTCAGAAAAATGACCAAAAATAAAATACAAATTTCCGAGATGATTGAGAGTCCGAAATGAAATGAGTTCCAATATGTAATTTATAATTTCTTGTTCTGGTCACATATGATTATAATCATATGTTCTTTTTTATTATCTGAACAATTGACTGAAGACTGTAAGTAGGAAATATAGAGTGTTTATGCTTTATGGCTCAAATGGTAAAAATAGTTTTTGTAAAATTGAAGCTAGTGAATTATCTGTTTAATTCCAAGTCCGAATTTTTGAAAATTTCCTTCTGCGAAACCCGCTTCGAGGTTCGAGGGATCCTGAAGCAAATCGAACAGTTGAAACGCTTTTTCATATATAACATTAAATTCCTTAAATTAAAAAAAAAATGTATAGAACCACTAAAAGTTGCTGAAAACGGCTAGATAAAAAACAGGGTTCGAAATAGATTTATCTTTCTTTTCTTGGAATCGATCAATATCTGATTTTCCGCTAAAATCGCTCAATATCTAATTGTGATTTTATTTTTCCGCTAAAATTGCACAATATCTGATTTTCAGTTTAATTTTTTCGCTCACTGGTATGAGTTTTATTTTCTGAGCGATATTTTTCGCTCAAAAACTCAAAACGCCTTCTGTTCTTCAAAATTAATCAAAGTAATCTGAAATTTACTACACAGGCTCAGTTTGGGACCTAGTTGATATCCCATTATCCCACAGCCCGGTAACCCCCCCCCCCCCCCCCATCACTCAAACACCACCCCCTAATAATCAGGGATGCTATTGGTGGAAAATTATAAGTTTTCCGAGTCATGTGAGGAGGCCTCGTATCTATAAAATTTTGGACCCCAAATGGATAAAAATGGGTCCCGAACTTTTCTAAAGTATCCGGTAAGAGAATTTAATTTTAATGGAAAAGTATGGAATGCTTTGATTTTACGTAGAGAATTTCAGTGAATTTTTGTTGAAAAAAAAAAGCTAGTGTAATGGATCCAAAAAATCAAAAACTTGTATTCGCAACTTTGCGCAAATGCGCAAATTCGCATGCGCAAACGTAAATTCCTTCAAGCATCTTTTTTTTTTTTTTTTTTTTTTTTAAATATCTTTACTGTGAAGCGTAAAATCGCGGGGTCTTGGAACTGTAAAAGTGTTAACCCTTTTCAAAGGCACGATGCGCCATGTTCTGATCAAATATTACACACGGGGTTTAATAAATATAGTTCAATGATCTGCGTAGAAGGGCTATCTAACTCAGAAATGATAAACCATTGTGTAATCATTTGCAGCGTTTTTTTCCTCGACATGTTTTCCACATTTACTAAAAACGCGTAAAACTATGGGGTCCTGGAGCATTGAAGACTTCAATTGTTTCAGTAGGCACGAAAGGCAAAGTTTTGATGAAACACAATGTATTTATGGGCTTAAATAATAATAGACCAATGATGTGCGTAGAATGGCTATCTAATACATAACCGTTACCTTTGTGTAACAATGCGCAGCTTATGTATTGGTAGAATTACCTACATTAAATTTACCTTGTATGAATCTTTCGTAACTGAATTATGTAGTAATAATGCTAATAATTATCAAAAATCTTAATACACAAGCTGGACATGGCCACTCATATTCGCAGAGCTTAAGCAAAACGATCCTACATGAAATGGTTGGCGGAATTTATTACTATAACGGAAGTGCAGTACCTCTGTGACCGTATAGTGTGCTCTATGTGATACGATCATCAGATGACCCGAAATTCCAATTTGCTTCTATTTAAGTAATCTTTTTTTTTTACCCCGATCTTCAAGGTTCTTTACTTCCACATTTCAGAAATTCGGTTTAGATCGGAAATTACAGCCTCAGAGCTGGAGGGGTGTAGCTGTACTGAAAGATTTGTTTGTCCTGATTTCAAAGAATTCAAAATTATTAATGAGGCTGTTCAGAGTCAATAGAGCGAATAGTTACAACGCCTTTTAATATCCAATTGGAATTGTCATGTTTGCTGGTTGCAGTGTCAGTAGATATATGTGGCAAAATTTCCTCTAAGGTTGGGCATTAATAAGGTCCCTAATCTGGATGTGACATCAAATTTCTTCATCTCTTACCATTTGCAGGGTACTTAATAATATACGCTAACCAAATGGCCATAACTGATGCTGATTGGTTTAAGATTACCTTATTCTAGTCACTCGGTTTTTGATCCACTCGAATCCTCATTTGCCAGTCATCATAACGCAGAGTTTTTCAGAGACCTTTCTCTGTAAACAAGAGGCAAACATCCCCTCGAAAGAATTAGGCCGATGACGTGTCAGGGCTCCCCTCCGTTCTCCCAACTCCACCTAACTGGAGGGTGCATCACAGACAATGCGGCGCCCAGCAGCCCTCGCCAGAGCCGCTTGTTACGACCCCAACGTCACACAAGCTTCATTCATGAATGCACTTTTTGCAGTGGCTTCACTAGGTATTGTCACAACCTCGTTCCAGAGTTCATGTTTATCGTGTCAGTCTAAATGTTAGGGAACTTGTCGAAAACTACCGATATCATTTTGATTTGCTCGATAAACTTGGTCTAGGTTTTGGGTTCGCTAAGATGATTCAGGCTGTACTTAGCAGTTCTTTCACTAAGTATCAGGTATCACAGCTTCCGTATCATCAGGATCCTACCTTTCCTTCCCTTCTTTCTGGCTGCCGGGATTTAAACATTGGTCGCCCGTGTGGGAAGTCAACGGATTATCAAAGCTGGACTCAGAAGAAAATATATTCTGGGCATCTGTGTGATATGGAGGCTGTGGCTAATATACAGCAAAAACGTTTATCGAGAAATCCGGGCGACCAGCGTTTGGCACTCGCTAGCCGCTACGGTGGTCTCCCAACACTTGCATCGTCTCAGCTGATTGTTGTAATCCTCCCAGGGTGAAACTCAAGTTCCCAATAATATCATGTTCCTTATATCGTTAATCTAATTGTGACCATGACACAGGTCGAATGTTTTGCTGGTGGCCATATATGAAGGATAGATGTTCTCTTTTATAAAGAACAAAAGTTATTATTCCGCCAAACTTTGAAAAGTCAAATGTTCATAACACCTACGTCGCTGAAAATGCATCGTACCCTACATTTCTCCGACTTCCAAAACCGCAGACCTCACAAGAACCACTATGCATTTTAATCCTTTCATTTCTTCCACAAGAAATTGACGTTAGGTATAAGAAATACGCGTTTACGCATTAGCATAGAATAATATTGATCCTACGGTAATGAAAAATATATACCGTCAAGAAGCTAAAAGTCTGATCGGATAGAACTTGTTACAATTCTGGGCGTAGACTTACCACAGACAGAGAGACAGACAGTTCCACCCAAATTGATCAGCAAGCTTTAAATGAAAAACGCTGCAAATTATTTCACAAAGGTTTATTATTTTTTCAATTGAGTTTGATCGTAGTTTTAGTTGGCTTGCGTACCTACGTCATAAGACCCGTCCAGACTCTTCGGCGGGTCCTATTTCGAGTTGCCACAACCTATACTTCTATAATTATATACGCATTACATACGCATACGCCTTAATAATATCATTATCTAAGTACGTCCGAAAGGTCGAGAGGATATGTTATTAAATATGCGAAAGAAAAGCATTGGTATTAACACACAAATATGACCTAGAAAAAAACATTTATTCATGCCTCGAAGGAACGCTGTACCCACCTCATGGTGCCGCGGTGTATTATATGGGTATAACACGTAAAAGTAATAAATATCCATTCTCCAGCCACCACAAGGTGCCGCGGCGCCTCCTCTCACTCCACCCCCCGCTCACCCCCCTCACCACCCACCGTGACCCCCTGCCAAGCGTGCCAGGCGTGCGTCTAACACGTCTCAACTCAAAGCCTTGAAAAAGACACTTTTTTGCCCGTTTTTGGCTCATAGCATCTATGCGAGTAAAGCGATCGGGATGGTTAAACGTTAGGACCAACTAGACCCCAAATGGAGTCTATGTGCTAAAGAACGGGTTTTTTAAGTCAATTCTTAGGCCTTTTATGGCCCGGACGGCGAACGGCGGACGGCGGGGGAACGTCAAGAAGCTCAAATTTCTTCTACGCGGAAACGAACTTGTTACAATTCTGGGCGTAGGGGGGGGGGGGGGGGTTACAGAAATTTTTTGCAGACAGTTCCACCCAAATTGATCAGCAAGCTTTAAATGAAAAAAGCTAGTGGAAATTTGATTTTGGAAGACAAAAACGCTGCTAATTATTACACATAGTTTTAATGTTTCCCTACTGTAGATATCCATTCGACGCAGAACACTGGTCCGTAATTATTAGTCCTTGTTTATAGTACCTATATTTACTATCGAAACTCGGGGCTTTGCGCCTCACGAATTGGTTCACTGAATTTTAGCATCAAAACCCTATAATTTTACGCTTTTTAGTAATGTTGAAAAGCAAAACGATCCAAGACTGAGTCATTAATTGAAGGTGTTAGGTACTGAAGCTGGAAGTGTAAAATTATTAATTTTGATTATATACGTACAACAAAATTCTGCATCCTCTATAATTTATGAAGGGGCTCAGCCCACCATGCCCCTCCTCAAACTACGCCACTGGTGAGCATTAAACGTCAGATGATAATTATTTCTGATGTTAATGATTATCAAATCATCCTCAGTTCTCACTATTATTATCTAAAAATCCTCCCTATTACCGAAGATGAATAGTGTGCTATGACGATAAAAAAAAGCTACATGCTTCAAAAAATATATTGGTCGCACAATAAGAGAATTTCAGTATCGAAATAATTACCTAATATTTATGAAAAGCAGCCAGCGTGATGTTATCTTGTTCTTCCTCCCACATCCTTGTTTTTCATTATTACATTGTTATTAGGTATTACATTACAGATTCCTTCACTAAACACCCTGCTACTAAAGTAATAACTAAGTGTATTTATGGATAGGTACGTACTTGGTATTCAAATTAAAAAAGTGCAAGTACAGTATTGGTATCTACTCAAGCGCCTTCTAGAAATGAAGTATGCACAGAGCATATCACATCTGTTTTGCGGGTCTGCATCCATGCTAATGGAAGGAGCCTCGTAAACTCTTCGAGCGTAGGTATCTATATTGTCCGATTTCAGCCGAAGTCGTGGATTCGTGAAAAACCACTAGTTGCACTTATGACTTGAAAAATAATGCAAGTCTACGGGATGTTCCAAGTGAGTTTTACCCTCCGATTCCCCAAAACTTGATATCATAATTTCTCCATACACCTTCTCATTAGGACAACTAGTGACAACGAATTCCATCCATAGGTAACCCCTGAATTTGAAAATATTGTCAACATTTCAAACGCAATGAAATCAATAAAGATACCTCAAAAACCCTCATCATAAATTCAAATTATCAAATTATCATTTGTATATCCGCAAGTCCCAAAACTACCCGCGTAGGCACCAACACTAAAGAAAGCTGATAAAATAGAATAATAAGGATGATTTGACTATAGATAAATAAATATTTTAGAATAGGTTAAATTTTATGATGCAGCAACACAATTAGCTAACTTTTGTGATTTATCGTAGTCACGTAGGTACTTTTTTTTATGTAATACGTTTTGAAAGATTGTGCGCTTGGTATACGTAATAAATAATTTTTCACTTCATATACATTTTATTTAAAATAATAATAATAAATTAATTAATGCAATAAAATAGAAAAATTTCATACTGTCAACTACAAAAAATAGTTTTAGCATCTTTTGTCATTGTTCTAGTTTACAGTTGACAAACATTATCTTAGTTTACTCCGCTTAAAAAATATAGATTCTACGAGTTATCATTATTTGATTGCAACAGGAAGGAATCTCTAATCGATTATTTTTTACTTGCATGTTGAATCCCTTTCAACAGAGCGAGATAGCATGACTAAGTAACTAAATTATTCCAAATTGTATCATGCGTAGAAGCTACCTACCATTGGTTCGTAAGTTATGGTTTTGATAAGGGTTAAAACCTGATTCCCATAATATTTTTTATGGTTTAATTTATTACGATCCGGACACGGATTTTCGCCGCGGCCGAAAAACGTAAAGAGGCGTAGGTATCTTGGAGCGTTAACCAAAAACGTTTGTAGGCAGATGGAAGAGCGGAGTCACTTAATTTAATATCGTGATCCACATTGGAATATTATTTGTAGATTAATTATTAATAATATTGGTACCTACTACCGATGCACTAATATACTATCAAACTCCTGCAAGCATCATCTTGATGAAATGCAATGCTGGCACGTGGTGCGGGTCCACATTATCCTGACTGAAGGAGCTCCGGCCACCCACTCTCACGCCGAAAAATATAAATCATTATGGATGTGTATAATAAATCAAACTAAATAAATTAAAATATAAACATAAATTCCAATACTTAATATAAAAAAATATTCTAAAATCAAATTAAATAAAATGTCAACATTGTAAAGAAATGAACGTTAAATTAAAGTGAAGCGTCACCGCTACAAACTGATACGTCGTTACATGGATTTCCCTATGCCACCGTAAATGGCATACTGTCTTTCTAGGGTGAACAGGAAAAAATTTAGCTTATTCAGCTGATTTGACTGGAGGCCGTCATTTCGTTGGTTTTTTGATGTTCCAGAGGGATTCCCTCCTGTAACATCCTTTCATTTGAGAAGCTTGAGTTAATGGCGCAAGAACGGAATTTATATCTCAATCCTAAGGAGAGTTCATCACATCATCAGGTCATATTTTTTTGGAAACACACGATTCCCAAATTAAAAACCTTCAGAAGTTTACTGTTTTATTTTCAAGTAGTAGGGTGATTACTGGGGAACGTGTAAGACTACCAGATTTCACGATAGTCCCTTTACAATGAATTTGGTAGAATTTTTTCTTATACTCAAATTTTGTCCCAAGGCACAATCATCTATTTACTTCGGGTCAATGACGTTTGTAGCATGTGTGTTTTTTAAAACTAAGAATCACATTTCAATTGTCTTATTGAAACAAAATATTAATGAGAATAAATAATATAGGTAATAATAAAAATTGTAACCACTCTGAATTTTTAGGTAAAAACATATGATGTGTTTGTTACAAGAAGTCGGTTACTATATATGATAGATTTGAAAAAAAAAAGACTCTCGGTTTTTGATGAACACAATTTTTCTAAGCTCGGCATCACATCGTAGCAGTCTTATCCCAAAAAGTCGTTGAAAATTCATGCTGACTTTTCCGAAATATTGAGATAAAAGCAATAATGTAGTGCTTGCTAAAACTACTCTAAAAAATCTAAAACTAACTTGTTAGGTTAACAGCTAACCTATGGAAGCAAACAAATATTCACTGGAACACTCGCTTTCACAAATTAGAACACGTTCTCTCCCTCAAATTATTTGGCAAACATTATCTTACATCTCCGACCCTCAGCTGGATTTGGCAAAACTATGGTCATGCCCCATCCCGTCCTCATGTCTCACCCATATGTCCGACCCCAAATGTCACCTGGCATACTTCTTCGACATCTAGCCAACGGAAAGAGTTTTAACACAGAATGTGTTTTAGCCATGGATTAACTAGCCGAAAATGGAACGCGGGATGGTAACGAAATGTGTGACGGATGATTTTCACGTACAACCGAGTCGTTGCTAGGGAAATGGTACTTCGTCGTTTTTCATCCCACAAAATTCGTTGACCATTCGTTCGAAAGCTCTCGATTTATCCAACAATATTATGTTAACTACTGCGAAGTGCGTGTCCAACAAACTGAGTTATGAGCATGGTTATATAAATAATTGTTTACACACAGGTGATCATTCTCAATAATTGATATTGTGAACATGATTGCAACCGCTTGTTAATTTCTGATGATTTCATTGAGCTTGTGTTTCGATGATTTGATTCATAGCAGGTGATCTGAGTATTACGAAAACGGTTTGATTTGTGAAGCGGAGGTTAAATAATTTGAATAGGTAATTTCTATACTTTACACTCTAGGAAGCTGTAATTTCGTTTGTAGCCTCTTTAGGACATTTACTTGACGATGCTCAGGGTCCGGATCAGATGTGTGGCTCTTGAAGCTAATTTCTATGCTTTACACTCAAGGAAGCTGTAATTTCGTATGTAGCCTCTTTAGGACATTTACTTGACGATGCTCAGGGTCCGGATCAGATGTGTGGCTTTTAAAGCTAATTTCTATACTTTACACTCTAGGAAGCTGTAATTTCGTATGTAGCCTCTTTAGGACATTTACTTGATAAATCGCTCTTGATTTATCACGAATTTATTTCGTATTTTTTTTCGTAGTTTCATACTATAACTATATAAATTGAGGTTATAAATGAATAGTAAGCAATGACGCTTGTTTGGTTGTCACTTGGTTGCGCGACAACGCAAACACATTCTGTGTTTCAATAATTTCGTCCGAAGTATTTAAATAGAGGTAACCGGGGGTCCAGGGGGCTTGCCCCCTGGCGAGGCGCGGAGCGCCGAGTTTTTTTTTTTTCCAAATTTTATGCAGCGTTACTGTTGTCAAAAATTTGCTTCACGTGACCCACATAAAATTTGGTTGCGTTTGGGAACACAAGTTGAACAGTTTCCCTCGTTATTCTGCTGGTTTGCGTTGCCCCAGGTTCCTACCTAGTCTCCTTCTTCTTCCTCCTCTCCCAAAAGATTAATTTATCAAGCATATTCCATATGTTTTTCTCTATCAGAGTTATGTAGAGGCACTTCACTTGCCGCAACAGAGCTAGAATGGGAGCAGTCAATTTGAATAAGTTTTGTAGAAGTCGATTTTGTCTTCTTCCCTTTGGCAAACAGCATGCAATCAACTGTTTTCCCCTCCCCGTTTTGATTTCTGGATCGGTGTTTTTTTTTTGGCATCCTCAGCTTTAGCTGCTTCTTCAAGCACATTCTTTCTCGGGAGTGTGAGTTAAAATTCTTGATTTTGGAAATAGTAAGCGGTTGTTGGAGTTATTCGAACATGTCGAACTGTTTTCACCTTTGGCTTTAAATTCATCCCAGTGCCTTTGAAGCGTACTTACCGCAGTAGCTCCATGAGTTGACGAATATTTAATTCTGAAATCATTAGTTTTTGGCTACACGTAGCACAATAAGCATAATGAAATCTGAGAATTTTTTTCAAAATAAGTAACCCCCCTCCACCCTTATCTTTTTCTACAATTTTTGATATATCGAAGTGAAACATGTGAAGCAGTTATGTGGTGGCTGATACCAAGTTTTAAACAAATAAAAATCAAGAAAACATCACAATGTTTTTGGACCAACCAAGGGGGAGGGGGATTATCGGATACTTAGAAACCAAGTTTTTCATTTTTTGCCGAGTGACGCCTCATTTTAAAGATTTTTTAGAGTAGAGTACGATGGTGAAGACAGAATTAGGATATCTTATTCCGTTCTCGGATTAGAGCCAATAACCATGAAGAAGCGCGATTCATTCTGTTTCGGCTCAATTCGGAGCTTGATATAGCTAGTCGTTTTCAGTGTTTAGGATTAAAAAAAAAAAAAGAAAAAAAAAAGAAGTGAATCCCATCTCCATCAGGTTCCTAATCATGAGATGTAATGTGCACTTCGTCCAGTTGATCTGGAGTCATTGGCGTCAGCAAGAAAAATTGGTCCCTTAATTCTTTTCAGGTGTGTATCTTGTAGTAAGTACTCCTTGTAAAATGGGTTTGCTAAATTAATGAAGTTTGAAAGTTTTCCGATTTTGATTTAACTGTTTCTGAATTTAGTATCCAAAAACGAATTCTACAGTTATTGTGCAGGAATTAATGAAATTCATTAGCAGCCATTGTGATTCCATCCTCACTATCCACCAAAATCGTGTGGTTTTAGCCCCTAAGACTGCGAGAAACAGATGCTTCAGGGAATTCAGTTTTGCGGGAGACCGAGGCGAACAATCCTGGAGGGTATATCATTGGAATAATCCACACTAAAATATTGGAACTATGGTCCAAGGAATAGGAAGCAGTAGTGGAAACTTGTAGAAATGTAGCGTACTATATGTACATAATATATATAGAAGGTATAATGAGGAATACATTTAAATTAACAAAACATTTTATTAACAATTATACAAATCATTATGGTACAATATATTATATAACAGCCTTTGGTGAGGGGTATTTACAAATATTTTGGTGTTGGTTTCAGGTACAAATGAGATCAGGAGACTCGCTCACCAGCCGTGCTTGGAGTGAATGATTTCGTGGTAGACGTGTTTGGTCTTGTAGATCGGCACGGGGACGGGGTAGGGCTGAGGTACAGGCACGTGGACCTTCCGGACGACCTCGACGGGCACGTGTTTCTCAACAGGGTAGGGAACGGGCTTCTCGACGGGAACGGTGACCGTTTTGTAGACCGGGACCTGAACCGGGACGTGGACTGGGACCGGATGCGGCACCGGGACGGGGTGCGGGACGGCGACGGGCACGTGGTGCGGCACCGCAACGGGGACTCCGCGGTACTGAACAACCGGGACGTACTTCTCGACTTCGACGTGCTGCGAGATGAGCTGCGGCCTGCAACATTGATTATTGGAAATTACAAGCAAGCTCAATTAACACAAAGCCAGCACAGCAAAACAAAAATATTCGAATATGAGGAAGATACTAATAACTAAAAAAGGTTCTAGTCATGCAGCATGATCGTATGAGCGAATTTTCGTAAATCGATATTATTTTAAATTGATTTTAAAATTCAGCCGTCTAAATAAAAACCAATTTTTTAAAAACCAATTTTTATGGGAAAAAAAAAAAATCGTTCTCAATAATATTTGGCAATTCATAAACGATTTTGGACTTTAAGCTTTTTTCAGTTTTTACCTATTTTATTAGCAAATATCAATGAAATTTAAGTAAATTTTCAGAATAAATTTCCGCATAGATTTCGAATGTTCTAGTTCATCGTTAATAAACTTCTTTTGAGTGAAAGTCTGCAATAACATATAAATCAAACGATTTTTAGCCCTTTTTAGCCATTTTTAGTGATTTTTCTAAGAACATTTTTGAAATTAACCAATTTAATGTGCTCAAAAAATGCTGGCAACAAACTCATACTTTCGTTTGGAAAGCTTGATTTTTTTGGCGCAAGAACCAAATTTTTATCTCAACCCTAAGGAGAGATATCGTCTGGAATGACACACACACATACACATACACACACAAATCCACACAATTTCTATTTAAATTATGAAAATCTTCAGAAATTTGTATTTTAAAGTTTTTGGAGCCGTTGCAATAGTCTCATTTTTTACGAAAATTGGCTAAGATATAGAAACAATTCACACAAATTGTGGATGAAAATATTACCATGTTGAATCTAATGGGTCTGAATTTAATACTTAAATGAGTTTGGCAGTTTAGCACATGGCCAGAACTGTTTGAAATGTAATCGTTCATGGGGGAACTAAAAGAAAGGGAGAACAAAACGGCCAATCACCTATTATATTTTATTCCATCTACTGGAGCATCTGACCGAGATATTTCCAGGAAGGTGCGAAATGGAGGGTATCGGACGATTGGAAGTAGTCTAAACGAAGAACACAATGGGCTTCTTCTCCTATTTTGTTTTATTCCATCAGCAGGAAGATCTTCCCGAGATCCTTCTTACAGGAGTAGTATGGATGCTATAGGATGATTGGTGGCCGAAATAGTGGTATTCCGAAAGCTGAATGACTCATAGGGGAACGCCATAGCCCCCGCGTTCGCAGTTTATGTAGTTTGGGATATGTCAGCATAGGATTTGACGCCGTTGACCGGTGAAGAGGAATACGATTTTTAAAATCAAATATTAGGGAGCCTCTCAGTCGTACATTACCGTCTATTGGTTTGGCAACAATGAAACTGATACGGGACTATCCCCTAGCCCATACATTCCCTAAAAATTTCATCCAGATCGGATGAAAACTGTGGAAAATAAGGTGGTTAGAAGAATTTCATAATTACATATTGGAACTTGTGCAGTAGCTATTAATGATACAACTAAGTATGTTGACATTGATATAAAAAATTATCAAATTGTCATCCCCCAACTATCATCCAAATTTGAGCGAGATCGGAAAACTAGGGCGTGAGAAAATGGTGCTTGGTAGAGTTTACGTGAGGTATTGAGTCAATAACGGTGAAATTGATATTGGACTTCCTACCCTGTAGCTTGCACGTCCTCTGAAAATTTCATCCGAATCGGATGAAAACTGTGGAAAATTAGCTTGTGACAAGGATTAGCGGACACAACACACACACACAGGCATACCTGAACTTTGTGTTCCTAAACACAATAAACTTTGAACTGTTGTGATAAGTGTACAAGGTTCGGCATCTTCATGAACAATGACCTGGTGACATAGAATAATACCCATGTATATAAAGCAGTTTCATAATGTTGTGCTGTAATGTTCATAACGTTGTTGATAATGTTGTACTATTTGACGTATGAATTGTAAACACATAATAAATGTAATTTTGTAAATATTGAACCGCCTTTAAACGTTATGGGAGCAGGCATGAATAAACTCCCTCATGCTAGGGCTTACTAGTGTGAGGGGAAAAAAAAATAAAAAATAAATAACTCACATACAGACAGACACGGAACCAAAGTAGTTCAGAATGGTCTAAAACGTAAAGCGCAAGTGGAAATTTTGATTTTGGAGACCAAAAATGTTTTCTCTCCTGAAAGTTGAAACAATCCTTCCACTACCTTTAGGTAAACTTGGAAACAAAAACAATTTAAGGCCTTTTTTTAAAGTCTTTTTATAATTCGAACTGTCAAAATAAAGAAACGTTATGGCATAATGACGTAAAGCCTCACTTCGTGGGATTGTTCTTACGGAAATGCGAGCAAGTGTACGTAGATGAGGGAGACTTACGCGGGCAGAGCGTATCCAGGACCATAAGAGGGTGCGTATCCTGAAGGGGCGATGCCAGGGTAGCCGATCTCGTCTCCGCCGATGCTCCGCTGCCCTCGTTCCTTATCAGCTGAAGGAGCCTCCTCAGTCGCCGCAGAGCCGTCCACAGCTTTGGTTGCTGCGGTCAGTGCCAGTGCCGCCACCACCGTCAACTGATGGGATCAAATTAAAAAAACGGATTTTGGTATAGGATAATGTGCACTTTTCGCGCATGTATTTAAATCCATGTATCCAAAACGTTACCACCCCTACGTTATCATCACATTCCTAAGAGTGACAGACACTCACAAACATATAAGCTCTTCATTTTGAGTTCAGGTCCATGTTTTAGTACCTACATTTTTTTAAAATAGTTATTGAGACCATTACTGCACATGTAATATACCTCATTGGCGGGAAAGAGTAAATATCACATTATTTTCGCTTGTTCTAGGCTGACATCATGGCATCAGTCCTTGATTGTACATAGTATGCACCTGAATCACTGATCACTGAAACTATATTGTCACTTATGTATCGCGGTCTGGAGAGGCGTCTGAAGGGTGATGAGTAAAAATTGTTAAAAATTTTTGGGGGAAAAAAAAAAAAAAGTGAAAACTGTTCACAGTACAGTTGAATAGAACTTTTTCCCTTTTTTCTCGCATAATTCTCATCGAGGACCAAACCTAACAACCCTTTAGCCCATCAAGATGTCTAGAAAATAATATAAGCAATTCTTAAAAAGTTCCTGAGCATATAAAATGTGATTTTTCATTGAAATCCACCCGAGGGTTCATTAAACATTCTCAATATCAAGATATGAAAAGGGTACATAGAAAGCTAGCAAGAACCACTTATTTATTTAAACACGGGCAAAGCCCAATAGCATAATATTAATAATATAGCAATACAGGAACGGTAATAGAGAATTTAAGTAATGAACAGCAATAACAATAGAATATAAGTTAATTCAACAGTAGAAATAAACAAAATAATACAGGTGCCTAAAAAAAAAAACATTCGGTAAGTAATGCATGCATTACAGGGACGTCCCTATCAATGGATTTTATATAATTTTGGGTGAAAATTTAAATAAGAGAAAGAAAAAGTATTATGATATCTTAAAAATCCCCCCCCCCCCCCCCCCCCCCATCCATGCGACCACTTTACCTACGATGAATTTGAAACTTCCGATGTTGCATAACTTGATTAAAATTTGGATCGAACAAACAATAAAAACAGTCACGAAAAGACTGATGAATATAATAAAAATATCACGATTTATCTTTATTACACCTACATTATTGGTCTTAGATTATTAATGATCTACGTATGAACATTTTGATCAGTGTGTGACACAAATTTTAATGGAGGGTCATTTTTACTTATTTTTAATTTATCTTGATTTATTGAGTACCAAAATTTGTTTTATTTAAAATACTCTATCTGTAGACCTGAAAGTGTTTTTGTTGCGTTGTAGCGCTTTTCTCTCGCGATAGTTTTGGTTAAAACGTTTTCCTAGATTCAAAATATAAATATTTTGTTGGCACTTTTTCACTTACGTAGCACCTCATATTATGTTTCTTGAGTCTCACGAGATGACCGAACACGAAACGCACAGTTGTTGAATGAGGGTTGTTAAGGCCGGGTGGTATATATAGCGAAATCCACCACTTTCTACCCGATGAAGAACATTATGCAACGAGGGGAGCTCTGCCGGCCTATTGTAGGCACCTAGTGGCCCACTTGTGGGGAAGTACGGAGGAATCGGAGGTGGCCCACTTAGGGGACGGACGGCGGGATAGGAGGTGGCCCATGCGGGGTGGAAGGGCAGCGGTCTGAGGTGGCCCACCGAGGGTAGAACGGCTGATGGGGGTGGCCTCATCTGTGGGGTGGGAAGAGGATCCTGCAATGACCGCTGAACTTGACCAGTGCGTCGATCCTCATTTCTCCTCTGTGAACAGAAGGTGGAGAAATGAAAATGAAAATAATGAGAAAACGCTGCAAATTGTTACACAAAGGTTTATTATTTATGTATTAGACAGCCCTTTTACGTAGACCTCTGGTCCATAATTATTAAACGCCACTTATAGTATATTTAGTATCGGAACTCGGAGCTTCGGACCTCACAAATGGGTTCAATCCATTACAGCAGCGGAATCTCACAATTTTACGCTTTTTAATATAGTTGATAAACAAAACAATTTATTACCAAGTCATCTTTCCAACAATTTAAAGTGTTACCTATACTGTCTATTGATATAATCTAATTGGTCAAATTTCAAAAAATGTGCTGACAAAATCACTGAAAATGGCTAAGAATTGTTAAATTGATATTTTTTAGCATAAGATTTGTCAAATAAAGTTTATCAACTATGAAAAAGAACATTCAAAAATTTATGTAAGAAATTATGATAAAAACTTGATCTTCATTAAATTTTGTTTTAAAAAATCTATAAAATTGCAAAAAATTCCCTAAAATCCAAAATCTCTTTTTGAATAGAAGAGTATCATTTAGAATACTTTTTTTTTTCCACAAAATTAATAGCTAACATTTCCTTTTCACTCATAAATCTCCAATTTCTATACAACTTGAAATATACAAAAAAAAAGAGACTTTTTCTCCTATTTTTGGCTCATAGCACCCATGAGAGTGGAGCGATCGAGCTGGCGAGAAGTTAGGACCAACTAGACCTCAAGTGGAGTCTATGTGCGAAAGAACAGATTTTTTAAGTCAATTCTAAGGCCTTTTATGGCCCGGACGGCGGACGGCGGACGGACATTTCAAATTTGGATTCTACGCACCTTGAAACGTAAAGTGACAAAGTTTGAGGGGGGTTATAAAAATTTTTTGCTATACGATCACATAGGCTTATTATTGGAAATAATAAACCAAAGTGAAAAACTGATGAGAAACTAATGAAAGTAGGATAAAATAATCAGAGATCTAACTGGTAACTTAATGACCAACTCTCATTTTCGGAGAGTTCTGTTTGGCCTTGAAAACCGAAAATCCCAAAATTTAAAATTTACTCATAGTAACTAGGTTCAATTATTGCAAAAATCTATCAAACATTCAAAAAATCTACAATTTCTTTGATTTCGTTGAAATTTTTTTGAGTAAGGTCCTCAAAAAATGTCACTTTGGATGTGAAGTCGTTTAATCCTCTTCAGGATGTAATCCAAGCTCTAACCCTAAGAATTGTTTAATAGAAATGCGGTTTGTGTCAGTGAGTGGCTTGGCAGAACCAAACTTTGCATCAATGAGCTGGGTTATACTGGGTCCTTTCATCCGTCTCTTTATATCCCAAAGAGGCTCCACAATGAATTTAAACTTTCTAGTGAACGTTGGGAATTGAGTTCACTCAGCTGATTAGGCCGGAGTCCGTCCTTACATTCGCATCTTCAAGGGTTTCAATCGTTTCGATGTGAATAAAAATATTGGCAATGATATCAAAATTATTTTTTGATGATTTGAAAATGACTGACGTCAATGACATCAACTGTGCCGATGGTTGTGTTGTCATGGACAACTTTTATAGGTTTTATAGTCGATTCTGTGAGGCAAAAACTGTTGAAAACGATACTTAACAATAACTTTTTATTGATTTGACGATTATTATCGTCACCGAAGACTAGTTCCTATCGTCGGATCGTCACCAAAAACTATTTAGCTGAGTCTGAATGTCTATAGAGTTTATATACCAAATTTCAAATTTATTGCTCTAAAATGGGTTTCGAACTAACATGGTCCGCTGTTAGAATCTTAAGAACATGGTCGTTGACATGACTTTCCCCTTGTTCATGACTTGCGTCACCCCTTTTCAGTCCAAGATTCGCTTCCCGCACCAACAAACTCATCAATACTGGTAAAAAATGAGTATTATATTATAAATAAATAAATAACTGGTATGTATACGTCTTATGGACAGGGGTTCATTCTAGAATCTGTATGACGAAAAAAAATGCTACGTATTTTGGAATATTTTTCGGATTGCTTGAGTCTTCAAACATTGTATGAAGGCTCTGTTTGGAATGCAGTTGGCTGAGGCTCCTCGCCTTCTATATCAGATCACGTGAATATTTCTCCAATCCATTAGGAAATATTTTCATTTGAGTCCAGTAGCATGAATCAAAAAAGGGTTAAAAGGAAAAAGGTTCAGGACAATTGCATAACTTTTATTTATTTCTGAGGGGCGTTAAAAAAGCAGTATCAAGTCAAAGAGACAAATCAGACGGCCTGGAGTCGATTTTGACGTGAAAGAGAGAGAGCTGCCTCGACCTTGCTCCCACTGAACTGTTGCACCTGGGATGGCCGGAGGCTCCTTTTGAACTTAGGGAATGCGGCATATGGTCCAAGAACTGTTGTTCGAATCGAACGCCACTTATTCTATTTATTATTAGGCACAGGAAATCGTCTTGTGTTGATCGTTCGAACTGAAATAATCAAGTCACCTAAGTTTGCGTAAAATCGGGTATGTTGAGTTGTTGAAGAAATTAAGCTAGACACCATTGCTCGGTGAGTTGTACCCAGTGTCAGAGTTCTCGCAGCTGATATGGGTATCCTATAATTTATATAGCCTATGGCGTGACCTATAGTCCGAAACGAACTGTACCTACCTACTTCTTTTCAAAATCACGAACAGTACCTACGTACTTCTTGTCAAAATCGTGTTCGTCCCATGAAAAATTATTATTTCCATTAGAATACAGTTAATTTCCGGCCATACTGCCGTATTTGCCGAGAACCGAGCGAATTCTCGCCGATTTCCCACTAGTTGTATATAGTTAGTTGAATAGCTACTACATCTATAGTTCGTTGACCTCCAGACGCTAAAGGAAAGTGGATGAGAGTTCATGAAGATGGTTCTTATGGTTAAATGTAAAGAAATGTAAACAACCATCGCAGAGGGAGGCTTTTCGTCCAATTGGAGGATCAG
The DNA here is from genome assembly GCA_030762985.1 of Adelphocoris suturalis. NCBI lineage: Eukaryota > Metazoa > Arthropoda > Insecta > Hemiptera > Miridae > Adelphocoris > Adelphocoris suturalis. The sequence continues at coordinate 32,271,066 of CM061048.1, forward strand.
AACTCATTCTAATGATTTCACTTGAAGCTACTCATTGCCTCGCCCCCTTGAGTTTAACAGAAACGTTAAAATTACTTGTACGTGAGATCCTTACTTGGGCGATCACTCATCAAAGTACTCACCATTCTCGACGTTGTTAACTTCGCTAATCGCATGATAAACGATTTAACACTTAACCCGTACGGCTGTTGCTTATGATTTTAGGTAGGTTATTGATGAGAATGAAGGTGTTTAGTTGATTTTTTTCTTTTTTTTTTTCGAAAACCATCGTGAAAATGAAACTGAGGTTCATGAATCCGTAGAGAAATGGGAATATAGTTTCTGAATATTGTCTCTCAACGCATGTAATAGAAACATTGGGAGCTGATAGTTCTTTGCTTTGTTATTCTCATTTTATGTCTAACTGTTGGAAGCTAAATTTATTGTTACATTTGACATTGGTTTCGGATTCGCGGAATAGTTGTGTTTCTTATTCAAGTTGCCCAGTCTAGTACAGCTGATCCGGACCCTGGGCATCGTCAAGTAAATGTCCTAAAGAGGCTACATACGAAAAAACAGCTTCCTAGAGTGTAAAGCATAGAAATTACCTATTAAAATAATTTAACCACCGCTTCAAAAATCAAACCGTTCTCGCAATATTCGGATCACCTGCTAGGTATGAATCAAATCATCGAAACACCAGCTCAATGAAATCATCAGAAATTAACAACCGGTTGCAATGTTCACAATATCAATTATTGACAATGATCACCTGAGTGTACACAATTATTCAAATAACCTTGCTCATAACTCAGCTTGTTGGCCACGCACTTCGCAGTAGTTAACATAATATGGTTGGATAAATCGAGAGCTTTCGAACGAATGGTCAACGAATTTTGTGGGATGAAAAACGACGAAGTACCATTTCCCTGGCAACGACTCGGTTGTAAGCGGAAATCATCAAAATATTTTCGTGAGCAATTTTCCGTGACGTTTTTTTAGTTTATGTGCCATAGCAAAGACATACTTAAAATGTCAAAAAGAGCAGGAAATGTTTAGAGTAATGTAGAAACTGGGTACTTTACGAAATGGAAAGATTAAAACGAAGACATTGAAGGAGCTGAGGAGGAAAGGCTTTTCTTCAACTGAGGAAATTCAAGGGAAAGAACGAATGTGTAGCCAAGAACAGAAGGTACAGCTGGTAGCTCCTCTATGTTCAGGTGAGTAATGTACACAGTCAGGGAGGATCCAATTATATCGGAGGAAGTGCAAGAAGGATCAAAATGAGGTTCACGAATTCGTAAAGCAATGGGATTTTAGTTTCTGAATATTGCTATTCAACGTATATACTCGTAATAGAAACTTTGGAAGCTGATGGTTGTTTGCTTTGTGGTCCACGCTTGATGTCCGACTGCTGGAAGCTAAGTTTGTTGTTACATTTTACGATTGGTAACTGAGGAGTTCATCTGAGGAGGCAAGTGAAATTCAGAACAGTTCCTTCCTCAAAAGGAAAAGAAAAGGAGGTGTGGTGGGAATCTAGGATACAGTTATTTGTTACGTATGACATTAGTTGTAAGGTTACTAATAAATTAGACAGTTCGTGTTTGGATTGCAATGTGTATAGTTGTTCATAATAGTTAGGTTTATCACTTTGGTGACAGCAGTGGGATTTGTGTGAAACTAGATTGTGCCCGAAGTTATACGTTAGAGCTTAGTTGTTACTTAGTTTATTTTTTTATTTATTTATTTTCTTCAAAAATGCCCAGATTCCTGTAATTTGATATACCAATAATACCTATTTGTAAATTCGAAAATATAAAGAACATTAAATGTTTTTTTAAACATTAAATGTTGTCAAATGTTGGATCTCCACGCGCCTGGTCCCTCGAGAATTTGATGCATTATAAAACATGAAATGTATTTTGCCCGCTATTTCTGGTGCTTATCTAGCTGATCAAAGAAACCCTGCTGAATCGGAGAGAGAACGCTGCAAATTATTACACAAAGGTGGATTATTTCCGTTCTATATAGCCCTCCTGCCTAGAACGCTGATCTATATATATATTTAGAGGTCTGGGACCACACGTGCATAGACAATATTATTTAACTAAAAAAACTATCGGAAAGAGAAGTGAATCCTAATCCATACGTGCCAATATCACTTCTTCATTCACAGTTATGATGATAATTCTGTTCTAAACTCTTCAGGAGCACCGACAGTTGGTCGTACAACATTCCTGGTGATCCATTTAATTCATTCAACTGATTTCAATCCTAATCAAGCGATAAATAAATACCTGATGTTTTCAAAATGACCCTAAGCTTCTAGGACCAACAATTTTAGGCCCAAGGTTCTTCAACGGTTGAGTAGTTTGGGAGAAAAGCTCTGGATAGCGAATGGTAGACGGATGAATTTTTAATTAAGATTACGAAATTAAGATAAAATTCAATGAATTATATATAATATAATTTATTCTTTGATGAGTATTTGGGTTGGTTGGTATGTCATTTGTTTGTTATTTACCAACCATACTGTTGCAATCGGTGTATCATTTAAATCTTTCGCATCTCTGGGATATTTGCATTGTGCTGTTGAACGACGCTCTCACTAAAGAAGGCGTCCCCTTGCGCTGCATGAATTACTCAACAGTACGTTTCTTTTTACCCACGGCAGAAAACAGGAGGTAAACCGTATCACAGCTGGGAGCCAAATAGGAACTTGTTTCCTGGTGCCGCCTGTTACACAAACCTTCTTCATATTCAAACCAAGACAATCCTTTCATACATTTACATGTACCCACTTACCTACTTACCAACATCTAGATATAGAGAGACAATGTCCAGAAACCACGTACCTATCTATATAGGTATCTAGTTCGTGCCCTGGTTTAATCTTCTCCGATAGGTAATTGACATGGATATGTCTTTTGGCTGGGGGTCAAGGAATTTTTCGCGACACTTTTTGACATGGATATGTCTTTTGGCTGGGGGTCAAGGAATTTTTCGCGACACTTTTTTTCCCGACCGACACTTTTTTCCCGACCGGCACATTTTCTATTGATTTTCACGTACAACCAAGACGTTACTAGGGAAGAGTAACTCCCATAGTTTTCATAGTAGGAAAATCGTTCGCCACTTTTTGGAATGCTCTCATTTTACCACGACATTTCATGACCTCTAAGCCATTGTAGTGTCAAGGAATGCTGATTTATTACTCTAAGTTAAAAACTAATATTGTTTTGTAACCATAATGGAATAATCTTGTGAAAAGAAGGCACTACATGGTTGGTATACAATTGAGTAGTAGATACCAACTGGTAAGCAGTAGGTACTAGACATATCCATGATCTTTTGTTTTTCCCATCAAGGGAGAAATTAAAATGCTTGATTTATAAGTAAAATTCCATTAAAAACCTGATAAATTTGATTCTCCACACAAAATGCAAAGCTCCTTTCATTGTCAATTTCTTGCCCGAGGGTTTTCCTTGTTTATTTCCTTAATAAGTACAAAATACAACGAAATGCAACATTTACAAAACACAAAATAATATAAAACTCGGAGCTGCGCCCCTCGCAAGAGGCTTCGCCCCTTGACCCTTCCGGGGAGACCCCAGACCCCCTGTTTTCTTTCACCATGATGATTAATGTCCCCTCCTATGCTAATATATTTAGATAATGTATGTTGACTACATACGTTAAATAATTATGTAAAGGTGTAGACGGGCTACCCAATACAAAAATGATATTTTAATCTCTGTTTGTCCCAATACAATTTTGTAACTCTGCTAACAACAAGTACTCACAACATTTGAGTACACATAATTTATTGCAGGTTAGCTCGTACTATCCACTCGATTATTATCATATGGAATCTATAATCCCTAATAATTATAACTCATGATTATATTAATAAGTGATGTTCACACCAGGGCTTATTCACACTCATGTTGACGTTGTCTTTCCCTGCCTAATGTTCCTTTGGGGGACCAAACGGATGAATGTACATATAGTAAATCTAGTGATCTCCTTAGATACAGTGGAATGTTATCTCTCAACAACTAAGACACTTATTTTTAAAAGATTCAAAATTTTTTTTTTCTTTTTTTTTAATCAACCCTTCAATTTTATCACTTAAAGTCCCATAATATGATTTTTGACCAAAGTTTCATAAGCATCGGTCCAGTAGTTGGGGAGACACAAAATCCGGTGCAACGGACGGATGGTATTTTTCCACCTTAATTTTATTACAAACACGAGGAATTTAAGTTCGTGCACGAGAGGTTCATTGTTCGAATAAGAAAACTTGAGGGGCTGAACTCTTACTATTTCACTACGTTTTATTCAACATTTAATCAAAAGTAAAGTGTAACTTGAGAATTGAAAATTCAAGTATTCATACTCTAGTAATTACCAACCAATTACAAAACCATAAAAATGCCATAAATTACCTTGAAACAAAAATTCTATATCCAATCAGCCATAGGATTTTTATTTTAACTACTTTAAATACAATTGTTTGTGAATAGAGGGCGTATTCTGAGAAGTTCCAATTTACTCAATCCTCCTTTGGACGATTGTGGCAGAAATTATGATTGTCTAAATTTCATTTAATCATTAATCAACACACACAATTAACTTTATTTTAATGTTATGGACGGATTAAAAAGGAAAGTCTCTATATACAAGATGGCTGAAGGAATTAATTGAAACAATGATTATGTTTGAAAGAATACATTTATTAATTTTGGAAAAAGAAAAAAAAATCTACAAAAATATAATTGTTTTATTACAGTTTATCTACTTGTAATGAAGCTATGCTGTAAAGAATTAGATTTACTACAACAAAAGATACAAGAATTATTTAGTGAAAAACTATCAAAAACTGAATTTCTGACACAAATTTTGCGTGACGGAAATTTTTGGTTGACCCCCAGAGCAAAGACACATCCATGTCAAAAAATCATAATTTCTCCCTTGAGAGGGAAAAACATTAAATCATGTTTAATGTTTTTCCCTCGCAAGGGAGAAATTAGATATAGTTTTTTAAGGTCAAGAAAAAAGAAAAGATTCTAATTAACCAAAACAATTTATTATATTTATATACATTTTTATTTTACCATTAGATATTTCCGATGGGACTCATACCAAAGTACGCTTGCATACGAGTCTGCAACACATTGGGACATTTTATGTCTTTAGTTGCAGACTCGTATGCAAGCTCTAAGAGCCACTCAGCTGATCCGGACCCTGGGCATCGTCAAGTAAATGTCCTAAAGAGGCTACATACGAAATTACAGCTTCCTAGAGTGTAAAGCATAGAAATTAGCTCTAAGAGCCACTCATCTGATCCGGACCCTGGGCATCGTCAATTAAATGTCCTAAAGAGGCTACATACGAAATTACAGCTTCCTAGAGCGTAAAGCATAGAAATTAGCTCTAAGAGCCACTCATCTGATCCGGACCCTGGGCATCGTCAAGTAAATGTCCTAAAGAGGCTACATACGAAATTACAGCTTCCTAGAGTGTAAAGCATAGAAATTAGCTCTAAGAGCCACTCATCTGATCCGGACCCTGGGCATCGTCAAGTAAATGTCCTAAAGAGGCTACATACGAAATTACAGCTTCCTAGAGTGTAAAGCATAAAAAATAGCTTTAAGAGCCACTCATCTGATCCGGACCCTGGGCATCGTCAAGTAAATGTCCTAAAGAGGCAACATGCGAAATTACAGCTTGCTAGAGTGTAAAGCATAAAAAATAGCTTTAAGAGCCACTCATCTGATCCGGACCCTGGGCATCGTCAAGTAAATGTCCTAAAGAGGCTACAAGCGAAATTACAGCTTGCTAGAGTGTAAAGCATAAAAAATAGCTTTAAGAGCCACTCATCTGATCCGGACCCTGGGCATCGTCAAGTAAATATCCTAAAGAGGCTACATACGAAATTACAGCTTCTTAGATTGTAAAGCATTGAAATTAGCTTTAAGAGCCACTCAGCTGATCCGGACAGTGGGAATCGTCAAGTAAATATCCTAAAGAGGCTACATACGAAATTACAGCTTCCTAGAGTATAAAGTATAGAAATTAGATTTAAGAGCCACTCATCTGATCCGGACCCTGGGCATCGTCAAGTAAATGTCCTAAAGAGGCTACATAAGAAATTACAGCTTATTAGAGTATAAAGCGTAGAAATTAGCTTTAAGAGCCACTCATCTGATCCGGACCCTGGGCATCGTCAAGTAAATGTCCTAAAGGGGCTACATACAAAATTACAGCTTCCTAGAGTGTAAAGTATAGAAATTACCTATTAAAATGATTTAACCACCGCTTCACAAATCAAACCGTTCTCGCAATATTCGGATCACCTGCTATGAATCAAATCATCGAAACACCAACTCAATGAAATCATCAGAAATTAACAAGCGGTTGCAATCATGTTCACAATATCAATTATTGAGAATGATCACCTGAGTGTACACAATTATTCAAATAACCATGCTCATAACTCAGCTTGTTGGCCACGCACTTCGCAGTAGTTAACATAATATGGTTGGATAAATCGAGAGCTTTCGAACGAATGGTCAACGAATTTTGTGGGATGAAAAACGACGAAGTACCATTTCCCTAGCAACGACTCGGTTGTAAGCGGAAATCATCAGAAAAAAAACGTTGCAGATTTGCGTGTCGTGTCGGAATTCACAGAACGACCCCCAGCCCTAAAACATTAAACATGTTAATATGAATTAGTAAAATGAGAAATTTGTTTTGTTGAGTTATAATAGCATTCTGTAATTGTAATTATAATTGTGGAAAACTTTTCAGATATAGAAAACCGTAATAGGCTATAATTTCATGTTTTATGAAATGAAACATTTTAAAACTAATAAAGTGAAGTGAAGAAAAGTGTATTTGCATTTGAAAAATACAAAACAAAACACTTGAAACTTTCGTGCCTTTGTGCCCGAGATGTAAATATTGTGGTTTCTCCTAATAAATCGATACAAGCCAGCTGAGCGTAGTAGAGAGGATACCCCAATTACCCTGAAAAGGGAAGTCCCTGGTGGAGACTAGCATATAAATCTGGCGGCAGGTCGATCAGTAACTCATATTATTCTAGCATTTCCATTCGACTTGTTCGTCTCTGCAAATATCCACAATATCATATTCCAATCTGAATCCAAGCTACAGTTTCGCTAACTCCGGCTATTTTCCTTTATTAAGATTAAGCAACTTATCATAGACTCCGGCTAGTTCAGTTAGGTTTTTCAGACTACGATGTCACTGACTCTTTTAGCATGAGTTATTTTACAAATTTTGCTAGACTGAATAAGCAGGTTTAATTCTCGTTTGCACTCAACCGCAACACAGTTCATACACCAGAACAGTTGTAATAGTTTTCTTATCCTGTGCTTTGTTCAATCTGGAGCATTTTTTGTGTGTTTCCACCACGGTAATGTAAGAATCGGGGGTAAAGGTGGGTTTCGATTTAATCAACGAATTATTTGGGGTTTCGATTCAATCAAACGAATTACTCGATTTAATCAACGAATTATATCATTGGGACATCCCAAATGAGGGATCCTTTTCCCAATTGTTCATTCGTAAAATGAGTGCATTCCACGCAGACTGTTTGAATGATCGCAATGTCTCATATGTCACGCTTCTTTGCTATGCCCAAGAACGCCAGGAAGGCCTGACCAATTCCCATGTCTCGAGGCGCTACCTCGCCTTCTCGGTTCTCGTATCACCTTTGTGGACATAAAAAGGCTGTGGGGGTCCCCGTAATGCGATGTGCTCGGTGACGACGCGCGTCAGCCCGTGACGTAACTCTGGACGATTCGAGCAGGTCGGTAGGACACAAGCGGTCGTTTTCTCGGTCAGTCTCGAATCATGTAGAAGAGATGCTCTGGATGGTCTTCCGTGACGGGTTGACGGTCCTCCAAAGGATGCGGGAATCCCCGCTCTGAGTATACCTTCCTAATGGTCTATTTCTAGTAGGGCAGCAATTTCCCGATATTAGTCTATTTATATTTCAAAGCGACTATTTTTTGCTATGAGTAATAATTCAACAGTATTGTAATTACTGCCTGTTGGATACGAGGTGAGACTTATTCTCTTGACTATTCCGTACGTATCATTGAATAGATAAATAATTTAGATTTAATTCAACTACGAAGGTCTTGGAGTATGTTAATTTTCTTGTGGTACCTATATATTTAATGGAGGTATTTGAAACAGTTGCGAACCGGTTCATAGGGGAAAAAACAATGAATTCAGATTTCAGTAAATATTATTACTGTTTACGTAAGATGTCTTGATCAATGGATATAATTTAGGATCACAATGAACATCGAATATCCTTAAAAGGAATCATAGTTTCCAACGGTTTGATACCCAGCAATATATCATAATTTAACCAAAACACATTACCTATATAAGTTTTCAAAACATCATTGTTTAAAAAATGAATTTTAAATGTCACATTCCACTTCTTATGGTTGGTTGAACATGGTGCTTAGATTTTAGGACTTTGGGAGATTCCCAATGGGACGCATGGTAACAACGTCATACCACACACCTTTGTATGATTGCAATACAAAGACGAAATGTATGCGAACCAGTTGGAGAGTAGCAATACACTTCATACTCTTGGGTGATGAAGATTAAGAGGAACAACAGTGATTAACAAAGTCAGTAAAAATAGCTTTCCACCCACCGAAAAGTGTTTTGATATCTACCTAAAATCACTTGACTATTAACCATAGAGCTGGACATGGCTCTTGACGAAAGAGAATGGAAGAAATACGGAAGGTGGATAATGCGCCTCGATGATTATTAAGGCGTATACCCACTCGTATTTAACCAAAAGAATTTAGGAAGAAAGTTTTGGTTTATTATTTCACTTAGTTTTGCTATTTCATTTGGTTTATAATAAATCTTTACCTTCAAGCGCTCGCGCTAGCGGTCAAGTGACCGAATTTTTGGAATTTCAGGAGACGCTCCTATTGGGAACCATTATGAGGGATGGGAGGAACATGTGTTCCCAATTTACAATCCCGACTGCAAGTAGCACCACTAGTTTGAGTGATACCCTCCCCTATTCCGCTCAGTTGAGTCGCAAACGTAAACGAGACCAGTCGTGCGGTCAGGTGACAGCGAGTTTTATTGTTTGTTACTGATGATGGCCTAACCGTCGAAATCGATTTAACATTCATCTGGAAATATACTAACTTCCGTTTTATAATGGGTTTCCACAACTTCGTCGCGAGTGATTTAGTTCGCCGCACGATCGGTGTTTTCTATTCTGAAGGTACTTCATTTGCCAATCATCTATCTCTCTTTTTCTTATCCAATAAAATTACCGATCCTTGTAGCGATTTTTTGTTGAAAATATACTGCATCGGCTCCAAAAATTTTTAAATAAAAATTTTCGGAAATTTTCTTCATTGAAATCTGTTTTGAGGTATTCTGAAACAAATCCTAGAGTTTAAAATTTTTCATAAAAAAATAAATTAATATATATAAATGTTGAAATATACCCCTACTTCATTTACGTTTGTATAAGTTTGTATATACATACATATATACATTTTTTCATAATAATATGTACATTGTTGTAACATGTATACATTTATTGTATATATTTATTGTATATACATACATGTATATATTGAATATTCCGTTCCTGCGCCGAAAAATCGAGCTTTCCAACTGAAAGTGTGAATTAGTTGGCCAGCAATTTTAGACCGCAATAATCTGCCGAATTTCATAAATTTGCCAAAAAAGAATCATTGAAAATGGCTTAAACGGCTAATGTTGATAACTTTATAATTTTCAACAGACTTTTAGTCAAAAAATGTTTATAAATAATCAATGAACTAGGATGTCGAATTATTTAGGTACCTGATTTTTTCCAAGTGGCCTTTTGAAGCCTATGTGTACCATTTATAATGCATGTTTTTTTTATTATGAATGATAAAATAGTATTTTTGCGAAAAAGTTGAAGAAAAAGAATTATTTTCCAAAACTGAGTTTTTATGTTGATGGACAACTACCTATATATTTTGTTTATCAAAGAATTATTATCAAAAATATGTTTGCATTGTATTCAAGTTGTATTCAAGTTTCTTTGTTCTCATAGTAGTGAATCATTCGTAGTCATGTAGAATTCCATCATTGTTCTGGCATCTGTTAAATTCAACGAAAACTATCTAAGGCCTAAGCCGCCGAATGCTGAAAATATCGAAACCGGACACTGTCTATCCGTTTAGTGAATACACAGACAGACGGGCAGACAGACATAGAAACCTAAAACCTAAATTTGTAATAAATACTAATAACAAAAATTAAAAGATAAATTTAAAAAAAGATCATTTCGGTTTTTTGAGGAAAACTTTTTTTTTTTTTAGCTCTTGAATGTGATCCATTTTGCTACTTTTGGATGTTCGGAAGCAAAACGGTAAACAACCATACGAATTCGACTAATTGAATAGCACGCATAATAATATTCAACTGTAAAATCACATAATTCAGCGGAACAACCCTTGTATGGACAGCACCACAAGTGTTGGGTAGCATGATTTTCAAAATAAAAATACGGCGAACATAAGAACAATCATGATCATTTAGAAAATTAGAATACTTCGGGAAAAATGATTTTGATTAACTTACGGGCAGATACAGGATGGGTTCTGGCGGTGAAGAGGGTTATACCTACTGTCCTATTTAGGAGCTCATTAATTTCATATCCATAAATGGAACAATGCCTGGGTATAGTTGCAGAAGTTGCAGAGATACGCAGGTAGGTAACTGCAACGTACAGCTGATCGATTCATCCATAGTCCTCTTCTCCAGCTTCCACTGTGCAGAAGTACTTATACTTTCAATTTCACGTGTTCGAGGGTATGTTCCTCCTTATTGGTCAACATTTGATTGAGTAGGTACACGCCTGCATGTTTCCGGCAATAATAGCCGCATCGATATTGTCGACCTTTTCAACCAGGTCGCCCGAGGGCGAACTCATAGGTGACTCCTCGCTTCCACGGAGTTACATCAGATCGGACCGCTCGGGAATCGCCTCTCCATTAGAAATTCCATCTGATCTCTGGACTCAAGCGTAAAACGTGACTGTTACCCCCTGTAAATCCAGGAATCTGGGCGTGTTTGCCGAACAGGACGAAAAACCGTTTAACCTTTCCCCGTCTGTAATTACATTTTCGGGGGATGAGGGCGTCTCCCTCATCCATGCAGGGATGACATTTCGGGAGCCGACCTCTTTTGCGAATCTTTATCACGCACGCGTCCTCGGGCTTTGAGATTCAGCTTCCAGGTTTTAATTTTAGAGGTGTGGCTGTAACGACCCATTTTTTCTGACAGTTTATCAAGTTAATTCTAGTTGATCATGATACAGTAGGTACTGATTACCTACATCAATCTACATACTTACCGAAAGAATTGTTTCACAATTCAAACTACCTACCTATCTGTGTTTGACTTCTTCCCTGCTATAGGCTTCTTAGATGGGTTAAAGCGATTCGATGAAGGAAGGGACTATCGGGCCTGAACCTCCTTTTGATTCACTATTTTCAATAGGTATTCTTCAGTAAATTCAATAATTCTTGTATTCTTCTCCGACCTCAGCCATCAGCAACTGGTACCATTTCTAAGTATCGAAAATAAAATATACGTAAGTAGTTACACGTACCATTCACAAAATCATACCATCATATTCATCATATTTACGATTCATTTTTTCTTCATTCTCTCTCTTTATGCTTCAAATTTTAACCCCAATCCCCTTCTTTTTCCCTTCTACCCTTACACGTCTCAATGAAGAGCCACTGAGGTAGAGCCTCAACAAAAATGCTGTTCAGTGTATAAAGAAAAGCTGTTTTTCTTTAATGATCATACAACAACACCTAAAACTGAACTACATATTTTTTGTTTGCTTACTGACCTTGTCGAAAATTGTACCTTCCAGTCGACGAGTATACCTACTATATACATATTTACAGAAAAAAAAAACATATTTTTTTTTACCTGTGTAAGAAAACAGAAAGGTTGTCTTGTTTCGTGGTACTAGTAGGTAACTATGTCATTCTAAAATAAAATGTGTGATGAAGAGTTGTGAAATGCTTACTCGAAATATATAGCAGGACGTGAACAAAACGGACAATTCTTAAGGTCTCACCACACTGGTACTTTTCTTATTTGGCGTAATAAATCACACGATGTCAGGGAAAGAAAAAGATTGGGCAACGTGAGATAATTGTTACTTTTCATAGCTTTGAATTATTTATTAGTTTTAAGAACTGTTTTCTGGTAGTGAAATTCCAATAGCATGATCGTACAAGAATTTTAATTGGTGAGGAGGATTATATTATTGAGGACCAAGATTTCGAACATTCGAACTTAAGCACATTCCAACTGCTGGGCAACATTTTCCTTTTAGGTGTCTTCAAAATTGATGTGGTAACGACGGATCTCCAAGTAGTATAGGGCCATGAAAAAACTAGGCTTCAGGGAAGTTGGATGACCGTCCAACTTTAAGGCCTGAAGACGATTTGATGTTCTATTAGTTGGACAGTAGTATTTTAAAATAAAAATCCGTTCTCACGGTCTATTTCCTGGATGAATATATCGAGAAAACACTGAACTTTGCAGAACAATAATTGGGATCCACAAAAACCATCATCAATAATTAGGAAAATCCTATGATTAAGACCATGTTTCCTTACCGAAATCAGAAGAAACCCTTAGCGTCTCAACACTAGCACTTCCAAAACGAACTGAACAAAAAAAACCCCTCAGTGGTTACACTAAGGTTTCCCATATGGAATAGTGATGATGTATTTTGTAGGGAAAATTATCCGAAGTTAGTAAGAGGACCGTATCCTTAGTTATTTAGGAGAAAGTCCCCAAGTGTTCAACTTTAGGCCCTGTCGAAATATAGGGCCCGTCACCCTATTTTTCCCAAAGAATTCCAATACAACGTCAAACTAACATATAAGCGTTACGCGTTGCTCAATAATTGGAAAATTAAAGTTCCGGTCATACAGCATGATCGTATGAGCAAATTTTCAAAAATTATGGTTTTAAATGTTACATTGTTTAGAAATTTGTTGCACTGTTTTGAAATTTGAGCACTTAGAGTGCAAAGAAATAGTAGTTAATAACAAATTTGATGGCAACAAAACTTGGTCAAAATAATATTCTGCAATTCAAAGAAAATTTGGAAATTTTTGATTTTTTGAGGAGTTGTTATAGATTTGTCAGCAAATATTATTGAAATTTGAGTATATTTTTCATCATAATTTTGTACATAAACTTTTTAATGTTTCATTTCATCGTTGATAAACTTTATTTGAGCAATGTTTTGCTAAAAAATATAAATTTATTGATTTTTAGCCGTTTTTTTTTTTTTTTTTTTTTTTTTTTTTTTTTTTTTTTTTAAAGCACGTTTTTTAAGCACGTTTTTTATAATTGACCAATTCAATGTACATACACAAAATGCTTCAAATTATTATATTATGATTTATTATTTCTGTGTTAAATAGATCGATGGGATGTTAGATTTTTTGGCGCAAGATCGGAATTATTATCTCAATCCTAAGGAATGTTATAGATATGGAATGATACATAAATATACAAATACATATCAAAAAGCGATAAACTCTAGAATTCGTTTCAAAATGTTTCAAGACGGATATTTTTTGAAAATTTTGATGTTAAAATCTTTGGAGCCATAGCACAAACTTCATTTTCCACGAAAATTTGCTAAAATAAAATCAAACAAAGGTTCATTCTTGAAAAACCAAAAACACCCAAAATTCAACATTTCATTCTTACCTATTTTTTATTGTTTTGCACGCGCGTGATCGTAGAATTTAACTTTGTTGGATTTTCAGCCCTACCACATCAAGGTACAGTGATTCAAATGCTCCAATTTAATTACTAACCTATTACGAATGCCTTGTTACCTCATCCACTGGCCTTAGTTATTGATTTTGCGGGAATCTTGAATGCATAAAGGGTTGAGCATTATATTCGTCCACCAGAAACACCGCATTATACGGTCACTATTAAGCCCGACTCGATAATGATATTTTATAACAGGCGGGACTAAACGGAATTTTTTTTTTTTTTTTTTTTTTTTTTTTTTTTTTTTTTTTTTTTTTTTTTTTTTTTTTTTTTTTTTTTTTTTTTTTTTTTTTTTTTTTTTAGGACGGGGCTCTCCCAGTTCGGGAAGTTCCCGGCTTCCAGGCTAACGTGACGCAAGAATCGCTCCGAAAAGAAGATGAACATTTCAGCCGTAAGGGCACCGGTCAGGCCCAAGGGAACTCGCCCTCCTTTCCTGTCGACCTTTTCCTCGAGTTTGATTCAGAACGAATTTACCGGAAGCAGAGAAGAAGACACATTATACATATAAACCCGTATATATGAGTATAAACACAAACACACCGACGCTCCGCGCAGGAACCAGAAGAATCTGTGACTTAAATCACTGAGCGCGACTCTTGGTCAACTTTCTTTGACCTTTTTGTACGGGGAGACCGATAACAGACTGCCGCATTAATTATACATTCCGCTAACGAAATCCCGTGTTCGATGTTTAATAAAACCAGAACTTCATTCCGTATCATTTTTTGCGGTGATTTTGTTTGGACGTCGCGTCGTCTTCCTTTCTTTAACAGAAATAGGGTAACGGGCGTTTTGGAGGTACCAAATACAGAGTTTGAAACTGACAATGATCTGAAAAACCGTAAAATTTTTCGAACTACCCAATATTGGAACAAGGGGGGAGGGGGTGTTTGGGTATATGGAAACGTATTTTCCCATTTTTTGATATGCTATTCGATTCTCGGATCGGAGCCGATGAACCTTAGAGAAGCGTGGTTTTTTTCCAAGTTAGGTACTGAATTCACCTTCTTGTTCAGCACTAAAAAATCTTTGAAATGAGATTTCACTTGGCAAATAAAGGAGGAAAAATCAATGTTGATCTGGAAAATTTAATAGAGACAGCAGACTACCGTCCGGTTCCCAAGTCTCGGAATCTCCCTATTCTGACATCTGTCCGACTTGAATCTTTTATTTCCCACTCTTGTGATTAGGCCAGGAGAAAACATACAATGTGATTTGGCTCCTGCAATTGTGACAGTTCCATTGGAAAGCCTGATTACTCCCAGGTAACGGATTTCCGATCACACTAGCCTTGATTGAATTCACGGAAGTCGAGTTGGTATCTATTTCCGCGCTGTCCCACGTTGCTAACACCCACAACATTTATAATAAATTGCAGTAATGCATCAACACTATATACGAGCGAATGTTCTCAGTTTAACGCATTATACCATTATACAGCATCCACCTTGGATTTAAAGTATTAAATTTTTTTAGTGAAACTAGCCAAAAATGGGGCAAAAATCAGTCAAATGAAATTTTATCCATCCCAACCAATCTAGAGCAATTTTATTCCAGATATGATTTTTTAAAGGTATTTTCAAGCAAACCATGTTTTTAACATACCTACGTATCATGTTTTACCGCTGGGCTTTGTGATTGAAAATTAAGCAAAATTCAGTGAGAACCGACATGTTTTCTATTGACTTTAACGCACAACCAATGAGTTGCTAGGGAAGCATAACTCCCTTAGTTCTCATTGCCAGAAAATGTTCACCACCTTCTGGAATGCCCTCATTTTATCACATCTCATTATCCCTAAGCCGCTGTATTGTGAAGGAAAGCTTATAGGCTTATTACGCAACGTTACGAGTGTGAATTGATATTGCAAAGTAACAATAATGAACTAATAATGCGAAAAGAAGGCACTACATGGTTGGTACTATTGAGTACATTGGTACTCTGATCATTTGATTAGCTACTAAAACTAATTTCCGTGGTATTTTATCCGAAGCTGAAATTTGAAACAGAGCCTGTATGAGACAGGTAGAATAGAACATCATATTGCGGAACCACCCTAACTTGCTGAGGTTCCTAATTTCTATGTCATTCGTCCTATGAAGCTAAAACTTGAAATTAAGCCTATTGATCATTTAAGTTTAATAATGTAGAAATGACTGTGAAGCGTATTTCTATATACATCATATGATGATGTTGTAGATATTTGTGAAATTGAAACCACCATTGATGGTGAACGAAAGACCACTCGTGACATTAGGCTTCTTTGCATTGAACTTTATGGCACACAGTCCATACAAAAGTCCAAAAAAAGCAATTTTTGAAGTTGCAATAGACTTTCTTCCCCTCTTTTACAACCTGAAGCAGTTTGAATGAGTTGTTTGGCTTCGTTAGAATGAAAAATAAAATGAAATTTATTTACATTTTTTTTTTCTCAAAAATCAAAGAAGCAAATTCGTAAACCACGACAAATCGAAAAATAAATATTTAGGTAGGTACCTATTTATGAGCGATCTCGTGGCATGGAAAGAGAGGTCAAAATCTAAAGTAAAATGGAATAGGGAATATTACCAGATTATTATTATTGTTTTGTTGACTTCTTTGATCGATTGAAATTGAAATAAAAGTGAACGATGAGTCGATCCCCTTCATGGAGCCATTCATTCTAACTCGTTCACTTCAGTCCCACAAATCATTAATTTCTTTGAAGGCGGAAATTAAATGTCCAGAACATTAATGAGTTGAACAGTAATGCTTTGATGATAAGGTTTTATTCGTATTATGTACGTAATCATCGGTGAAAGATTGGTTTAGTTAAAATGCAATGTATTGGTACATGAGATAGCGAATTTGTTGTTGTTTGTAATAGAAATGTTAGCCTCAGGAACAATAGATAGGTAAGCCGAAAAGAACACAGAACAAAACCTTACCTTAAATGGCTTAGGAATTCAAATTTGCGGACTTTATTTGAGGAGGAGTGGAGAAGGAGGAAATGAATTGCTCGTTGAACACAATTTCCAACCGAGTTAATCTAGAACGTATTACTTAAGTTTCTTTGCAAACTCGTGATATTTTAAACCTATTTCCGTGAATATTTATTTGTTCTATTCTATAATGTTACAGTAGTTTATTTTCGTTAAGGATGTGAGTGATGTAGGGAGAAGAAGGAGTTGCCGTTGCTCATTCATGTTATTATGGAGAAGATACACTCTGAAAATACATCATGATCTATTCGCTGTTCTAACCAAAATCATTTACTGTCCAGACATAGTAGGTAATTACCAATAACTTTTACTTACATATAGGATGCTGTAGTGTCTTCAGCAAAAGGCCACACGTCTGAGAAGATGGCTGTATAGCATTTAACCACCTTATTCCATTTGAAATTGCTGATTGTGAAATGTATTCCCATTTGATTTCAACTTACCGATGGATCTGAGTCCTTGTCTCCACATATACAGTTTCAAGGCTGTGGGTATCAGAAATGGATGAATGTCATAACTGTATAATTGATTTATCCCCTTCCCTCCACCATCTTCGACTCTCCTACCCACCTATCAACTAACGCACATTAACTCACATTGTTGCGGTACAGTTTCACCGGCTTCGTCAACTCGCTAAAACTCACTGACCTTGGTACGCCCGGCTCTCCACCCGTTTTTGCTTTTTATTCTTGTTATTTTCTCTTTTTTTCCGCCTTAACTGTTTTTTCTCTCTTTATTAACGACAGACTCAAAGATCTCCTCGAAGGCCATTAAAATACGTGTACGAATTCAATAGCAATGGATCTTGTTAACCCGCAATCAACTTAATAGTTATTACTATATCGGGTACCTACCAATAATCATCACGATGAGTCTGATTTTTGAGATCTTCCTCAGAGCTTTTAAAAACCACCAGCTTAAAAAACTTAAAATTTTGATATTTTGATCAATGCCTAACTCGAAATAATTTTAACTTAATTATCTGTTCTCATAATTTAACCATCACCAATGTAGATATTTATAACAGATAATATATTTTGTCATGTACCAACATACCTGCAGTGTATTTTGGTCATTCAATTACACACCACAAAAGGATGCCTATCAAGTTTTTGAGTAATTCAGCTAGCGAGGGTCTTAATTACACAATTCGTTTGACAGAGCTCGAAATGTTGCCCCGTCAACAAAATTATTATCGAAATCTCGGACCAATAGCGTTAGGTAAGTGCGATATTTGCAATAACTCAGAGCTCAAATTGCTAACAAAATCACGCTATGACTGAATTTTGTGTTTGGTTGCAAAAATCATTGCACAATAAATTCGTTGAATTGTAGAAACTAACACAGTCCTGAATCCACATAGAAAACTCTTCTCTGCTCGTCAGGATTCGGTAATGTCACAAATAAATCAACAGTTCGAAAGGAAGCATTTTAAATTGCAATTTAAAATAATTGGCAAGTTACCAGTCTGGTATTTTCTCAATAAATAACATAGGAAACCGGAATGGATTCGCAGTCCCATGAATGGAGGACTGCACTTGACACGATTACGTTGGACCTGATGAGCTGACCCGTTGCGTAACTTCCCTTACAAAACTACTCCAATGATGTTTCTTGGAAATGGTAATTGGGTAAGTAGTCGTTCTGTTCACCCCATTTCAGGCGATGAATCATCCTTCTTATACTTGCAAGCCCGCCGCTGCACGGAGTGCAGCTAATCAATTACTCCAAATTTTGTGAAGGAGTACAATATAACCTATGGCTTCGGCCTTCAACTAAATTTAATTCATTAAAGTTTTCACAATTGGCAATTTCAATTACTTGAGGATGCAAAATTTTGTGGCAGAAAAATTAACCCTCGTAAGCGGGATCACCCGGTATAGCAGCTTGAATTTGTTTGTTTGTAAAATTTTCTTTGATGACTACTAAAAAGTAAACTATATCGTACTGCAGCGTATTTGGATACGAATCTAGTGGTGTCAATGTATTATTTTCCTTTCCTAATGTTCCAAAAAGAGGTAAACGAAATGTTTGAAAAACTTATCAGTTTGGATCGAAAGAGCAATTTGCTTGGAAAAGGGCGTTGAAAATGGGCAAAAAAGTGTGAAATCATGATGAAAGTAATGGTTAGTCGCACGCAGTTGTTTACCTCCCTTGTATTTTCAGGCTCGTACCTATGGTCCAAAATTTTCCCTGGTCAGCTGTTCACTAAATTAAACTTGACAATGCTATTGATAGGCGCGTTTTAGGTTAAAATACCAATAATAATTATTAGGCAATTATGGTTAATTATCAAAACCATGAATATCCAAAGGAAGCCGTTATTAAAATAGCCACAGTTTCTTTGAGCCTGACGGCTAAAATTGAAAAACATGAATATGCTTTAGCCGTACACGACTCACTCCTCGTCGATTCTCTGAACCCGACCCCCCATCGGCCTCTGAACTCTGTTTATCATTCTGCCATCAATCCTAAAACATGGAATCATCACGACGATTGAGCTCTTGTGAGATGATGATCTCCTAATAGAAACTCGCGAGTAAACATTCACTTTATTATAGAAAGAGGCTAAAGAGGCTACATACGAAATTACAGCTTCCTATAGTGTAAAGTATAGAAATTACCTATTAAAATAATTTAACCACCGCTTCACAAATCTAACCGTTCTCGCAATATTCGGATCACCTGCTATGAATCACATAATCGAAACACCAACTCAATGAAATCATCAGAAATTAACAAGCGGTTGCAATCATGTTCACAATATCAATAATTGAGAATGATCACCTGTGTGTAAACAATTATTCATATAACCATGCTCATAACTCAGCTTGTTGGCCACGCACTTCGCAGTAGTTAACATAGTATGGTTGGATAAATCGAGAGCTTTCGAACGAATGGTCAACGAATTTTTAATTAAGCTCATGGTATACGGCCAATTTTTGAAATTCTAACTACCTAGTTAATTTCCATTATTTGGAATCTCGAACATATAAAAGTGGAATCAAGAAGAACTTATACCTACTATAAGTAAATCTTTCCTCCTATACTTTTTCGTTTATTGAAAGGGTATGTGGGTACCTATTGAAACTCGTCCTCTCCTCACTTCTTTTATCGTTAGTAAATTCGTTCCCATCGGTTGTTGACCCAGTTCCAAACATAAGTTCGTCCCCTTTGAGTGTGTATATCAGAGGTCCGGATATTAATATCGCTACATGATGATGGAAAACTGCTGTCGGACCTTCGCCTTCGAAAACCCATCCCATACAATATTACGTTGGACATTTCATACTTCACTAATTCTTCACTTTCACAAAAATTTTCGGAATTTCATAGTACCTGCAAGCGTGTGTATTTAAAATCAAATCACATTTCAACATTCCACAGAAATTAACAATAACAAGGAGTGAGTAAATAGGTGGTATGTACCTACTAAACTATTTATTGGAGAAGCAAGAAAGCAATACACTTCTGTTATCAACCTTCTACCACTTGGTTTTGTATTTTGTGTCATAAACATAGGCTAACAGACACAAAATACTTTACTTACCTTTGATTAATAATGTAGATCGAGGTGATGAATGATCAGTTTTCCTTTCAAAGTCTCTCAGATCTATCCCGCTTTTGGCTGCCATTTTGGGAACGATCGCAGTGCCACCAACGGTACCTAATTGAAATCACCAATTTCACTTCATTCACACTCATTAATCTACCAGCTGTACTCAACAAATGTAAAGCAGAAATTATTGAAACTGAAGAGTTGTTAAATAAAACAGCATGCGCACCTACAACCACTGGAGAATTTTTCTGTTCTTCTAAAATATTTCGTTAGAATCAATCATATGGAACACAATAGCAACGTGACACTGCTTGGATTAAACGAGGCTCTTACGGTAGTAATTTAAAAACGAACTTTTAGCTGATTTGTTATAAATAATTGAAAATTAAAAAAACGAAACTTTACGGTGATTTTCAAAATTAAATTCTTGTTTGTTTTTCAGTCGCTAAACTTGTTCAGTAGTTGCTAACAAACCATACTGTTACACAATCGTTAATCGGTCAACTGGAGGGAACTCAAAACGATTCCTTAGCACAAATTGTACCTTCCTACATCTTGACAGTAAGTAGTTAGTAAAACGAAAGTTAGTGAAAAACGCTGTCTATTTCCACGAAATGTGTTAAATCGATTTCGACGGTTAGACCATCATCAGTAACAAACAATAACTGTTAACCGTCGAAATCGATTTAACATTGTAACTCTTTATTTTTCGTGGAAATAGACAACGTTTTTCACTAACTTCCGTTTTGTAATGGGTTTCCACAACTTCGTCGCGAGTGATTTAGTTCGTGTGGAGTAGTTAGTTACGAATCGATGTTACTCAGCTTGAAAATTGACCATGTGAGTTGTGGTTATGTCTCAGATGAGTCAGGAGCTAACTATAACCCAAACCCCCAACAATGAGATGAAAAACTTGTGTCCTCCATTCCTGATTTTAGCAATAACTGAAAACAACACACAATCACTAAAACCTTAAATTAAAATTATTCTCCCTGGGAAAGATGTGCTCCACCCACCTAATCTTACATCTTTATCAATTGAAAACTAAAACTGAGTGTAGCAAGGCAATCATAAACAACTGGTAGGCAAACTACTTTAAATAAAACAGTAAATAACCATACTACAAATCCAATATTCACCAATACTCCTAAACAGGTTGCCAGGTACATGATGAAGAAGGAGGACCCTTTTACTAAAAAAAAAACCAACAATGCTTTTGTAATATATACATTATCCCAAAAGGTAAATATATTTAATAATGATAGCCTACCCATAAGTAGGTACCTATAAGATCAGCTTATAGCCTACCCATAAGTAGGTACCTATAAGATCAGCTTACAACTAAGTTATAACTAGATATGAGTCGATACCAAAATTTATCGATTCCCGATACCGATACCTAAAAAATCGATTCCCGATTCTCAATACCGATACCATCGGCCCATAATACCTAACTTACCTGTAGGTGAAAAACAAAAATTCCTCTTGAACTAGTAATATATTCAAATTTTTTTGTACAACATATAACTTATAACTTATTTCCAAATAAGACTGGCTCTAGGCTTTCATACTTAGAAAACATAGCTTTGTCTAATGCTTCTGTTGTCACAAACAAAATAACACAAGCCTACTTGTAAACAAAGTTATAATTGTAAGTTGTGTTTTGGACAATTCATGTTTCGCAACTGCTAACTTCACACAACGGTTGCGCGGTACAACCATCTTCATTGTTAGATGGTTGCAATAGTACCGTAGTGTAATAAATGACGCCCATCACGGTATCGGGGCGGTATCGGTATCGGCTTTAGGCGATCCATTCTCGATACCGATACCAATGCCTAAGAATCGGTGGTATCGAGAATCGGTATCGGGAATCGACTCATCCCTAGTTATAACAATAAAAAAAAATGTACAGCTCTGATGAGGCCTTGATGGCGACGGTATTAAGCTAATGAACTTCTACAAAAAGAGAAGTCTATCGAACTCTCACCCTCACAATCTACCCACCTACATAAGGAATAACTCAATCCACCATATAACTTTCTATGAAATTGGCAAATATAAAGTGTCTTAGCAACGAATCGGGAATCGAAAATCAACAGTTAGTTGTTTGGGTATCTAACGGTGGGTCTTCCCGTTGTGTGTCAAAGTCAAGACAAGGAAATGTCAACAATACATTGTGACAGTTTTAAATTTTAACATGTTATTCAACTGTTGAGTACGTAGATGATTTGTTCTAGTTTATACATTTTGATTAGTTACCTAATACGAGTATAATTGATAGCTTGTCTTACCAATACACTCGCCGTTAAATATGGTGATCGGTTTCTTTGTCTCTTTTGTTATACGAGTGATACTTGAAAGTATTCTGCTCGCCGTCACAGTATCAGCGAAAGGGTGTGGTTCGACTCCACGAGATGAAGTCTACGGTTCGGAGACCTTCCACTTCCTTGAAGGAGACAGGTACAGTTTACTCAAGCCAACTCTCTCACTGGAACCCGATATCTATCAAGTGCTTTGTTCCTTGTCTCGCCTACCCGCCTAACCTACAGTTAGCTCACTTGACTCTTTCATCGATCGGATCAGCTGATTGAGCTTGTTTTGTATCGTAACAAAGCCGCACATGAAATCCTTTTGTTAGCTGGAAAGACGGTATCCTCAAACTGTCATCGATTAGAAGATTAGTTGTACTTGGTTTAGTCATGAATCAATTCTCCTCTGATGGTAGGGAAGGGGAGTTACCGCACTACTATTTCCAGATCAAGGGAGGTTATTTAATAATTTACAGGTCATTCGAATTGTTATGTGCACCTCTTTTGGCAAAAGAAAATCATTAATCCGTTAAGTAGCCCAAAATATTTATATCCAACCGTTGGATTTTTCAAACAGCTGAATGTTTTCACTTTAAGACAGTTATGCCTTATGCTGAGGCTGAACTAATGCCTTACCGTAAACACACAACCTAGATTAAAATATGATCTGCAGCACACCTTTTTAACTTGATAATCTTGTCCCTAGCCATCACCCCTGCTTACCTTCCTCTATAAAACTGCTTACCATAGCTTCCCTGACATGCTTCGAATCCAATTCGTTCACTCATATTCCATTGGCGTATTTAAAAGAGTGTTCGTTAAACAACTTTTTCGTCACTAATCACAACTGGAATTCACCAGCTCCAATGCTCATTTGGGAGCACTTATAGATGAACTTTCTGTTTCAACATTTGGAAAGTTAACATTTTATTTCATGTTTTTGTAGCTAAGTTTCAAAATAGAAATATGAGTTTCACAGAAGCGATTTCGTGGCACATCTAATGTGACTACTGTTGTTATTTTACTTCTCTCCCGCCGGTACATTTCACTACTACATATTTCTTCTCCACTAATAATGGAAAGTTGTATTTGTCTCGTGGATACGTTTCCACGATGATGTGACCTTAAGGCCGTATCACACTTTCATTTTTTCAGCTTTTCCTCGCATTTTTAATGTTCGAACGTGTCAAGAGTCAATCAGTTTTATAAATATATTTATAAATTATTTGTTGACAATGTATATCAAACAATTATTATAATTATGCTTACAGAAGATTAGGCCTACCTAAAGATAATAATGCCATTTAATTTCATTTTAGCGACATTTCGTAGAAAATAAAGCTATTGCAACGGGTCGAAAGACACTTTTTTGAAATTTGGTTGGAAAGTTTCTTAATTAAAATCCATTATGAGGCATTTTGAGACGAATCCCAGGGTTTAACACTTTTAAAATGTATATATTTATTTATGTATACCAATGTATATTTATTATGTATACCTGCGTATTTATTATATAATATAGCTAGTTCACCCGTGCGTTGCACAGGTTGACTTGAATATAAGGAAGCCCCCCCTCGCCATCCAACACATTTTGGGACACCCCAATGGATCTGATTAAAAAAAAGTCCTTACTTAAAAGTCCATACTTGAAGTACTTACTTATAAATTACCTATTAGGACCAAACTACTGAGATCAACCCCCTCTCCACAAACACCCCCATATTTCAGATTAAAAATATTCTTGAAAGGTAACCCAAAAGAACGTTCAAACTAATCCAATTTCATTCGTCTGAACATCAGATCACCAGTTCTTTCGGTGATGTCCAAATTATTCCATTTAACCACCCTCTCCATTTTTTTCCTTACCACAATCACCTCCGTATGGTTGAGGCTAGAAAAAATTTTAATAGCCTGTGATTGACGTAATCTAAACATATTTGCCCAATCAGATCCCCAGTTTATTCAGTGATGTCCCCTTCCAAACTCCCGCCCCCAAAAACACCCCTATGGAGCGGAATAGAAAATTTCTAAGAAGGCTGTGGTTTTTTAGTTTTATCCAAACATATTTTTTTATCCAAACATATTTTATCAATCAGGTCGTCAGTATATTCAGAGATGTTCAAGATACCCCCATTCCACCCCCTCCCTCCCTCCAAATACCCTATATGGTTCAGATTTGAAAATTTCAAGTAGTTTGTGTATCAACTTAGAGTATTCCAAACATTTTTAAACGAGCAGATCCTCAGTTTATTCAGTTATGTCCAAGATACCTCATTTCACCCCCCTCACCCAACCACCCTCCTCTAAGAAAACACCCGCTTTGGGCCTGATTTGAACATTTTCAAGTAGCCTGTGATTTGAGTTAGTGCAATTCAAACATATTTTAGCAATCAGGTCCCCAATTTATTTAGTGATGTCCATGATACCCCAGATCAGCTCCAGTTCATTTAGTGATGTACGAGATAATCCCATTTCAGCCCCCTCCCCCCACCCAAAAAATACCTAATGGTCGGGTTCGAAAATTTCGATTACCTAGTCTGCGGTTTTACTTGGAGTATTCCGAACATATTTCAACAATCACGTCTCCAGTTTATTTACTGATGTCCATGATACCCCATTTCACCCCCTTCCTCTTCAAAAACACCCCCTATGGGTCAGATTTGGAAAATTTTAAGTAGCTTGTGCTTCAATAAGTAATACAAACATATTCCCCCACTCAGATCCTCGATTTGTTCAGTGATGACAAAGATACCCCATTCCCCCCTCCTCCCCTAAAACACCCCCTATGGGGCAGATTTGAAAATTTTCAAGTAACCTGTGATTTAAGTTAGAATAATTCAAGTTCATTCCTTCAATTCAATTCAATTCCAAACATATTCGCCCTATCAGATCCCGAGTCCGTTCAATGGTGTCCAAGATACCCCATTTCACCCTCTCCCCTTCCCCCAGGCTCAAAATGTAAAAACTATAAACAGCCTATAATTTAAGTAGGACTGATACCGACATTTTTCTCCACTCATATCAGTTGTCCAATGTCCCCTGTAACCGTGAAAAGCGAACAAACATACGGACAGACAGACAGAGAACAATTGAGAAAACGGTACCTACCAATCGTCTACAAATAGCATGAAACAGAAAAGAAACGCAAGATTTCATGATTCTAATCAATGTACAGACAGACATAATTACGATTCTATTAATGTAGATTTGTCATTCCAGACGATGACACTCCTTAAAATTGAGATGAAAATCTCGTTCTGGCGCCAAAAAGTCAAGTTTTCCAAATGCAAGGATGAGTTTTTAGACCAGCTCTTTTTGAGCACATAATTTGTTTTCAAATGTCACAGTGCGTGAGGAAGGGAGAATGAATAGCACGATAATATTTTAGGAAATGTTATAAATTAAGTTTATTTACAAGAATTGGGTTATCTACCAGACAGTGTGGGTGGCGACGGCAGGGTGAGCAGCGAGGACTGAGTGGCCGGCAAGGACGGAGTGGCCGGTGAGGACAGTGGGGGCGGCGAGGACTGAGGGAGCAGCGACGAGGGTGGGGCCGGGGATGACGGCGGGGGCGGTGTAGGAGACGGCGCGAACGGGAACGGGGACGGTCCTGAGGACGGGCTCGTGCTGCGTGACGGTCACAGGCTGACGGACGACGGTCACCTGAGCTGGAGCGACGTTGACGCGGTTGACGATGGTGGCGGGGAGGAGACCAGCGGAGGCGACTCCGAGGACGGCGAGGATAACAGCCTGCAATACCAATTATTATTAATAATATATTATTATATATTAATATATTAATAACTAGATGGTTCACCCGCGCGCTGCACAGGTTGACTTGTACATTATCAAATAGCCTGTGACCCAAGTTGAAGTATAGCATTTACAAGTCAAATTAACCTTTTGACATGTCAAATTAACCTTTTTACAAGTCAATTTAACCGTTTTACAAGTCAATTTAACCTTTTTACAAGTCAAATTAACCTTTTTACAAATCAAAATAACCCTTTTACAAATCAAAATAACCCTCCTTGAGCAACACACAAAAATCGTTGAAGGGCAAAGAAAAGAAACTGAATACATTAAACACGACAAAGTAGGTGTAATAATAATTGGAAAATATCTTTTTTCCAACAAAAAATTTATCAAAATTTTCCATCAAAAACTCATTCAACAAAAATATTGATTTTCCAACCAAAAATATATCAACATTTTCCAACGAAAAAATGAGGTAGGTAGGCAAAGAGGTCAATCAATACATACTTAAAGTTCCGAAAGTAAGTTGATCAACAATATGAGTCCCGGAAAAAAAAAACGGTCATACCAATGGCTGTCCTTCGGCTGAAGTTTCAAAAGTACATCAACAACATAATTTGAACAGTCGGTGTTGCTTATAGTTGAAACGCCACGAGAAAATTCATGAAAAAGGAATGCCAGTTACACCCGTACTCCTATTTCTTTGCCCTTCAACGATTTTCGCGCATTGCTCAAGGAGGGTTATTTTGATTTGTAAAGGGGTTATTTTGATTTGTAAATGCTATAATTCTGATAGATTCGCCTACTCAGATCCCCAGTTGGTTCAGTGACGTTCAAAACGCTTTAACATCCTCCCCCTCCCCTCCCCGCTGGGTCAGATCTCAAAAATTTCAAAAAAGTAGTCTTTGAATTGAATTAGACTCCATCCCCCCCCCCCCTTCCCCTTAAACACCCACTTCTATGGGTTAGATTTGAAAAATTTCATGTAACCTGTGATTTAAATTAGAATACTCGCCATATTCGACAACTCAGATCCCCAGTTTGTTCAGTGACGTTCGAAACGCTATAACTCCCCCCCCCCCCCCCAGATCCATTGTGGGTCAGATTTGAAAATTTTGAAAAAAAGCAGTCTTTGACTTGAGTAATCCAAACATACTCGACAATCAAATCCCCAGTTTCTTCAGTAATGACAAAGATACCCCATTCCCCCTCCTCCTCTGAAACAGCCCCTATGAGGAAAATTTGAAATTTTAAACCTAACCTTCTCTGGACTTTCACAAATAATTTAAGACCAAAATTAGCCAAATCGGACCACCCGTTCTCGAGTTTTAACGAGACTAACGAACAGCAATTTTTATATACATAGATATTATCGTGTAGTTACGGACCTTTCCACCAAAAAGGCTAAAAGGAAGTTAATCTGGAGTTATACATTAAATACAACAATGATATAACTGGATTAACTCCGGATTAATCGTGATCCTCCGTGGTAGAACGATGTATTGGTAAGTATTACGTGTCATACTCCTAAAAAGTTTTCCTAGCCTACTTTTGGCAAGTCTTTAGGGAGCAGCTTAATATTGTAGATGGATTGACAACTTAAATTCTAGATCTCTTTCTTTTTCTTACAATTATTGTTTCCTTTTAATTCTTACAGAATATATTTGTATTCGGCTTGCCCGTATTAATAACAAATAAGTGAATAAATCTCACACCAACATGACCACGATTCAACTGTACCGTAAACGAAGACATATCTCGTAGTTTAGGAGCTAAAGCTAAAACGCTACAAATTATTACACAATGGTTTATTATTTCTGTGTTAGATATTCCTTCTACCCAGATCATTGGCCTATAATTTATTATTAAACCTCGTATATATGATCAGAACATGGCACATCCTGCGTCTGGGAAGGGACAAACTTTTACAGTTCCAAGACCCAGCAATTTTAAAACAATAAAACAGTAAAGATGTTTGAAAAACGGGGAAAATGGCGCTTGAAGTAATTTAGGTTAGCGCATGCGCAGGATGGAGTAATGATTTGAGAAAAATGAAATTGGTATGGTACAATTTACAGCCTGATCCACAAATTCCAAGAAAATGTAATCAAAAGCTGATGAAAACTAGACCTTGTTCCATGGGGTACACTTTCGCGCATGCACAGGAGCTAATATTGATGATTACAATGGAATAATTAAATCATTGTCACCCCAACCATGCACCGAATTTGAGCGGGATTGGACGACCGGGGCGTGAAAAAATTACGCAAGAAGGAATTAAGTTTGCACATGCGCAAAATGAAGTAATGATTTGAGATGTATGGAATTAAGAGTGGACCATTTACAGCCTAACCCACACATTCCCTG
This sequence comes from Adelphocoris suturalis, assembly GCA_030762985.1. Lineage (NCBI taxonomy): Eukaryota > Metazoa > Arthropoda > Insecta > Hemiptera > Miridae > Adelphocoris > Adelphocoris suturalis. The sequence continues at coordinate 32,299,934 of CM061048.1, forward strand.
AAAAGTCAATCAAAAGCGGATGAAAACTGTTGAAATTAGGTTCGTTTAAAAAGGAATACATATTCGCGCTACGAATGATAGGATTATGTTGAAGTTTTTAGGTAATGCTCAAATGAACCACTTCCAACTATCCTCCAAATTTGAGCAAGATCGGACCACGGGGGCGTGAGCAAATGATGATTGGTGGAATTTACGTTTGCGCATGCGCCGAATGAAGTATTGATTTGGGAACAACAAAATTCATAGGGGACCATCTTCACCCTAACCCGCATATACCATGAAAATTTCATAGGAACCAGTTGAATATTGTGAAAATCAAGCTTGTTACAAGGATTTGCGGACATACACACACAGATACATACACAGAGATAGAAAGAGAAAGACACGGAACGAAAGTTGTTCAGAATAGTCTAAAACCCAAAACTCGAGCGGAATTTTACCACTGCAAAAAAAAAAAAGTTTGATTTTAGTGGAGACCACAACTTTTAAAACTCTCGAAAGTGAAAATAATTGCTTTCGCTACCTATATGTAGACTTGGGAGCAATTTAAGATATGAAATTTAGCACTTTGGTACCAATACTAATTAACATCGAAGAACTACTATGAACATCTAGCGTTCAAGCAAGTTCATGTTTATGTTGAATAAAGGCAATAAGGTTAAGGGATATGGGTTGGATAAGGTTAATCACCACGTGAATCGAATGTAGACCAGTGAATCGGAATTATGTGACGGAATCCTGTGCGAACAGTGAATCTGGATGGAATCGTTACTTTTTTAAATGTTTTTCTTAATCAAATTGTAGTATTTCGTAGGGTAAATTCCCTCTCATGATAAAATCAAAACTGAATTTTGACACTTACGAAGTATTTCATGTTGGTTTCGGCTTCTTTGAGGGAAGAAAACGTATTGGGGCAGCTTGTGGAAGGGCGGGTTATATACGTCGCCGCGCCCGAAGCGGCCTTGCCCGTGACCTTCTCAGAGGTCCGGGAACTTCCTTGACTCCGCAAGAATCGTCTTTCTGGAATCCCAGTCAGGGCTCCCCACAGGCTCGTCTTCGACAATGGGATGAATTTCAGCCAAAATATTGGAGAACACATGTTTAATAGTTATACTATCAGATGATCCAGCCATTGCCCGAATCCTCATCGGTTTAAACAAAAATAAATTGTTGTTTTTTTATTTGTGGTTCAGTTCATTTTGTTATGCTAGCTTCACATGTGCTCCACAAACTAACTCGAAACCCCCTTTTACTGCTACTCAGAGCATAAAAACTTAATTTCAAACACGTGGAACATTCTTTAGCTTCATTCTGGCTCTCGATATCTGAACAGGTCATTCTCCAAAAAGGCTGTCATTCAAACAGCAACTTCTACGGATGACCGGTTGACTATTATTGAATTTCAATTTCCAAGAGTGAACAGGAGTGGATTTAGTTGACTCTTTTGATCAGGAAGGACCCATTAATTGCATTCGAATATTAATGACATAGAGAGACTCCCCATCAACTATTAGTTTCTTAGGACGAACAGGGGAAAATTTACCACATTCAGGAAATCTGAAAAAAAAGAAAAAAAAGAAGTCATTTCATTCGTGTATTACCTAATAGCCAATACAGACTCACAATCGAATTTCAAAATCCTAGGAATAACAGGAGAACATTTAGCTCACTCAATTGATCAGGATGCGGCCCCTAATTTCAGTCGTTTCTGGATCTCCCTGAGAGGCTCCATATCAAATTTCGAATTCCTAAGTTGGGCAGGAGAAAATTGAGCTCACTCTGCTGATCAGAATGAAACACGTCATACATTCGTCTCTTGATACCTATCAAATTTCAAATTCCTATGGTGAACTGGCGAAACTTTAGCTCGCTTTGCTGATCAGAATGGAACTCGTATTTTCATTTCTTTCTTCGATATCCCGAAGAAGATAAGGCTCACTAAGCAAGAAGGTACTTCCCCGCAACTTTTATGGTATAATTCGGGAACGACCGTTGCCCGGATCTTGATAGATGTGGATAGATTCTATAACTGTATAGATTTACATTTACTTAACCTGCTCGTGGTTATCTCCATTTATAATGCTTCGCATGTGCAGTATGGAGTATCTTCGTTAGTCACAGTTGTCGAACATCGACAACTGAAAAGAATAAACGACTTTTCCAATTACGGTGTTGTTACTCGATGCCGTTGTTGAGCTTTTGCCGATTAAGGACGTTTCGGGGGGTTTAGAGAGGATTTTAATATGGCCGAAACCCGTGTGAAGAACCCCCCGATCATTTAGCAAAAAAATATTCAAATCTGTCTAGCTGTTTGAATGTGGTCGTGACAGCCACAAAAAATATCCACATCATATTATGTACGCATATTATATTTATTTATTTATTATTATGAACGGCTCACGCCAATTATAGAAGTTAGTTTTTACACAACGAACAGAAAACTGTACTAACTGAAATAAACAGATACTTCAAAAATAAATACAAAAAAATCTAAAGTTTACTATTAAATCATGACCATGGAATTACTGAGAAGAAGAAGATAAGCTCACTGTTGATGGTTAGTAATTAAGCTGGTTTTGATGCGAGAAAAGCTGCTAGAGAAAAATCAAAATCTACTGCCAGGAGGATACCATTCACCTTATGTGGTGAGCGACACATGGGGCGATGCATTTGATAGTTGAAGGCAGCAAATGGAGTGTAGAACAAAGTGATTGATCGGGTGGGTAGCTCGGAACATTTATGTTGGTACGTGAAAGGAGATAAGGACATTGAAGGCTGTCATTTACCAGTTTGTTGACAGCAACATCCGCATCAAAACGGCGTCCTCCAACTTTGGCAAATTGTAGGTGGATGCAAGAGTTTAAATTTGATGGTGGTCGACTGGGAGTCGAAGCTTGTAGCAGAGGTATCTGCGGAACTTCGACAAATTATCAACACAACACACAAATTTAAAAACTTGTATTTTGTCATTTGGTCATTTCTGCCATGCAAACCTCAATATTATATTTATATTCATCGATCAATTTGAATATCTAGATCAAAGACCAATACTAATAAATACATTTAAAAACTATAATGCTTCCTTATGTATTATTATGGGGTAATATCCATGTGAAGGAAGATAGAGGTTCATGCGGGAAAACATTCTGTTTACAAATACAATCAGTAGGTAGATACGCGATTTCTAGAACCAGTTTCTCTCTAATGAAATGCATTATAACTAATATACGAGCTACAGGCAAACGGACTTCCACCTGACGTGCTTCCTTCAATGCGAGGGAAAATGCCCACTTGTTTGAAATAGGATGATAGGACCTATCCGATTACTCTACCCCAACTCTTCCATCCTCATCCAACAAATAATGAAAAACGTCTGCCAAGTTGGGTGTGGCACGTAGCTTTCTCGTTTACCTATCATGAATGTATAGATCATTGAAAAGTTTCAAATGATATTGAAAAATTCCATTGAAAAAGAAAGAAGTAGCGTGAAATGTCATAATTGGTCAATCAAGAAACAAAAAATGATACTTAATGTGATTTCCCTTTGCGCATACGCAGAATGAAGTATTAATTTGGCAACAATGAAACTGATAGGGGACCATCTACAACCTAACCCGAGCATTCTCTGATAATTTCATCGAAATCGGATGAAAACAGTGGAAGATCGTTACAAGGATTTCACGCAGGCAAGGGTTTTGCGCAGGCATGCGCAGTACTTATTAATGATACAATCATGTTGAAATTGATATTAGATCATCAAATTGTCATCTCCCAACTATCATCTTAATTTGAGCGAGATCGGACGACTAGGGCGTGAGAAAATGATGCTTGGTAGGATTTTCGTTTGCGCATGCGCGGAGTGAGGTATTGAGTTAAGAACGATGAAACTGATAGGAGACCGTCACTCCCTAGCCTGCACATCCTCTGAAAATTTCGGATGAAAACTGTGGAAAATAAGCTTGTTACAAGGATTTGCGGTCACACGACAGACAGACACACACACACACAAATACACACACAGACAGACAGTCACGGGACTAAATTTGTCCCACACAGGATACAACACAGGATACAAGTATTCACACACAGACAGACAGACAGACACGGAACCAAAGTTGTTCAGAATGGTGTAAAATGTAAAATGCGAGTGGATATTTTGATTTCGGAGACCAAACATTTTTTTCGCCCCCGAAAGCCACAACTGAATCTGCGTGTCAACAACCACAGATCATCGGTGCTTAGAAAAACAGAAGATCTGCCTGTGAGCCGCCATGCCGCCACGCATGATGCAAAATTCAACGATTGTTTTGGCATAAAAGTTTTAAAAAAGATGAGGCCAGAAAAAAATAAAAGAATGCTTCATCAATCTGAAAAGGCACATTCAGTTTTGGGCGTGTACGATCCTCCAGGATTAAACATCAGGCGTTAGAAGGGTAACCATCTTCTCCATGGCAAACGTCTCTCTGCATAACATCAACGTCGAATTTCCCACAAAAAATTATTGCAAGTAAGTAGTTCTTCATATTTTAAAAAGGCAAATAAGCCGAAATATAAAAAATAGTTTGTGATGTAAATTATCGTTTTCTCTAAAATTTGTGTTAATTATACATGCTCTTGTAGAGCCACTTCATTGAATTGAACCATATATATATTCTTACCTCTCATAAACCCGGGCTGTGTTTTACTTGCCAAGGCTAGTATTCTTACTGATTTCATAGGAACGTACTTCACAGGTACTGCTATTGATCGAGCAGTAATGAATTTCATGGTAACCATTTGGGGTTCAACCCGCAGTATCACGGAAATGTACTGGAAAATCAGACTACAATTTATTGTTAATGGTTTCCCCTGTTAGAAGCATTTGTGGACAGACAGACACACGAATGTATACACGGAGTCAGTTAGACAAACGACTGAGACTTTCCCGAACCCGCACAACCTCACGCAATCAAATTTTCCTCGAAATCGATCAGAAGGTAGAACTGATTGATTCATCCTTCATTATCATTACAATTTAGCCCGTTACAAGGATTAGCGAAACTGACAGGAAACCACAATTAGTCATGACGATATAGGACGTAGAAATCGTAATTTTGATAGTTTAAACTTTAGAATGCCATGAGGATCACCGGTGATCTCAGCTGACTGTCACCAGGGTGCCATAAGAGTCGCCGGTGGTCTCACGTTATTTTGTTACCTAGCCTTCAAATTCGTTGTTTTATTTCAATAATTGGGTTCTAAACATTTCAGATTTTGTTATTAGACACCTAAGCAAGCGATTGGTGACGTGGGCAACATCTGGCACAACTGTAATCATTACATTACCTACATCAGTTACTAAATAATGCCATCGCGATTTCCATTTTATGTTTTTACTTGGGGATTTTAACATGTACCTATCATGTTTTAGCCCTGGGGTCCTAGCGAATTTTGCGAGTCAATTTTTTTCCGCGCACGAAACATATAGTGTTACAGTGATTTCCGCCTACAACCGAGTCGTTGCTAGGGAAATGGTACTTCGTCGTTTTTCAACAATATTATGTTAACTACGGCGAAGTGCGTTTCCAACAAACTGAGTTATGAGCATGGTTATATAAATAATTGTTTACACACAGGTGATCATTCTCAATAATTGATATTGTGAACATGATTGCAACCGCTTGTTAATTTCTGATGTTTTCATAGAATTTCGAATCAATATCGAGGAGAAAACATGATACATGGTTGAAATTTTTGGTTTTTTTGTAACATAATTCATTTGGGTAATGATTCTTTTGACATGGATATGTCTTTTGGCTGGGGGTCAAGGAATTTTTCGCGACACTTTTTTTTCCCGACCGACACTTTTTTTCCCGACCGACACTTTTTTCTCCCGACCGGCACATTTTCTATTGATTTTCACGTACAACCAAGGCGTTACTAGGGAAGAGTAACTCCCATAGTTTTCATAGTAGGAAAATCGTTCGCCACTTTTTGGAATGCTCTCATTTTACCACGACATTTCATGACTTCTAAGCCACTGCAGTGTGAAGGAATGCTGATTTATTGCTCTAAGTTAGAAACTAATATTGTTTTGTAACCATAATGGAATAATCTTGTGAGGATGTGAAGGCACTACATGGTTGGTATACCCCTGGTAGTAGGTACCAACTGGTAAGCAGTAGCCCCTTGACATATCCATGATCTTTTGTTTTTCCCATAACATAATTCATTTGGGTAATGATTATTTTTCTGACTGATTTTTCAGAGGAATTCAATTCATACGAGATCATATAGCAGATAATTACCTACCAGAAGTTCTGTAATGAAACCTACCAGAAATATCTTCAGTATCAGTGATATTACCGGTGACTCTCACGACTCATAGATGTGAATATTTTCTCTCTGTGCCATGAGAGTCACAGGTGATCTCACTTATAAAAGTCATGTATGTTCCTTAGAAGAACTTCTGGAACGTAAAAACATTCATAAATAATATCCCCAAGCAGGATGCATGAGTGGTTTTTGATTGGTAGGTTTTTAAGAGGTTTTTTCAAAAGGTTCAGTTAAGTATTTTAAGTAAGAGAGTGATTAAGTTACCTACATAGATTTGGAATCAATGATTACGACGCGGGAAATGGGATATTTTTTAAAGATTATTTTTTGGGATCGAGGTAGGGGTTTGATGAGATATTCCTACTACAGCGATCCTAACGGAGAAGGGAGAAACTTGTTAGTACGGATCGCAAATTAATATTATAGGTCAGGGCAGAGCGTACACGGCTTACCGCATCTCACCTTTTTTACGTGCTCTGTAAACACTGAACTACTCCCTCGTCCTAGTGAGAAAACCTCCCTTGTTTCAATGAGCCTTTCACACCCCGCTAGGGAGAACCTTATTTTTTTTCTACAATTTAGGGGATGAAGACGGTCTGGACGAACGCTGGATCCCGTTGCGCAACTGCGTGCGTGAAAGCGGTCGCTTCGTATATAACCAACTTGGAGGTTCGGATCCCACATCAGTCCTCAGCCTCTTCCGAAGATGAAAACAGCTGTAAGTCACCTACTGACTACGTCCTAGAACTACTAACCAATATCCAAAGGGGGTATTAGTTGTAACAAATTTAAAAAAAAGCATCTATCGGCAGAAAATAATTTTTCAATCCCAAAAACTTCGATGTTTTACGTAGGTATAATGAAAAACAATGAAACAATCAAATTCTACGAACCTGAATTAAAAGTCGACTCAAAAGGTTGGGAAATAACTATTTATCAAGTAGAGTATCAAATGGTAAATTCGGTAAACAAAATATGGTTCGCTTCAATATCAAATTTTTATAATGTAGAAAAAAACTATTGAAAAAGCAGTAATCGACTAAAAATTCTTCATAGGTATCGATTGGTAGACATTTATTATAATTAGAACTAGGTATGAATCTAAATTGTTATCTGTAGTGGGTACCTACGTTTTCAGATCTCAGAACAATCCATATCTTCTTCTAATTATAAAAACAGCTGTGAGCCAATAACACTATCTCCACCCTAAAAAGTAACCGATATAAAAACCTACAAATTAATGCTGTGTCTCTGAGAAATAGGCCGTATCAAATTTGGGTCATTCTCATTTCATTTGCCGCTTTGGGGCGTTTGAGAACCTCAGTGACGTGAAATATGAAAGTGCTCGACAATGAGGTTAGATCAGCAAATACTACTCATTGTACATTGCAGATTTGTGTTCCATAGATGAACAGTGAGTTTTTCGTTGATGTATTTTATATGTTTTTTTGTATTAAAAAACAGGATATCCAACTCATGAGTGTTACCAGATTTCAAAAATTGATTTCTGTAAAATTGATGATTTGGCAAAATTGTTGTCGGGGCTCAAGTAAGTACAAAAGAATCTCGTTCAAACGTAATAATATTCAGATTTCACGGAATTCGTGTTGAAGGCAGTGTAATTGAGCTTAAATCTCAGGAGTGTTACCCTACTAGTGTTACTGTAATATCTGGAGTGTTACCCATCCTTGGTCACACTCCTGAGAGGTAACACTCATGAGAATTTCCATGGGCTGTTTCATGGGTTGGTAAACATCTTAAAAATGTAAATCCTTACTTTAAATAAAGAGGAACCAACTTACTGCAGCTAGTAACCCTGGCCAGTTCTAGATTGTCATTGTTTCGTAACTACCTAACTTCTACTTAGGTGTTAGGTAGGAGGGGACAGTTACACTCATGAGTTTCCTGGATTTCAGGTTTCATTCGTCATCACTGAGTATTGGTTAAAGGGGATTTTGGGCAGTCAAATTACTACTTCGTTGATCCCCCAACTTATACTACCTTTTTTTCCCCAAAATCACTAGTTTTGGTCTAGAATTGTGAGAATTCGTCGTCGGGGACATGGAAGCGGCAAATTAAATGAGAATGACCCATTTATTGAAAAATGTAATTTTTTTGATTTTTGCAATAGTTTTTGGAGCACAAAGATTTTACGTTTCTAGTACCTACCTTTAGCGAAAAAAAGAGAAAAAAAACCCAAATCACCTTATGCGTGACACCCAACATACGTTCATCGTGCAAATGAATTTCAAGAGATTTATTACTGGTCAGATACCCATCATACAGCACCTCTTTGGAATGCTTCCATCAAGATCTTTCTATTGAGCAAATAAAAAGTGACCACGCTAATTCCCCATTGACGACGGGAGTATCATAATATGTGAATAGTAGGTAAATTTCACTTGATTTAGTAAACTTTATATAATTTAATTACCTACACATATTTTATTGATTTATCTATGAATATCTATAATATAAATATTCATAGAGCTAATTATTTACTTTCTAAATTCCGTCACTAGCCACGAGATGATGGCGCTGTCTGTTGGACGAATTATGCACTAATCCACTCCTGGTTCACCCATTACTCCTATCTTGAAGACCTGTATTTCCAACAAACGGAATTTTTATCTCAATCTTGAAGAGAGTTATCGTCTGGAATGACACATACATAAATATATGAAAAAGCGTTACACTCTAGGATTTGTTTCAGTATGCCACAAAACGGATTTCAATTAAGGAAATTTTAGAAATTTTGATTTTGAAAACTTTGGAGCCATTGCAATGGCTTAATATTTACTTTGAAAATTCGCTAATGAGCACGAGCCACCTCAAACCAATGCATCGGCGAATTCACTTGGCGCCAAAGCCGCGTCACCTATTCATCTCGATTCTTTCCACCGTGTGATGACACGTGTTTGTTCAAGTGTCGCGTGACCAAACCGTTGCATTGCGGAGACTCGTGTCCCGCATCAGTCGCAATACTCCCCTCTTCAGTCATGGCTAAACGCATTGTTGTCACAGCTAACGCAATGCTAGAGACAAGAAAGGAAAACTTTACAAATTATTACTCAACGGTTTAATTTTTTTTTTTTTTTTTTTTTTTTTTTTACGCTGACAAACTGTGCGTTTAAACCCATCTTCTGTCGTGTTCAATAGTTCAAAACGACCTATTATGTTCTGTGGTAGGTTCAGAGTTCTATCTTCTAAAATATCAAATAGAGACATGTTTTTCACCCAGCAAAGGAGGAATTCCTACTATAACGCCTAATCAACTTATAGACTTATTCGTGTTTTTAAAAATTGCTTTGTGATTCACACTATGTTGAATATATTTTTATCATTTCTACTTTGGGGGGAGGGGGGGGGGGCACAAACGTTTGTTTCAACAGTACTTCGGGTGGTATCATTCGATTCGTTAAATTAACCTATATTCGAATTCGTTTGAAAAATATTACCTTCAGTTATTATTCAGTTATTATCATTATTAATTTAGGGCAACAAAGTCATTGAAATATCAAACCCTATTATTCACATTTAAGGTTAGTAACTAGTTTTGATACTAGAGCCTGTAATAAGGAACTAAAAAACGAATTTTCAATACAGTTTTGGTGATTGACCAAATTAGTTTTGTGCGGTGAGAATGTGACGTAGGTGGTCGGATTATATCAAAACATACCTTGTTACAATCGGCTTAAAAAATAAATAATGATAATGAAGAATTACAAGTAAGAAGATAAAAAATTGTAAGTAACTACTTTAAATTATCTCAGTCAACTGCCAAAATATGTACATGCGTTAATTTAAAAATCAAATAACTAAATATCTACGCTCTCTCCCCGCCATCTTCCAAATTATCAATTAGACTGAAGTTTACTTCATAATAGTTCAAATACGGATCTAATTAATTCTCAGGTTCTGAGAACTAGTAATAAATTCATATGTCAGACCAATTTTTTAAGGCGATGTACCTATCACTGAAATGGACCCAAAATCTAAAAATTTTCGAATTTTTTTTTTTCAAGTGTAGTTTTACATTTTGGAATGTGAGGAACACGTTTCTGAAGTCAAAAGTCCAATCTGAGGTCGGTAAGACTGGTTTTCAAGCAAGCCGCAAAGCCCGAGAAGGTTTAGCTTACGGGGCTGGAGAATTTTAGTGGAAATTGCCAATTTATATAATCCCATTTTATAATAATTTCCATTTATATAATCATGTGAATATATTATAATGACGTAAAATATTAAATAGTTTTACCTAACTTGAAAAACATGTGAATGTAGGATGCAATTCTTTCTTCCCTCGATTCCCGCCAACAGCTTTTTTGCACTTTTGTCGATCTTAAAACCGATACAACTCGAGAACCAGTGGACGTACATGGCTGACATTTTTATCAAAGATTCTTAGATATATATACTAAAATCTAGGCGCTAGAATTACATTATCATTGATAGCAAGCAAAATATGGAATTTCAAAATTTTTTGTTTTTATTTTTTCTTGGAACAATAACATTTTTTGTTTTTCATAAATTAGCCATATTTGATTTTTGGAACATTCTACCGCCTAAATTTTTAGTTTACACCTTCCTTGGCTAAATGAGACCAAAACCAAGTAGATTGAATCGGTAGATCTCGAGTTATATCGATTTATAGAACACTGCTACCATTTAACCATATATAGGGTGTTTCAGATGTTATGGATCACACTCCCGCATTTCCTAATTCGTAGTAGGCCTAACGCCATTTTTTATATTTTTTTGTGAGGAATTCTGGAAAAATACTTTCGCGCCGACCACTTGCTCGCTATTGCGCGCAATTGACACTAACTTCATTTTTTCAAATGGGAACCCCCCTTTTTTATTGCAGATTCGGATTCTACGTCAAATTTCATGAATATACGACCCCTCACTCGATTTTTTGACCGCGCGCAATCCGTTCCGCGATCGCGCAAAGTTGCCTAACTACCAAAATTGCACAAAACATGGATTCGTAAACCCCGATTGTGGTACATGAATTTTCATTGTTTTTCAACGCTAATTCATATGGCGCTATCTGTTTCTTAATTTGATTCGATTTTAGCGGAATAATGGCCAAAAAATTCGGTATTTTGCGTGAAAAATGATCTTTCTAGGCGTGTTTGCACATGAAATTTCATAATTTTCCATTCCCTTTCCTTCCTTCTTCCTCAACCGGGTTGGTGGGGACTGTATATGGAGTTAGAAGAAAATAAAAACGAGCATTTCGTTTAAAATATTGAAAATACCATCTGGTTGGGGGGAAATGTGAAAAAAAAAGGACTTTAAACGTTCATACTGAGAACAACTTTGAAGTCCTTTTTTTCATGTTTTTCCCCACCAGATGGTATTTTTAATATTTTTGAAGAAAAAGTTCCTTTTCTATTTTATTTTAATTCTATATCCGGTCCCCAGCCTGGTTGAGGAAGGAGGAGGGAAAGGGAATGGAAAATTATGAAATTTCATGTTCAACACACGCCTAAAAAGATGATTTTTTCACGCAAAATAACCAAATTTCGGCCATTATTCCGCTAAAATCGAATCAAATCAAGAAACGGATAGCGCCATATGAATCAGCGTTGAAAAACAATGAAAATTCATGTACCACACTTGGGGTTTACCAGAATCCATGTTTTGTGCAATTTTGGTAGTTAGGCAACTTTGCGCGCTCGCGGAACGGGTTGCGCGCGGTAAAAAAAAATCGAGTGAGGGGTCTTATATTTATTAAATTTGACGCAGAATCCGAATCTGTAATAAAACAGGGGGGTTCCCGTTTGAAAAAATGAAGTTAGTGTAATCAATTGCGCGCAAGTGGTCGGCTCGAAAGTAATTTTCCTGAATTCCCCACAAAAATATAAAAATTGGCGTTGGGCCTATTTTTTTACGCAATTGAATAAGGAAATGCGGGAGGGTGTACCTTCACTTCTGAAACACCCTGTATTATATATTTAGCCTATATGTGGCCGAAGAAAAAAATTTTTTTTTTTTTTTATTTGGCCAATTTTATGATTAGGAAATTGGGAAAATTTAGTTGAATACTCTGAGAGACACAATAAAGAAGTTAGTGATTTCAGTAATGCATCACCTCAAGAGTATAAGTCCATGGTTTATTGATTTTGCTTTCGAATCTACCAATAGGTTTAAGAAGCGTTGTTTTCACTTTTGGAAGATGGAAAAAAGAAAACTGTTTTAGACTTTTCTGAAAAACTTTTGTATCGTGTCTGTATGTGTGGGTTTGATGATGTCTATCCAATCCCTGTAAGAAGCTTGATTTCCTTAATTTCAAAAGGATTCCGGTGAAGATTTTTGAGATTTGTGTTTTAAATTCCGATTGGACTAACGACTAAATTAAGTCGTTACCTTTTGGTCCTGATTTATAAATAAGTGAAATTCGTTATACCAACATAATTCTAATGAATGCTTGTTTTTTGTTCACAGATAATTCTATTGACTGTGGTCTCCCTGAGTAGAGCGGGAGACAACGAATGGACGCCCATTATCGACCAATCCGACGCGGACGCGGATCGGTCACAAAGGAGCGTGGCTGAGGATCCTGTCGCCGCTGCGCCTATGTGAGTCTATTATACTAATATGATATACTTACTGTATTATACTTACACTATTATTGCGCTGCTATACTTGAAATATTCCCACCTCTATGCGAATGCCGTTACGTATATTTACCACGTGGCTTGCACGGGATGACCATTATCATCAAGTTTGTGAATTTACTCTTACTTTTTTACTCCATGCAGAATCGTCGAATCATAGATTATGATACATTATCTAGAAATAGCTGTAGATTTAACAACTATGATATTTCCATCCACTCATAATAAGATTGTAATCCATTTTGCGCCTTTTCTTCAAAGACAATTACGAACCGGAAGCACTGTTTTCACTTTCGGGAGATGAAACAATTTTTTTCAAACTGATTTCCACTCGCATTTTACGTTCTAAACCAATAACATCAAATAGTGGCAAATAAACTCGAGCTCACAGCCACGTGTGGTTTATGAAATTGTCATGTAGCATCCTAATAGGAGTGCTTAATAAGGGTGTGGTTCCGTAAGTGTCCCCACCTTCAAACCAATGTAAGTCTTTCATTATCCCATCAAAAAACGAATTTGACGAGTGTTTTGGAAACCTCAAAATCTCGCCTTTCGCATGTTTTCATAATTATTAAACTTTCTCCTTTGCGTTCATGACAAATATGGAATTGAAAAAAAGTGGGGACACATACGGAACAAAACTTCCGTGTCCCCAAGCTATATTCAAACCCATCTAGCGTGTAAATATATTGGAAGGATTTACTTATATAGTTTAGTGGTCTGGATGCTCGCAAGCTCTCATCTCAAAAATACACAACATCATGATTGTGGTCAATCCCTTAGTAAAATTTCAGATTAGTTGAACGTATAGGTCAGGAATATGGGTTTAGTTTGGTGGTCTGGATGCACTCAAGCTCGCATCTCAAGAATACATAACATCATGTAGTCAATCCCTTAGTAATAACACAGATTAGTTGGACATACAGGTCATAATTAACGGAAAAGGTCTTCTTTTTTCATCAAGTACTAGTTTTCAATTTATGGATAATTTCATCAATTTCAGAAAAACAACTATCGTTCTGTTTCTATAAAAAATTGTTTTTCGGTTGAATAACAGAAAAGACCGTGTTCGGTCGTATAACGAAAAAGACCCCAGAATGATGTGTATAGTTTGGTGCTATGGATGCTCGCAAGCTCGCATCTCAAAAATACATAACATCACGTATATAGTCCATCCATTAGCAAACATTCTGGAGCAGACCCTGCCTTCCCAAGATTCGGAAAGTGCCCAGTTCAGGTGGATTAGTTGCCAGAGATAGTAAGTCAGATATCAACAACAAAAGGGTTTTAGGGTGCATTGCTCAACTTACTGACTCACAAATAGCTTGGGGGCTCAAACTGAACTTTTTGACTAGACGAGCAGTTCCGTACTATGTGTACCCACTTTTTTCAATTCCCTATTTCTCATGTACGCTAAGGAGGAAGCTGATTTATCATGAATCCATTGGAAAAAGGAGATTCGGATGTTTCCGAAACACTCGTCAAATTAATGATAGATTTACATTGGTTTGCAAGTAAGGACACATACGGATCCACACCCCTTAGTAGTATAACCATCCTTGTGAAGTTATCATCCAATAGGGAAAAGGGGGGATTTTGATAATGAGCTTTGATATTTTAACTCTTGACTTCATTGAGTAATTTGAGGCTGATTGAACTGATGCCAAATTCGAAGGAAATTTTGGCCCCATATATGTACTTAGTTTTTGAGCCGAGTTGCATAAACTCGGTTTTAAAGTTGAAGAGGATCTTACTTATTGTTTTTCTAAATCGATTACCTAGTTTCATTACTTCAAAATCATTTTTTTTAAAGTTCAATTAAAAAATATTTGTATGCTTAGAAATCAAAAAGACCTGGTATGTTTTAGAGATTATCTTACTACTTCCTCATCTCTGGAGCTGAAAAAGAAAGCCATTAATTAAATTTTCAATACACAGTCGTATTTGCGAAAACTGCCACCCGTATCTCAGGTCTGTTGTTACGTGACTCCCGTGTTAATTCTTTCTGGTCAAACGGGCCTCATGTCTATTATTAACGGTTAATCCGTTCAGTTAATCCAATTCTCGGACACATAAGGATATAGTGAGTGCATCGTGCATAACCGCCGTGGTAATGGAGGGTGTCTCGGGTCCGGTGTGTCCGACGTCCCGACCCCTTGCGCAACGAGATCGCCTCGGTGGGCGACCCCATTGTGTCCCGATTGCCCCCGGGATCCGGGCTATAGGGGAGTAGGTAAGTAAGAGTAGGCAGAGGTAGGTGGAAGTGGGTACTGTACCGCCTTCTCCACCAGTTAACCTACTTCTGGAGCGGGTTCAGGATCGGAAGACCCGATCAGGACCTCCGGCGTCTGACCGCCCGGGCAAGAGGTGGAAATGTCACCGGTTACGACACAGGACGCGCCGTACTCTGGGTCAGATCTCGTTTTCATGTCTTCAAAAAACAAGACAACCAAACTATGCCCGATTTGATCATGCTGCATTTATTCTTGTCAAATTAAGTCTCAACAGGTTGCATCTAAAACGCTCATTCATAAATTGGGAACCTAATTCAAAAATTACCTGCCAAATATCAATGACTAAACAGGCTAAAGTCTAATTTGATACTTTTCCGTTAGAATTCGCACAAGTAGAATGCACATGAATTCGCACAAATAGATCAGAATGCTGTGTATAGGTTGGTGGTCCTGATGCTCCCAAGCTCGCATCTCAAAATTACATAACATCAAGTAGCCAATCCCTTAGTAACAATACAGATTAGTTGGACGTGTAGGTCAGAATTATGAGTATACTATGGCGGTCTGGATGCTCGCAAGCTCGCATCTCAAAAATGCATAACATAACATAATCTAAGTAAGAAGGAATGCCTAGACGCATCGGGCGGGCGTGTTGAAGACAAATTTACTGGGGACCAAGAAGGAGGATATCTGTTGCTAGGCCCTAGAGAATTTCCCTTACTTCAAGTGATTTGCCAAAAATAATGACCTAACTCACTCGCCTCAAAATTAAAAATAATTGAATTTCTATGGGCAGTTGAAATTTTTGGAGTATTCTGAAACGATAACTGTTTTCCGAATTATATTTTTTTACATTGCTTAGTTTTATTTATTTATTTTATTATTATTATATATATATATATTTTTTTACTAGTTACGCACGTTTTGACATCAAAAACCGCCTTTAAGGTACTTTCTCGAGTATAACTGGTACCTACACCTAGACCCTCCGGTGACACTTAGCCATCCCTTTACTTGATCCTGGATCCGCCACTGCTAGAATTTGGACTAGGTTCCGACTGTGCATATAGTGTATAAAGTACCTACTTCAATCGAACAGATGTAAAATGGATCACTTGCTTCTATTACCTGAAATATGGCTACAGGTCAATAATTGAGAGAGTATACAGAAAAGCATGTGGCTGTGGTTACTATAAGTATCAAGTTCTGAAAATATGACTTTAAAAGGAGTGATGATTGCACAGTTATAAAGATATCCATATTTAAGTTTAGTGATAAAGTTTTATGGGACTTTTCTGTTATATCCCCGCATATTTCCGTTAATTCTCTACTATTCATTCATTCTGAGCTGTATGTCCCACTAATCTTTATTTTACTAAGGGAGTGACTGCTTGATATAATGTATTTTTGAAATGTGATCTTGCGGGCATCCAGACCACCAAACTATACACAGCACTCTGATCTATTTTACCACAGTGGACGTAAAAATGATTGGGGATCATCTATCCGATTAATCCCAATTCTATAGAAAATAGTGTGTAAATGCGGGGGTATAACAGAAAAGACCCTGTTTTATTTTTCTGCAGCGATTTCTATTCGCCCTTCCCCGGAAGCCTAGACCGATTGAAAATTCCAAACCCATCTAGGCTATAAAATGAAATAGGTTAACGAGAACGTTTTGCCCTCTTGGATCGTACTTATTATGTCACTCGTGAACCGCTCATCCGAAAGTTACAAAACTACTGGACTCTTCCAGGATCACCACAAGAAATAGTCTCATCTCCTGGCCCTTCACCAAGAATGGCTCTCAGCAAGTTTTATGGAGAAAGTGCAGAAACTATAAATCCAGGGATCGACGGTCTCCCATGATTTCGTTGTCCCAACTTACAAACACTACCTATGGTTACAGATTCCCTTTTGGTTTGTTATTTTCAATAATGAACCTTTGTATTCGACCAAGAAACAAATTTTTAACCCCCCCTCAAAATTTGTTGGTTTACGTTTCAAGATGCGTAGACTCCAAAAATCAAATTTAAAAAAATCCGTCCGTCCGCCGTCCAGAGCTTTTCTCCAAAACTACTAGACCAAAGTTTATGAAATATGGCGAGAAAATCATTAATCGGCCGCGGATGTACCAGTAACATCGGCATCACTTGTGATCAACGGTGAAGGTTAGTAATTAATTAAGGGCCAACATATTCAAAAATCGAGGTCTCAAAAACTTTCACAGTGACGATTTTTTGCTTGCCAGTGATAAATTAAATCCCAAAGAATCGATTAAAACTATCCGAAACGCTGTTGGTTGAACCGTTCGTTTTCTATGATGGCTAGTGTTAAAAACTTCGTCGAAAAAACCTTCGGATTTCATCCAGGCACGAGAAGATGATGTGCTTCTAATCTAGATATCTCAGGTAATTCGGTGGCCCATCCGGTAGCGTAACCGACTCGTGAGCAGAAGTTAGCGGCGTCGGTTGCGGTACAAATTTGTCCTTCCTGGTCAACTTGCAATATGTTTCTTTTCACACAAAGGTCTATTTTTTTTTATTATTGAGCTTATGGTAACTTTTGCCACCTACAGATGTTCACAGAATCTTAGTTAGGTGTCCTATTTTATCTCATTAATTTCATTTCGTGGATGCCTCGATCTATGTCGATTTATACCTGTTATATGTACCTACTATTATACTTAGATTTCAGCTCTTGTTATGCTTAAAGGGGCGAATAATGTGTATTTATGATTAATTGAATTATATCAATTTCTCCATGATTTGCTTGTCACTGATATATATAATCCCAATGAATCGCCACCCGCAACGTTGAACGGATACTTTCTCTAATCAACCTACTGAAATATATTAATTGCAATTAATGTGCAAAGAACAAGCATTGTGTTTCAAAACAATAGGCAGTGTATGCAAACCTTTTACTTGTTTCAACAACCAATTGTCTGTATCATCAATCACTTATGAGATTTCCAAGAGAGGTGAATACGCCGTTGCTCAATGTCCTGAAATTGATTTTTTCAACCAATCCGTGGCTGACGTTTGACATTATAATTACACAATCATTGTATTTAGTCGTGATATAAAAAATACCTAATGCAGAGAGAAGTTCGTTAATTCATTCCCTTCTGTCCTCATTTTTTACCCATTAAATGTTAAATTTAGACACGCTGTGTATCGTATTGATATCGCCTATTCATTGCTCATGTTATTCTAAATTCTTGAAACACCTATTCATGTTGTATTCACTTATCCTTTGTAATGATTTATTTTTTGTAATATGCATTGGGTTGCCTGTTGAGTTAAAATAAAATAGGTTGTGCGTGTTGCATGAATTTGAGGACACACGTACAGACAAACTAACACACTGACAGAAAAACACGAAACCAAAATTGTTTAGAATTTTCTAAAACGTGAAATGCGAGTGGGAATTTGGATTTTAAGGACAAAAAATGTTTGATATTCACAAAGGAAAAACCATGCTTCCGCTAATCACTGGTAAACTCGGTAGCAATTCAGTTTGTCTTCCCCCATTCAGCTTTGTGTTTTCTAGGTTCTAGAGAGGGATGACACTTTATTATTCCATTAAAAGGATATAATAATTGAATGCAATTTGATGATGTTATCGTGCAATGTTTTTGTTACAGTTATAACCAAGTACAACAAATCCCCACGACATACAGCGAGCGCGTGGCTCCAGTGGTGTACCAGCAGGCGGTGCCGATCCCCTTTAGGACGCCGATCCCCGTCGCCGTTCGAGTTCCGGTTCAGGTGCCGAACCCCGTTCCTGTGGAGGTCCAAGTGCCCGTGCCCGTCGTCAAGACGATACCCGTCCCCGTGGACCGGGAGGTCCCTTACCCCGTCGTCAAGGAGGTGCCGGTGCCCGTCGTCAGAGACGTCGAGGTCCCGGTCATCAAGCCCTACCCCGTCCCAGTGCCGATATACAAGACCAGGGTCATCGACCACGGGACGCGTCATACCTACGAGTACAAACCTAAAAGTGGCTGGTGGTAAACCCGAACTTCAGCAACTCTGATCGTCGGTAATTCTGAAGTTCCGTGACTCTGATCTCTAGCCCTCTCTGGGTGTCTCTTGAAAGAGGCTCCAATTCTGTCTTGAAAATTGACGATCACGATGTCACTTGACATTATGACTGATTGTTATGTTTGTATTATTAGTTAATTAATTTTTACCTTTGTAAATAAATTATCGATAAAAACGTTTACAAAATAGAAAAAACCCTCAATTTGCAAATTTTTGTTGATAATTGAGCTAATTATTTTTTATAATTTTACCACCTACAACCATTTTTGGTTTTGCATTTGTGTGCACCCAAAAATTACTGCCGTTCTTTGAAAGGGACAGTCAATATCTCAAATTTAGTTCAATTTCCAAAATGTATGAGTTTGACATTGCCTTGAGTTTTGACTCCCACTTTCTCTAACAGTATGCAACCTCTCTGAAAACCTTTTGAAACAAACTAAAAATCGGCTACAGTTTAAAACTTTACGAATCTAACTTCCCGAACTTTCAACAACAACATTAATCGCAGATAAATTCGTAAAATTTCACTTGTTATTTGTTGTTCATTTTGACACATTTATTAACTTAAAATGTAAAAAATAACAGTTAAAACATCAGACATTCTGGCTTTAAATGTGGCAGATTGCGCTTTTTCAACGTTTATAATAACAGATATGTAGATATATTTTTTTAGAGAAAAAATATCCATACATATCAAATATATCAACCCAAATAAGCCATATCCCCCACGCCCTCCCAATAAAAGATAAATAAACCAAAAGAAAAGTAGTGGTGTGAAGAAAAACTGAAAACAAAACTAAAAGGTTCCGATGAGTTTTCTGGTGTGCTGAATCCAAAAATGAGACAACATTTCTTATCAGAAACCTCTTATATTTTTAGATTCAGAATTTTTCATTGTTTCTAAATTTTAAAATTTACCTACATATTTTCAAGAAAATAAGGCAAAAGTGGTTCTTAAGATTTAAGTTTATTACAAGAGAGATTTTTTATCGCTTCAAAATATTTAAATAAGGAAACTCAAGATTTTGGAAATTTAATTAACTTTAAACGATTCGCCCTTCCCAAAAATATGGATATAAATTAATAACAAAAATGTTATATAAAATAGTAATTATATGATTCATAATTCGAAAATTTAGCACTCGAAGAACAGGAAGAAGAGTGGCTCTAACGCAGTGTCCTACGTGGATTTGCCGCACGCGTCAATGCGTTCAGGCGTTTACGCGTTTGAATGGCGGACCAATGAAATTTGCGAAATTTGTCATGTGACCCTGCCCGCGCGGCGACGCAACGGCGTTGAACGCTTCGGTTTGATTTTCAAACAAGTTTGGTTTTTATCGCGTTCGTCGCGCGTCAAACGCGATTATATGATGTTTTTTCTAACCTCTTTCGACATTTTGAACTTGTTTTCGTACTTTTTCTGCACGTTTCCTTCTGTGATAATGGAGTTAGCTGATATAGAAACGGCCTTCTACATTTGTTACATTTATTATACACCTTTATCGGGAGATGCCCAGTTTCGAAGAAAATTACAATATATTGTCTAGTGTTCCAAGACAATCGTAAAAAGGTTTGAGTCATGCTCATGTGAGTAAATTTTATTAATTATTCAGAGTATATTTACCTATTGCAATTTTTCTGGAAATCTTTCTTGTAGGTAGTTCCTATTATTCTGCCATACAAATAAACTTTTGGATTCTACCAAATATTTGTTGTTATCCTTTTTTAAAATCATTGTACCTACTTAACGAATTAAAATTCTTGTTGAATATAAATGGTAAAATTCTTGCTTAATTTTGTTCACGATGTAATCGAAGGTTTTTACTGTCATTCTTGCATATGATTTAAAGTGTTATTCACTTTCCCACAATTTGGATTATAAGTAGGTTTTAGCATACAAAAAAGACCTTTAAATTATCACTGATCTAAATTCACTGAAATTAGTGGTAATTGAAAGGTCTTTTTTATAAGTATGATAAAACCTCATTATCTAAGATTATCACACAAAATCTTCAGAAACCCTTCTAAGATTATTATTGGAGTATAAGCGATGAAATTCACCGAACTCGCTCCGGCTTTCATGTATTTCCTCGGCCGGTCTCCTTTTTTTTCTATTATTTACAGCTGAATAATAGGAAAGAGCCGTTGAGCTGGTCAGCAGCTCAAACTTGTTGATCGACGGCATGAATGCAAAATCAAATTGAAAAAATGAACTTGAAAACACAAGTGATGAGAACAGAACAGGTTAACTTGCTAAACTACGAAGCGTTTTTGCGTTTCCACGTAGGACACCTTTTTTTTCCGCCGCGCGGCATGACGCGGCAACGCACTGACGCTCGTCTTTAACGCGCGGCTTGACGCTCGCGGCGGATCCACGTAGGACACTGCCTAAGGAAATCACTTGCGATTTTATGTATACGTGTAAACTGTTTATGTATACCATAAAAATAAAATAATGGTTTTCATATTTATGAAATGTGTGACTTTTTTTTTAGCTTACCTCAAATCAGATTCTTGAATTTGAAGCTACTGGGTATATGTGAGGTCTATAGGTTAATATGTACATTTCAAACACAGCAGCTTTCATGTATTATAATTGCCTTGGAAATTCAAGAGTAGAATCAAATAGATTGTTTGCAAAAAGATATTAAATTGGATGATGACGTAAGTAATCTTGAAGGGGTGGAAGGGTTTTACCTCCACCCTTGCCATTTCCATCACCCAATAGTTGGCAATTAGACAGTTAAATTCATTGAGACCATCTTGAGATTCTTCCGTAACTACCCTCCGACATCGAGTGGAATCTGATAGGTAGGTATGTTTCATCGTGTCGAATTCACCGAAATTAAATGTGCCCGAAAAAAGCAACGCATGTTCAAAAGATGATGCAGAATCATGGGCATGTAAAACACCTACTATTATCCCGTATTCGGTGGGTTTCATAAAACATCTAGGGCTCAACCCGCATAGCTTCCGAGAATCCCTCAAAGTCGGTTACAGCACTTTCAGACAGTTTTTCACCTACAAAATACTCGTTGTCATTTTAATGACCAACAATCGGTTGCTGGCATTTATCTTTTCCCATTTCATAATTTTAGACTACCTCAAAATTCCGCAATTTATTGCGAATTTTCACCTCAAAATTTCAATCGATTTTAGAAAAAACTGATGTGAAGGATATAATTTCTTATACGTGGAAGTCTGACATTTCCCTCAGGCCTGTATTACACAATAGCGACGACGACAATAGTATAAAAAAAAGTATACATAACTAATATCAATGATAATTATTCTATTTTAAACAAATAAATATTACAAGCAAATAGTTTTTAACTAACATAGCTTGAGTTTTTATACACAAATACTCTAAAAAATGAAAGTAAAATTTCATTTTTCAGATTAGCTGATATGTGCTCATGTTTCGTGTGAAGAATATAAATTGTACTTCAAGTGGACAAATTGAGTGGTTAGGACTCACAACATTTCCGAGGCATTCGTATCTAGTATCTTATATTATGGAAGGGTTCTTGTTAATTACGTTCCTAAGGATTTTTATGGAAATGGAGGAGAAAATTCTTAATTATAAGATTGTCTAGGGAAAAAATACAACATTCGTGAGAAGCTTGGCAGAAGGATGTGTTCTAAGGTTACGAAATATTATTTTGATAGTACTCGTAAGTTGATACGTAATATTGTAGTTAAAAATAAACTATGAGTAGGTATAAGGAGTAGCGGGTTTGGATGTTGTTTTGGTACTAAAGCTTTGATTTGGTTCTCCCAGTACCAGTACACTAAGGCCGGAATCCATAGACGGGAATTTAGTCTGAGTGAGCCCCCAAGTGTATTGATAAGGGAATTCATGCACTAAGCGGAATTCATGGACGTGATTTGAAGGCCCTGAGGGCGCACTGAGTGTGCAAGGCACACTCAACGGGATTCATAAACTTATACGGCTTTGATGTGAGTGTCACCCTCAGCTCAACGGTGCAATATCCTGAGTGACGGCAGGTGGTCACTTAAGTGCATCAGCTGATAGCTTTTATTATTATTTTCACGTAGGTATAGGTACTGGTAATACAGCAGAGCACATGTCGTTTATTTTGTTCGGAGTTCATTCAAAAACAGCAGCACATGACTGTAGGTAGGCTGTAGATACCATAACGGTAGTTAGGTACATGTTTGATGTGAACAACAGATCCCATTCGAATGTTATACAATCAACAACAAAATATTTCGTAGACTATTCCTATTCGGGAAAGAGACAGTCATGGATAACTACGAACCAGAAGGAGTCTAAAATAAATGAATAGGGTTTATAACCACTACAGCTCGAAGTGCTGTTTACCCTTTGGTTTTATGAGATCTCTACATACCATGTTTGTGGTGCATGATTTTTCGATTCGTCTTGGTTTGTGGAATGAGTTGATAGTAGGTACCTCTTCCATCCATCAGGATCGTAAAATCAATGAGAATTCCAAGAAAATGTGAATGCTTGAAGCTCTCCCATAACCTCACGCCTTCTTTTTGTCCAACAGTCTCATAATATCTATAACTCTTCTTATTTTCAACTTCATCTCTGTTATTCAAAACTAACTGGAAAATCATTGTTTTCTCATTTTCTCACTTATTTTTCATCACACCGTCACAATTTCCCTAAGGAAAATGGATAACAGCACAAAAATCAAAAACCGTAAGAAAAGAGTAACCTTTGAAAAATGTTATTGATCAGTGTGGAATGTGAGAGGGAATTTTCCCGTCCCTTCTCCCTCAATCCAGGGAAACTCCCCCTACAACATACAGTCAGAGCTACCAACTTAAGTTGAAAACGCGTTGAGTCTCCCCTCAGTGCACTGTAAAACTTGTGTAAACAACCCCACTCAACTATAAATTTGAACCGGTGAGTGGAGGGTGACCCTCCATTTAGGTGGGTGTGAGTGAATACACAGACTCAAGCATTATCTATGAATTCCGCCCTAATTAATTTGAAATAATCATTAATAAAAATAATTTGTAGTCAACTTATAGGAGAGAGTAGGGTACAATGAACTTTTTTTTTTTTTTTTTTTTTTTTGAACTCAAAGGCTCAGGAGCTCGTTCAAAAAGGTATTTCTCACACATGTTTTTGGTCTATTATTTTAAATAATAAACCTTCGTAATCTACAAAGAAAAAAAATTTGACCCCCCCTCAAAATTTGTTGGTTTACGTTTCATGAGGCGTATACACCTAAAATCAAATTTAAAAAAACCGTCCGCCCGCCGTCCAGAGCTTTTCTCCAAAACTACCGGACCAAAGTTTATGAGCCAGCAACATCAGCATCACTTTGATTAACCGTAAAGGGTAGTAATTAAGGGCCAACATATTCAAAAGTCAAAAACTTTTAAGGTAGCAGTGATAATGTTTTGCTTGACAACGATAAATTAAATCCCAAACAATTGATTAAAACTATCCGCAACGCTGTTGGTTAAACCGTTCGTTTTCTAAGAGGGCTAGAGTCGAAAACGACATCGAAAAAACCTTCGGATTTCATCCAGGCACGAGAAGATGATGTGCTTCTAATCTAGATATCTCAGGTAATTCGGTGGCCCATCCGGTAGCGTAACCGACTCGTGAGCAGAAGTTAGCGGCGTCGGCTGCAGTTTTAAATTTTGTTATCATTAGGTTTTTGAAGTTATACTTCTTTGCGCCCGTTAGACACTTTGGGATGGGATGTTGGTCGAGAAACCGCGTCACGCTGAATTTTAAGAACTATCGGATTTAAGAACAAATTTTTAAGAACTATCGATTAATCGAGGAGGAGGAGGAGGAGGAGGGAGGAGGAGGAGGGAGGAGGAGGAGGAGGAGGAGGAGGAGGAGGAGGAGGGAGGAGGAGGAGGAGGGAGGCGGAGGAGGAGGAGAGAGGGAGGAGGAGGAGGAGGAGGAGGAGGAGTTAGACCCTTTGGGATGGGATGTTGGTCGAGAAACCGCGTCACGCTGAAAAGTAAGAAAAGTAAGAAAAGTAAGAACAAATTTTTAAGAACTATCTATTAATCGAGGAGGAGGAGGAGGAGGAGGGAGGAGGAGGAGGGAGGAGGAGGAGGAGGAGGAGGAGGAGGGGAGGAGGAGGAGGAGGGGGGAGGAGGAGGGAGGGAGGAGGAGGAGGAGGGAGGCGGAGGAGGAGGAGGAGAGGGAGGAGGAGGAGGAGGAGGAGGAGGAGGAGTTAGACCCAGGATGTTGGTCGAGAAACCGCGTCACGCTGAAAAGTAAGAAAAGTAAGAAAAGTAAGAACAAATTTTTAAGAACTATCGATTCATAATATATAAATTATAATTAATAAATTATAATAAATTTATAGATTATTATTATAAATTTATAAATATTATAATTATAAATTTATTATAAATTATTATAAATTTATAAATTTATAATTATTATAAATTATAAATTTATAATTTTTAAGAACAAATTTTTAAGAACAAATTTTTAAGAACAAATTTTTAAGAACTATCGATTCATAATATATAAATTATAATTAATAAATTATAATAAATTTATAGATTATTATTATAAATTTATAAATATTATAATTATAAATTTATTATAAATTATTATAAATTTATAAATTTATAATTATTATAAATTATAAATTTATAATTTATAAATTATTATTCATAATTTATTTATTAATTATAAATTATGGCCACAGAAGTATAACTTCCACCGTGTGGTCCGACGCACACCGATTTTTTTTTTTTATTATTGAGTTCATCGTAACTTTTGTCACCTACATATGATCACCGAATCTTAGTGGATCTCTCTGTCTTATTTTATCTCATTAATTTCAATTCGTGGATTGCTCGATCGTTGTCGATTTATACCTGTGATATGTATCCATTATTATACTTAGATTTCAGCTCTTGTGATGTTTAAAGTGGCGAATAATGTGTATTTATTTATTAATGTGAACTGTATTTATGATTAATTGAATTATATCAATTTCTTCATGTTTTGCTAGTCACTGATAAATATAATTCCAAAGAATCGCCACCCGCAACGCTGAACGGTTATTTTCTCTAATCAACCTACTGAAATACATTAATTGTAAAATTTATTTTTTATTATTTTTATTATTTGTTCTAGCTCCTACTGTCTCCAAGGCTATGGAGACCGCAATACTGATGTGAATAGCTGGTTTAATCTAACCAACGCCTACTTGCCCGAATTTACCTGCCAATGGTCGATTTCATGCCGATTCGGAACAGTGTTCTGTAACATCTTTCTGAACTAACGATAGAGGGAAGGTGGACGTCCAGATATATAACTCGTTACTTATTCCAAAATTCATTGTCAATTGCCGTTTGCGAAATCGGAAATAGCCATGATTCACTATTTCAAAACTTCTCCTTTACGTGTAAGTATAGGAATAGCATGTATCAAAACTTCAAGTGAATCGTACCAGTCGGAGTTATCATGAATAAATTCAACAAGTTTGAAAAACTAAAATTGACGAGGAGATCCTTGTAATACCCTCAAATATTTAATTGTACTGATCCTTGAAACACCGCGGAAAACTGCCTTCAAGTTTGGTTCGATTCGTATATTTTACGCTGTGATAGTTTTTGTATTTGAGAAGATTTTTCGAAGGAATTGAGCTAACACAGTGAATTGAAAAATTTCAATGATTCCACCTCTTTTTTATTCCGAAACGAAACCAAGATTTTAACATTTCATATATTTTGATAGGCATATATATCATAATACTTACCAATCATATTCATGTCATACTAAAGGAAGGGGTGGAGTGGGGTTGGCATTCAATATCACTCCAAACGATAATCATTTGGATCGAGATGAAAAAACATGTTTTTCTCCACTGAAATCCAAATCACCAAAATTCGCCCTTAAATATAGGTCAACTTTTGAAAATTGTGCTGCCAAAATTATTAAGCAAATATGAAATTGTAAAATGATGTTTTCATTGCTGGGTTTAATACGGTAAAGTATCGTTTTTTTAATGGGGGGGGGGGGGGGTGACCCTAATTCGCTCATTACGGTTATTATGCAGCTAAGGAGAGACTTTTTATATTACAATTAGGTACATATAATAACCTATTGATGAAGATATTGATGAAGACCCATTATTATATATATATATATATATATATATATATATATATATATATATATATATATATATATATATATATATATATATTAGTTTATTTATTTATTTATAAATACATACCTGCTGTGCCCTCTCACTTCGCTCGCTCATCCGGGACGAGAATGTAGATGACAATGTACCATCACTAAAATGTAATATTAATTAAGTCAGTACTGCTAGGGAAATACTATTTACAAGGATATACAATCTCAGTGGCGTAGTTTGAGGAGGGGCAGGGTGGGCAGATCCCCTCCATAAATTATAGAGGATGCAGAATTTCGTTGTGTGGAGATAACCAAATTAATAATTTTACGCTTCACTCCAGTATCTACCTAACACCGTCAATTAAAGAATGCAATTAGTAAAACACAACTACTATAATTTATTATTATACGATTCTGCTTGCCTAGCGACTTGAGACGCTCTTAGAAATGAAGACATTTTTATTAGGTTCGTTTCTGTAAGGGCAAAATAGCGTGGATATACTAGTAAAATCACTTGTCAAGGAAACGGAAATGTGGATACTACAAACTGAAATCAAATCGTTCCCCACTACCTTCTGGGGCGAGCCCATATGCGATTTTTCCCTAGAAAAATATCCATTGTTCAGTATCCACCAATTCCCCTATGAACTTCCCCTACTTTTCACTGCCTACTTGATCAAGCGTGGTTGTTCGTTTCAAAACAGTTTCCCGCTGTATTATACCATTAATTTACGAATAAAATCCCAGTTAAAATGAAGCAAGAATACAATAAATAGAAGTAAATAAAAGCCTGCAGTGGTGATTGAAATAGTTTAATAGAAAAGATTAAAATAATCCAGTGTAGCAGTATTTCTATTCTAACCTAACATATTGCTGGTTTGAGTTTGTTTACATTTTTTTATATTTCTTGATCTCGGTTCCATGCCCTGTATTTTATTTTGCGTAGGTAGGTACCTACTTATATAATGACAATATGTGTGATATTGCCCAGAAAAAGTTATTTTCACGCGGAAGTAACAATTGAGGATAAACCTGTAAGACAGCAAGTCCACATAAGTATATGAATTTGCATGCAGTAAATCTAGAATAATAGTATAATAAACCAAGTGCTCCTCAGTTTAACGGTAGGTACCTATTCGTATTTATCGTAGTTTTCACGTTCCGATTAGTTATTTGGATAATATTTTTTCCAAGTAGTATTATGCTTTAATATTCCATAGGTAGATTTATGAATCTGAAAACGTCCGTGATTTCACATCATTACAAAAATCCATTGAGTACCTACCTACTTATATGAGCGTTAGACAGTTTATCAACAGTCTTCGTTTACTCAGCAACAAGCACTAGAAATGAATACTAAAACTAAAAAATAAAATGAAATCCTCGACTGTTGCCCCTCCATAAGAAATGACTCAGCTACGCCACTGTACAATCTCTCACATAAATTGAGGCTCCGTTCTAAAATTCAGCATTTATTACGAAATTCAGCAAAATGATATAGCTACAGGTCTGCTGATTAGTGTTTTTCTATGGTTGTAATTATGCTCTACCGTACCTCGAGAGACCCCTTTCTACATTTAAACAGCTGAATAGGAACAAAGTACTAAGCTAAAGAGCCCACTCAACTGATTAGAATGGTTTCTCAAGTTGTAATATTTATACTCTACCACACCCAAAGGCGTTCTTTCAGGGCGTTCAAGACGGACTTCCCATACGTATAGGCAAGCACAACCATAAAACGTCGACCAAGTTGGGTGGGCAGTATTGGTTCCTGGCACATTGTAACATGGACGTATAGAATTATTTGAAGAACAAAGTAGAGTCGAAATGATTTATTACCACTCCACCAATCGCGATATAATTTATAGGGTGTTTTTCAAGAATACATACCCAAATACCCCCCGAATTTGAACGAAATCGGACCAACAGATGATAAGAAATCGAGGTTATGAGAAATTTATGTTTGCACAAGTGCACATGCTATTGTTGATGCGACGGCTTTGAAAATTATAAGGGACCGTCCAGAAGCTAATCCTCGCAATCCTTGAAAATATCATTGGAATAGTGATGAAACTAGGTGTAGTTTTGAGCGTGACAAGGATTTACAAACCTTCTGTCCTTAAATTTTTTTTTTAATTTTTTTATTTTTTATTAAACTTCAACGTTTTTCTCCAGGAACTGGGGCTTCTTCAGGGCTTTCACACCAAAAGAACAACTTTCAGACTTGGTCTATTCGATCCCTTGTGGTAGTGGTGGGTGTGAAAAAGTGTACGCGGGGGAAACGCGTCAGTCCGTTCGGCGTCGTTTTTCATAACATGAATCGGATCGACGATGAGAAGATACGAAAAACGCGTTAGTTGCCCATTGCAGATCTTTAGGACATGGACTTCAAAAATTTCAAAATTTTAGGAAAAGAATCAAATTGGCAAAAAAGGAATATTTCTAGAAATTGTTAAGATTAAAAATTCAAATTAAATTAATTTCCGAAAAGACACTCAAAACGTGAGCAAAATTTACTCGTATTTTATTGAGGGACTCTAAATTTATAATTACAGTCACCAGCGAACCAGGAAAAACATACGAAAAAACATCGTTATCAACATGATCGTTAACGATTTCAAATTTAATTTTCAAAAAACTCATAACTTTAAATTCGATTTAAAAAAAAGTTCAGTCATGCAGCATGACCCCATGAGCGAATTTTTGAAGAAATCTTCGTCATTTCAGTCGCTATTGATCGTGTAGAGAAATTTTAGTTTATGATTTTGATAGACAAACAAGGAATCAAATTATTAAACAAGCACCTACTACCTACGTTTTAAACAGCATGGTTCTAGGATTGGTTATACAGGGATACTTCCATAAGAGTAGTTCAATCTGAATTTGGACAATGTTTCATGCAAATATTACCAATTTTTACAACTATCGAACGGCATTATTTCGATTTTTGACTGATTTTTCAACTTTGAAATTTTTGAAAACTTGATTCGTATTCTTATAGGAAATTTTAAGCTGATTCTGAATATACCACATGTTATGAAATTATTTCGCACAACAAATCGCAAAAAACAGGCAATTTTGAAAATTTTGACTACATTTTTGAAAATTTCAACCCGAAGATGTAATCCGATCATGCTGGCCAACGAACTTGATCTTTCGTTTTGTGTCCTTAACATTTTAAAATTTGTTTGAAGTTTCTAGCACAATTCTACGGACAGTTATCGTCTGGAATGACACATACATACATATATACATACATACATACATACATAAAAAAAATGCGTTAAACTTCAGAATTAAAATTCAGAATAGCCTAAAACGGATTTCTGCATAATATTTTTTCAAAGATTCACATTCTACAAATTTTGAGGCGAGAGCAATAGCTTAATTTTCTTCAAAAATTCGCTAATAAAAAAAGTAAGTAAAAGTAAGTAAGTAAAAGTGAGTAGATATTTTATACTTTTGAACATTTATCTCCCTGAAGAAGTCCCAATTCCTGGGGAGAAACGTTGGAGTTTAATTAAAAACCAATTTAAGGACAGAAGGCCTTTTTTATAAAGCTTGTTACAATCTGAACTGCCCGAATAAAGAAACGTTACGAGGATTTACCATAGACAGACACGGAACCTGAATTGATCAGCAAGCTCTGAAACGCAAAAAACAAGTGGAGATTTTGATTTTGGAGGACAAAAATATTTTTGAACTCAATCATGCGACGATGAAGCAAAATCCAATCGATCAGATGCATTTTAATTTTTCGACTTTCCGCCAAGGTTTTGGGTCATCTGCCCCATTGTGCAGTGGACGGACAAATTATTTATCTTTTTTTTTTTTTTTTATTTTTATATTTGGATTCTACGCATCTCGAAATGTAAAGCCACAAATTTTGAGGGGAGTTACAATTTTGTTTTCTTGGACGATTACAAAGGTTTGTTATTGAAAATAATGAACCAAAAACTATATCGGTCAGGAAAACGTCTATCTAACGTAAAGCTAACAGGGCTGGGCGTATTATTTTTGACAAAGTGAGGCTCCTACCCGATTCTTCAGTGCCGTTCAGTGTTTTCGTAATACATTATAGTATCTATTCTTTTGACCGCCAACATCTATTCTTTTGACATAGGAGGTGAAATTTTCACGGTCGATATTTGTCAATATCCATAAACGTTGCCAAATATCACACCATAGCCTTCAGTATTCTGCCTTGTGAAGCACTCGTACTTCTAAGTAATCAATTCTTTTACCGAATTTATGTAAAAAAAAATAAATAAATATGAAAAATAATAATAATAATAATAACGCTATTGAAATGGCCTCAATAATTATATATACAATTTTTTCAAAAATGTTCTTTATGGGAAACCCGATTTAAGGCATTCTGAAACAAATCCTCGTAGATATTCTAAAATATTCTTTAAAAAAAAAATGCGTTTGGAAACATCGATGATGTCTACTATTACTTGAAGAAAAAGTGAATAACAAAATAAAAAGGAACCCATAAAAACAATTTTTTTAATGTAACTCTTTCTTTCATAGGACACTTTCAAATTCAATTTCAATTGGACAATTGAATTGGACAATTCAATTGGACAAATTCAATTTCATAGGGCACTGAAAATTGAAGTTTGTTTACAAAAACTTATGAACTTAAAACTCACTGAAACTCATCTAATTTGTCGTCAATCCAGCACTTCAATGTTTCGATGTCGTTTTATGTTTAACAGGGAAATCTTACTGTTCTATAATATCACATTTCATGAATTTAATCACTAATTATCACTTTCATTTTTCACTAAAAACTAAAATTTCAGATCTGGAATTCCGGCAGTTAATTTACCTGACTTTGACGGTGTTTTCATTTTTAAAATTTTTCCGGTAGAGTTGCCTGAGTTGCTCAGTTGGTGTTGCCAAAACATTTGTAAAGTTTTTTAAAAACACTTGTAAGGTTTCCTATATTAAATTTCAAATTTTCGAAAATTTATAGTATAACTAACTTTTTCTTCGCGAAAATTTGATAAATTAAAATTTACGCCCGCATCAACTCGTGCGCAAAATTTCAGATCGATTGGATATCGGGAAGTGGGTTAAAAATCGATCTGAAATTTTGTCTCAAGAAAGAAAGCAAGAGCTCAAGAAGAGAATCGAAGTTGAAAGAGTTTAAAAAAAACAGTGAGAATATGGTAGTCGGAATGTTTTTAGTGTACTCTACGATCTTGCTAAACCAGTAAAGTCGATTCACCGTAAAATTCAACAGGTTACATTCGATTATTGTCGTCTCGGTCATGTACCAAAGAATGTTCTGATAGGTGTGTCATGCGAATTTATCATTTGTCGAAGGTGATGTTGGTTACTGTATTGTTTGTCAAATAAATAATTCCAAAATGGAAAACTTGGCTTTCGATTGAGACACTGAAACGGGAACGGAGTTGGAGAAACAATTCTTTCGCCGATTGCATAACTGCCTTCTGATACTTCCGACGTAAACGTTAGCTATTCCAATTGAATTACCCAGTTCTTCATCAGGGAACCCTGATGAATTGATTAAATACTCATTACATAATGCAAGTCGTGGTCTTTAGCGAATAGAGTAGATTGTTCGCGAATCTAACGGCGGTCTCGGGGACATTGGATGCGTGCGGGGGGCGCGTCCTTGACCATGCCCCCCACGCAAACTTTCCTGCCCCTTGCGTCACCTTATTCCCAAGCTCAGCCCCTTTACATTCTTCGTACGGACTAGCAATTAGCAATATAATCTTTTTATCCTTATAATGCGGAACTATCTTGAAGTTTTTAAGAACCGATATGTATGAAAATGTTGCAGTTACAATATACACAAGTTTAATAATTGCCATAATATACGAACTAAATCACTCGCAGCGAAGTTGTGGGAAACCCATTTAAAAACGGAAGTTAGTCAAAAACGTCTATTTCCACGAAAAATAAAGAGTTACAATGTTAAATCGATTTCGACGGTTAGGCCATCATCAGTAACAAACAATAATTGAAGATACAATAGAAAGGATACAGCTTTTATAGTAACAGGCGAAGGGAGATTGAATCCCATTGGTCAAGAGAAAGGAAAGGGGCAAGAGGTACAACCAATGAAGTGCAAACAAGGTGACGGGGGATTATAGCTAATTAGATGAAGTGAAAGGGGGAAAATAACTAAATATGGTTTCAACATTGTGAAGGGATAATTCCAAGCTTTATAAAAATGGACCTATTAGTGGTGAAATATATTGAGGTATATCCTCATTTA
The DNA here is from genome assembly GCA_030762985.1 of Adelphocoris suturalis. Taxonomy (NCBI): domain Eukaryota; kingdom Metazoa; phylum Arthropoda; class Insecta; order Hemiptera; family Miridae; genus Adelphocoris; species Adelphocoris suturalis. The sequence continues at coordinate 32,333,536 of CM061048.1, forward strand.
AACATTTACCAGATCTGTCACTTTTGATAATTTCGAATTTTTCAAGTACATTCAACATACCTCCCTTTTGACAAAAATGAAGAAATTCACCTTGTTTGCACTTCATTGGTTGTATCTCTTGCCCCTTTCCTTTCTCTTGGCCAATGGGATTCAATCTCCCTGCACCTGTTACTATAAAAGCTTTGTCTTTTCTAATGTATCTCCAGTTATTGTTATTGTTAGTAGATGATGGCCTAACCGTCGAAATCGATTTAACAGTGTAACTCTTCATTTTTCGTGGAAATAGACAACGTTTTTCACTAACTTCCGTGTTTTTTTGCAATAATATCTTATCCAGCTATCTCAACATTATTTCAGTATTATAAAACATAGGGTTTAATAAACTCAGTGGCTAATTTTAAGAGATTCTATAGATCAGACCTTGGATGGACCACTAATAATTTCACCCCCCCCCCCCCCCCCCCCCCCCAATGTCGGTTCGCTATGCAGATACGTGCAACACTCGCTACTCGCGTTCATCAACTAAATGATTCAATTTACACCAATTTACACCCTAAAATTTCGATTTCGTTCGGATACATGATCACAGTTCAAGCGAACCCTTCGCAATACGTGGATATGAAAAGCGTTAAACATTTTAACGCGCAAACAATTTTTTGGTTTGGTAATAACATATTTAGTTATAAAGAATCAAAAGACATCTCACTTATCGCTGTGCGTTCATCCATTTCCTTGCCTCGAGACATTGGAAGATAAAGAAGAACGTCAACATGAGTGTGACTGAGAAGTACATTACTTTAATATATCTAAGTATATCACCAAAACTTGGCGCTTCGCTCCTCTCATACGGGTTCTCACCAGTGTTGCCACTCGTCCCTTTTTGGGGGTACATGTTCCCCTTTTCACTCACCCCCCAACCCCCAAGTCCTTGGAAGGGACACTGAAACATACCCCTTTTTCGTATGAAGTCCTTTTTGGTCCCCCTACACATGACCCCTCACTGCTTTTCCATCAATTTCACTCGTTTAACTACATGACCGGATGAATTTAGGTTGTTTGCTGGTACACAAGGAATTGAGACGGTGATTTTCCGTTATACCCCCCAGTCAAGTCTTCGACACGCCGCCCGATGTTTCTAGGCGTTCCTTCTTACTTAGATTATATATTTCGTAGAATTGGTGACAATTTCAAGCTGTGGGAAGAAATTATATTATTAAAAAGAATTACCATGTTTTCAGAAGATGCCGATGTCGGTGAGGATTTGTTGAAACAAATTGGCGTGGTTGTGATTTGATTGCCTCCACATGAATTTGCTCTAGTAGAATGCACATGAATTCGCACAAATAGATCAGAATGCTGTGTATAGGTTGGTGGTCCTGATGCTCGCATCTCAAAATGACATAACATCAAGGTAGTCAATCCCTTAGTAAAAACACAAATTAGTTGGACATGTAGGTCGGAATGATGTGTATACTTTAACGGTCTGGATGCTCGCAAGCTCACATCTCAATAACATAATCTAAGTGAGAAGTAGTGCCTAGAAACACCGGGAGGGCGTGATGAAGACCAATTGACTGTATAGGGGGGGTATAATGGAAAAGTACCATTGATGCTTGGTTGGTCGGATCTATTTTTCTTTCTGCAGGATTGTATGAGTAAGTGGGAGAGATCAAGAATAAGCCATGGAAGAAGAGAAATAACTAAGCAATTAAATTTGTAATATAAATCTGTCTCTTTCACATCTTGAACACTTTTCATATTATTGAAAGAATAATCTTCATCAAGTGGCAGGTGTGACATTTCTGAAGAGATTGTTTTTTTCTATTTGGACCGATTCAGTAGTAAACTCTGGTAAAACAAATAATTTACTCCCAATCATTAAATTCCAAACGTGCTGGTTTTAAAAGAATTCAGAAAACAATGTAAAAAAAGTACATTTTCTACTAAAATTTATTTTTTGTTAATATTTTAATATAGTTATTGGCCTCATGTGTTTATACCTTGGCAACTTTCAACTCCGTTATTCAGCACTATAAAAAAATAAAGTATCAATGATCTTAGAAGCTTGAAATAATCTATTTTCTTTGATTCAACTAAAATCTAATTCAGATTCAACTCAGATTTATACGTGTGGGCATTGTGTGATTAGCAAAAAACATGTACTCCTTTCGGGATCATCAGGTCCCCCTTTATTCCCCTTTTAAAGGTCTGCAATACCCATTCATGTTCGACGGTTTCTGGCAACAATGGGCCACGCCTTTACAGCTCCAAGAATCCAAAATTTTCCGCTTTTTAAAATAGGTCGAAAAATTTAGGAAAATTTCGAGAGAAAAAAAAAAAAAAAAAAAAAAATCAGCCTCAGAAGCCCCGTAGCTTATCAGTACGCTTCCGTAACGCGTAACGTTTTTCGAAGTGTCTCAAAGGTGCTCCATCTAAATTTCAGCACCGCCAAAGTCAGTCGATTAGGAAAGAAATTAGCCTCAAATGTACCACACCTGACCTTAGCCCCTCCATACTTTGCAATAATTGTATTCTGGATGTCCCAAAGGAAATCCAATTAGAATTTCAGACCCGTAGGTTGATTGAAAATTAAATTTCCTTCTCCCGCCTCTTAGCGTAAAGCATCACCGTGTTTCAAGTAAAAAAGTCAAAATTAAATTTTTCGGAAAAAACAAGTTCAAAAACGTTTAAAAAGCGGGAAAATTATACTTGAAGTAATTTACGTTTGCGCAGGCACAGAATGGATTAATGATTTGAGAAAAATAGAATTGGGAGGGAACAATCTACAGCGTAACCCACGAATTCCCAAAAAAAGGAATCAAAATCTGATAAAAACTAGACCTGGTTCCCGCTAACGAAGGAGCTAATAATCATGCAATCATGTTGAAATCAACAAAGAACAATTAAACCAATGTTCTCCAACTATGCATCGAATTTGAGCGGGATTGGACGCGTAGGGCGTACAAAAATTATGCTTGAAGGATAAGTTTGCGCATACGCAAAATGAAGTGATGATTTGAGGATTATGGAATTATTAGTGGACCATTTAAAGCTTAACCCGCACATTCCCTGAAAGTTTCATCGGAATCGGATGAGAACTGTTGAAATTAGGCTTGTGTAAAAAAGAATACATATTCGAGCATGCGCAGTAGCTGCTAATGATAGAATTATGTTGCAATTGCTAGGAAATGCACAAATTAACCTCTTACACCTATCCTCTGAATTTGAGCAAGATCAGCCAACCGGGGCGCGAGAAAATGATGCTTGATATAATTTACGTTTGCTCATGTGGCCGTGGGAAGTATTGATTTTGGGAACATCGAAACTCATGGGGACCATTTTCACCACAAGCCGCAGATTCCATGAGAATTTCATAGGAAATCGGTTGAATACTGCGGAAATAAAGCTTGTTACCAGGATTTGCGGTCATACACACACACATAAGTGATTGGGAGAGAGGGAGAGAGAGACACGGAACGAAGATTGTTCAGAATAGTCTAAAACTTAAAATTCGAGTGGATTTTACCACTGTAAAATAACAGCAGCCGTATGATTTTAGTGGAGACCACAGCTTTCAATCGATTCTTTGGTATTAAATTTGTCATTGACAAGCTAAAACTTATCACTTTTACTTAGAAAGTATTCAATATCTCGATGTTTTCCAATGTTTAGCCCTTTAATACAACCCTTTAGGGTTGATAAAAATCGATGGCGAGCTTTTAGGACCATCTAAGCCCCAAATGTGATTTTAACACAAGTTTCATATAGTTTGGTCTGGTATTTTTGGAGAAAGCCACGGACGGCGGACGGACGGTTTTTTATTTATTTAATTTATTTATTTTGTTCAATTTTTGAATTCGACTCTTCTTGAAACGTACTAAACCAAAAAATTTTCGATAGATTTTTTTTTTTTTTTTGGTCGATTAAGTACAGTGGTTCATTACTAGTGGTCATTAATGAAATTCTGCGAGTGACTTGCTAATTGAAAGATGAACTACCAGCGCATGATTTCTCTAAATTCTCGCGCTTCGAAGTCCGAGATATTTTTCTTGAAGTTCTAGCCTTCATTGAGAGCGAACAGATTAACTTCAGCGTTCTGAGTGGTTACAATTGATTCTTTGGGATAATAACTATCAATGACAACAAGCGAATCATTGCTGTTACCTTGTAAGTGTACTGTTTAAGTCGACTTGAGAGTTCTATCTGCACTAATGTCTCCAGACTTGGCAGGATGCCAAGTTAGTTTTGTTCTCACCTGCCGCGGAGGTCACCTTCTTCAGTCCAAAGTAATGAGATTAAAGTGGCTGCTGTTTTCATTTTCCCCATTGATCTTCCTGCATTATATTGACCTGATAAAATACCATAATATGAGTATTTCCATGATGAATCACAAATAAGGCATAATCGAATCGTTATTAGAAACGGCAACTGGGGTGTGGCAGCTGCCCTGAACCATCTATAAGAATAAATACTTGAAATTTCGAATGTTTCAGTTTAGTTTTATGAGATGGCAATTTGGATCATAGATATCGGCAGGTAACCACGAGCGTCAGGTCATGATGACACAGCGTGGCTAGCCATTCCGGTTGAGTGTGAAAGCGGCAGGACATAATCATGACAGTTTCCTAAACTTTTTGGGGGTTAATCCACATTTAAACACTAAGGTTGTTGGCTTCTTCCAAAAATAAAGTTTTTTATATGTTACGAAGAAACTAGTTGTACTAATTACGCAGATTTATCGGTATCTAAACCCCCCTCCCCAATCATTATGTAATTTAAATTTATTGAGAATGGATCCACGGAGATACCAAATTGCTACCTGCTTCAAGCAAAATAGGAGGACAGGTTAGGATAATGCAGTTCATTTCCCCTTCCACCACTCCTTATCACACAAAAAATCCGCCATCAAAATTAAATCCCTAATTTTTTGCACATCCAAACTAAAAAATAAAAAAAGAAAGTATCGTGGTTTATCGAAAACACCCCCTCTGACAATTGGAATGGAACAAAAAAAATCACAAAAATCGGTCAAGAATAGTAGGTAGCTTGGAAAGCAGTTATAGGGATCACATATTAATCTATGACTACCCCTACCATCCCCCCTCATGCAGACAAATCCAAAATGATCATCATTTGATGGGCAACTAGACAGCAATTGGGATCAAACAAAAATAAACACACAAAAATGTCAATAATAAATTAAAATAATAATTGAAAAAAACGGTTGAGAATTGTAGCTTGAGCAACCCTTAACAGGCCCATCCTACTCCACCACGATAAATCCGAAATTTCCATGGTTTGTTGGACAAGTAGAAAACAATTAGGATCGAACCGAAAAAGTATCACTAAAATTGGGCAGCCACAAATTATAACTTGAGCAGCGCTTTTCAAGAGAGGCCGAGATACTCGTACTGGGGTGGCGTACTCAATGAGGGTGTTTCAGTGGGGGAACCAATGAGCTTTACCAACGTATTCATTCTATATTTTTAAATGAAAATAGATTCCATTCTAAGAAACTGGATACCATCCGCACTCTCCTACGTGGAGTAGTTTTCTATTTATGATTTTTCAAAGTTTACACTAGTAACGTCACACTGGATGGCAGTAACGTCACCAATTTGCTAAACTGAAAAATCATGAAAACTATTCGTCATAAAGTGCGGGTGGTGCCAAACTTTTCAGGATGCAATCTTCTTTCAGTGAAAAATAGTTAAAATTGGTGATTGGTGTCACCCGCCTACACATCCTTGCCCATCCTTGTTTAGTTGTTTCAATGTTCTGTAGCTGCTAGCCAAACTATTGATTGCGCGATCAAGCTCTAAATTCCAATAATGATCGCTGTTATTGGAATTGGAAGCAGAGTTGCCAGATGCTCTGAACCTTATACCGCCGACAGATGGCGAAGAAGTAGCCCAAAACCGCCCAATCGCCTATTTGCATATTTTTGTAATGAAAACTTGAAAACAAGTGTTTATTGAAATAATATACTTTATTATAATAAAAATGTTTAATACTTTTCAAGTAATAATAAAAAACAAAAAAAGTTATTGAATAAAAAACAAAGTTAACTGCAAAAAACAAATGCAAGTAAAAAACAATCACAAAGGGTACAAAATAAAAAAATTAATTATTTTCTCAATTCAAACAAGAAAAAAGCGTTTATTAAAATACAATAAATTATATTGAAAACAATTTTTAATAATTTTCAATTAATATCAGTTTTTTTATGAACATATTTTTACATTACATTTTATTTTACACATTGCACATGTAATCGTAATAAAAATGAAAAGTAATTTTCAACAACAGAACTGATTAAAATTATATTGATTGCAAATATTGACTAATTTTTTTGCACTTATTCGTTCATTTCCTCGCAAACTTCCTCTTCATCTTCAGCAAACAGTGTAAGTAGTATCAAGTGATCAAGCAGACGTATCTTCTTCCGTCGATATGATTGGCTTCTGAAAGCGCGGTAAACTTCAAATGATAAAAATCGATTGATCGCAACATTTAGACAAAAAATTTGTCTTCTAGCCCAAACCGCCCAATGTTTTGAGATGACTAGCCCAATTGGCGGAATTCCGCGAATCGGATTTTTCCCCCGCATATTCAGCTACTTTTCTAGCCCAAACGGCGGGAAACCGCCCAATCTGGCATAACTGATCGGAAGACATAGAATTAGCCTCGTAAATATCAGCTGATGTAATGCCAACAGTGGAATTATCCGGTGATATAGTTCTAATAGAATTTATTCAAACTTTGCGAAATCGAGTTTATTAAATATTTTCCGTGCGCATGTACCTACTAGTGAGGCATTGGTACCTAGATGACTAGTTTCATCTCATGAATTGCTCCCAAGTTTACCTAAAGGTAGCGGAAGAATTGTTTTCACTGTTGAGAGACGAAGATGTTTTTATCTCCAAAAAATCAAACGGTTATTTTTTTTTACTGTGGTAAAATTTCCACTAGCATTTTGCGTTTTAGACAATGCTGAATAACTTTCGTTCCGTGTCTTTCTGTGTGTGTTTCTGTGTGTGTGTCTATATGTGTGTATGTGTCGGTCGTGTATCCGCGAATCATTGTAACAAGTTGTAATTTTCACAACTTTCAATCGATTTTCATGAAATGTTCACGGAATGTGCGGGTTAGGGTAGATGGTTAGCTAACAGTTTCGTTGTTTCCAAATCAATACTTCAGTCAGCGCATGCGCAAACTTAAATTCTTTCAAGCATTATTTTCTCACGCCTCCGTCATTTAATCTAGGAAGGATAGCTGAACACGGCTGATTTGAGCATTCACAATCAATTTCAAGATAATCCTATCATTAGTACCTACTGTGCACGTGCGAATGTGTACTTATTCCTTTTAACGAGCCTAAGTTCAACAGTTTTCATCTGATTTTGATGACAGTTACAGGGATCGTGCGTGCTTAGCTCCTCCAACAATCCAATGGATGTACTTGGATATACTTCCATCTAATACCACTGTAAGATGGGAGCAAACTACTTCACCAAAGCAGAATGAAATAGAAATAAGAGTCACAGAAAATCGAGATACAATTGATAATTCCAATGTCAAAAAGTAATGTACACATGATGAAAGGAATTGACGAATCCTGTGAGCTGTCACTTCTTTGGAAGACGGTATTGGAAGGTTGGCCCTCTTACCACAATCTCTTGCATCCACTCCTCAAAAAGTATTATACATTCCGCGAGCAACTTGGCTGTTATAAAGATTTGTTGCTCAAAGGAACGCGCCTTCTTATTTCATTCCTTTTCATTCTCCTTTCATGCGGCCAGAAATTGTAACAGATTTGCGTAGGCCTCACAAGGGTTTAAGCGCCACCTTGAGTACCGCGAGAGACCATGTGTTCTGGCCTAAATTGGAAGAAGATATACACAATTATATATTCAACGGTAAAGTGTGCAACAAATTCAAGGAGGACAATATTGGAAGTACCATTCATCAAGAAAAAACATCTCTAGGCCTTGGCAGTTTGTCGGTGCTGATTTTTTCCAAATCCTAAAATTTCCCAAATCCAAAATGGAAGACAGCTACTTGGGTCTCATTGAGTTTGAGGAGGTATCAAATACGTCAAGCCAAACCGCCGCACATTGGTCCAGAACGCCAATCTAGCGAGTCAAAATTCTTAGCGCCCCAGTTTTTTAGTTTTGGCACACTTTGAAGACGTATCTAACTAGGTTTATTCTTGCTGAATTCGATGGTGAAATCAAATTTGGGATTATCTTGAGCCGTTCAGGAAATATAAGTACCGACAAATGGGGATGCCAAGCGAAATGAAGAAAACAATATTTTTGAACGATAATATATTATTATATACGTAGGTAATATGAGAAAATTTTAGTATAAAATAAATTGATTTAATCCTTCTATTGCATATTAGGAACTGATGAAAATATAACTCAGGTTCTTACAGGAAAATGAGACTAGAAAAGAAGAGCAATTGACCTGTGACATTTCACTTAATCCTCAATCATTGTCATTTTCTTCGTCGTCAAATTCTGACAGGCCATCTGCTAGTAATTTAAGGACTCCGTCGTCGAAATCTTCAATAGCCTTTGAAGGCGGGAAAATTCTCAAGCTCGTGGATCAGATGTTACAAGCAAGTTATGCAGCACATCACTATTCGTATTTATTCTGGAATATCCGTCCCTGAATTTCTTGAATTCCTTGTGCCTAATTTCAATTACATCTTCTAACAGTTGCCCAATAGGGATCTGAAAGTTCTCAATTATTTGGGTTCCATGAATGAGAATTTTATGAACTGTTACTGGCATTGGGTACCAGTCGTACAAGCTCACACACAGCTTGGCTGTATCAGAAGTATATTGCTTAAAAGCGGTGTTATTAACTTCACGAGCTTAGGCCAATACTTTCTGTAAGACGCGGAACCGTTCAATAAGTCCTCTATCGACCCCAGTTACGGAAGAACATGTGTCAGGGTCTGAAAAGAATCTTCTTGTTGAGTTTGGGGTGTCAAGAAGCAAGGAACGAAAATCGTGAACGAAAATCATCTATTATTTGCTTTTTGCGCTTCTTGACAACTATAAAACAAACAAAAAATGTCTTCCATCCAACCGTTTCGCGTGTTTAGTAAAAAAAAAAAGTTTGCGATCGGTGACATTGATTCCAATATCTTTTGAAAGTTTTTAAAAAATTGTTAATTTTTATGTTCAGTGTACTGTCATGAGACGGGTTTTTATAGACACTTAACACGTAGGTAATTATTGAGTATCGGCCCTCTTCAAAATCAAAGTTTGCCTCTTTTAATATTCTGAATAATTCTCTTCTCTCAATAGAGACTTTCAGACCTGGAAAACAAGAAAAATCGTGTTTCCTAGAGTTGCAAATAATTGTAGCTGAAATTAACGAAACTATGTTCTATGGTACTTGCAGTTCACCAGTATATAGGAGTTTCCAAGTTCTACGAAGTTCCGTAGAATTCCGAGCATTTTAAAATCTATATTAGTGCTTTTTTCTAGTTTCAAAATGCAAAAATTACTAAGATGGTCATCAGAATTTGCTAAATAATTAATATAGTTTATTTTTTACCTCCAGTTGACCCTTCCATATTCACAGGAAACTGGGAGAAGAAATTAGAATTCACCAGAAACGTTTACTTGAAAGACTGAGCTCAGGTGCGAAAAAGAGTAATTAGCTTGCGTCCGGGGTCCCCCCTTCACTAATAAGGTACGATATCTCCCTCAACTATCTTTTCAGGTTCTCTCCGGTCCTTTTGAGTCATCAGGAGCTCCCTCCCTTGTGTTATGACTACCTTCCAGTTAAATGGAGGACTTTGGATTTTCGACTTTTGACTTGCTAGATTAGCGTTCTGGACCAATGTGCGCCGCCGCCAGCCGTTTGGCCTCATTGCCAAATTCAAAAGATGGTTTGCTACTCACGGAAACCCGAATGAACTTGGATTGACTGAGATACATACTTTGAATCCTCAGAATTCAAAAAGTTTGTACATAAGTGGAAATTTAACTATCGTCTTTCTTCACCACACTACCTTCGATCTAATGGTTTGGCGGAAAGGTATGTCCATCAGACTAAAAATATGACCCAAAAATGTATTGATGAAAACACAGATTGATATTGAGCAACACACCAAGAGGAAACCTGGTCTCCTCAGTTCAAAGACTGTTCAGAAGAAGGACAATGACCCTCATGCCAACCCGAGAGTACCCGCTCTAGTAAGAAACGTGTCCAGCCAGGTGGAGCAAATTAGGACCACAGAGAAGCTACAAGACCTAAAGGGAAGAAAGATCTGTCCACACGGTTTGCAGCAATGAGGTCAACCATGAAGTCAACTCCAAGGTACCGCCAAACCTCCAGCACGGATCTGGTGGGGATGGGCGACTGTACTATGACAAAACACTCCCCATTCACCACCTGCAACTGATGCTGGCGACCCAACGAGGGGAAAAAAAGAAAAAAAAAAACCTTAGGTTTATTTCACGAATTTGGTCTTAGAATGATCTGGAACGGAATTTTATGCGGTTGTTTTTTTCTCATGCTTGGGTTGTCCCCCACCCCCCTGAATCAATTCCAATGGGCGTACCTTTTATTAACGAAGCCTTGCCTATAGGACGCAGCTTCAGAGGGGCGTCCTAAAAATCGCGCTTCTTCTTGGTTCACCAGCTCTAATCCGAAAACGATCCAAAACTTGACCGAATTCATAGTTTCGAAATTGAAACTCCTGACATACGTTCCGATATTGGATCGAATTCATAGTTCAACAAAGAAAGAACCACAACTATCTGAAGAGATTAGTTAAAACATCGCGATTATCAGTGTTTAACCCCCTCCCCGAACGAGATATCGCAATTTTGGTTTCACCATCGTGTTCAGTTCCGAAACCCTTCAAAATGAGGTGTCACTTGGCATGAAATGGATTTTTTTTTTTTTTCGAAGTGCCCCATGCAAGATACCCATTTCTGCATTTGGGTGGTCCAAAAACGTTTGGATTTTTTCTGATTTTTATTTGCTTTAGGGATGAGTCGATTCCCGATACCGATTCTCGATACCACCGATTCTTAGGCATTGGTATCGGTATCGAGAATCGATCGCCTAAAGCCGATACCGATACCGCCCCGATACCGTGATGGGCGTTTTATTACACTACGGTACTATTCCAACCATCTAACAACGAAGATGGCTGTACCGTGCAACCGTTGTCTGAAGTTAGCAGTTGCGAAACATGAATTGTCCAAAACACAACTTACAATTATAACTTTATTTACAAGTAGGCTTGTGTTATTTTGTTTGTGACAACAGAAGCATTAGACAAAGCTATGTTTTCCAAGTATAAAAGCCTAGAGCTTGTTTGGAAATACAGTTACCGACGAAAAACTAAAAAACCAAGTCAGTCTGCTTAACTTGTTTTATTCAGAAAGAAATTAATCCTAGGCAATAAAAGTTGCCTATTAATTGATACTTGATAGATAATAAAAAAATATCAAATTTTGTATTTGCACAAATCAAATTAACTAAAGCTTTGAATGAAAATATAAATCTGAAATTTAGAATTTATAATAAGAATTAATATTTAAAATTTATTTAATTTTAATAAGTAACTAAAGCATTAAAGCTTCATTGGAACAAGAACTCCTAATGACAATAAATAGAGATGGAAAATATAATTGACTAATAACTTCATCTACGACGGAACGGTAAGCTATTGGTGCCAGTATTCATTGCGAGAGGCTATCGATAGATGTGCAGTAACAACTTGCGTAACGTAACAACTTTGTGTATATACTTTGTGTATATATCTTGGTCGTATCGGTATCGAGAATCGGGAATCGATTTTTCAGGTATCGGTATCGGGAATCGATAAATTTTGGTATCGACTCATCTCTAATTTGCTTAAAACTTAGTATCAGGCACCCCAAATAGACTCTCCGTTTCACTTCAATACCTCAAAAATCGTGGATAGTAGTTAGGGGCGTGTTACTTTTGGGACATCCTGTATAAAGGAAAAGGATTCGTTTCAGATTGCCCCATAACGAATTTTCAGAAAATTTTAGAAAATTGGACTTACATACATTTAGCAGCTCTAAGCAAGACACGCGGTGTTTCCGAACTAGGAAATCGAAACCGCATCTCGTAAAATCATTTTATGAGAGTTTTCTCCCATTAACGGCGGTCTCAGGGTGTCGCGCATGTTCCGCACCTCATCACACTTGCCCGCCAAGGCGGTTGTCTTATGAAGGTCGCGTACATATATTATCTATCGCTAGAAAATAGATTGCTGCTCCTTGTCCTGAGTTTTTCATATTAGGTTGGCAGGTAGGTATATAAACTGACGCCGGCCGGCGATTCAGCATCATTCGTGTTTCCGACGGGGTAGCAGCAACCGATATCCAACATGAAATTCTTCGCTGTAAGTAATTGAAAATTGAGGTTAATCAAAATTAAAATTCAAAAGTAATTTGTATGATCCTTAAGACCTGTAAAAAAGTTCTATTAATGTGAAACTGTTGGTTTTAGTCAAATTTTCTAAAACTTTTATACCCATCACATTGATCTAATTGCAGTAACAGCTTCGAATGTTATAATATTTTTTATGCTTTTCTCCTATTTCTTTTGGGAAAATAGTGGGCTTGTGCTCAATTCCGATTTGAGAGTAAAATTCACGTAACTGATGGGGTAGCAGCAACCTTCGATATCCACCAGGAAATTCTTCGTTTCATGTTTTCAAAATATTCAATATTGTGATACGATGTAAAAAATTCTGAAGATCCTTCCTCTCTGAAATATTGAGATATTACACCGTCGCTAACACATGATTATCCATCAAGTTAATTAATCTTGGTTCGTTTCACGCCTGTACATTTCCTAAACCGTGATTTCAATTTTCTGATAATTTCTACATTAGCGCAATTCATTATTCGTAATAAATACGATCTCTTGAACAATTCCTCTGTACTTAATCGAAGTTTTCAATAAAAACCATTTGAACATACTCATCAATGAAACGTGTGGTTGTAATCGAATATCTCACCACACTTCTAGCCTTTCTAGAAGTTCAATGGAATCAACCTTTGAAAATGTATTCGATTCTCCATGATTTTCTTATATGTTTCGATAATTTTTTTTTTTTAACTCGATGCTCAATCCCAAGCTGCGAGTATCATTCATGTTTCTAACAGTAATTTATGGTATTGGTGATTTGGTTATATTTACATTCATCGTACATTAAACCTTTTTCAAAATAATTTAAACTTTTACAAATTAATGTAAAATCACTCAATAAATACAGGGTGCTTGCTATAAGCAATAATTAAAATTTAACTCGTCGTATCAGTTTAAGGATGAACTCTAAAATGAATGTAATCGCAGTCCTAATGGAACACTGTCAGACATTATAGTCATTGTTACTGGTAAATATTGTACAAGTCAAACCCTGTTCAAAGAAGGTTAGAAGCTCACTGTCATAAGGTATGTGAGATAAGTTATTGGAGATTGGTCTTATTTTTCAAAAAGAATATGTCGATCCTACATGCTTACGTTCTAATGAATACAATTGACTAACTTAGAGGTTTAAATACATTTGTAAAGAGTTTAAATAATTCTGTAAAGGGTTGAAATAAATTTGTACGTGCTATATTTACAGTTGCAAGATAGTGGTAACTTTTGCGCATGAGTGTTTACAGCCTCTCTAACAGACTCACTTTTATAGTTTTCTTCTGATTTCTATTAATTTCTTAGAGTTTGTAGGGATTGAGGTTGAAATGGTCCCCTATGAATTCCATCGCTCTCAAAGGAAGGTTTTCTTTGCTAATGTGTGAACTCAATGCCGTTAAAATTTTCGTTTTCGTAATTCTACTTCCAATATTTTAGATGCTGTCACAGTTTCTCATGATTCAGTCTAAGTTCATCAGTCTCAGTTTCATGCTTTTGTATGAAAATTAATAAATTTTCCAACTCCTAGCCCTTAACAAAGTTTCAAAAGATCTATATAATCCCGTTTTTGATACGAGGAAACTATTGAATCTATTGAATACATATTGTAGAATCGATAGGAACATGTTAGATAACGATAATTTCTCCAACGTACAAGGACAACGAATTTGATTATTAAATTAATTTTGTATTCAAAAACATTCACAACAAAAGTTGAACGGTGATATTTAATAAATTCAATTAATGATTAAATCGATTAAGTAATCGATTATCTAGTTCTTGCAGACCGAAGTAGGGGTTGGTTGGAAGATTTTAGAAGAGAAAATATGAGGGTGAAAACACAATTTCATCCTAAACCAACACAAATCTAGGTTGGTATAATCTATCCATATGTACGAACTAAACTTGCGCCTAACTAGTGTAGTGAAAAACGTTACAAAAGAAAAAAACCTTGGTTTTGCATGGTAAACAAGTACGTTTGATATAGTTTGTTCAGGAAGTCAGCGATGCATCTCATAATAAGTGTACATTTATTCATTTTTTTCTGATTTTTTGATTTATTATTTCCAATAATAAGCCTATGTGATCGTATAGCAAAAAAATTTTATAACCCCCCCTCAAACTTTGTCACATTACGTTTCAAGGTGCGTAGAATCCAAATTTGAAATGTCCGTCCGCCGTCCGCCGTCCGCCGTCCGGGCCATAAAAGGCCTAAGAATTGACTTAAAAAACCCGTTCTTTCGCACATAGACTCCATTTGGGATCTAGTTGGTCCTAACGTTTAACCATTCCGATCGCTTTACTCGCATAGATGCTATGGGCCAAAAACGGGTGAAAAAGTGCCTTTTTCGAAGCTTTGAGTGTTAGACTGACGTGTTAAAACTCAACAACTGCGCAAGCTAATATTCCACGGTTAGGATAACAATGGGCAGTATGACTTCGCAACAGAACACTTTAGGACCAGATCATGCACGACCACAACTGCACAACCTAATAATTATTATTCTCATGTTAGGACAAAATTCACTCATCTCAAATAATAAAGGGGCCATAAAAGGCCTTAGAATTGACTTAAAAAATCTGTTCTTTCGCACATAGACTCCACTTGGGGTCTAGTTGGTCCTAACTTCTCGCCAGCTCGATCGCTCCACTCTCATGGGTGCTATGAGCCAAAAATAGGTGAAAAAGTGTCTTTTTTTTTGTATATTTCAAGTTGTATAGAAATTGGAGATTTATGAGTGAAAAGAAAATGTTAGCTATTAATTTTATGAAAAAAAAAGTATTCTAAATGATATTCTTCTATTCAAAAAGAGATTTTGGATTTTAGGATATTTTTTGCAATTTTATAGATTTTTTAAAACAAAATTTAATGAAGTTCAAGTTTTTAGCATAATTTCGTACATAAATTTTTGAATGTTCTATTTCATAGTTGATAAACTTTATTTGACCAATCTTATGCTAAAAAATATCAATTTAACAATTCTTAGCCATTTTCAGTGATTTTATGAGCACATTTTTTGAAATTTGACCAATTAGATGATATCAATATACAGTATAGGTAACACTTTTATGTGTTGGAAAGATGACTTGGTAATAAATTGTTTTGTTTATCAACTATGTTAAAAAGCGTAAAATTGTGAGATTCCGCTGCTGTAATGGATTGAACCCATTTGTGAGGTCCGAAGCTCCGAGTTCCGATACTAAATATACTATAAGCGGCGTTTAATAATTATGGACCAGAGATCTACGTAGAAGGGCTGTCTAATACATAAATAATAAACCTTTGTGTAATAATTTGCAGCGTTTTAAATAAATAATAAATTAAACTTGTGTTATTTATTACAGTTTGCTCTCTTGATCGCGGCAGTTGCTGCCGAAGATTCCGCTAGGAGCGCCAGGAGCCTCATCGGATGGGGAGGAGTCGGCATTGGTGCCGTAGCCGCCCCCGCCGTTCTCGCCCCCGCCCCCGTTGCCGTCGCTGCCGCCCCCGCTGTTGTCCCCGTCGGAATCGCCGGCTCTTGGGTTCACGGAATCCACCGCCGTAGCGTCGTCGGAGTCGCCCCAGGTCTCGTCGGTGCCCCCGCCGTCGTCGGAGTTCCTGGTCTCATCGGACACGGAGCCGTCGGCCCCGTCCTCGCCGGACCCGTTGGCGTCGTCGGTAGCCCTCTTCTTGGACACGGACTCATCAGGCACGGAAGGAGCATCGTCGGCGGTCCTGCTCTCATTGGTGCCCCAGGTCTCATTGGCGCTCATGGTCTTGTTGGTGCTCCCGGACTTGTTGGAGTTCCCTCCGTCGTTTCTGGAGTCGGCCTCGGACACGGTCTTGTTGGAGCTGGAGTCCTCGGACACGGAATCCCCATTCACGGTTGAGACCAAACTCTTTTTGAGTAACTGCCCAGATGACCAACCAACGACTGATTTACGTGCCATATCCCCTCTTTCCTATTGGTTGAAACTCAATAAATCCTTACATTTTTCTAACTATCTCTATATTATTTACACCTTTCCTTCTTTTCATCTCGAAATTAATGAGTCCGTTCTAGCCCTTATTTTATCATTCAATAATGATTAATAGGACATTTCCATTTTCCGACCGTCACGTCACGGTCACCAGTTTTCTTAAAACATGGAACATGTTTTTGCCATCATAACCGGGCCGAAAATGGGAAAAAATTACCGTTACCTACTTGACATTTGGTACGTTACGCTCCTTTTTGAGATGGTATGTTTTTACTTTGGCACATGAACGAAAAAACCGTTTAAAAAAAAGCGTTACAGTTGGTTTTCTGATTATTTCCGCTTACAACCGAGTCGTTGCTAGGGAAATGGTACTTCGGCATTTTTCATCCCACAAAATTCGTTGAACATTCGTTCGAAAGCTCTCGATTTATCCAACCATATTATGTTAACCACTGCGATGAGCGAGGTCAGCAAGCTGGTTTATGAGCGTGATTTGAATAATTGTTTACACACATGTGGTCATTATCAATCACTGATATTGTGAACATGATTGCAACCGCTTGTAGAATTAATAATTCTACAGTCACATAATTTAAAATAGTGATTAATTTACACATTATTATCTCATAATGGTTACTTAGCAATATTGGTTTATAACTTAGCGCAATAAATCAGCTTTCCTTGACCCCTGGAGGGTTCTACATTTACTAGGTGAGAAGTTGAGACTTATCTGAATTCTCTTCCTCCGTCGACTCGCAAAATTTTTAGAAGATAGGAAAAAAAAAATAAGATCAAAATCTACGAGAGACAGAACCAACATCAAAACTGCTTTGCAAATCTTGGCAATGATTCGAGATTATTATTGATTGAGTGTACGCATTATTGATTGTAATCTATGTTAAATACAGAGCATTAATTTATAATAGGAATAATCCGGGATCTACCAGACAATTAACTGCGTGATAAAAGGCAGAAGGTTTGGTGATTTGGAATTATGGGATTGGACGCCCTAATGCCGGAAACCATGGAGTCAGACGGCTAACAGCATGTTTCAAGTTGAGATAGAATTTATAAACTCGTGATAAGAGGCAGACATGAAACTAGTAGGAATTGGCTCAGACCACAACCCTGATGGAATAACTTGACCGTATCTGACAATTTTCTAGACGCCTCCTGTGAATCTAACAAATATTACAATTTTTAAAATGTCAAAAATTACGTCGTAAGAGTCACTCATCTCACTCAAACACCTCTTCTGAAGGAAGAATTTGGACTAACCAAATTTAAAATTGTGTACAAATTTCGGGCATACGAAAACTGGTTTTGTTTCGGGTTAGACACCATATCCTTGATTATTGGTT
Source organism: Adelphocoris suturalis (assembly GCA_030762985.1). NCBI lineage: Eukaryota > Metazoa > Arthropoda > Insecta > Hemiptera > Miridae > Adelphocoris > Adelphocoris suturalis. Next base: position 32,351,292 of record CM061048.1, read on the forward strand.
CGATGGAATATTTACCAGAGCCGTAGTTGGGGGAAGGGGGGGGGGGGGGTCACTCTTTACTTCCGCGTAATCGGTCTCGTCATTTCTCAGCCCTTTTAAAAGGGTAAAAGTAACCTAATTATGATTTTCAAAGGTCACAGCTGATCGTGATAGAATTATCTTCTTTTGAAATAATTCCAAGTAAATCTCTAACTAGTTTTAATTACGCAAATTTTGAAAGACCTTACTCTTGTAATTCAGAATCAAGTTGTCTTCTAGTCACAAAACGTTATTTGAAGTCCTTGAGATGACCTGAGAGGTGGTGAAGTATCTCTAGCTAATAGAGGTAGACGAGACGATGTTAGGAATAAATGTATTTCTGGAAACTAGGTGTAGTTCAATATGATTTTGTAACTTCCTAACCATACAAACTATAGAAAACTATAACTCATGTTGCAACACACAGCACCAATGTATTTCTCATGAGGAGAGCGCTATGATAATCACCGATAGGTACCTAATTATCTCTACTCACCAGAATCCAAGCCACGGCTCCCATTGAGCTGGCAATATCTTCACTAATCTCCGGTTCTCAAAATGGTCCTAAATAGGCAGATTCCTGTTTCATCGGTAGATCAATATACTTCTGATGTCAATAATCAATCAAAATAATTTTTATTTCAATTTCATTCCAACTATGATCTAGATTTCATGTCTATTTAGAACTATAAATGATATATCGATCACTTGATAGTGTGAAACTTTTTTAATTATGTATGCGATCCTATAGTCTGAAGCTCCCTAGTTGAGCTGGGTGATCTCAGGAGCTAATTTCTTTGTTTTGCAACCTATGAAGAAATTGAAATGTAGAACCCTCGGGACGTCTAGAATCATAAAAAAAGCGCCCAAGATAAGTTGAGTGGAATCCAGAGCAAATTTCTTCGCTATTCAACCTATGAAGCAGTAATTTGAAATAAATAAATAAAAATAAAAATGGAACATCTTGAAATGAATTATAATGTCTGAAGATCTTCAGATTAACTGAGTGATTTCCAGAGCTAATTTCTTTGATATTCAATCTATGAAGTTGCAATTCGAAACGGAGGCCTCTTGGAACATCTTGACATCTAGAAATTAATTATAAATTCTGAAGCCCCCTTTATCAGATGTGTAAGCTTCGGAGGTAATTTATTTACTGTTGAACATATGATGCTAAAATGTGGGATGGAGGACAGATGATGGTTGTAGCGCAAAACATGGAAATGTCTCCTGGTTTTACGAATTTATCGACGAGCTGTTTCCTACTTTTTTCTTCATTCTACTGAGCCTAGTCTCATTAACATTTAATCAGAGAGAGCAATTGTTAATTGAAACTTAATTGGGTTCAGTGAGCTTGTTGTGTGTTTCATTTGAAGGAATCTCCATACATAATGGTGAATATCGTCTTCAATCACATGGTTGTAGTTCGATCTTGTGAGAAGAGAGGTTAGGTCTGATCCGGCAAGCGGCAATACCTATATCAACTACTGTTATTCATACATCATCAACACCAGATGATTGGGGAAATGTAAAATTGTAACTATAATATTTATGATGAAAATTCCAATAACAAAGAGTCTTCAGTCTTTTGTTTGAGAGTTTTGTATAGGCTTACAAATGATTAACAAACTTTAACACTATCAAGTTATCAATATATCATTGCTAGTTGTAATTAGACATGAAATCTATTATAGTTGAAACACAATTGAAAAAACGAACATTGTTTCTATTGACTATTGACATCAGAAGTGTATTGATCTACCGATGAAATAGGAATCTGCCTATTTAGGACCATTGAGAACCGGATTAGTGAAGATATTGCCAGCTCAATGGGAGCCGTGACTCGGATTCTGGTGAGTAGAGATACTCAGGTACCTATCGGAGTTTGTCATACCTTATGAGAAATACATTGGTGCTGTGGACCAATCAGAAACAGTTCACCTCTCCGGTCATCTTTAAGCCCGAGGTCCTCTCTGCGTGCCCAGGCTCGAAGGCCATCTCCTGGATCAATGGTAGAAAGTATGCCGTAAATTAGCCGTTGCGAGAGGAACAACGTTTTTAAATTAAAAAAGACAGAATCTTTACTATTTATAAGAATGAAACTCCGTCTGTTTGTCTGTCGTGTCTATGCACGGCCAAACGGCTGAGTGGGGGGAGTCTACGAGTGGGGGGATCTTCTTGGGATTTTCCAAAAGGGGGAACGAGCAAATTTAAAATTTTCTAATCCCACCCGAACCATGGGCCGTAGGGCGGGAGGGGGGTCGAAGTAAGAATTAATGTGCGCTTTTTCCACTTCCCCGCTTCCTCTACCCCTCTAAACGGCCGTCGAAAATTCCGGAAAAATACCGGTTTCGTAGGTTTTTCTACGAGGAAGACGACGGCGCGATTGGATCGCGAAAAAAGTATCGGGAAATGCGTCAAAAAAAATGCGAGAGTACGGACCCGTTTTCTCGAAAAGTCCGACGAAAAACTACGTTTTTTCCCATTAAAATATACCCCGTAAAGGTACGTTTTTCGGAACGGTTTTCGCGGGCGAAATACAGCTTTGGGCCCGCCGAATCTGAATCCGAAATCGGATATCGAAAAAAGTGACGGGAACTCGGTCGAATTGCGAGGGGAAGCGAGACTAAGCTATTAAAATGAGAATTAATTGTGCCATGGACGCGAGAAGGCTCTTGGAAGACGTGTTTGGGGTTCGATGACTCAGGTACAGGTTTCGGCGTTTGGGTGTTGCGAGCAGGTACACATAGGTACCTTGCGAGCAGCAAAGCGAGAGCCATTTCAACAGAATAAATACGGACTTTGTCCTACACATATACAGGTATACCTTGCGAGCGAAGCGAGCAACATCCCCGAATAAACTTTTCGTGGTTCCACGTAGTTTTATAAGATTTAATTTGTTTGTAAGAATTCCCAACTGAAAAAAACGTCTGCCAAGTTGGGTGGGCAGTATAACTTCCTCAAGCGAGCGAAGCGAGCAGCATCCCCTACAGAAGTTAAACCTACCCTTAGAGATCTACCGTTTGCGAGCAAAGCGAGCAACATTCCCTACATGCCACACTTTGCGAGCGAAGCGAGCAAAATTCCCTACATGCCACATTTTGCGAGCGAAGCTAGCAATTTAAGGGGGGGTCCGGTATACCCCAACGGGGGTCCGGGGGGGCTTACCCCCCGGCTGGACGTGGAGGCGAGCGTAGCGAGCCGGAGCGGCTAGTGTTTTAGGAATTTGACTTTAGGTGACTAGTTCCACGAGGTATCAGATCTATTATGCAGGGAATTCGATGAAATTGGGGATACATATTAGTTGAACTTTGAAGGCTTCAAATAACTTCTTGTGACTAGGGGACAACTTGATTCTGAATAACAAGAGTCAGGTTTGCGTAATCAACACCGAGAGTAACTAATAACTACATGAGTTTTTTGTTTCACCTGCCTGTTACTAATAAATAAACACCAAATATTGATCCATTAGTTACTAATTCAACTAATCTCCAAAATTATCTATTAGATGAAGGTTTGTAACTAAAAACTAATACAGGTGAATTTAGCCATCTATTATAATAATAGGATACATACAAAGTGATAACGCTTGAACGCCTGCACCGATTCTCTTCAAATTTTTTTAAACTGACCGGCATGAAGAAAACTGCTGCAGATAATTCTACCAAGTTATAAATCAGATTCCTTCATATTAAAAAACAAGAAAAAGTGCAAAAACGAGGGAAATTCGGGTGCAGATAATTCTACCAAGTTATAAATCAGATTCTTTCATATCTATTATAATAATAGGATACATACAAAGTGATAACGCTTGAACGCCTGCACCGATTCTCTTCAAATTTTTTTAAACTGACCGGCATGAAGAAAACTGGCGCAGATAATTCTTCTTCTTCTTCTTCTTTGTTGGCGTTACAGCCCGGGGTGGGCCCTAGCCTGCTCCACAACCTTCTTCCAGTCATCTCTTCTGGTAGCCTGTGTCCTCCAGTTCCGATAGCCAGCACGTGCAACGTCTCGACTTCGTCCGCCCATCGCAGTCGCGGTCTTCCTCGCCCTCGAGTACCCCCTGGTTTCCCATTGAAAACTTTCTTAACGGGATTTTCCTCTGCCATCCGAATAATATGGCCAGCCCAACGAAGGCGCCCAAGCTTAATGAATTTTACAACGTCTATCTCCTTATAAAGCTCATACAGCTCGGAATTCAGTCTTCTCCTCCAGACTCCATTCTCACAGACAGCTCCAAATATCCTCCGCAGTATCTTTCTTTCGAAAGTCCTGAGCATGCTTTCTCCTTGCTTACCCATTGTCCAAGTTTCGGAGCCATATGTCAACACTGAACGAATCAAGGTTCGGTACAGTTCACATTTTACTTGATGGGTCAGAAGACGCGATTTGAGGTGCTTCACGAGGCCCCAATAGCACCGGTTGGCAGCCACCAATCTGCTCTTTATCTCAGGCATGGGATTTCCGTCTGAGGAAATAAGGGAGCCTAAGTAGACGAAGCTGTCAGTAACTTGGAAGCGGTAGTTACCCACTTCAAAGTGTGCACCCCCTCGTCCCACAGTCGTCATATATTTCGTCTTGCCTTCATTGACATGCAGGCCTATGGATTTAGCATTTTCCACCAGTGAGGTAAATGCTCTCTTAAGATCCCTCTCGCTTCGGGCTACCAGATCGATATCATCTGCGTAGGCAAGTATTTGGACTGACTTGTGGAATATCGTACCCCTGGTCTGGATCCCCGCATCCCGGACAACTTTCTCAAGGGCCAAGTTGAACAGAAGGCATGACAGGGCATCACCCTGGCGCAATCCATTACTGGTCGGAATATCTGGGGTTTGAGAACCTTGTACTCTCACCAAGCAGACAGAATGCTGCATCGTCAGTTCAACCATTCTAACCAGCTTCTGTGGAATCTGAAACGATATCATAGCTTCATAGAGCTTATCTCTCCTAATAGTATCCTCCTAATAGTTATTAGTTTCACCTGCGTGTTACTAATAAATAAACACCAAATATTGATCCATTAGTTACTAATTCAACTAATCTCCAAAATTATCTATTAGATGAAGGTTTGTAACTAAAAACTAATACAGGTGAATTTAGCCATCTATTATAATAATAGGATACATACAAAGTGATAACGCTTGAACGCCTGCACCGATTCTCTTCAAATTTTTTTAAACTGACCGGCATGAAGAAAACTGGCGCAGATAATTCTACCAAGTTATAAATCAGATTCCTTCATATTAAAAAACAAGAAAAAGTGCAAAAACGAGGGAAATTCGGGTGCAGATAATTCTACCAAGTTATAAATCAGATTCTTTCATATCTATTATAATAATAGGATACATACAAAGTGATAACGCTTGAACGCCTGCACCGATTCTCTTCAAATTTTTTTAAACTGACCGGCATGAAGAAAACTGGCGCAGATAATTCTACCAAGTTATAAATCAGATTCCTTCATATTAAAAAACAAGAAAAAGTGCAAAAACGAGGGAAATTCTGGTGCAGATAATTCTACCAAGTTATAAATCAGATCTATTCTATTATAATAATAGAATACATACAAAGTGATAACGCTTGAACGCCTGCACAGATTCTCTTCAAATTTTTTTTAAACTGACCGGCATGAAGAAAACTGGTGCAGATAATTCTACCAAGTTATAAATCAGATTCCTTCATATTAAAAAACAAGAAAAAGTGCAAAAACGAGGGAAAGTTGTAGAATTTGCCGGTAGAGGGAGCGCAAAGTGACGAACCAAAACACATGTTCTTTTCATACTTTGTATTCGTTATGTGATTTGATTTAACCATATGTTTATTGTTTTATTTACTTTTTGTAAATTTGTAAACAATCATTATTCCGATACTGAAAATCAAGGACAGCATCAGAATGGTTTAGTATACACCCGCAATGTTATATTTCCTGAAGCATTAGAATAAATTTTGTAACTGAATGAATGTAACTTTTTTTAATACAACTTGAATAAATAAAAATTAAGTTGAAACAGAAAGATTTTGCTTTTTTATTTGCATAATTAAAGTTTGTACTTGCATCCCGTGGTGACACGGGCTTTTCCACTTTTAAGTAATAAATTGAATTCACAGTTATCAATCACAACGCCAGTTACAACAAAAATTAGGTTATTATATTTACTTATTAGTGGTAACTAATAGCTATTAGTTACAGCCTTAGTTGAACTAAAAAATTTGTTGAATAATGTCCCACTCTGTGCAGGGGATACCACTGCATTGAAGCATCAAGGCAGCCCTGCAAGATTGTACAACCCTATAGTGATGTAACAGTGCTGCAGATTTTAAGGTCATTCGCATCACAAGAGGAACCACACTTCACCAAAAAATATAGAAAGTGTCAGAACCGAATTCTGACAAAAGGTAATTAGATCCCTCGATAAACAAACGAGGGTTTAATCAAACAATAAGGGGCGCATTGATCTTATTCTTTCACCAGACGTGTGTAGGTTTATATCCCCCCCCCCCCTCCATCCTTTTCTCAAAACCATAAGGTAATTTGAAACTCCTAAGTTTTGTTTCAACTGGACTAAAATCTGGATTGAAAATAATACATTAACGAAAATCAGATGAGAATAATTAAGACATAAAGACTAATTTATGCGAAATAATATTTTTTGAAGGATAATTTTGGAAGTTATAAAACCCGGACGAAGAATTACGAAGAACAATTTGAAAGTTTTAAAACCCGGTCTGAATTCTTATTGAACAATACAGTTTTATCGCAAACATCGGTTTTGAGAATCGTTGTCAGATAATAATAAACTTCAACTGACGATAGAACCTCTAGCAAATGTTGTTTGGAATCTAGCAGACAATGCCGTTACCGGTAGCTCAGCGCACTCAGTCGGCTCAAGCCAGGCTCCCATAGCGTTGCGGGAGGTTCTAATCGATTCTTTGGAGACATATTTATCATTGACTAGCAAAAACTCATTACTGTTACCATGGAAGTTTTTGAGATCTCAATTTTTGAATGTTTAGCCCATTAATGCTACCCTTTAGGGTTGACACAAATTGAGGTTGACACGAAACACTTCGTAAAAAAAATGCGTTCGGTAACATAATTTTGGAGAAAAGCCGCTTACAATGGACGGTGGACGGACGGATTTTTATTTATTTAATTTATTTTTTTTCTAATTCGATTTTTATATTTTATGCACATTGAAACGTAAATCAAAAACTTTTCAGGGGGGTTAATTTTTTCTTCTTGGTCGATTACAAAGAATCATTATTGAAAACAATAAACCATCAAACATATTCCGGACGATTACTAAATTTCTCGACGCATGCTCCAATCCGGCACAAGAAAAATATTGTACCTACATAGATGGTTCACTGTTTCTGACCCCAAATTTCACAGAGAAATCACAAAAAAGTTAATAATTTTCTGACGGCTAAGGGCTACCTGATCAAAATGTTAGACCAAACTATACGTAGTACACTTCAAAGAAACATTCAGAACAGTAATACCATAAACTCAACAACAAAAACCAGTCCAATATTGTTCAATGCCTTACGTGAAAGGGGTAGCAGAACAAATTAATGTCAAAAATTTTGGAGCCTTATAAACACGTAAAAATTGCATTTCTAACATTTAACACGAACAGAAGACTATTTTCCAAACTAAAAGATCTCACACGAAAAGAAAAACGTTCAGACTTGGTCTACCAGATCCCTTGTGGTAGTGGTGGGCGTGGAAAAGTGCATGTGGGGGAAACATCTCAGTCCGTTCGGCGTCGTTTTTCAAAACTTGAGTCGGATCTACGACAAGAAGATACGAAAAAAGCGTTGGTTTGCCCATTGCAGAACTTTTGGACATACTATGGACTTCGAAAATTTCAAAATTATTGGAAGGGAATCCAATTTGCGAAAAATGATATTTATAGAAATGGTTAGGATAAAAAATTCAAATTAAATTAACTTCCGAATATACACTTAAAACTTGAGCAAAATTTACTCGTATTTGATAGGGACTCTAAATTTATAATTATACCCAGCGAACTAAATAAAACATACGGTTACCTACATAAACTTGAATAATTCGAAATTTGATTTTCTATAACTCTGAATTCGATCTTATAACTCAAAAAATAAAACAAAAAGTAGGGATTTATTTTAAAAATTTTTGAATTTTGTATTTTAAATTTTGTTTACCTGAAGAAGCCCTAGTTCCTGGGGAGAAACGTTGGAGAATAATAAAAAAACCAATTCCTTTTGTAAAGTCTTGTCACTCTTATTTTTGGGCTACATTCCCAGGCATTTGGTCAAGTGACTGGATTCAAGTGTGTGACTGCAACATTTCTACATAAATACCTACTGCACTGGCCTATTATTGAAGTTTAAGTTGGCCACTACACACAACTTGTGTTATGATGTTAGGTTCCATATGTTCATATGTTGAATATTGAGTAAAGTTCTCCAACGGTGTGTTTGGATGTTTGAGAAATGTGAAAACGTGTAATCTAGGGATGCAAAATTGGTAGCCAACAATCGATTTTGACAATCGATTTTTAATCGACAGCTCACGATTGATTGTACCGATTAATCGGGCAAAAAATCGATTTTTAGTCAAAATTGACTTTGAACCAAAAAAAAAAAAATTATCTGTTATATAAAAATAGCATGATGTATCTAGTTAATTAAATATTTTACCTTTTAAAATTATTTAGAAAAATATTGGTAGGTACTGTTACTGTAACTATGCATGACATCTTTTGCATAGTAAAAATATACCTAATGAGGAAGTTGGGGTGATCAATGAGCATAGTTGGGGTGACCCAAGTTTAATAAAGAATCATAAATAAAGTATGTACAAGGTATTCTGGACTACACACTGAAAAAGTAATCTTCGGGTACGCTGTTCAAAAATAATACCTAACTTGGAAAGTGTGTCGCCTTTCAATCTGGTGCGTTTCTGGGTAAGCACAGACCTTTCATAGAAAAAAACCTCTCGCTTGGGACTGAAGTAGACGCTGAGGCTACGTACTTGATCGCAATATTTGAAAGGTCGGGAGAGTCTGTTGTCTATTCTCCTTTTCGTGGGTCTGCTGCGTAGGCTCACACACAATACAAAGAGTAGAAACAAAACAAACACCGCAATGAAAATCGATTTCATAAAAAACAATCGATTTCTGGATAAAAATCGGTACAATCAATCAATTGCTAAAAAATCGGAAATTGAAGGTAAAATATCTACTTTTCGATTTAATCGAAAATAGATTAGCATCCCTAGTGTATTCTTCAAAAATAATATCAAGTACCAGTTGAACACAGATCAACTATAACACTAGGTACATTTACATAATTCCACTGTTCGTACTTCATCTGCTTCAACTGGTTGTGGGCTCCATCTACCTTTTGTAAACCACCAAGATGTCTTGTGGAGATACCAGTGTGGGAGGTGGTTCGCCACCCGTAGTGTCTACCAGTGTTGTGGTCACAGGATTAGGAGCGATGCCAAACGTTAAAAAATTGGTTGGTTCAGAAAATTATTCCAACTGGAAGTTCGGAATGGAAATGTTTCGGATCGCCGAGGATCTAGGTGGTACTAGTTAAACACTGATCAACTATAGATAACACTAGGTAGGTACATTTACATAATTCCACTGTTCGTACTTCATCTGCTTCAACTCCTATTTCCATCATTTGAAGACCCACCTGGTTTATTGACAGCTATCAGTTACACTTCCGACTTCGGACCTTCCGAACTAGGAAATCGGTACCCCGTCCCATAAAAACCTTTTAATGAGGGCGTGAAATCGAAGGTGGGCATCTCATCATGCTCAGAGTACTTGTCCACCGAGCAAGTTGACTCACGAAGGTCGCACACATACATTATAACTAGACAACAGCTAGGTGCTACTAGTTCTGAGGTTTTCATATTAGGTTGGCAGGTAGGTATATAAACTGACGCCGGCCGGCGTTACAGCATCATTCGTGTTTCCGACGGGGTAGCAGCAACCAATATCCAACATGAAATTCTTCGCTGTAAGTAATTGAAATTACTACCTACCTACCCAATGAAACAGAAAAAAAAGTTCCAGTCATGCAGCATGACCGTATGAGCGAATTTTTGTAGGCTATTATTGTATTATATTATGGAACATTGTTTTGAAATTTGAGCACATTGAGGACAGAGATTTGTTTGTTAACCACCTAATTTATGGATTTAATTTAATTTGAATAGATATTCGATTTTTAGCGATTTTCCAATTTTTTTTTTTTTTTTTTTTTTTAATCGATTATTCAGCAAATGTTCATTATTCCGCATATTTTTCAGCACAAATTGTAAAGTAGTCTAGATCGTTGTTGATTGACTAAAATTTTGCTATGAAATATAAATTCAACAATTTTTAGCCGTTTTAAGCCATTTTTGTAAGTTTGGCCAACGATCCCATCCTTTCTTTTGGAAAGTGCACCTAAGTGAGTTTTATAGGTCCCTCCCTACATTAAACGCGTCTGTCAAAACGACGACTGGCGAAAAGAAGATTTGACGAAATCATTGAAAAGTGTAGGTATTTATCTTTTGACATTGAAAATGTCTTAGTCGACGGGTCAACCGGAAATTTTGTTACGGAAAGAAATAAACGTTACGCAACCTATAAGCAAGTTAGGTGTTGTATGATTGTGTATACTAGCATTGAAATTACTGAGACATTTTCAAAGCTCATAGCTCTTCTCTCATAAGAGTTTTGCTAGAAAAACTATTGAATGATACTAACTACATTTAATTCATACAAAATTTGGTACATTCGATTTTTTACAAATTAAATGTACCTAGTTTTGAACAAATTAAATGTAGTTCGTATCATTCAGTACCTAGTTTTTCTAGCAAAAAGGTAGATACCTACGTTTTTCAATGATTTCGTCACATCGTCATTTCATCATTTGTCGTTTTGACAGACGCGTTTACGTGTGGAGAGGGACCAATGAAACTTACTTAGGTGCTTTGCACACAGTACAGAATCCATTCTTTAACATTTAAAATTCCTCTGTAATATAAGTCATATACCTGCCCTACTAATACTAATACTAATCGTTCTTTTGATCGCTGTCAAACCGAATTTTTTCGTTGGAATTCGTATACCTAGGTATTGGTGCTTTGAACCTTTTAATTGTATTGGTGCTTTGAACCTTTTGTACACCATTAATTTCTTCACCTCCTCAAAGTAAATGGATTTAAAACAAAACGTATATTGGGTATTCTTTCTGGCAATCTAATTATTGGGAATTGATAAAGAGAATTTTATGAGAATACTCAGCTTTTATCTTAAACATTATCCAATCCCCTTATGGGTGATGATTTTTTCTTTGTTCGTGATTGTTTTCTATTCTTCCCACCAGTTTTTATTTATTTATTTATTTATTTTGTTTTATGTATGTATTTATTTATTTTATTTATTTTTATTGTTGTTGTAATTGTCGTGTACGTGTGGAATTAGGTGTTGGGCGCCTTTTATTTATAACAAGACTTTACCATGAAACACTAGCATAAAAGTTAATTTTTCAATTTTTTCTATAATACTTGTACCTATATTGTTTCCTTTTAACATTATGTATTTTTAACAATAAAATTTTTGAACCTTTAATATATGAAGTTGTTTTGAGCTTAAATTTCTTTTGTTCGGCGAGTAAACAATTTGATTTTTAGTTAAGTCCTTGATGATGTCCTTGTTTACTATTGGACTTTGCTTAAGCTAAGTTTATAAATTTCCGTTTCAGTTTGCTCTCCTGATCGCGGCAGTTGCTGCCGAAGATTCCGCTAGGAGCGCCAGGAGCCTCGTCGGATGGGGAGGAGTCGGCATTGGTGCCGTAGCCGCCCCCGCCGTTCTCGCCCCCGCCCCCGTTGCCGTCGCTGCCGCCCCCGCTGTTGTCCCCGTCGGAATCGCCGGCCCTTGGGTTCACGGAATCCACCGTCGTAGCGTCGTCGGAGTCGCCCCAGGTCTTATCGGTGCCCCCGCCGTCGTCGGTGTCCCCGGTCTCATCGGACACGGAGCCGTCGGCCCCGTCCTCGCCGGACCCGTTGGCGTCGTCGGTAGCCCTCTTCTTGGACACGGACTCATCAGGCATGGAAGGAGCATCGTCGGTGGTCCTGCTCTCATTGGTGCCCCAGGTCTTGTTGGTGCTCACGGACTTGTTGGAGTTCCCTCCGTCGTTTCTGGAGTCGGCCTCGGACACGGTCTTGTTGGAGCTGGAGTCCTCGGACACGGAATCCCCATCCACGGTTGAGAACAAACTCTTTTTGAGTCTCCTATGGACACCGACCCACGACTGATCTACTTGCCATCTCCCCTTCCCCCAATTGGTTGAAATTCAATAAATTCTTCATTTCAAAAAATAATTGCAGTATTTAATTTAACTGATACCCATTCCTCTTGTTTCTCCCTTAATATTATACATGTTCTAGATTTCATAGCCGATTAAAATGTGGCTTAAATCATGTTCACGTTTCTGATTGTAACTATTCATTTTTTTTTTTTTTTTTTTTTTTATTTTTTTGGAACTGGAAATTATGTGTTGGTGGGGAAGGATTTAGTTTTAATACAATTTCCGATTTCGGTAGTCTAGTGAATTTCTGATTGCTTATTCATTATTCTTTTTTTAAATATAAGCCGCCTCTCAACATTAAGGGTCAGATCAACTTATTCAACGTCCAAAAAAAAATAAATAAAATGAAATAAAATAAAAAAATGAATTTTAATACCTATACGAAAACTTGCCATGTCCACTTCTGGAAAACTCCGCCCCTACAAATGAAATCGAAGAGATGGAAAATAGATTTAACAATAAAACCTACACTGAACTGACCATGCTGCAACTAGAAAAGTTTTATTCTAAGTTATGTGAAATTATCTATACTATTTTATAAGAATGAAACTCCGTTTGTCTGTTTGTGTGTCTGTCCATGCGGCTAAGTGGGGGACGTCTACGAGTGGGGGGATTTTCTTGGATTTCTCCGAAAGGGGGCAGAAGCGATTTTAAAAATTTTCTACTCCCACCCCAACCATAGGCCTGGATGGCGGGACGGGGGTTGGAGCTCTTCTAATGCGCCGTTTTTTCACCGAACACTCGATTTTCTATCCGCTGCAACATAAAAATTTGATCGAGAGCACTTCGTATGTCAGCGAGAAAGTTACGTTCCTGGATCCGTAGAACACGATGGTGCCGTCGAAATTGCCGAAAGATGCTGTCTTGCCGGAGAAAACAGCAAAAATATGCGGGAAATGTCAAAAAAAATGTGTTCCCCGCTATGTTTTCTTCCGCCTTAGACCCAGTAAATGTTGACGGTTTTGGCCCGGATTGAACTTAAAATTTTTTTTGAAGTTCCAATTTGGTCCCATGCGAGTTTCGAGACATGAAATTGTATTTTCCGATTGTAATGATTAAAAATGTAGACAATAAGTTGGTTTTCGAGCTACCGCTCTTCCTTTTTCCGTCGAAACGTACCTAGATACTCTGAACTTAGTATTCGAAACCTCTTGAGTTGAAAGACACACCCAACAGAAAAATAGACGGAGAAAACGATCGCCCTTCTAGGCAGATAAAATAATGGTCTATCTTTATTAAACCTAATAAACTTTTCGTGGTTCTACATAGTTTTATAAGATTTAATTTGTTTGAAAATAATTTCCAACAGAAAAAAATGTCTGTCTAGTTGAGTGTGCAGTATAACTTCCTTACATATTGTAACATGGACGTATAGAATTAGTTGAAGAATTGAAATGTTCTAAAAACTTAACTTTTTGTGGTTCCTTTGCTTTTTTGCCTTTCCCTTGGAATTGTAATTGAAAGGGATTGCAAGAAATTTTCAAATTTTCCCCGAACCTTGGGCTGTAGGTAATCTTTATTAAATTGATTTTACTATTCCCTTGGAATTGTCAATAGAAAGGAATTGTAAGTTATTTTCAATAGCTTTCAAGCACGGAAGCTACCGCGTAGCGCTCCATGTATCCATATAGTTTTATTCACGAAAGTGACTAAACTGGGTTGGAACCCATCGCGCTCCGTGTAGTCAGCGTCTCCTGCTCTATGATTCGCCGCTTACAGTCGTAGCTCTCTTTAATATCAACTATACTATTACATTAAATTATAAACTATCTTAGTTTATTTCTGGTAGTTTCATTGAATAAACCTCAAACCTTTTCCACCACACCCGAACCATAGGCTGTAGGTCTCGATGGTATGGGTACTATATCCAATCGCATCTATACATCCCACACTTAGCGAGCGAGAAAACCCACCCCTAGCGAGCGAAGCGAGCAACATCCCCTACTCAAGTCGGATTTCAACGGGGTTTTTCCTAAGAACTCCGGATGGACTATTTATATCCGATCGCATCTATACATCCCATCGGATCTATACAGCCGTACCGAGCGAGCGAAAAAACTAGGCTGGTACCCAATAAATTAGCCCTGATGAGGCCTTATAGCGAACACGGTGAACGAATAAACAATATAGAACTGCCGAATATCTACCTTCCCAAAACCCCCTTCACCCCTACCAGAGTGACTAAAAGGTATACGAAGTACCTAAGTACCTTAAAATTGATTTTTAGTATTATTTACAATTATTAAAAATGTTGTTTACTACTGACTGCATTACCTACAAGTAAGCGAAGGATGCATATACCATGTTCAGAATCTTGTTTGAACAAAGGTTTAGGTGCCTTGCAAACTCAAAATCTGATTTTGGCAAATTGGAAATTAAGTAATAGGTACTGAATTTGCCTTACTATAAACTATTTATTGGAAATTATAGTACAATAATGCCTAATTCAGAGCTCCTGATTATGTTAAAAATAGATAGTTAATAAAATAAAGTCTCTTTCTTTGTAAATCAATATAAAAAATTTGTTGCCCAGAGCGGGATTTGAACTCACGACGCAGCTGGGTGAACTCTTGGTGATGATCGTAAGTGGTAGAGTGACGGGGGGGAGGGACGCTTGTGAAGAGGAAAGAAGGGGGGTCCGATTCACTCGGGTCTCGGAGTGGCGACTTCGGGTGACGTCGGCTGAAGTCGTACTCTTCCTTTGAATCCGACGGCCTTTTCCACGAACCGATTATCCAAAATCCAGACGTATTGCTGGTCGTGGTGGGGGAAATTAGAATCCGAATTTTATTTGCCTACGTGGCGGGTAGGTACCAGTTGACAATCGAAGACAATCGAAACGCTTGTCGGCGAGATGCTGATGACTCGTACACGCACAACGAACGAAAAAAAAATTAGATTTTAGATGATAGCTGGAGCTCGGAAAGCGGGACACTGCCGGCCCGTGATGAGCGGCCTCTTCAACTCGTCTTATTGCATTTGCACTTTCGCACTTGCCAATATACACAATGCGTCTTCATAGCCGTAGAAACAAACAAACAAAAACAAGGAAATAAATAGAACGCTGTGAGCTTTCTTGAGCGAAGAATCTGCCTAGAAATATACAAAATAATTTCTAACTAAAAATTAAGAATTTACTTGGTCTCAAAGGCATGTGTGTTGCGTTATGAGCCTGTTCTCCCAAGAATCAATTTGTAAGATTATAGAAAGTAGTCAATCAAGTAGTCAATCCCTTAGCAAAAATTCAGATTAGTTGGTCAGCGTCCAGTGTCTCGTGACTCGACTAGATTGCTCGAGAACGTCTCGTCCATACATATATTATAAAGATTAAAAGAAAACATAAATGCAAGTATATTTGAGACCAATGATCTAAGCAAAAAACTCATCTGTGTAAAATCTCAGCTACTGGAGCGCTGGGAACACCAAGAGGTGGGTAGTCTAACTAAAGAGCAAGTCAGGGTCTAGAGTCTCGTGACTCAACTTGATTGTTCGAAATCATCTCGTTATGTGTGGTACGTAGGTATTAATTTAATTTCGAATTAGTACCGAATTAGTCGAATAGTGAATAGAATTAGTACTGGTATGTCATTCTATCATTTTAAGAAATTACTGGCACCAGAGTGGTTCCAACCTGCAGTTATTTTTGTAGAGAAGTACCTAGTAGTGAGTTAGTATCAGCTAAATTATGAAGCAATGGTCTCTTCAGTTCAGCCGTGACAACCGTGGAGTCTAGACGTGTTTGTTACTCGCTCCGTAATTAATTTCAGCACGACTTGCTCGACTCTTGAATAAAAATAAAATAAAATAATAAAATAGAGTAAAGTAGAGTAAAATGACGTAATAAAATTTTTATTGGTGAAAAGAATTTCTCCAGAATTTCATTTTCTAAGAGATTTTTTGTCATATTATATGTACCTACACTCATTCCTCAAGCATCGTTAAAATTTGCGAACCTCGAAATCCAGCGTAAATCAACAAAGGAGTTCTTCAATCTGCAATTGCGGAATGGAGAGAACAATTTGTCAACGCTTCGATCAGCTGAACTGCAAAGTCGTCCAATTTCTTGGCACCTCGAACTAAGATTATGACTTTCGTCATATATGAACAAGTCGTTTGAAATCGGAATAAAACAATTTTACCAAAATATAGAACTGCTTAAAAAGAGAAATAAAAACTAAGCAATATCATTATTCACGATGTTCCTGGAGATTCTGAAGAAAACCACGCCAAATTTATGTTCAAAATAATCGGCATTTTCAATCGCTTCTTGGGTGTAAAAGTCGTTAGTACCTGAAGATATTGCTCAAATGGCCGTGATTCTGATTTCATCCTCAATAAAACCTGTGCGTATTGGTATAGGTACAGTTCGAAAATTTGTGGATGAAAACACTCGTCTCTCAATGTTTTTTCCAAATTCAAGTCCTCGCCTTATAATGAACCAGATGACTATCCGAAACAAGTCTTGGATGTGAGAAAATGATTATACCGTAGCTAGACGAGCAGGGCAGTATGCAGTGATATAATAATAAGGAGACAGTTGTTTATAAATGGGAAAAAACTCATCACGCTAAAGATTAGTTTCACTCGAAGATTTGAAAAAAATCATGGAAATCGGTGCATGATTCGAGTATTTATGGCGTTTGGAAAATATCGTTGATTCCTTATGGGAGCAGAAAACATGGCCGACACAGCCTGCTCTTAAGGCGAAAACGTAGTAGAAAACTTCTAATCATCACATCAGGACACGCCTCCAATGCGATATGTTAGAAGCAGTAAGAAGATGAAGAAGAAACTATGATAAACACACGTGGTGCTTATTGAACTAAGACAGCTATACTAGACTATGGACATGAATAATCTTTTTAATGATGACGCGCGCGCATGCACACCACACACACACTTATGAAAAAGCGCAAACTTCAGGAATAGTTTCAGAATGCCTCTAAAACTGATTTCTATTCTGAAGAAAATTTGGAAAAATTAAATTTTAAAATGTGTTGACCCATAACAATTTTTACCTTTACTTTCTACAAAAATCCGCTAAACTGGCAAAAATCGTTGACTTATATTTCATAGCAGAATATTACTCAAATATCAACTTCTATAAAGAACATTCAGAAATTTGATAGCAAAATTATGATGAAGGATATTGGTAGTACCAATGGATGCACGTAATTCACCAGTCTAAATTAAGTTCAACTAAGAAATAATGGTAAATATAAATGTGTACTTTGAAGTGGTAAAATAGATAGAGATCATCACGTTGCAATAATTAATTTTAGGCTGCTCCTGTATTAGGTTAATTTTTCTTGAACAGAGCCAAAGATAAGCACAATTGTTTCCTTTGAGAACTTTTGAGGATTTCCCGGTTATAGAAACTTTTCTGGGGGGCCACTACAGCGCTCTGAAAATCCCTTGACCCTGTGGGAAAGATAGGCAAGTCTTTACGGTGTATAATAAGTATATATATAATAACTACAATATATACGATCCCAGACCTCAAGAAGTAAAAACTTCTGTGGTACTGACTGTGATGATTCACCTGAAGCCGACTTGAACGAGGAAGGAGCAACGAACACAAATTCGTCACTCTCGATGTATAGACGAAGACCTCCCAAGTTTGGATAAATACCTCAGGTGGAAAAACACATCTGGAAATGTCGTTTCTTGTTATAAACATCCGATTTACCTGTTTAAACAAATAGTAGTTAGTTGTGAGTCACACAAAATATGATAAATCGCTAGTGTTGATGTTGGGCGATGCGATAGGGTAGCGTACCTATCAACCAAATTCTCAAAGAATCGGTCAATCAGGAAACAAGAAAATGGGGATTGAAGTCATTTACGTTTGCATGAAGTTGATGGTTTCAGAATCATGGAATTGGTAGGGGGCCATATGGAGCCTCAAACTCATATTTCCTAAAAGTTTCATCCTAATTCGATGAAAACTATGGCAATTGAGCTGACACGAAACAACGACATACACAGGAAGGCCAGTATTAGCGTTGCCTAGAAGTGATATCCGTAGCTAATTTCATAGCTACATGCAACCTATGAGGATGGGTGATATTCTTGAGACTTGGACACTAGCGCGTTCTTACATCGAGGCAAGGCGAAATCGAAGTTATTTCACCTTGCTGTCATGGTGACGAGTAAACATATGCGAAAATGCGCCATTTGTAGCCACAGCTGGACAACAGCATAACATAGTCTCACCTACTTAGTTCCGAGTCAATATTTTCATTA
Organism: Adelphocoris suturalis; assembly: GCA_030762985.1. Taxonomy (NCBI): domain Eukaryota; kingdom Metazoa; phylum Arthropoda; class Insecta; order Hemiptera; family Miridae; genus Adelphocoris; species Adelphocoris suturalis. The sequence goes on from CM061048.1 coordinate 32,369,919, forward strand.
TTTGTAATATGCAAGGTGATAAATTGTATGCAAATTATTTCAAGTTATTATCAGGTGTTGACCTCAAACGCTACGAACGCAAGATTTAATCTGTGGGGTAGAGATCCATATGAAATGTGTGTTAGGGAGTTGACATACAAGTGTTCTAGATGATCCAGACATCAGCCGCAAAGATGTTGTAGATTACCTATCTAGTTTTAGAACTGTTCTTTGAATCAATTGACACTAAAAATCTTTAGAGTACTGCGAAAGTGGTCTTGTGAAAGGATGTGTTATGAGAGCTCTGTTAGGCGGGAATAGTAAGTTGTATCACATGTGGAAAGGTAAGTACCTAGAGGTAAGGTATACCTACATACTTTTCGTATATTACTACTTGTTCGTGTAGGTACTTCATTGATCAAAACGAAAGTAGGTACCTAATTACCTTTTTGTCCATAAAAATTGCGTAACTGCAAAACTCGCGCAATAACTGCACGGCCAATGCCGTCTTTATGAAATCTTACCTTCAGAGGAATACATTTCAAGGTTTTTTCCTTGCAGCTGGTTTTTAATTCATGTTGCACACTCCCTGATTCAATATTTGACAAACTTGCTAATCAGCGGTTGTATTCGTTGGCAAAGCAACGACCCACCTACTTTGTTTAGGCACTTTAAACCAACAGCAAATCTGGTGGACGTACGTACCGTAGTTTCGTTTCTTGTTGTAGCAACAACCTGCCTTGTTTATTTTGACAAACTATCAAATCTCTCCTTTTATTCATTCAATATAACAAGTAAAGCTTCCTCAGTTAAGCATAGTACTACGAACTTATAATAAAACGCTGATGAAGCTACCTGAGCAATGGCTAGGTACCTACACAGCAGTACAGACACCTGAGGAATTTTCAATCGTCTTTTCTTTACCATTTTTCAGGTTAATTATTCTCAAAGCCTAAACGAATGAAGTTCTTTAGTTTTCTGACACTGATTAACCACTATAGTTAGTAGGCTCCTAGTCCGAATAAAAACTCGTTCACGTTAGATTGGTATTGTTGACAGCAATCTACAATCAATTATTGCGCTGGCAGGCAAGATTATTATAAAATTTAGTCGGAATTGAAACTTTGTATTGCTACAATATTATACTTTTTCAGAACAAAACTGTTGAAAGATGGCCTCATAACCACGAATTATGTTGACGTGAGACGGCAAACTTCTTGTGAGACATAGGTTGGTTGAGTAGCGATTCATTGACGTAGGGCGGTCTCATGGCCGACTTTGGCTGAAACGTGAACCTACTCCAGGCGTGACGTCACTAAAATATGGGCCATAGAGCTAAATTTTGAAATTTGAAAATTTATTCTACATTCATCACTCTTCAGCCTTTCGTCGCAAGGTTTTTTTATTACTATTTTATTTTATTTTATTTTTCAAAATTTAGGAAATAAACTACGTCATGACACTTTTCCCACCTCTAGTCTTGATTGTCTTCACATTTTGACTTCTGTTACAGCCTTGAGTGACTTCACATTTTGACTTCAGCATTCATCGAAGTAAAGTGCAGATGTGTCAAAATTTGCAGGACAAAATCTTCTGTCATCTAGGTAAATATAGTAAACGCACATTTTTCAGACCAGGTCATTCCCAGGTAACGGAAATGCCAAATTTATTTTGTTAAGAGTATACTTAGAGGTTTTTCGGTCGGATTCATATCATGAACATGGGCATAAGAGTTATTCACTAGAGCTAAGCATTGGGGAATTTCTATGTCTCCTACCTTCGTTCTAGGAATGATGGCTTCGCCATTTTCTATGTTGTTCAATTTTATTTTTACTTGTTGAATGGTCCTTGCGTCAATTTGATAGGATCCTACTTCCGGAATAGTATCTGAATTTTTCGCGTTAGTGTTTGTGAAAAACAATTCCACGGTTATGTTCGGGGTTTTAAGTATTCTTTTTCTGCATTTTACATCGGCTTCAAGGAATAGTAAGAGGTCTGTTCCGATAAGCATGTTAGATTCGTCATGAAATTTAAACATGATGAACGGAAGGTTCAGTCCATATGAGTTGAATAATTCTCCGCAAGGTACTAGCGCACTTTGGTTGAACTGTGGGATGCCATGCGCCGTTCTTACTAATCCTGAGTCTGGTTGAATTTTTGAAGGGAAATATTTGTAGGCAATTTCGGGATTAATGAAACTTCTGGTAGCACCCGTCTCTATTAATATTTTAATAGCCCTCGGTGACATGCATAAATGTTACGTTCGTCCTTGCTAGGAAAGAGAACAGTCGTCTGAACCACCTAATAGCCGTCCATTATGTTTATTCTAAACGAGGAACCGAATCCCCCCGACTAGAAATAGAATTTCCTATCCTGACATTGAAACACACCCGGGGATAGGTAGGTACTAGTTTGACCGCTAGTTGTTCACCGAGGTCACCTCCGCGACCCTGCAAGTTTTAATGCGATCCCGTATGTAGGAACGGTTAAGAGAGTTGGTACCAACCTGCCTATATAAGATTACCTGAGCCCCCAAGTCAGCACTCGTGTTTCTAGCGCAGAATCAGCAACCACCACCCCTCTCAAAACTCACCATGAAACTTTTCGCTGTGAGTCCCTTATATTCAATTCAATATAATTTTCAAATTCTTCAGACTATAGTTGTCCCATTCATAAAACAACTAATGTTTTAATTTCAAATCAATCTTGATTTAGAATTTTTATATTTTCAAAAATGATTGTTAAATTGAGATATGAAAATAACCAATTAAAATTTATTCAGTTTGCTAGTTCGAACCGTATGTCGGAATGATAAATGCAAAAAAAAAAAATTATTTTAAGAAAAGGAGCTTTTTTAGCATACTGTTTTCAAGTTCAAAGCTTTTTGGATTGCATGCCTAATTATTATCTCCAAATTAATTATATTTGTAGTGAGTTAAAATCTGTAAAATCAAAAAGAAGTTGAAAATAAATTTTGCGTAAAACTTTAGACCTATATTTCATATTATGTAGATAGTCACTTTTGCTATATGGATACCAAACATGGTTTAACTTGCCTAGTTTAATTAATAATATGATAATTGAAAAAAGCCTACAAAATCTGGTCAAATGGGTTTTTATCCATAGATAAGTCTAAACTAGAAACTTAAATTATTTCTAAAATGCTTAGTTGGTAATCTTTGGTCAATGTTGTATTAAAATTGAAACGTAGGTCAACGACACAGTTAATATCGATTAAATGTTGGTCCTACAATCTGTGTGCAAATTTTTTAAATGAAATAAAAATTGTTTAGTTAGAACTTCAACAACTAATCAAAAATATTGATTAAATATTAACGGTAATAATTAGACATTCCTGTAAGATAGTGTTTATTATGGGACGCTGTGAGTCCCTTATATTCTATTCATTATAATTTTTGAATTCTTCAAATCATGGGTGTCCCTTTCATAAAACAACAAATGTTTTAATTTCAAATCAAACTTGATTTAGAATTTTTATATTTTCAAAAATGATTGTTAAATTGAGATATGAAAATAACCAATTAAAATTTATTCAGTTTGCTAGTTCGAACCGTATGTCGGAATGATAAATGCAAAGACAAAACTATTTTATGAAAAGCAGCTTTTTTAGCATACTGTTTTCAGTTTCAAAGCTTTTTGGATGTCATGCCTAATTATTATCTCCGAATTAATTATATCAATACTGAGTTAAAATCAGAAAAATCTAAAAGAAATTGACAATAAATTTTTGCACAAAACTGTAGGTACCTATATTTTCATATTATGTAGGTAGTCACTTTTGCTATATGAATGAAGTTAAAACATGGTTGAAGTTGAAAACTGAATATGAAGTTAAAACATGGTTTAACTTGCCAAGTTTAATTAATAATATTAGCATGAATATGCTTTAGCCGTGACCTAGCTACCGAAAAATGTCCCACGAGAGTGCAACGAAAGTAGCGCCAATAATTGTGATGATTTCCGCTTACAACCGAGTCGTTGCTAGGGATATGATACTTCGTCGTTTTTCATCCCACAAAATTCGTTGACCATTCGTTCGAAAGCTCTCGATTTATCCAACCATACTATATTAACTACTGCGAAGTGCGTGGCCAACAAGCTGAGTTATGAGCATGGTTATATGAATAATTGTTTACACACAGGTGATCATTCTCCATTATTGATATTGTGAACATGATTGCAACCGCTTGTTAATTTCTGATGATTTCATTGAGCTGGTGTTTCGATTATGTGATTCATAGCAGGTGATCCGAATATTGCGAGAACGGTTAGATTTGTGAAGCGGTGGTTAAATTATTTTAATAGGTAATTTTTATACTTTACACTATAGGAAGCTGTAATTTCGTATGTAGCCTCTTTAGCCTCTTTCTATAATAAAGTGAATGTTTACTCGCGAGTTTCTATTAGGAGATCATCATCTTACAAGAGCTCAATCGTCGTAATCATTTCTATAATAAAGTGAATGTTTACTCGCGAGTTTCTATTAGGAGATCATCATCTCACAAGAGCTCAATGGTCGTGATCATTTCTATAATAAAGTGAGAGCGAGGAGCTAAAACATGATTCCATGTTTTAGGATTGATGGCAGAATGATAAACAGAGTTCAGAGGCCGATGGGGTGTCGGGTTCAGAGAATCGACGAGGAGTGAGTCGTGTACAGCTAAAGCATATTCATGTTTTTTAATTTTAGCCGTCAGGCTCAAAGGAACTGTGGCTTTTTTTTTCAATAAAGGGCGAAAATATTTTGTTTTTGAACGTGAATGGAATCGGACACTCATTTTACTTGAACAATCAAGAAGTATAACTTTTTTTTTTTTAAATTTATTTTTTTTATTGGTAGAATGACGATACAGTCCGTGGCCAAAGTGAAAAATACTTGCTGAATATTACCCCTATTACTATTTTTTGATTAGTAATTGATCTTTTTGTTGTTCCTATATCTAGAATTTTACTCTTACATCCTTTTACTAACTTTGTCATTATACTAACCGTTTTCTGATTAGGTGTTTTGTTTTAACGAATAACAGCTGTGAAATTCGGGTGAGAGGAGAATACTCAATTTGTTTTCATCTTTTCTTCCAAGATGTAAAACTCATATATCTATTTAAGTCGTTTATTGGTAAGGATTTATAAGCGAAACGGGCTTTGCGTCAGTGGAAAAACAAAACCTCTAGTGAATTGCAAATAAAACCTAAAAAAGTAAAAATGATTATTATTAATATCAATAATAATGACGACAAATCAATAAATAATTAAAACATGGATAGAAGAAAATTCTAGAAAAAATTAAAATGTTAGATTAAGATTTATGCATAACGTGGTTTTAGGTCAAGTTCAATAGAAATGCATTATTTTTCATGGATGTATTCAATTTTCATGGAAATACTTAATTTTTCATGGACCGTAAAAATCTGGTGATCCTATCTGCAACGCGACTAAGTACCGTAGAATGGGGGTACACTTTTCATGGTTTTTTATAGGTTTTTGATGGAAGGAATGAACATTCCCCATTGAAATTCATACAGGTGAAACTACAAAACCTGTGTGACGTGCTTTCCAAGTTACAGGTCCCTATCATTACCCATAAGGCCGCGGTGAACCGTCAAAGTTGTACTACTTTTACCCCATCAAACGTGGTAACTGTGGCACACCAGCTCTAAGTATACTGTTTCTAGTGCCTAAAAGCACGCTTTGTACTAATGTTACCCCGTCCAGATTGTATCCAGGATTTTTAAAAATATAAATTAGAAGTTTCGAAAAAATTTTGGCCAATTTTTGTTTATTATAAACACAAGTGAAAACTCGTACACTAAATAAACAATATAAAATGGACTATAAGGCACATAAAGGAACTTTGTATAGATACAAAATAATAATAATTACTTTTTTATAAACTGGAAGTGCATGTAAACTAGGAAACTAGGTAAAAAAATATTTCTTAGAAACAGGAACTGATTGTAAACTAGGTTTAAAAATATCTTAGAATCCTTTTAAGAATGAAACTTAAAAACTAGAGATCATTCTTTCAAACATCATGTCAGTTTCATGTAAGTAGGTAGGTACCTATTAGGTAGATACGAGCTATCCCGTGTACAATACCCTAATCTCAGGAACTGAAAAAGTAGGGCCTCTTTTGGAAAAAATTGGTATTTTCTCATGATCGAAAACTGAAACAATAGAGAAAAAAAACCCTGCATGACCGAAAATTGACAAAAACCCCGGTTTTTAGGTGTACCACAGTTGCCCCGTTTACCTTCCCACTTTACCTACTTTGTTGAAATCACAGGGATCACGAAAGGTTTGTGGAATTTCTAAATTCCGCAGTTATTCATTTGAAATTCCAATTCCACCCTCCATGATTCTCGACGTCTCAATTTATTTTTTAATTTATTTTTAAGTTTCTTCAACTTTCGAATTTGTCAGTTGCTTATGGTGTGCTCAAAAATTAAAATATTTCCTATCAAACTATCGAGCTAAAAACAGAATTTCAGATACACAAATAAATGTAGGTATTCATCAATACCTGAGAAATTATTATTCTGAGAGGGACATCCTCGACCAGGCTTTCTATAAACTAATTATGGGCACGATTTATAGTACTTCCTGTAATTTATGGACAGGCATAGAATGATTTAGTATAAAAATGTAACTTAGGAAATATTTCATTATTAGGAACTTACCTATATTTTGTTAATCCCTAAGTGTTTCTTGAGGATTTTTGTTACAATATTGAGAAACTATATTATGCTTATGACTTTAAGTTCTTCATATTTCTTCATTAGTTCCATACTGGACTTTATCTAATAAAACTGATAGAATTTTGAAGGTTTTACAGAAAATGATTATACAGGGTGAGTCTCTCGCAAATGCAAAAAAACATTTGGGTAAAACTAAATCAAAAATGGAGTAAAATGCCGCCAACTGCATATTTTTATCTCAATCCGTTCTCGAGATATGATTTTTTAAAGGTTTTTAAAGGAAAACTGTGTTTTTTTCCTTTTAAACTCAAATTTCTCCACTTTACTTCATTCAATTTTAACTTTTGACCACATTTTCGGAATCAACATTAAATTTACTATAAGAATTGTGTACTTGAGTTCTTAAAACGTACCATCCAAAGGCCCTCACATCAGCTCAAACATTGACGATTTTGAAAAAAGAATAGTTCTGAAAATCTTTAAAACTTTACTACTCTTTTAAAAAGAATCCTGGAAACTGGCAAATCTCACGAAAACTGCTTCATTTAATATGCTTTCCAACGGTATAATCAAGTTTACTTTTATTTTGTTATTTAGTGGAGAAAATTATGTTTTAATGTTAAAAAATGTGGGTTTTTCAATGAAATTGTTGGTTTTCTCGAAAGATGACTCTCCATGAACCTACGAGTATGGGGTCGGTTTCTTTGCATTTTTTCACGCTGTATCGAATGGTAACATTTGTAGATCTCTCCAACTCCGTTATAACCGAGTTTTACACTTAAAATCGCAAATGTTTAGTTTGTGTGTTACGATTAAATGTATGTGTGTTATGGGGTAAAACTAGTTAATTAAAGTGTAAAACTCGATTATAACGTAGTTGAGAGATCTGCAAGAGTTTCCATTCGATCCAGCGAGAAAAAATACATAGAAACCGACCCCATACTCGTTGGTTCATGGAGGGTCATCTTTCGAAAAAACCAACAATTTCATTGAAAAACCCACATTTTTTAACATTAAAACATTATTTTCTCCCCTAAATGACAAAATAAAAGTAAAATTGATAATACCGTTGGAAAGCATATTAGATGAAGCAGTTTTCATGAGATTTGCCAGTTTCCAGGATTCTTTTTAAAAGAGTAGTAAAGTTTCAAAGGTTTTCAGAAATATTATTTTTTCAAAATCGTCAATGTTTGAGCTGGTGTGAGGGTCTTCGGATGGTACTTTTTAAGAACCCAAGTACACTATTCTTATAGGAAATTTAATGCTGATACCGAAAATGAGGTTGAAAGTTAAAATTAAATGAGGCAAAGTGGAGAAATTCGAGTTTAAAATGAAAAAAACACGGTATTCCTGAAAAAACCTTTAAAAAATCATATCTCGAGTACGGATTGAGATAAAAATATGCGGTTGGCGGCATTATACTCCATTTTTGATGTAGTTTCACCCAAAAATTGTTTTGCATCTACGAGGGAATCACCCTGTATTATGCTTATGACTTTAAGTTCTTCATATTTCTTCATTAGTTCCATACTGGACTTTATCTAATAAAACTGAGAGAATTTTGAAGGTTTTACAGAAAATGATTATATAAAACGTGTTTCCAAAACATTCGTTGTTCTGGTTTCAGTTTGCTCTCCTCGTTGCGGCCGTAGCTGCCGACGGTGCCGGTAGGAGCGCCAGGAGCGTCGTAGGTTGGGGAGGAGTTCATGGCCTCGGACTTGGCCACGTAGCCGCCCCCGCCGTCATCTCCGCTGCCCCCGTCGCCATTGCTGCCGCCCCCGCCGCCATCCCCGTCGGGCTCGGCCATACTTCCTGGGTTCATGGCATCCATCGCCGTAGCGTTGTCGGAGTCGCCCCCGCCCTCGTCGGAGTCCACGGTATCGGCGCCCCCGCCGTTATCGGACACGGAATCGGTCCCGCCGTCATCGGACACGGAATCGGCCCCGTCGTCGCCAGTCCCTGGGGACACGGACTCGTCAGGCACGGAAGGAGCATTGTTGGAGCCCCCGCTCTTATTGGTGCCCATGGTTTGGTTGGCGCTCACGGTCTGGTTGGTGCCCCCATCGCCTCCATTGCTGCTGTTCCCGCTATTGGCGTCGGACACGGACTCGTCGGACATGGAATCGTTGGCCACGGAATCCCCATCCACGGTTGATTTTGTTAACTGGTTGATTGACTGCTCGAGTGGAAACACACCTTCTACGACTGATCCTTATTATTCCTCAAAATTTAGATTGAATAAATTTTTTACAATTTTGAAGATACTTTTTGACCTTCTCATTCGAATAACCCCATAGAGCAGGGGTGCCCAAACGGTCGATCGCGATCGACCAGTCGATCGCGAGTGCTTTTTGAGTAGATCTCGAGAAGAAAATTTTTTTTAATAAGTAGGTAACTAAACTACAAAAATTTATTACCTACGTAATAACACTGCTAGCGGCAAAAGGCGGCTTTATCAAAGGAGGTGATGACACTGAGATTTTGAAAAACGAAAAATGGCTGACTGATTTGGCATTTTTGACTGACATCACAATGCTCTTAAACACCATTAACTTGGAGCTTCAAGGTAAAGGAAAAACTATTATTGAGATGATTAGCGCAGTAAACGCATTCAAAAGTAAATTGCAACTTATGATAGATCAACTGAAAAGAAAGGATCTGAAACATTTTCCGTCTTTGAAAGCAAGGATTCCTCAGTTGAATTATGATACGTATGAGGCTGAATTATCAAATATTTTGGGACAATTCGAAATGCGTTTTTATGATTGCAGTAAATTGGCAAATATAGCATCATTTATGAGTTATCCTCTTTCATGTAAAAACATTGAGGAATTAGCTACTGAAGTAGCAAGTCAGTTTAATATGAACTCATGTTCTGTTGAAAATGAGTTGGTGCAGATTATATCAGATATAAATCTCAAAGCTACAGCATCTGATACAGATTTCTGGTGTTTTATATCTGAAGATAAATATCCGAATCTAAGGCAAATCGCCCTTCAACTGACGGCAATGTTTGGGTCAACTTACTTGTGCGAGTCTGCATTTTCTGAAATGAAGATAATTAAGTCAAAATATCGCAATCGACTAACTGACGACCATATGTCATCATGCTTGCGATTGGCACTCAGTGGTTACGCACCATCTTATGAAAAGTATGCTGAGGACATGCAGTGCCACGCTTCAACATCCAAAGTCACTCCTTAGTTGAGTTTAACACCATATGTAACTCTTTTGTTTTGTAACTGCGAATAAACTCGCAATTTTGAATAACTAGGAGTTTTTTTATTGATATTGTAGAGAAGAACTTAAGTAAACCTAACCCAAACCTTGACTAAAATAATGTAAATTGTGCGGAAAGCTAATATCTATATATCCTACGGTACACCCTACCTAGGTAGGTAGGGTGTATCGTGTATGTACGACAAACCTGCATCACACATACTTGCAGCCTCTCAGAGTCGATCGTAAATAGTCTAAAAATATTGAGGTAGATCGCCAGCAGTTCAAGTTTGAGCACCCCTGCCATAGAGTAACAACTCTCTTCAGAATCTGCAAAGAGTTTGGAAGACACCCATTTATTTCATGAGTGCTTGAGTTCGAATATCTCCCCTATATGAATCAAAATTGCATTCCATTTATTTCATTAATTTATTGGTTCCATATCGATATCATGTTTACAACAATGTTTTCTGATACCTTACCCAACCATCAGTGGCCGTTCACTTCCATCAGTAATAATACCATTGGGTCATTCTCATTTCATTTGCCGCTTTCATGTCCCTGAAGACAAATTCTCACAATTCTTGACCAAAACTAGCGATTTTGGGGGAAAAAAGGGTAGTATAAGTTGGGAGATCAACGAAGAAACAATTTGACCGCCCAAAATCCCCTTTAACCAATACACAGTGATGACGAATGAAACCTGAAATCCTGGTAACTCATGAGTGTTACCGTCCTCTCCTACCTAATATGTACCTAGAAGTTAGGTAGTTACGAAACAGTGACAATCTAGAACTGGTCAGGGTTACTAGCTGTAGTAGGTTGGTTCCTCTTTATTTAGAGTAAGGATTTACATTTTTAAGATTTTTCCCAACCCGTTAAAAACTAGTTTTTCATTCAGTCCCCCATATCTCTTCTCAATCGGACCACAGGAGTGTTACCATTTTTGCGATCAAGAAGACCGATGGAAAATGGTGGGAAACAGTCAGATGTGAAGGTTATATTGTCCAGTTGAAGATGTGAGACTGCAGTGGAGTGCTTGGAGTTGCAGCAGTTTTTACAGTGCAAGAAGCCTAAAAACGTGAGGAGTATTTTTATTTTCAATCATGAGTGTTACACTAATTACGAGTGTTGTTAGTGCTTAAACAAAATAATCCGATATCAAGAATCATACTGCTTGGTGACAGGTTTCAAACAGCAGCTATCCCCGAGTTTTGCCACTTCATCATCCTGTGTGACGCTATTTTCACTGGAAATTCTCATGAGTGTTACCTCTTAGGAGTGTGACCAAGGATGGGTAAAAAATATATAAAATACAACATCAATGAAAAACTCACTGTTCATCTATGGAACACAAATCTGCAATGTACAATGTATTGGCCGATATAACCTCATTTTTGAGCATTTTCATATTTCACGTCACTGAGGTTCTCAAACGACCCAAAGCGGCAAATGAACTCTATTCTCAAGACAAGATATAATCGCCCACAAGGAAATCAAGAGAGCAGAAAGATCTATCGAAGAAGTATCAGGAATGGGTCCAAACAAATTATTAATTTGTTCGATTGTTGGAATAATCTGTTCGGTCCCATTCCTGATACGTCTGACAGATTGTTGCGTTTGAGTTGATATTCATATATGCTGTGTAGAAAGATCCACATTGAGCAAAACCAAGAGTAGGTACAATTACACTTAGCTGATTCAAGAACTTAAAACTCCAACTATTTACACAAAGTGTCCCACGTTATGGACTGCCCAACTTAAGGAGTCGATTCTACAACTAGTTCGCAACAACAAGTGCCTTGTAAACTTTTTTTAGAATCTTTGTTTCCGAGTTATTTCAATTCTAAGATTTTTTTCGTGTTTTCAACTTTATCACACTAAAATGGCTATAACTCCCTCAAAACGCTGTAAAATAAAATGCTGCAAATTATTTCACAAAGGTTTATTATTTTTTCAATTGAGTATGATCATAGTTTTAGTTGGCTTGCGTACGTCATAAGGCCCGTCCAGACTCCTCGGCATGTCCTATTTCGAGTTGCCACAACCTATATTTCTATAATTATATACGTATGTTTATATTGTTTATATTTCTCGGTTTGAGCTCCTATCTATTCAAATAATCATTGCCTTAATAATATCATTATATTAAGTACGTACGAAAAGTCGAGAGGATTTTTTATTAAATATAGGCAAAGCATTGGTATTAACACACAAATATGACCTAGAAAAAAACGTATATTCATGCCTCGAAAGAACATGAAATTCGAAAGCAATACAAGTGAAAGAAGTTTTCCACGCCACCCTGGATGTACTCCCTAGGTCTCGTTACCTCACAACCGGAGGTTCACCGTCCTATTTCGCTTACACTCTCATATCACTCATATGTTTCCATCAACATTCATTTGAAAGTTGTGCTTGAGATGAGTGAATTTTGTCCTAACATGAGAATTTTGTCCTAATAATTATTTGGATCTGGTCCTAAAGTGTTCTGTTGCGAAGTCCTACTGCCCATTGTTATCCTAACCGTGGAATATTAGCTTGCGCAGTTGTGGTTGAGCAGGTTGGAGTTTTTACACGTCAGTCTAACACTCAAAGTCTCGAAAAAGACACTTTTTCGCCCGTTTTTGGCCCATAGCATCTATGCGAGTAAAGCGATCGGGATGGTTAAACGTTAGGACCAACTAGACCCCAAATGGAGTCTATGTGCGAAAGAACAGGTTTTTTAAGTCACTTCTTAGGCCTTTTATGGCCCGGACGGCGAACGGCGGACGGCGGACGGACATTTCAAATTTGGATTGTACGCACCTTGAAACGTAAAGTGACAAAGTTTGAGGGGGGGTTATAAAAATTTTTTGCTATACGATCACATAGGCTTAATATTGGAAATAATAAACCAAAAAAAATGAGGGCATCGTAAAAAAAAGAAAAAATATTTCTTGGGTTCTGGTGGGTGAAAAATCAACTCGTAAAGTGATTTTTGACAAATTTGCACAATCTCATATTTTTCTTTTGGTTGTTAGGGTATTAGTTTTCCATGGTTTTTCACTGGTATTAACACCGAAAATTGCGCCAAGATCTCAGCTTTCCTACGGTGTAGTCAATTTTACTTTTATATTGCTAATTAGGGGAGAAAAATGTGTTTCAATGTTGAAAAACTTACTTTCTTCAGCAGATATTTACACGGAAATTTTTATATATTCCAGTATCACTGTCTAGCGATCTTTGATGGAATTTAGAGCTTGATCGTCCAATTCATAGATCCGCTAGCATCGCGTGATTTCTCTATCTTCTCGCGCATAGAAATTCGAAGGTTTTTTTTTTTTTTTTTTTTTTTTTTCGATGTTCAAGCCCTTAGGGAAAGCGAACTATTCAACGTACAGCATTGCAGGTGGGGGACAATGGTTCAATTATTCCATGTTAATTTCAACCTGATTGCATCATTATTAGATCCTGCGCATTTGCGACATTATACTCCGAGAACAAAGTCTAGTTTTCATCATTTTCCCGTTTTTTAAACATCTCTACTGTGTAGCGGAAAATTGTGGGGTCTCGGAGCTGTAAAAGTGTGAACCCTTCTTGGAGGCACGATGCGCCATGTTCTGATCATATATTACATACGGGGCTTGATAATTGTAGACCAATGATCTGCGTAGAAGGGCTATCTACCACAGAAATAATAACCCATTGTGTCATAATTTGCCGCGTTTCTTATTATCTGAATGTCGAAGCTTAATGATTCTTGAAATTAAATAATTTATGCAATCGTATGTTTCCATCACGTATCATTAGTTAACTACTGCATAGAATATATTGCTAACCTCTACTAACTTGAAATTTCGAACTGAGTTGTCGTATCCCAAGATTGATATCCCAGATTAACGTTTCAATCATTCCCGCGACCGTTTAACTGGACTTAGTCCTTGTCACAAAAAACGAGCTTGATTTACAAACTTGTACACCAGGCTCAAACTACATTCTCTGCTTAGACTGCAGCTCAAGCGTTGATATAGGTTTCATCTAGTAGTTTATCTGTTTAGTGATTTTCATTTTTCGGTTCATAACTCGAGAGAGAACAAATTCAAAGTAGAGAAGAAGACACTTATATTTATCAAACTTCAAGTTTAAGTACATTGCACAATAAGGTCAGAGGTAACGATCGAACGTATAATGAACACTGATCAGGTAGGTGAAGCGAGTGACGAAGATTTTGGAACGTTAACCATGGAGGCCAACGAGACCAGGGGCCAGAACTCCGGGGGCAACGAGACCAGGGGCAGCCAAAACGCCAGGGGCAACGAGACCAGGGGCGGCCACAAGTCCAGGGGCTGCGACCAACCTGGGACCCAAGCCCACGACGCCGACGCTCCTTCCCAACCTGAAATATCCATTGCAATACATAACTTGATGATAATACATTTTAACAAAGGTACTCAACGTCCACAATAAAAAATATAGATCTGTACTCACGTAGTGAGCGACTGTTAAGCGTATTTTCTTTTAAGTAGATTTGCGTTTCACAAGGAATGGCGAAATGAGAATTCCGGCAAGGGGGGGGGGGGGGGGGGTCCAACGCCAGAGGGGAGCAGTTTTATTATTATTACAATAACTATGAGATCTTAATTATTGCTCGTACTTAATTGGAGCTCCGTGTGAGCCCAAATATGGCTCACAATCAAAAGGAAATACGTCTATATGGGACTCCCGACTTTCCAGAACTCACATCATCAGGAATAATATAAGGTTAAGTCTTTCCACGTAAACTTTACAGGTTACACGTGGCAAAATCTTGATAACGGAAATATTGAACAACAATTAAATAAAATCTTAAGTAAGGGAATAGACCAAAATGATTATAATCTTGGCTGAAAAACTAATTTCCGAAGCTGGTTTACAAGTAGGAAAAACAGATTGCTATAAACCCGAGAAGTGGCGATTAATTAGCGAAAAATACAAAACTTGGCTAACAGATACAGATATTTTAAGTGAAACAGAGAGTGAGGAAGAACAACTGACGGACGAACAGTTAACAATTTTTAATAAAGAAAGGCGCCTTTCACGGAGTAATTTACCGGTCCGTCTCTCTGTGGTGCTAGATGATTTGCTTTTATATTTTAATTTTTATGTTTACTTTGTTTAGTCAGAAATGTGTGGTTTTTTGTAGTCAGTCAACATTTGTCCCGTTTTTTGTTTTGGTTGTGGATAGTTTAACGCTGGTTTTCGTGCACGTTCATATCTCACGGACCTGAGAATTGGCTATCCTAGATCAAAATCCTATTCCTCGATGTAAATGATTTGTGGTCGTCAGTATCAATTCCGTTAAATTTACGGTTTGAGTGGGGACGTACATAGCTTTATGCGTTTTTTTTTTTAACACAGAATGTGTTTTAGCCATGGACTAACTAGCCGAAAATGGAACGCGGGATGGTAACGAAATGTGTGACGGATGATTTTCACGTACAACCGAGTCGTTGCTAGGGATATGGTACTTCGTCGTTTTTCATCCCACAAAATTCGTTGACCATTCTTTCGAAAGCTCTCGATTTATCCAACAATATTATGTTAACTACTGCGATGTGCGTGTCCAACAAACTGAGTTATGAGCATGGTTATATAAATAATTGTTTACACACAGGTGATCATTCTCAATAATTGATATTGTGAACATGATTGCAACCGCTTGTTAATTTCTGATGATTTCATTGAGCTTGTGTTTCGATGATTTGATTCATAGCAGGTGATCTGAGTATTACGGAAACGGTTTGATTTGTGAAGCGGAGGTTAAATAATTTGAATAGGTAATTTCTATACTTTACACTCTAGGAAGCTGTAATTTCGTTTGTAGCCTCTTTAGGACATTTACTTGACGATGCTCAGGGTCCGGATCAGATGTGTTTCTGTTAAAGCTAATTTCTATGCTTTACACTCTAGGAAGCTGTAATTTCGTATGTAGCCTCTTTAGGACATTTACTTGACGATGTCCAGGGTCCGGATCAGATGAGTGGCTTTTAAAGCTAATTTCTATACTTTACACTCTAGGAAGCTGTAATTTCGTATGTAGCCTCTTTAGGACATTTACTTGATAAATCGCTCTTGATTTATCACGAATTTATTTCGTATTTTTTTTCGTAGTTTCATACTATACCTATATAAATTGATGTTATAAATGAATAGTAAACAATGACGCTTGTTTGGTTGTCACTTGGTTGCGCGACAACGCAAACACATTCTGTGTTTCAATAATTTCGTCCGAAGTATGTAAATAGAGGCAACCGGGGGTCCAGGGGGCTTGCCCCCTGGCGAGGCGTGGAGCGCCGAGTTTTTTTTTTTTTTCTCATATTTCTTGGCAAATTCTTTGTTTAATCTTTTGCTGTGTCTGAATAGCAGATCATCTTATGCCACGTGTCCGGGGTGTTATTTGTGAGTGAATTCGGGGGGTCGTGAGTGATCTCCCCGAAGAATCTGGAATTTGTAATTGATCCTTTCGGATACGACAAATTAACATCCCACGGCCCCGGGAAACGGACGAATTTCTTAAATCCACCTCATCGAAAAAAGGAGGCGCATATTAATTTGAGTCTTACACTCCGTTCCAAATTTCAGCTTCGTAGGATAAATAGCATAGAAATTAGCGTTATAAGTTCACTTAGCTGATTTGGCTAATTAACATCCTATTCTAGTGGTCCTATCTCATTCAGATTCCTCCACAAATTGCATCACTCAAGAATATTGATAGTTTTTACTGCGAGTACGCAAAATCTATCATGCTTCAATTTCTTATCGCCAGACGGAAGATTTTGCTCAATCTCCAAAGGAACCTCTGAGGTAGGTATCTTTCATGATTATCCGAAACATTCCTTTTATACGCAAACATGAGTTCCATACAATCATGTCACGGAAACTTTTTTCCCCCTCTACTTACCGAAGGTAGGAAGCTTTGCGTTCGTACAAGAATTCGAAAAAATTATTTATTGCGTTTCAGAGAATTGCTTGTCACGCCCATAACTGTGCTAAGTTTCAATCCGACTTTGATGAAGCTTTCAAGGGTTGTGCGGGTTAACTCCTAAATAGTCTCGTGCACACTTCATTATCTTCAGATTAATGATGGCGTGTGCTCATGCGCAAATGTGAATGTTTTTAAACTCCGATTTGTCGTGTTGCGTCTGTCTGATATTGTTCGAACTCAAGAAGAGGTAGGTACCTACTTGGGTATACTCGTAGATTTAAAAAAGGTGCCTTGTGAGTTTTAATGTGATTGCTCGAATACCTAATAACTATTGGGCATGCTCAAAACCATGTTTATTGACTCGAGTGAAGCTCTGATACTAATGAACAGATTTTGATATAATTTTCAAGAATTATGTGGGTTACGTCCTATGATTGGCATTGCTGTTAGCGCAACTCAGACATGAGTTTCTTATTACGTCGGTTTTATACGATCTATCGGTCCGATTTCTTTCAACGTTCGAAACTAATGGACCGATTTTTATGAAATTTTCAGGAATTGTGTGGGTTAGCCTATTGAGGGACAAATTCCACTGCCGTAGAATCAATAGTAACGTGTTCAACGCGGAACCATGACTTTTTGGAAACATTGACTAGGTTCCTTCAACTAATTCTGACGTCCAAAGTTTTTTTTTTTTTTTTTTTTTTTTTTAACGCAGGTGAGGAAATCTTTAAGATCCTAAGGTGGTAATCGGATCTCGTAAGATACCCAAGAGGGACCGCACTCCGGGTTATGTGTGATTCAAACACACTAAAACCTCACCTTCCTTTTCCCACGTTGGAACTCAGCCTGGAACTGTTTAACACATTACTTCAGGCCGAGTCCTTGAGAAATTTCTTCAGTCCTCTCTATCCATGTGCTCCCTCCTCCTCTGTCTCTCCCGTTCCAAGATGATCTTTTTCTGGAGGATGTCTTCAACGTAGGCAGCTACACAATTCCATTTTTGCTCTCGTTCAATCATTTTGGCTACTACCACCTCCGGTGTCACGTCTTGAGGTGGTGATTCCAGAGCATCCTGCAGCGTTCTTCTTTCTGTAGCCCATCGCTTGCATACAAAGAAAGTATGGAGCACATCATCGTCCATTTCCTGGCAGTATGGACATATTGGGGATTCTACTTTTCCCATTTTATAGAGATATGCGTAAAACAGCCCATGACCAGAAAGGAACGTCCAAAGTTACAATACGTGAGGTAGCTACACTGCTTACCCAACCAGTGAGTAATTGACTGCTATTCTCTATGTAGGTACTAGAATACTATTCTGTACCCAACTAGGGATTATGTCGGGTAGTACGGTCCCCAATCAGTTTCATCGTTCCTGACTCAATACATCACTCAGCGCATGCGCAAACCTAAATTCTACCAAGCACTGTTCTCATCTGATCTCGCTTGGATTCGGAGGATAGTTGAGGGATGACGATTATTTGGTAATCCCATATCAATTTAACGTGATTGTTTCATTATTAGTTTGAGCCGAAGTTCCAGTTTGTAACTATTTCGGCGCGTCTCGTTGCAGTGGTTTTTTGAAAGCTTGGCGATGCGAAACTAGCGTATCGCTGGATAAGGATGTTGGGATCGTAAGAGAATGACTGGTCAATAAGAAAGTATAGCTTTTCGGACCGTGCAGTACCTAACGTGTTGGACAATGGGGTGTTTTGGAAATATTTGTTTTGTCGTCAACTGATTATGTATTCGGTATGTCAATGATACAACACGTGAGGTAGATAGGCCCCACCCCCCAGCCTTATAAACTTTCATTTCCTACGTACATGATTATTACACATGCCCATCTCCTTCTGACAATGAGTGAGGAACATTTGTTTATGTAGTTACCTGACGTGAGGAACTCCAACGAGAGTGGGGCTCAGAACTCCGGGGGCAGCAAGGACTCCGGGGGCGGCAAGAACACCGGGCGCGGCAAGCAATCCAGGGGCTGCGATGACTCCAGGAGAAGCAAGTCCTACGAGGCTCCTCTGGTTCCTGGCGGCTTCTTCAGCAGAGACTGCCGCGACTAGGAGGGCGAACTAAGGAAAAAATAGCAAACAAGTTGCACTGATAAACTTTTATTGACGATTTGGACATTACTTTCCACTCGGTTGGGATGTTGGGAGAGTGAAAGAGGACAGGCCCCGCCCCTGGACCCTCAGTAACTTTCCACCTTGAGCCTTCGACTGAAATGCTAAAACATGGAACATGCTTTCTTCTCGCTAATTCGTAAATGTAAATAAATTTAAAACTACGTCATAAATGTTTTACTAATCGAAATTAGAACAGAGTACCTAAGTAGGCAATTTCCTGTTATGTACCGCGTCTACAATTGCTAGGTATAACCAAGATTAACTTCTCAACCAAGTGACAACAAAACAAGCGGCATTGTTTACTATATCCATTTATAACATAAATAAATATAAAACTACGACATGAATAGAAGAACAAGCACGAAAGAAATGCGTGATAAATCAAGAGCTTTCCAACGAGTGGAGAACGATTTTTGTCCGGTGAAAAATGAAGTTTCATTTCCCAAGCAACGGCTTGGTTGTCAAAACAGCGTGATGGAAAAAAACATGACGGTAAAATCGTATTCACACCCCGCTAAATTTTTCGACGCGGTGCGCCTATAGAAGTTTACACTTCAAAATACTACCTTTACCTATAGGGAGATTCTGAAACAAAAAATGAGATTTTCGTACATTCATATACAGTATAGACTCTCTCTCCGGATACCGTGGGATCAGAGCCTAGTTGGTTGGCGTTTTTGCTGGTGCAGATATTTTTCCGATGTGCAGATATTTGTGTAGGTAAGGATGTGCAAATATTTTTGTAAGAAAAATTAACTAGGTATACGTGTGTTCAACACGTCATTACTCCGCTATGGGTGATTTCTGGTAATTACAAAGCACCTTGTGCTATTACGTGGCTTCCTAACTTGTCATTTTTACCCAGCAGTCCCATAAAGGCTCCGATTCAAATTTCAGCAATCAAGTTTCAACTTGTGGGTACCAAACCTTTGTCAGTCAGTATAACCTTAACCACTCTTCCCGACAAACATTGCTGCAGTTAATAAGGCGTTTTTAATAGGTACCTATACATTTTTGAAGAGCTATTTTCACGAATAAAAACTGCTCGGCTCAAGCTACCAAAATCGTTTAGGTATTGTTGAAATTTTTATCGAAAGTCTTTTGCGCGTGAACCCGCCCCATCCACATTTGACGTGAAAAGTACGGCGCATTTCTAGTTTTTCCCTAATTACAAAGTTGTTTAGCAGGGCTCGATAGGATATTTAGCTGGAAAAAATCGATTTTTCAATTTACCGGAATGTTTTAATGGGTGAGTTCGATAGATGTGTTTCTGAGGAACTTTGCCCTCCAAGGGGTAGCCCCTATCTCTACACTGAATCGCCCGATGAGACCTGAAATGTGAAGTTTACGTTGTTTCTCCTGGTCACTTATTTTGTACTTCCGTCTGGTGTGGCGACCAGTTCGTCGTCTAATCGGTTATTTTTTCTATGGAAGTATCAATTCAAGGTAAGCAGAAAACACTATACATCGTAATGATTTGAGAGGTTTTTTGTACAGTCCTCAATTTAAAAATTTTTACTTAAAAAAAAAAAAAATAATAATAATAAAAAAAAATGCAAACAAATGCAAAACGTCTGCTTCTTGAATACCTGTTCTATTTAAGTGTTATGTTAGGAATATATTTGAAAAACGACCTGTCCGGACCCCGACAAAGAGAAATATGTTGATTTTTCACAGGGAATTCCGGTACTGTAACGTACAAGTTAATCTTCCAGTTGTGGAGCAGTTGTTAACAACTGACGCGTGCTGCTGCTTTTCAATAATACGCAACAACTGACAGTAGGCCAATGCGGTGGAAACAAATTATTTTATGCTACTCTTACTGGAAATTGTGCTCTGATTCTGAATATACCTACCCCTTGTTCCTATACCAAAACTGTTCAATAACGCATTTTCCGTGAAAAACCACGATTTTCAACATATTTTCCAACTTTTCTCCTACAAATACGATTCAAAACTATTTTCATTCCATAAAAATTGTAGAGGATGAAATTCTAGGTCAATTTACCACCAGAACTTCTTAAATTAATTGATTCATAAGAAAGTATTTGTTTTTCTATGGTAGTTGTAGTACACGAAAAATACAATTACTCTCTTATGAATTGACTAATTTAAAAATTTCTGGTGGTCAATCGACGCAGAATTTTATCCCTTATAACTTCGGGGTCTAGGTATAAAATGAGTATATTCGGAATCAGCACTGAATTGTTTACAAGGATAGCTCATAAAATAATTTTTTTCCACCTAGAATCGCATTTAAGCCCTCTGTGCGACGTTGGGGAAAGCTTAATTCGATGAAAGAGTAGGTACCTACCTAAGTCTAAAAGATTGTAATATAGCCTAAGTTCGATTCCCGAACTTGCTGGTCAATTTTCGCCGACCCTCATGAAAATCGGTGTAGCTATTCGGCCCTGATGCTCATGTTGATGATGATGATAGGAAGGATAGGATAGGGAAGAAGAGAAGGTAGGGCGATAGGCTAGAGTAGTATAGATACATGCATATTAATAGAGTACCTGGACTATACTCTTTGTAAACAAACATTAATTTGTTTGTTTACTAAAATATTATAAAATGTACTGAAGAAGTATGGCAAAAACAAAACTGACTACAAGTTACCTATTGGATTTTTTTTTTTCCGCATAGTTTCTAGAATGTTTGTCCGCGCATGTGTTACAGGGGAACATAGCATGATGTAAGGCAAAAGTCCCCTCCTTAACTTTAGGGAATTATTGGTAATTTTTATTCATTCCATTATTCAATTTTTTCAACTTTTTGAACCTACTATTCTTGAACTTTGTCTACATTGATACCCGTGATCATAAAAATTGTGTAAATTGCACAGTGGAATTCATTCAGAGTGTTGCTTTGAAATTTGACTTAGTATTGACAGAAAATTGTGAGTGAATCCAATGCGTGGTATTGAGATTAAATTATATGTGTGATGACAATGGAATCAACAGGGAACCATTTAACTGAATCTTCTACGTATACATATAAACAATCAGTATTCCAATATAGTTAAAACTCTGGAAACTAGCCCGGAACTGAGTAAATTTTTGTAATCGTGTCGGTAGGATTGAGATCAAATTCGTTTGGAAACCTTTTGAACTTTTGGTGTCATAGTAGGATCAGAAGAAATATTTTAGAGGAAAAACTAACTTCCTTCTCTAAATATATGATTGAATAGAACTCATGAATCACAGTGAGTCTTTGATAGCGGATTTCTCTTAAGTACAGAACAAATTCTTCTTACGAAACCCATTCTTCAGTACGTTGGATGTCAGCTTGTTGGAGATTAACCGAACCTACGTAGATCGTAGTAGCAGAATTTCAATGAGCTGGTGGATAAGTACTTACTATTTGCAGTTATTACTATATGCAGATATTTAGATGGTATGTGTTTGAAATTGCCGAAGCTGATATAGATCTGAATGCTTCGGAATTCGTGGGGAGCCGTCTAGTTAATTTTCATATCAATGGACCTCTGGGTCTTTGCTCGAAACTAAAAGAAACATAAGGGAAGGCGAGCTTGTTGACAGGACTGTGATAACAAAACCATACAAAATGCTCTGTGGTCTGAAACTCCTATTTTAGGCAATAAACCGTATTAGTTTTACCCTAAAACTGAAAAGAAGGCTTCCAGAACATGGCACCAATAATGATCGTTACCGTACACCATTGCTAAAGGAGTAGATACTTACAATCAAGAATTTCATGTTGAATGCGGTTTGTGTGAAGCCGAGAACACAACTGTGGAAAACTCGGGGGATTATGGCTTTTATAAGGTAGGTGTTAGCATGTAGTTCGCGTAGGGAGCCACCTATCCAACCTGGGACCTTGGTCGCGCAGTTGGCCACTAAACCGGGAATCAGGGAGGAGCTGGATGAACAATAATCAGGATCGATTGCATCAATCGCAGCAAACGCCAGCTGAGCTGAACTATTCTACAGTGGAAAACCGTTTGATGGAATCAAGAAACGAACTAAAGCGTCGCTGATAAACTTCCAATCAGCTTATTTGAGGCTTGTCATAATTACTAGTTTCTCCTCAGCTGTTGAATAAAGAATTTTATACTTCCAGTTTTTCACTTTACGCAAAATAAGAAACCCAATTTCAATCATTAACGCTTTTGATTGACGAAGACAAGAAAATGGTTAACCCCTTCGCAAAATTTGTTGGTTTACAATTAAATATGCGTAGAATCCGAAAAACGATGCCCAGATCTCTTCTCTCAAACTGCAAGACAAAAGTTTTGGGAACTTTGTTAATGAATCGTTTATGACTGATTGGGCCGGAACAATTGGCATCACTTTCGACCAATTCCATACCATAAAGTTGGAGTGTGAAAATATTAAAAATTTGTAATATTTTAATCTTACGAAATCAGACTGGAGTTTTTGTTTGTTGTTGATAGACATCAATGAATCGAAAGGGACCAAACGAAACGCTGTATGAACATCCGTTCGCTCTCCATAGGAACGTAACGTCAACCAGGGGCGGATCAGGATATTTTTAAGGGAGGGGCTGCAATGGGGATGTAGAACTCCTTCCTCCAAAACGGATTGAATTGTCAGTATATGATTTTCAAAATACAACATTTCTTCTGTTTCTAAGGTTTCAAGCAAAATTCAAGAAGTTACAGTAATGCTACATGATCATATGAATGAATTTTGGTAAACTATCGTATCATATGTGTGTTAAATTAAATCTTATTATATTTTATGGCTAAAAAAATTAATTTAAAAAATGATCTTCTCATCAAAATGAGGTTTTGAACTTTCAGATTCTTTGGCAGTTGTTTTTTTTTTGCAACCGAGTCGTTGCTAGGGAAATGGTACTTCGTCGTTTCTCATCCCACAAAATTCGTTGACCATTCGTTCGAAAGCTCTTGATTTATCCAAACATATTATGTTAACTACTGCGAAGTGCGTGGCCAACAAGCTGAGTTATGAGCATGGTTATATGAATAATTGTTTACACACAGGTGATCATTCTCAATAATTGATATTGTGAACATGATTGCAACCGCTTGTTAATTTCTGATGATTTCATTGAGCTGGTGTTTCGATTATGTGATTCATAGCAGGAAATTTCTATGTTTTACACTCTAGGAAGCTGTAATTTCGTATGTAGCCTCTTTATCCTCTCTCTATAATAAAGTGAATGTTTACTCACGAGTTTCTATTAGGAGATCATTATCTCACAAGAGCTCAATCGTCGTGATCATAAAGTGAATGTTTACTCGCGAGTTTCTATTAGGAGATCATCATCTCACAAGAGCTCAATCGTCGTGATCATTTCTATAATAAAGTGAGAGCGAGGAGCTAAAACATGTTTCCATGTTTTTTACATTTTAGCAGTCAGGCTCGAAGTAATAACATCCGGGGGGGTCCAGGGGGCAAAGTCCCCCTGGCGGGGTCAAGGGGTCAAGGTGGCGGGGGAAAGTAGGGTTGATCAGATCAACAAATTAGAAGAAAATTAATATCAATGTTTCTTCCGCCGTTCAGAGTAACATGTTTATATAAAAACCTAGGGGGCGGAAGAACGTAGGGAACATGAAAGATCGATTCAGCATATGAACCGATTTTTTTTTTTTTTTTTTTTTTTTTTTAAAGCACATATTAAATAAGTAATGTCATTCAAGTATCTAGGTATACCTTTTAGCATAATTTTGAGCACCTTTACATTTCTGATTATTCTAGTATATGTAAATTTGATAAAATTTATTTGAAAATATAAAAATTCATCCATTTTTAATCGTTTAGCGATATTAATTATCAAGTTAGAGTTATTTTGATGACATTTTTCGGAATTCGACCAATTTATTGTACTCAAAAAGTGCTGCCCAGCGAACTCATTTTTTTTTCAGGATGCTCGATTTGCAAAAACGGAATTATTTCTAAATCCTTAGGAGAGCTTTCGTCTGGAATGACACATAGGTGCACATAATATAGGTAGGTATAAAAAATTTCTTTAAAGCTTTTGGAGCCATTTCCGTGTTATGGTTAATTTTACATTGTCAAGTGAATAGAGTAAAATCTTACTAGCTTACAGGAAATTTTTGATTCATTGCAATAGCTTTATTTTCTTGGAAAATTGGCTAAAACGTTCCGATCTTGGTAGACTCGGAAGTAATTAACGTTTTGTTGTTGGAATAGAAGTAATAATTTAATAAAGAGTAATTTCTAAATATTCACTAATCGATTATAAAATAAAAATTAATATAATAGACCTTATTGAATTATTATAAACCAAAACCGACAAATCAGCAAAAACAACTTGTCTGTCACAACTGCCCTTATAGGCAACAAAAGAGTAGCGAATTGGTAAGGTTACTGTTTACGTGCTGCGCTCTATCTCGAGTTTCTCATGTTCGGAGCCCCATTATTGGATTGAAAAATTGGTATGAGTGTACTTATGTACCTACACTTTAATATCGAGAAGATGCAATTTGTTGTTAGTTTTATTTCCTTTTTGGGAATACCACGTGGTATTAGCAAACTATGCAAACTACCACATGGTCGTCTATAGTATAGATAGTATAGATATTGTTTGTATAGATACAAACTTAGGCTTAGTTAAAATATTCTTGTTTCCCTAAACATCAGATGTAAATACCTAATGTACGCATGTATTCTACTTCTTTAACTTCGAGAGGTGTCAGCGGAACCATTAGTAAGGTAGGTAGGTACCTATGTGTCTCAATCGAACGAAAATCTATCCATTTAATAAGAAGGATTTTGAAATGATGCTATTTATTTATTTTTCTTTATTTCAACCCTTAATCTATTGCTGTTAATCGAAAGCATTGTTGAGGATTATATACAAACATGCATATCCCCAGACGATGGTTTATTTTCGTGCCAAATTTTGTAAACTTTGGTCCAGTACCTACGTAGTTAAGGAGAAAAGCTCCGGACCAACGTATTATGTAGGTGAGAGAGGGGAGAGGAGTTATTATTATTCAATTCATTCATTTATTTGGGTTTTCCCTTTGTTGATTGCAAAGGTTCATTACCTATTGAAAATATGAATCCAAAATCCAATTCCGATTTTCGTACATGAAGTGTGATTACATTATGAAAGTGAGAATATGAATACAAAGTGATGTCGAAATTGTTATTCTTACAATTTCCATCTCGACTTAAGTTAATTTCCTTAATGTAGGAGAGGTTTAGGTAGTAGATGCGTCATTATAAACTCAAAATCGTGACTGACTCGTGAGAGACCGACCATTCAACAATCAGTTAGAGAGTTATGAATTAGAATCTGTGACGCGGGAGCGGCCTCTATGGGAACGGATGGGAACTGGAATGATTCCCAAGCGATTGGCAGAGGTCGTAGCTACCTACGTTCCTCCAAGCCTGGTAGAAGACTCTTACGACCTATAAGATGTATATTATAGGCGCCTTTCTACCAACCCACTTTCATTCATTGGTCGAACGCACACATATTGACATAGACAAGATAGTCAGCTAAAAATCTGTAACATCAAAACGAATGCATTGAAATCTATGTTTGGAGACCTTCACTCCCCAGGTACCTACTTAAAATCGGTGCCTGCGTTATAGAATATTCAATAAAGGTTGGCGGCTCCACACATGAGGCATTCGCCGACAACCGAGCAACTGGGCTACTCGCCTAAGTGCTCGGCGAGTCACGAGCTCATTGCTCCACACATTCGGAATTCGTGGGCCTCGGGAGAAAGACAAGCTATTCGAAGTTGCTCGCGATAGACGACCAAACAATAAATAATCATAATGCAGCATGATCATATCAGCTAATTATTTTCGTATAAGGTATATTTATATTCAATTTGTTAACAATAATCTGCGTTTTTCTTTATTTTTCTTTTAAACCTGTGCACATAAAATACCTATGTTATCTACTTATATAATAGGTACGTATGTATCACCTTGAATTACATACTACTGTGGAGACGATCTTGCATTTTATTTTACTTTTTTGCATGAATGGGACTTTCTATTTCATTCCAGATTTCCAATCGAATTCGCCAAAATGGGTGATATTAACATAATAAAAGAATTTAAGAATTTACATATAGATCACCTAGGATCTAACCCCCAAAATTCCTGGAAGTAATCGCTACTTGGCGAGTATTCGTCTCCTTTGAAGCGGGAAAAAAACCGACATTGGCCGCGGTGTTCCCGAGCAGGGATATTCGGCATTCGACGGTCACCGAGCGACCCTCCACACCACTAGGAAATAGACGAGCAACGGTTTGGTGCTCGGCGAATGCCGCATGTGTGAAGCGGCCTTTAGATGAAATGATTGAGTAAGTATAGAGATTGAGAGAGTATAGTTTTCTCTTGTGTAGATAATGAGTGCCTTCGTGTGATGGCATTTAAATTTAGGTTTCAGTTAAGTTTTTCACTCTATGCTGCAGAAAATGCCGAGAAAAAACTGCCATGCGCCTAAAGGCTGAAGAGTTATGACCGAAGAATACGTTTCCACGTATAGAAGTGAAGTTAGTAAGAAAAATTTAATAGAAAATAATTAAGCTTTGGAGCTCACTCAGCAGTTCTATGGGGCAGCAGACCTTATCATTCGTTTCTAGATGCCCAAAGAGGCCTCAAGGGCAAATTTAAGCTTCAAAAGGTGAAATGTTGAGAAATTACCACCGGAGCACACACAGCTGATGTAGGGGGCTTCAGACTACCCCCGATTAGGAAGGAATGGGGTTTGGATAACAATAAAATTAGCTCCATCGGTTAAATAGCAAATAAATCACCACTCACAAGTCCATCTGCAGGAGACAAAAGTACGTAATGGCTAGTTATCCACTCACCAGGATCCTCATGAAGTTTGAAAAACTGATTGTCTAGTATAATGAACTCGACTCCGCTTCTTATTCACGATTCTATTTGACGGAAACTATTGAGAACAATGTCAAACTCGATTTTCGGTTGATTTGACGACAATCGTCCAGTTGTTTCAGAGAATGGACAGATTTTTTCCTTTTTGGTTTATTATTTTCAATAATAAACCTTGGTAATCTACCAAGAAAAAAAATTTTAACTCTCCCTGAAATTTTTTTGTTATACGTTTCAAGATGCGTATCGAGTTGCCACAACCTATACTTCTATAATTATATACGCATGTTTATATTTCTCGATTTGAGCTCCTATCTAATCAAATAGTTATTGCCTTAATAATATCATTATCTAAGTACGTACGAAAAGTCGAGAGGATATGTTATTAAATATGCGTAGGAAAAGCATTGGTATTAACACACAAATATGACCTAGGAAAAAGCATATATTCATGCTCGAAGGAACGCTGTACCCACCTCATAGTGTCGCGGCGCCTCCTCTCACTCCACCCTCCGCTCACACCCCTCACCACCCACCGTGACCCCCTGCCAAGCGTGCCAGGCGTGCGTCTAACACGTCCTAAAAGACACTTTTTCGTCCGTTTTTGGCCCATAGCATCTATGCGAGTAAAGCGATCGGGATGGTTAAACATTAGGACCAACTAGACCCCAAATGGAGTCTATGTGCGAAAGAACAGGTTTTTTAAGTCAATTCTTAGGCCTTTTATGGCCCGGACGGCGGACACCAATTTGGATTCTACGCACCTTGAAACGTAAAGTGACAAAGTTTGAGGGGGGGTTATAAACATTTTTTGCTACACGATCACATAGGCTTATTATTGGAAATAATAAACCAAAAAATCCGTCCGTCCTTCCTTTTCTCCAAAAATACTCGATCAAACTATATGAAACTTTTGTTAAAAATCACATTTGGTGTCTTGATGGTCCTAGAAGCTGGGCATCAATTTTTATCAAACATTAAGGGTTGTATTAAAGGGCTAAACATTTAAAAAAAAATCGGAATCTCGAAAACTTTCTAAATAACAGTAAGGTATGATTTTTTGCTTGTTAATGATAAATGTAATCCCAACAATCGATTAAAACTACCCGCAACGCGGACGGACATTTCAAATTTGGATTCTACGCACCTTGAAACGTAAAGTGACAAAGTTTGAGGGGGGGTTATAAAAATTTTTTGCAACACGATCACATAGGCTTATTATTGGAAATAATAAACCAAAGCTTTTCTCCAAAAATACTCGATCAAACTATATGAAACTTTTGTTAAAAATCACATTTGGTGTCTTGATGGTCCTAGAAGCTGGGCATCAATTTTTATCAAACATTAAGGGTTGTATTAAAGGGCTAAACATTTAAAAAAAAATCGGAATCTCGAAAACTTTCTAAATAACAGTAAGGTATGATTTTTTGCTTGTTAATGATAAATGTAATCCCAACAATCGATTAAAACTACCCGCAACGCTGTACGTTGAATAGTTCGCTTTCCCTAAGGGCCTGAACTTAGAAAAAAAAAAATCATTCAGTCATATGAGTTATGGTGATCAGATTTAAATGTTAGTTGAATCGAGAGCTTTCCAACAGGTGGTGATCGTTTATTTTTGTGGGTTGTAAAGGGAAGCAGGTGAGCAAAAGAAACAACGGAGCCGTAGTATGTGGGATTGGTCAGAATGTTTTCGTAAGTGTTTGGTTTCTTTATTTTTCCTTTAATTTTTGTGAATCGGTCTCCGTAAAAATGTATTCCACCTACTTACAAAAAATTTGTTTGTGGCGTTGTGATACCGAGGTACATTAGTAGCTCCATGTACGTGGCATACATGATGGGAAAATACTGTGAAATCTCGCACTTGATGTTTTTTATTCGTACGCAGTAGGAGGTTCAAGGTGAGGGACGTCGATCCCCAGCCACAACAACTTGGAGCCTGCGGGGAAAATAATTGTCAACAACGTCGGCATCACGTCAGAAGCACGCGGAAGACCAAATGCGTCCAGGATGGGTGCATACTGCATACCAGAACCTGCGGGAAGGGAGGGTCTAGTTCTAGTGCAAGGACGAACCTATCCTGCTACTTATATATAGGTAGGTGTTGTTATGTTTAATAACACTCAGACCTCAGGTTTCTGATATTGTGGTTATTGAAATCGCTGTGTGTCAACAAGCAAATATGAAGTCTTTCTTGGTGAGTGCACTCAGTCACTTACTATCAAATTACTAATACGTTTTAATCTAATACATCTAATCTAGTTTAATTACACTGATGTCAAGTGTTATTCAAGGTGGATTCTTAGATTGTTATTCCTATTCACAAACGACAAAGATTTCAGCACACGTTTGAACGATACTCCACTTTATATATGAAAATAATCATTGCTTTGTTTGGCTAAAACGGTAAAATGAATTCGGGTCTTTTTCGTTATTCGACTGCATACGGTATTTTCTGTTATACAACCGCAAAATAAAAACCGCAAAATTTTATGTAGATACGTTCTTTTTTTCTAAAAACTGTTACCCAATCATTTTTACGTTCATTGTGGTAAAATAGATCAGAATGCTGTGTATAGTTTGGTGGTCTGGATGCTCGAATGCTCGCATCTAAAAAAAAATACATAACATCAAGTAGTCAATCCCTTAGTAAAAATACAGATTAGTTAGACATATAGGTCAGAATGAATTAATGGTAGTGAATTAACGGAAAAGGTCTTTTTTAACAAGTACACGCTATTTTATGGATAATTTCATCAATTTCAGAAAAACAACTATCGTTTTGTTTCTATAGAAAATTGTTTTGCGGTTGTATAATAGAGAAGACCGTATGCGGTATCATTAAAAAGACCCAGGAATTATAATTCTATAGCTATAAAAATCGGTTGATAAATTGAGTATATTACCAATACCGAGTGTCCCAAAAAACGACCCCCCTCCTTGCTAAAATAGTTAATAATGGGTCAAAAAAATAATTTAAAAAAAATGTTGATGTTTTCTTCTTACGATCTCAAAAATGACAACATTGCGCAGTGTACACTTGCGCAAACCGTATCAACTTCGTTATTTCAAATGTGAACCCCCATGTTTTATTGCAGATTTGAATTTTATGTAAAATTTCATGATGAAATGAACCATCATTCGATTTTCAAGTGCGTGCAAACGGGTGCAATTCCTCTCCAAACGAGAATTTCCGCTTTAAAAGTGTAATAAATTTGATATACTGAGTTTTTTAAGATACCTAGTTGCCACATGTAATACGAGTACGTGGTTTTGGAGTATTTTTTCGTGCTGAACCTCGTGATGATGTTCATTTATTAATATTTGCAACACCAATTTCCACGAAGAACAAAGCGTACTAGAATGTAGGTTTTTCGGTGTTTTCCCTAGTTGATGTTGCAAATATCAATGAATAAACAGTTTCAGCACGGAAAATACTCCAAAATCAGGTACATGTGAAAATTGAGTATCTTCAAAAACTCAGTTATTCCCTGAATCGAATTATTGATAAAACCCCAAATTAGGTTAAAAGAAGGGGTGCATAACATTAAAATTTAGCCATTGTCAACGATAGCCCACATTCATAATACCTAGTAATTGAAAATAGTTTCATTTCTAATTTTTTATCCCATATTGAACATTGTCAAAATTATCGTTGTGTGTACCAAGGCCCGACGCGATTTCGGATTCCTTCCAAGTTTATTCAGTTGAAACCCAGTTTTATACAGGTCGAACCACTTATCCAGGTCAAACCACTTGCCCAGGTTGAACCATTTATCCAGGCGGAACCACTCATCCAGGTTTTATAGGACAGCGAGACGAGTATTTTGGTCCCTTTAGTGCTATACATTGTGTCTTCCCGACAGAAAATCTTATAAAAAATTCTTTAACAATACTCTTGGAAGACCTCTAAAATTGTTTCCAACCTCAACCCACTTAATCCAAATTATTTATTGCCTACAAGTTCATTGTGCGCAATAAAACATAGTTTTTCATTTTATTTATTTATTTTTTTAACGAAACTATCAAGTTGATGTAAAATTTGTAAACATCCCTAACACGAACTAAATCACTCGCGACGAAGTAGTGGAAATCCATTTCAAAACGGAAGTTCCAATATTATCAGTTATCAGGCATCATCAGTTATTGTTTGTTACTGATGATGTCCTAACCGTCGAAATCGATTTAACATTGTAACTCTTTATTTTTCGTAGAAATAGACAATGTTTTTTCACTAACTTCCGCTTTGATCCCTAACACCTTGAAGAACAGTAGGTAAAATAATTCTTTTTTATTTAAATAATTTTATTAAACTTTACTGCTTCATAAGCTTTACAGTTGCACTTATTAGTGTATACATATAGTAGACTACGAGCCTAATTCACATGGTACTTGTGTATTGGTACACCCCTGTGGATTTCCAACAACCAGCTGTTTATATTGCAACATTTTAAGTTAACAACAGCGATTTTAAGTTTTCTTTCCATATTTTTATAAGAATTAATTAAATAGTATAAATTAGAATAAATTATTGTTTAATTAGGATAAATAAATAAACGAATAAGTGAATAAATACGTTAATTAGAATAAATAGGTTAATTTTTTTTTTTTTTTTTTTTTATAGTAACAATTAGGAACTAATTTAGTAGACAACTAGGCAACTGTATGGTATGCCTAGCAATACTATTCACAGTAACAATTTGTTTTTTGCAGATGGTCGCTCTTTTCGTGGCTGCTGCTTTGGCAGCACCCACTGAGGAATCGAGGCATAAGCGCGGGCTCCTCCTCGGCGCCCCTGCGGTGGTTTCTTCCTCGGTAATCGCCGCCCCCGCTCTCACCACGTCAATCATCGCCGCCCCTGCCGCTGTGGCACCTCGGATCGTTGCCGCCCCCGCCGCTGTGGCGATCGCCCCTCAACTGGTCGCCGCCCCCGCCACCGTGGCCGTCGCCCCCCGATTGATCGCAACCTCCGCCATCGCCTCTGCCCCCATCATCGCTGGGTCTCCCCTGATCTCCAGCGGAATCATCGCTCACTGATCATCCTAAACAAAAATCGTTTTTAATCGATAATATGCTAGTTACAATTTATTGTACCTAAATAATGTTATCAGTAAAATTGTGATGATGATCAAAAAATGCTAAGACCAAAAATAATTGTATAGACTTAAATTTGAAATATAGCGCTTTTCAAAACATGGAGGTTATAATGAAAATTTTAATATTGATAAAATACATTCCTCATCCGAACTTGCTTGCTTGTAATAACGATTGCGTATTGGACCATCAGCACTGCCATACCTCTACCGAAATACCATGGATAACAAAAATGTTTATAACCATATAGTTTGCGTACGTACCCACAAAATCGTAAATAGTAACTCCCTTAGTTTTCATAGTAGGAAAATCGTTCGCCACTTTTTAGAATGCTCTCATTTTACCACGACATTTCATGACCTCTAAGCCATTGTAGTGTCAAGGAATGCTGATTTATTACTCTAAGTTAAAAACTAATATTGTTTTGTAACCATAATGGAATAATCTTGTGAAAAGAAGGCACTACATGGTTGGTATACAATTGAGTAGTAGGTACCAACTGGTAAGTAGTAGGTACTAGACATATCCATGATCTTTTGTTTTCCCATCAAGGGAGAAATTAAAATGCTTGATTTACACATTACAAACAGAATTTCACTGCACCTTTTCCCTGAAAACCAAAATTTCTACTCAAACTTTACGTCTCAGGCCATTCTGAAAAATTTCCTTTTCGTGTCTATCCATCTGTATGTAGGTGTGTGTGTGTGTGTGTGCGCGCGCGCGCTCACGCGTGTGTGTGTGTATATCTGGCCGTGTGTCTACAAATCCTTGTCATTTTAAGATGATAAATGCCTAAGATACAGTTCCTTAGCAACGATTTGGTTGTTCAAATTTTTAAATTCTGATCTAGAATATTGGAACATCAATTCAAGACTTGGTAATAATGGATCAATTCAAGGATGAAGAATGATAGTTGGAAAGATGCTTAGATTGATAACGTGATTGAGTTCGAATTGATGAATAAATCATTCCTCAGATTCAGGCAATATTGTTGTAAAAGTAAAACGGTCACTACTTTTGGACTAATTCGAGATGTTCAATACACAAATAGTAGTGAAGCTATAATTCGCGTCCAGTTGGTATTAAGCAGGAGTGGAAAACCTCATTTTGACTATTAGTTAGTAAATGTCCGTCAGGTAAAAATTAGAATGTGTTCAACAAACTCGAAATCGGATTGGGTCCTTTAGAATAGATTTGTCAAGGTAGACTCGGTATTTCTTAAACGTACCGTTCAGTTGTGGATAGGTACAAATAGGTACTGGTACGAATTCATGAAAATTCACGAACGTTGACATTATCAACATTAAATTGTTCTTCATATGTATAATTAGGTTCCACTTTTGGCCGTGGCAGTCTCCCGATCTTTGGTTGTTGCAGCTTTGGCTTTCATGATAAAATTTTCATTGTCACTCATAGGTACGCACCACATTTTACTGGTACCCATTACCCACAACGTAATCGTTCCGATAAGTGCAAACTTGGATTTTCTTGAACACTCTGTTTCCACATCCAAAATAATGTCCCAAATAACCATATTTTAGTATATAGTATTTTTTTTAATAGCACTAAATTTTCAGTTAATTGAATTAACGTTAAAAAAATTGCCATATTTGAGGAATAAGTTATTTCCTCAACATTTTCTACTATTTTTTACGCTCCATCTTCTTTTGGTAGGCCATTTTTACCATTCAGGAGCCTACCATCTAGCTTCATTATTATACTAAAATTAATAACTTAGTATTTTTCCTATTAGTAAATTTTAATTAACTTCAATAACATTAAATAGGTTAGTAATGATTCATTTTGCTTAATGTTTAAAATTTGCTACCACAGGTGAATGGGAGGCTATACAATAAATATACCTACATGTAGTTGCATGGGAATAATTATGTTACTGTTTCTAGGCATTCTTTTGTCAATATTACAATATTACCTTCTAAATTTTTTAATCAAAACTAAAACGCAATTGCATTATTTCATTTTATACGTACGGTTCGATCACTGATCCGTTTTTATACGTGCGTTGGCGGAAGGCGCTTGCGTGTATTTTATTTTCATTATTTCAAGCAGTCAATGAGTTTAATTTAGTGCTGTAACTTTTGACCCCCGTAGAATCCACACAATATCTGGTGGCTCATTAGTTTTTAAAGACTGAATTGTATCTAAGCTGTAGGAATGGCATTTGGGATTATCGATTTCGTAGGTGTTTCGATTTTGATGAGTTCAGAGCTTCTGCTGATGTCAGTAGCAATGGTCACGGATAGGGAGACGCTTCACACAGAATGTGACTGTCCCCTGAACGGCCGTTCCACTAATTCCTGGCTAGTCAAGATCTGGGACACAGACTACGGGATTACAATGAGTCACGGGTGAGTAGGTACTCGTCTACACAATAAAATCCTTCATTATTAATTATTGTCTGTGTAATTAACTTAATTTTGCCTGTTGAGCTATCCAATAAAAACCATATTTCAGTCCCAAAATAACTATTGAAATTTTTAAGGATCGGAGAGGGACATACCTAATATTTTCTTTGTAAGTACTTAGCTATGACCTTTTTCTTTGAAACGAAACTATTCTGTGTCGGTCATGAGGTGCTATGTTATGTTCTTCACGTCGTTGGACGGTTTGACTGAACTTCTCCATGCTCATCACAGGCTATACAACTACTGCTATGCAAACCCTAGATTTTCTGGGGGAAAAAAAAAAAAAAAAAAACAGAACTTACGAGTGTAAAATGTCGTGGCTCATAAAAAGCCCTGGTTCAGCCGATTTCAAAATAGGCATGTCAGAATTTGTACGATGTAGTCGCTACCATATGCTGTGCATAAGTGTTTGCTACAGCAAGTTCGAAACGAATTCCTCCCGTTCGTTGTGATTATGCAACGTATCTCTCCTGCTTATGGCTGTCTAAAGATTTAATGCAAGGGTCGTCGAGAATCGACCGCCCTTATTTTATTACACGAAGTTTTGAACAACACCTTTTGTTCTCATCATCGCTCTCATCACTTATACCCCTCTTAGTCCTACGCCTTCTGTTGACCTTTGCTGTTCTTCACCCCATTTTCACTAAACATTATTTTCACTACCCAGGAATTATGAATTTTAATTTAGCTACGAGTACGAAGATCAATATCAAGAGAAGCATGTCTTTTTTAGTTTCCCTCGCTTGTTGATTCAAATTGTCGAAAGTTATTCTATTAACCTCATTTAAAACTAGCATTTATATTGTTGTTTATGTATTCTATACAAATGGAGTCGTCCTCTAGAACATTATTTTCTCAAATGCAACTAGTTATCGTACCAGAAGCATTTTCACTTCCTTTGCCAGGAATTTAGTAGGGCGATGAACGGGTTGAGACATGATTATATTTAAAAATAATTTTAATGTAATTTCAAATTAAATTCCAATAATTTAGTAATCCCAGTTTCATGGTGGAGGAGATAGGTTGGTGTATTTGTGCCATTATTGTGTGTCGTTTTGTGCCATTTGCCAACACTCTTTTTATGTAAACCTGACCAAATTTTCAAAGATTTCATACTCCTCAGAACCCCATATTTGTGCAACATAACACACTATTGATCTTGAGACTGCCTCATACAATTTTATTTTACGAGGTTAAGATATGCATGACGTAT
This sequence comes from Adelphocoris suturalis, assembly GCA_030762985.1. Classification (NCBI taxonomy): domain Eukaryota; kingdom Metazoa; phylum Arthropoda; class Insecta; order Hemiptera; family Miridae; genus Adelphocoris; species Adelphocoris suturalis. The sequence continues at coordinate 32,406,490 of CM061048.1, forward strand.
TAACTATACAAATTACAATGGACAACTCATTGAAATTGAATTTTAATTTTTGACTGACTTTTTGAAAACCCCCGTCTGCAAATTTTCCACTTAACATTCTAAATGGCTTGAACGAAAAACCAAGGGAAAGAGAATTAATTGACGTCATAGGTGAGCTGTGCTCAGGTTTCCAAGGTGGACACGGGCGTGAAGTCGTTCCTATGACGTCATTCAGGTTTCTTTGCACAGGTATTTTTGCCATTCCCTATCCACTGACACCCTTCATATTGCACCTTTTTGGAAATCTCTCGTTGAAATTTTAATAAAAGTAAACAAGTAAAATTGCTCATTGATGTACCTATATTGACCTTTGCAGGTCCATCGTGGCAAAACAGGTCATCCTATCGACCTGTTCGCACTTCATCGATGCCGAAAACCGAATCAGCCAGTTCCTCATCATCGGCCAGAACGATCGAAAGGTTAAGAAGCCCCATACAATCTGCACTCAGTCAAAAAACGTCCACAGCCTCTACAGGCATCCCAAATGCGACAGAATAGAAGCGCTCAAGAGCGAGCCGCGTTCCACCAACTTCGTCAACTTGGCAATTTGGATCATCAAAGGCCGTTTTGAAACCGAAGATGTCTATCCAACGTTGAAAATACATCCAGTAAATTTATATATTACTGAAGCCTTCCAAAATAGGTATCTATATTTTAGGGGTGGGTCAGGCTCAGGCTATATTGATTTATTACATTCAATAGTAGACCTTTTTAATACCTAACTGGCATCCCCTCACACTCCACTAAGTCTGGCCACTGAACAACCTGAAGAAACTACATCAATAGATAGAACGCAGATTCGACCACTTTTATTTTGGTTTTATATAATTCAATTCAATTTCAATTTTATCGTATAACCCGTAGGTATCACAATGAATTCCTTATACATTATGAAATGCTGAAAATTGTTACTTCTGCGTTAGCCCTCCAACGCAGAGTTTTCATCTGCTATTCGGTAAATTTTGATAAAATATAAGCACATTTATCAGCATAAATTTCTGTATAATAAATTTTCAATGTTCTAGTTCATCGTTAATAAATTTTTATTCACTAAAATTTCGCTAATAAGTATAAATTAAACAAAATTTTCGAAAATTCAGATTTTAAAAATATTGGAGCCATTGCAATAGCTCCATTATTTACTAAATCTCGCTAAAATTAAATCGATTTTCACAATATAACCTTTCGAAATTCATACTTATTTCGGAGCTCACAAAACTGGGACTCTTTTGTTCTATTTACCATTAGGTAAGATCTCTCACATAGGGCCACTTTCACCAACAAATTATATAACGGAGTTTGGCCAAACTCCATTAAATATAATCCCGAGGATCAAACCTTGCCGTCTTTCACCAACCCAAAACTCGTTTGGAACAACGGAGATTCCTTAACGGAGTTTGCGACACACTGTCCATTAAAAAAATGGACCCTTTGAAGCCGGAACAATAAATCCGCCACAACAACACAACCACCTGCTATCGTTCGTTCCATTTCAATAACCAATATAACATGTACCTACCTATTTCAGACATTTGTGAAAAAAAAATTGCGAAGTTTTGTGACATTCTAATCAATATCGTAGGGACTCTATAAGAGCATACTATTCAACATCTTGTCACAATGTGCCATCATCATTATCATCACATAATATATACATGATTTTCCCCTTATCCTTGTGCTTGGCTACCAGTAGTGTATGTAATGAGGGTGTTTCTTCTTCACTCTAGAGCTAGTTGTATTGTTCTACTATACAACGTACAGTAATAATTAATATTGATAACCCTAATGAGGATAGAGGTTTGTTCCTGTTAATGTTAAGTGACAAAATGTCAGGGATCGCATTATGAGGAGCGGGCATGTTGAACATTTGCCAGCTTTCTGCAGAGATTTTCTGGGCCTGAACTTTTTTGACCAGGTAACAAGTATCCATGAGTCTTCTAGTTACGAACATCTTGATCACAGATGTATGATAAGTATGTAATACAGATTCAACGTATATATAACTGTATCTCTCAATATAATGTTCTAACAGCAATCAAGATTCCTGGATGACCTACAGGAACTGGAAGCATCGCCAGACAATCCCGGATGTAGCCTTCCCACTTTTTTATCGAATAATAAAATGAACTCAGACTTTCCGAGAGACAGCAGAGTATCGCTAATACCGTACAGCAAGAAATGCGTCGCCTTGATGTGCCAAGAAACGGAAGATGAAGAAGCGTGCAGGAGCTCCAACAGAAACGTCAAAAACGGCAGTCAGATGTGCGTTGTACTCAAATGGATGCAAAACCTACCCATACCAGCAGAAACTGAACCCAATGTAGACTGGTTCAACGGATCGCCACTCGTTTGCAATAACACCCTTTATGGAATATCTACTCACACAGTGGTAGTCAGGTATGCTGTTTCTGTATGTTATGTTATGGAATTTATATGTATACATGATAAGAATTCCAAATTAATAGAAGATGTTACAATCCAGTTTTTTGTAGGAAATGAATTTGGAATGAGAGTTTTCACTTTGAGTTTAGTATTTCCAATTGAACCTTTGTTTATATTTAAGCCACGATTTCGTTATTTCTGGTTTCTGGCCACTTTTTTCAGGTACCCAGTTTCGGTAATAGAAATGAGAATTATAGCTTTTGGTTTATTATTTTTAATAACTAATTAAACTCTGTAAGCGACAAAGAATACAGAAAATTTAACTTCCCCTTCCCCCAAACCAATTTATGGGTTTACTTTTCAAGACCCGTAGGATAAAAAAATAAAAAATAATAAAATAAAATAAAATGAAAATAAAAAAATGCTGCAAATTATTACACAATGGTTTAGGTATTGTTTCTGTGTTAGATAGCCCTTCTACGAAGATCATTGGTCTATAAATATTAAACCCCGTATGTAATATATGATCAGAACATGGCGCATTGGGCTTCCGAGAAGAGTTCACAATTTTACGATTCCAAGACCCCGCAATTTCACGCTTCACAGTAAACATGTTTAAAAAACGGGGAAATAATGCTTGATGTAATTTACGTTAGCGCATGCGCAGAATGGAGTAGTGATTTGAGAAAAATGAAATTGGTACGGAACGATCTACAGCGTAAAATGCCAAAAAAATGTAATCAAAATCTGATGAAAACCAAATCTTGTTCCTGGGAGTACACTTTCGCGCATGCGAAGGAGCTAATAATGATGCAATCATGTTGAAATTAACAAGGAATAATTAAACCAATGTCCCCCAAGTATACACCAAATTTGAGCGGGATCGGACGACTAGGGCGTAAAAAAAATGAGGCTTGAAGGAATTTACGTTTGCGCATGCGCAAAATGAATTAATGATTTGAGAAGTATGGAATTATTAGTGGATCAATTACATCCCATCCCGCACCATCCATGAAAGATTAATCGAAATCGAATGAAAACCGTTGAAATTAGGCTCGTTTAAAAAAGAATTCTTATTCGCGCACACGCAGTAGCCACTAATGATAGGATTATATTTAAATTGCTGGTGAATGCTCAAATTAACTTCTTCCACCATCTTCCAAATTTGAGCGAGATCGGCATAGAGGGGCGTGAGAAAATGATGCTTGATGGAATTTACGTTTGCGCATGCGCCGTGTGAAGTATTGATTCGGGAACAACGAAACTCATAGGGGATCATCTTCACCCTAACCCGCACATTCCTTGAAAATTTCATAATAATCGGTTGAATATTGTAAAAAATTTTACAATAAAAAAAAAGACTTAAGGGCGTAAAAAAAAGGATTAGCGGACATCCACACACAAACACACACACAGACACACACACACACACAGAAAGACACGGAACGAAAGTTGTTCAGATTAGTCTAAAACGGAAAATGCAAGTGGAAATTATACTATTGTAAGAAACAACAACCGTTTGATTTCAGTGGAGACTGCAACTTTTCAATCTCACCAAAGTGAAAACAGTGCTTCCACTAGCTGCATATAGGTAGACTTGAGAGCAATTTAAGGCATGAAATTTGGCATTTAGGTACCTCTCCTTCACTACCTAGTAGGTTCATTCGCACAGACAATAGATAATTAAATCGATTTTGCAACGTTAGAATAAATTCCATTGGAACTATATCACCTGATATTTCCAATATTGGCATTATATCAGCTGACGTTTACAAGGTAATTTTGACATGGATATGTCTTTGCTCTGGGGGGTCAACCAAAAATTTCCGTAATGCAAAATTTGTGTCACAATTTCAGTGTTTTTCACGTACAACCCAGCCGTTGCTAGGGGAATGGAACTTCCGCAGTTTTCATCGCACATAAATCGTTCGCCACTCGTTGGAAAGCGCTTGATTTATGTGATAAATGTTCACATCTCAAGCTACCAATTTCCCCCTCCTTACGTACCTGGCTACATTCCTAAACTAAGTTGATTGGACTATAAACAATTTTAATAAGCCGGTTACAATATTCTTAACGTAAAGCAATAGCATCATTTACTCCACTCCATAGGAAACATTTTCATCCTCTTGACAACAGTTGACTGTTAACAACAACTCATTGTAGTGGCTTCTCTCCACAGTTATTTTCAACATTTCTATAAGTAAACCGTTGTTTTGTTGGAATTAGTCGGGATGCGGCCCAGGGATTTGTTCAAAGTTACCTAAAGGATTTGTTTACAACTTTCGAGGAAAATCGTTATGAAATCCCCAATCAAAGACATATCCATGTAACATGGTATCTGCTTGTAAAGCAGATAGTGGTTTACGAGTTGTTTAGTTAGGTTTAGTTTATGTGCCAGAGCAAAGACATAAAATGTCAAAAACGCCGAATACAAGTATACAAAGGATAGGTACGGAACTGTGACTAGTACTAAGGAGTACAAGTATACAAAGGATAGGGAACTGTGACTAGTACTAAGGAGTGGTAGAAGTTAGCTAACGATCATTTACAAGGTAATTTTTATATACTCCGGTACCACGATCTAGCGATCTTTAATTGAATTCAGAGTTCGATCCGATAATCAATAGATCCGCTAGCAGCGCATTAAAAATCGCGCTTAGAAATTCGAAGGTGTTTTTCGATGTTCGAGCCCTTAGGGAAAACGAACCGTTCAACGTACAGCGTTGCGGGTGGTTTTAATCAATTCTTTGGGATCATATTTATCATTGACAAGCAAAAAATCATTACTGTTACCTTGAAAGTTTTTGAGATCTCGATTTTTGAATGTTTAGCCCTTTTATGCTACCCTTTAGGGTTGACACAAATTGATGCCGAGCTTCTAGGATCATCTAGACCTCAAATGCGATTTTTAAAGTTTCATGAAGTTTGGTCTATCAATTTTGGAAAAAAGCCCCGGAAGGCGGACGGACGCATTTTTTAATTCGATTTTCAGATTCTACAAATCTTGAAACGTAAAATTTTTCAGCCAAAAAATTTTCAGGGGGGTTAAAACAATTGTTTTTTTTTTTTTCAACCCTAAAGCAGGGGTTTTTTTTTTTAAAATTTTTGGGGGGGGTTAGAAAAATTTATTTTTTTTTTTTTTTTGAACGAATTCGAATTACAAAGGTTTATTACTGAATATAATAAGACCTAATCAAATTGAAAAAAATAAAAAAAATAAAAATACATACACTGGTCAAGGATGTGCCAGTATCAACGGCATTAATTTTGATCAACCCTAAAGAATAGTAATGAAGGGCTGAAATATTAAAATCCAGATCTTTAAAACTTTGAAGATAACAGCAATGTTTTTAAGGGTCTCTTTTATAAACCTACATCATCCCGAAGATTCGAATGAGAACACTCAGGTCTTTGTACGTACACCCGTATGCTGTTCCTGAGGGCTAGAACTTTGGCATGTTGGCAGAAAAAAAATCAACAACATGGGAGCAAATTTTTTTTTTTTTTTTTTTTTTATCTTGCTTCTTCTAATTTAGATGCGTTTGACCATTGACACTAAACAATATGATCAACATTTTAACACTATATTACAGAACTCTTATCAAAATTGATCAGGTTTTCTGGTCAGAAAGTTATTTTTTCATGCACTGAAACTCTGCAAATGTTTTTAAAATAAGTTCTTCGCAATAATTTACAAAGTTGGGGTCTGCAGTAGAGTTGTTTTCATTTTAGTGTTATAAGAATTTAAAACAGAACTTCCTCTGCGTTTTGCTCGATTTTTTGTTGTGAAACCAGAAATATTCAAATTCAGATTTTTAGTTAAATTTTGATCAATATAAATATGAAGGGTCTCGAGAAATAATGATCACAGTCACTTCTTCATAAATCTGCAAAATTCAAATTTTAAACTTTCAAGTTTAAAATTTTGGTTTAGTGTAAATAATTCTCAACTCCAAATAGTAATTTCATTGATAAAACAAATTTTTGTGAAGAAACAAAAATCAAAATGTTTTACGAAACATGAAGAGAGTGGGAAAAACGGATTTTTTTTTTTTTTTTTTCTTTTTTTTTCAAGAAAACTGCTGGACCTTGATCTTTCTTTCACCTTAAACTTCATCAACAAGCGAGCTTTTTAGGACTGTTTTCCTTTTTTAGCCGTCAGCGCATGGACTCTGATTGTTGCTTTGCAACACCTAAAATCTTTCCCTCTGTATTTTGACGCTAACCTTTATCATTCTTTCCCGAGGCGATACATGCTTCGAATCGTTTCTTTAAGACCTGCAAGATGGCTCCACTATGCCATTTCGGACCAAAAATTGACTCTGATCGTTCTTTCCCGTGACCCTTCATATTTTAGTGTTATTTTTCATCTGTGAAAAGGTCAGCAGTTTTATGACACAGACGCGTGCCTATGTTTAACGATACAGCAGTTTTTTTTAACCTAATACTCAATAAGTTACTTATCATTTTTGGTTGACACTTGCTGTCCACAAGGTCGACGGTCCAGGATTTCTTTGTGATAACGACGTTCCTCGACCACCTCCCTTGGTTGAACCAGATGATACGCAAGTTTGAGTCTCCGAGAGAGAAAGAAGAAACAACGAGAGATCCGTCCAAAGTTCCGTTCGACAAAGACGATTACGCCGGTGATCCGTCCGCTGAGCAACCAGATGCGAAAGCATCCCGAGCTCCCACCACCCTGCTATCGTGTCTGGCGTTTTTCATTAGTTTATTTACAATTAATTTCATATCGGAAATTAGAAGGTAAAATAAATTGAAAAAACTTATATTCATACCTAACTTTTTTCACACAAATCGATGTGAATCACAAATGCATCAATAAATGAGAACTACAATTGGTTTATTTTTACCAATTATGAACGAATTCAAACAGGCAAAGCTTAAACTTCCAGCCGCAGCAGGGAGTGTAGCTGTAGGAATGTGGAGAGCAGAATATGTTACATCTTATCAAAGCATTTTTGGGACGTCCCTCTGAAGCTAAGCTTCGTCAATTGAGAAACGACCTATTGATACAGATTTAGGAGGTGTGGGGAACAACCCGAACACGAGAAATAAACGTCTGCCAAGTTGGGTGGGCGGTATAGAATTAGTTTAACCCTCAATGTGCGGACCCTATGTTTGAGCACTCAACATAGGTGTCTGTCAGAGGACAGGAGTGTCTGTCAGACACCTAGTACCAAAATCTCTCATATAATGCGGGGTTTCCAGGAATTTGGTAACAGTGTGAACAGAAGACTGTTTAGTAGAATGTATTTATTCATTTTAAAATGTTTCGTGCATTGAAACTTTGAAACAAACAATAAAACTCTTGAATGAAACCATAAAATATGCAGCTGTAGTAGATACCTACCGACATTGCCAATTGTCGCGATTCAATGTAAAATAATTAATGGATATAATCCCTCAAATATAAGCATGATCAAACTATTTTATATCAGAAACAAGTTTTGGAAAATTTGAAACAATCAAATTGTTGTAAAAAAAAAAAAAAAAAAAAAAAAAAAAAAAAAAAAAATTAGCTATTTTTTCAGACATTGGATGCAAATTTTCAATATCGTCCAAATCCTCCCAGTCAAAATCAGGAGACTTGTCGGTTTCACCATCACTGTGAACTGGTGGATTTACAACTTTTTTTATTTTTATCACGTTCAGACTGGGATACATCATCAAAAACAAAACTATCTTATGAGTCAGAATTTTGCAATAGGAGGGATGAAACTTGCTCTTCAAAATCGGGATCAGCCGTTGATAACCTGTCCCCTCCCCTCGTACTATCACTAGTAATAGTATTTGGGTCCTGGGATATTGAGGGAGATCACGGTGACTAAAAAATACGACTAAAAAATACCACTAAAAGGATTCGACTAGGCATATAGGGCCGTGTCTAGGGCGTGTCTGAATAACACATTACTGTTGCTTATTGGCGGACCTGTGTCAAGAGGACACTGCAGGTAGCAGGAAAACCGACACAACACTCACCTTGTGACATCTGTCATGATACTAACCACTCCCTCTAGTTCAACAGGACCCAAAGAGAAGGTATTAGGAGGATGGGGTTCAGAAGCCACTCCAATATTGCCAACTGACAAACATGAAATTTGGCAAGTGTCTGACAGACACGGTCCACCCATTAAGGGTTAAGAACAAAGTACAAGTAAAAGTTATAAGAAATTAATGTTTGCGCATGCGCACAGACTGCTATTAGTCCAATGGTAATGACATTTATAGGGAAACGTCTAGGAGCTAAACCGCACAACCTTGAGAATTTCATAAAAATCGGTCCATTAGTCTCGGAGCTCTGGCCTGTGTCAATCGATAATAATTTCGAGCATGCACAATGATTATTACTCTACTGAGAGTAGAGCATGCATGTGCATGTGCATGTATACATGTTGTGTGTGTGTTATGCATCTCTCTGATTATTATTTGTTGAGAATATATACCTAAACTTACCGAGTTTGAAATAAATTGGACCAACATATGATGGGAAATCAACGTTATGAGAAATCGACGTTTGCGCATGCGCAAAGGCTACTGTTGATTCGGCGGCATTGAGAATGATTGGGGACCGTCTAGGTAATTGACGTTTTCAATCTGTTGCGTTCTAAAAATAATACTAGTTAGTTAGCCGATATTTTTAGTGGTCATCTGACATTCGAACATATTCCCTACTGAACCTCAGTGGCGTAGTTTGAGGAGGGGCAGGGTGGGCAGAGCCCCTCCATAAATTATAGAGGATGCAGAATTTTGTTGTATGGATATAAAAATTAATAATTTTACGCTTCCAACTTCAGTACCTAACACCTTCAATTAAAGAACGTAATTAGTAACAACTACTATTTTTATTATACGATTCTGGTTGCCAAGCGGTCTTGAGTACCTAGCTCTTAATACAGACATTTTTATTAGGTTCGTTTGTGTAGGGACAAAATGGCTTGGATATTGTATAGCCCCACGGAGCATAGTAAAATCACCTAGTCAACGAAACGGAAATGTGGATACTACAAACTGAAATCAAGTCGTTCCCCACTACCTTCTGGGGCGAGCCCATATATGCGATTTTTCCCTAGAAAAATATCCATTGTTCAGTATCCACCAATTCCCCTATGAACTTCCCCTACTTTTCACTGCCTACTTGATCAAGCTTGGTTGTTCGTTTCAAAACCGTTTCCCGTTGTATTATACCATTAATTTACGAATAAACTCCCAGTTAAAATGAAGCAAGAATACAATAAATAGAAGCCTGCAGTGGTGATTGAAATATAATCTATACCTAGGTAGGTTTATGAATATGAAAGCGTCCGTGATTTCAGATCATTACGAAAAGCCATTGAGCACCTAACTACTTATATGAACGTTTGGCAGTTTTCGTATACTCAGCAACAAGCACTAGAAATGAATAGCAAAACTATAAAATAAAATGAAATCCTCGACTGTTGCCCCTCTATAGGAAATGGCTTAGCTACGCCACTGCTGAACCTGTATGGTAAATTCACGTCTTATCGTATCTTGATGTGAAATTCTATGGATCCTCCTTTTCTTGAAAGATTCTTTTGGTGAAGACGCTACCAAATCATTTTTCGATCGAAGGCTTCTACGTTCTCATGATCGTTGATTTGTATTCCCCGAGATGTACGCAACTTCCGATTCTTCACGTTTCGCAATCGGATCACTACAGCGAGCTGTTTCTACCGCGGATTTGATGTATGAGCGGTCGCAACCCACAATTAAAACCTTCGCTCCGGTATCTGAGGCCGAAATCTTGGCAAAAACCCTTCGGTTCTCATGGTACATAGGGAGCCAAGTGCTGGGATACCAAAGAACACGATTTTCTGAAACAACAGATTTATAAAGCTACCGGCCTACTTATGAAGGCCGCTGATTCCAATTTCTCGTAATCTTTGTGAAGTAACCGAGATAATAATCATATTGACCATACCGTACTTGGGTAGAGACACGGAATGAGATGAGAGAGGGTGATGAATGAAATGATTGTTGTATTAATACAGACTAATTACAAACATCATTGTATTTATGAACGATAAGGTAAATTTATTGACGTTATTCACAGTAGTTTCAACAGTGAATCATATCAACAGATATAAGAACATCAAGCGATATCATTATGAGCCCAAGAAGCCCATATAGATCCAATGTCTATCTGTGGACAGACTTTAACTCTTGAGAACAGCTAAAAAGCTGAAATGTAATAATTGTTGTTATCTATGAATGAATAATAAATTAACAGTAAATTGAATAGGGCACATCATAATAAAATAGTAAATGGCGAAGGAATGCGAATATTTTGAGGCACAAGAAGAGAATTAATATTCCAAATCGACTTTATGAGGAAATTTTATGAAATCTGTTCATAAAAATTAAAAAAAAATTACTTAAATCAAATTAATTATTTCATTTTTAGTAAATTTTTATTGAACATCCAAGCGATTATTCCTCTGACTCGAAATTTATGCCCCCGTGAATTAAATGTACAATTGGTTGATTTCACCAGTTTCTACTGGGTATATTTTAGTAAGTACATTTCCAATAACTGAATCTAGAATATATTATGAGAAAAAATGAATAAATTAATTCATTCCGTTAACTTTTCCAAATGCCTAGGTACTCATCCATAATAATGCGAGTATACAAAACTTTTTCGATAGAAAATTCGTCACATTTTGTACGCAGCGGTTTTGGACGTTCAAATTTACAGAATACAAATTGATGCCTTCTAAATTTATTTGTGCATTGGACGATTTTCTCTCTCCTTCCGATGCGTTCTCCATTACGCAGAAAAAGGAATATAAATAAAAAATAAATAAGAAAATGAAAAACAAAAACAGGCTGTTCAAGGAAAGTCGAAATCTTAACACAAAGTTTTGAGTACATCACGAAATAGGAATTATGGATGTGATGAGTGCACCTATACAAAAACAAGCTTAAATGAACAGATAAATAACAAAATTTCCTTAATACTCGTAACTAGTGAGATAGTCTTTTGGGTTAACTGGTAGTGTAATCCAAAGTAGGTGTAAGCCACTACCGGTTTACCTACTCAGCACCAATTTGAACAGTAACTGATTTATAATAATATGACTATGAAAGATGTATGCATTAGATAAACCCAATTACAAGTATATAGGTACATTACGAATATGGTGACAAGACGAAAAATAATTAGTATTCACACATAAGTCACTATAATAATTGAATTCGTCATGATGGGCCGGTATTTTTCGATTTTGTCTGTCCATTTACTTCAACCGTCCATTACCTCATCCCCCATTATGTTATTTACTTGCTAGCGGTGATATTTTAAAGGATATTTACATTCCTTGTGGGTTTACCTTTAGATTCTAAAGCTCGTGATACGTATTATACCACTTATAAATAATATTTCCGGGGTTAAGCGATCAAAAGAATGGCTGACTTTTTTTTTCGGATCGTGACGAGTTAGGCAAAGTTCCGTATTGGATTTCTCGTTATTCATCATCACCGTTCAAGATTCATATCTCGGAGGATTCGATTAGAGCCCAATCAAAATATACCTACCTTCACGTTACGATGGATCTCTTAAATTATATTCAGAAGGTGAGGTAGTTGTTGGTGAATGAAGCTAACATTTTGTGAATCCTACGTATAGTTTCTCAATATTATGATTCTTTTTGCTCCCGAGTCTACCTATAGGTAGCGGAAGCATTGTTTTCACTTTCGGGAAAAAAATTTTGGTCCATAATACAAATTTCCACTTGCATTTTGCGTTCTAGGACATTTTGAACAACTTTGGTTCCGTGTCTGTCTGTCTATGTGAATTTGTGTGTCTGTCGTATGAATGCAATCCTTGTTACAAACTTATTTACCACTGTTTTCATCCGATTTGGATGATATTTTAAGGGAATGTGCGGGATTAGACGGTACCCTATCAGTTTCATCGTTCCTGACTCAATACTTCACTCTACGCATGCGCACACGAAAATGCAACAAAGCATTATTTTTTCACGCCCTAGTCATCCGATCATAGTTGAATCGAATTCAGATTATAGTTGTGAGATGGCGATTTCGTCATCCCATATCAATTTAACATGATTGTATCATTAATAGCTACTACGCATGCGCCAATGTGAAATCCTTGTAACGACCTTCATTTCCACAGTCTTCATCCGATTTTGATGACATTCAGGGAATGCGTGGGTTAGGTTATAGAAGGTCTCATATTAGTTTTATTGATGCCAAAACAATACTTCACCCTGCGCATGCGCAATCGTAAATTTCATTATGCTCTATTTTTTCGTTGAACGACAATTCAACCAAGCATAATTTTCTCACTCCCTAGTCATTCGATTTTGCTAAAATTAGGATGATAGTTGGGAGAAGACGATTTGGTTACCCCATGTAAATTTCAAGATGATTATGTCATTAATAGCTACTACGCATGAGCCAATGAAAAATTCATGAAACGACCTCAAATTCCACAGTTTTTAACCGAGTTTGATGAAATTGTCGTTCAATGGTAGATTGTGGGTTAGGTTGTAGCTGGTCCCGTACCTATTTCATTATCCTCAACTCATCAGTTCATTCTGTGCACGTACAAACGTAAATTACATTGAGTACCATTTTTCGATTCTTAATTCACCAGTTATGACGTTTCACGCTACTTCTTGATGTACTATTTTTCGCTATGCAATTTTTCAAGATCATTTAAAACCTTTCAATGATCTATACATTCATGATACGTAAACGCCGACTTGGAAACGCCACATCCAACTTGGCAGTTTTTTTTTTTTTTTTTTTTTACTTGTGTTTGTTACATATATTGTCCGGTTTGCTACGAGTATATCATACAGTTAATTATTTGCTGATATTACGATAACATGGATAGTAAGTAGTTATTAAATTTGTAAATTTATACGAGAATTTTTCAAAGAATTGTGCAAACTTATTGAGCATCCGATTATTTGCAGTTCTTATAATTATGTACGGGAATCTTCTTCTAGGATTTTTCCCTATCACCCGGCTCTTTCCTCGTCGTACAGTGGACATTCCTGGGTAATGTGTATCATGTCTTATTCGGCATACCTACCGACAGTGTTCACTATTGGGTATATTGACAACACTCATATCCTAAACAGACTCCTATCTGATTGGCCTCAACCGTATAATTTTGAAACAATAATGAGGTAGGAAAGATAATTTTCGAAAGCGAATTAGCCCATGAATTGCATAGGCTGATGCAGATAACTAAGAAAAAACGTTTGCCAAGTTGATTTGGCATTATAGCTCCCACATCTATTGCAACATGGATGTAGGTAGGTATAGAATTAGTTGATGAACAAAGTACAAATCGAAATGATTCATAAGTCGGCGTTATAAGAAATTAATGTTTGCGTATGCGCAAAGACTATTATTAATCCAACGGCAATGAAATTCATAGGGGACCGTCTAGAAGCTATGCCACACAATCCCTGAAAATTTCATCAAAATCGTTCTATTAGACTCGGAGTTGTGCCTGTGTCAATCGATATTAGTTTCGCTCATGCGCAATGGTTATTACTCTACCAATCGCGATATAATTCATAGGATATTTATCAAAAACATATACCCAATCACTTACCGAGTTTGAAATAAATTGGACCAACATATGATGAGAAATCGACGTTATGAGAAATTCACATTTGCGCAAGCGCAAAGGTTACTGTTGATTCGACGGCATTGAGAATGATAGGGCACCGTATAGGAGCTAATCTGCACAATCCCTGAAAATTTAATCAGAATCGGACTGAAACCTGGTATAGTTGTGGGCGTCACAAAGGCTTACCACAAACAGACAGTCAGAAAGACACCGAACCAAAATTAATCAGCAAGCTCTGAAACGCAAAAAGCAAGTCGAAATTTTGATTATGGAGGACAACAATTGTTTCGACTTGAATAACGAACACATAGCTTCCTTCGGTAGTGAGGAAGCAAAATAAAAACTCAACATTTGCCGCTGATCGTCTGAACTCGACCACATACTCATTGAATGAAACTAATAAGGTGTGCGTTATTTCACTACCAAAACAACTCGTACCTACTCGAAGATTCAAGTTGCCAAAGGATAAACATTTTTCAACAATATATGAAAACCATTGGTGATTTAAAGCAGGATTAGTAATTGAAATGCACCAGTTGAAACGCCTGGAGCACGCCTTCCATTCAGGCCTGGAATACTAGGTACTATGGATAATACTATTATGGGTAGAATATGTTTATAGGGTCAGTTATGGCAGCTCGAAAAAGTATTATTTTCAAATAGGTATGTGATGATTAGATGATATTATTTTTAAGTTTAGAAATGACCACACATGATTTTGAGAACACAAAAACAGAAATTTTTTACTTTATAACATTTGATTTAACAAAATATGTTTCTTGTTGTGAACACCGAAGAAATTCTTTTCTAAAACTTCCCCTCAAACTGACTACTTCCCCTCAAACTGACTACAGTACGGGACCAACACCAAATAGGTAACTTGAAGAAAGCTTGATGCTTATTGCTTGGTAATTTTTTTTGTTAGAATGTATGCCATCATGTTGTCAGTTTGTAAATACCGAATTTTGATGAAATACCGAATTATCTCTGATGAAATGATATTCTAGTTATGTCAAAGCGTTTTGTTCGTGAGTGTTGGGTCGGATTTTTGACGAGTTGTTGAGTTCCTTGGTTATCGTTGTAGATCACCACTATTTTCGGGCACAATGGAGATCTCACAGTTCCAACCAGGTTTTTCAATGACAAGGCCTCCTTCGTCGCTTCCGTTATCAACATATACTCAGCTTCCACGGTTGACAGGCTGTTCTTTAATCTCCCATGTGATTGCTGACTTCGTGAAATCGAGTTTGTTATAATTCTTGCGGCTTAGAAATGGACTAGTGAAGCATAAGTAGGAGATTTATTTACCTTTTCTCATTAATTTTCAGTTGATGGGAGTACCGAAGTCAGTGTTGATATACATGGATCTCAGGGACTTGTAAAGTGGCGATGTTTTATTTTGTTGCAATAATTTTCTCTTGGCATACATGTAAATAGGCATATTGATGACAAAAGTCATCGTTTCGTCTGATCATCACGGAATTCGGTTACGAAGGGAACCGCGAGTCTAATTTCTTCTTACAGCGCTGAAATTTGAAATGAATCTCCTTTGAGATTTCTTCAATACAATTATAATGTATGAATGGGCTCGGATCAGCTGAGGGGCCTCTTAGGATATTTTTTTTTTCCTGTTCCCACTTACGGTGCTCAAAAGCTGTTTTGTAACACCTAGCAAACAATTGCTAGTGTACCTACTGAAATAAATTAATTGTAAATAACGTGCAAAGAACAAACATAGTTTCAAAACAATATGCTGTGTATGCAACCCTTCTACTTGATGAGAAGATGACTTAGTAATAGATTGTTTCGTTCCTCAAATTGACTAAACAGCGTAAAATTATGGGGTCCTGGTGATGTAACACATTGAACCCATTTGCGAAGCCATGAGTTTCAATAATAAGGATACTATAAACGGGGTTTAAGAATTACGGGCCAGTGTTCTACGTGGAAGGGCTTCTTAATCAATGTGGGTCAGGAGGACCAAAATAGCCTAAGCAATCGCTCATCATAGGTTAGTCAAGGAATTGATTTCTAAATACCATAGTGTGACAAAGAACCGTTGCTTTTATTTGAATATGAAACCAAAACCACCCACCTCTATGGACTGATTAAGTTACATAAGCCAGACCGGAAAAATGGACCAGTCGTAAGTTGAAAGGGAACTGGGTGTGGGAGAGTGGCTGAACTGGCATTACGCTTGTTTCAATCATGGGTCACTTTTGAGGCAAAATGTTCAATCAAAAACAGGGAAGATTTTATACAGAAACTAAAGGGTACACCCTTAATTTCATGAAAACATACTTTAATATCAGTAGATGTCAACAGTTTATTTCCGCCAATTCCCATTCAAAAACTAAAGCAGATACTGGAAAGACTAATTTTTTCAAGAGTTACTGTCAAAATCAAAGCAGAGTTTCTTTTGAAGGTAGTTTTTCTTTGCGTGGACTGGAGTTATTTCCAGTTTGATGGTAACCTGTACAGACAAAACAAAGGCTTAGATATTGGCTCGCCACTTTCTCCTTTCTATATCTATATGAACTATTTGGAAGAGTCTATCATTTTCTCCAAGAATAATAACATTGCTAAATGCATCCAGTTTTATGTGAGGTATGTAGATGTCACATTTTTAATTTTTAAAGGTTCACCAAGACAAATTTACAGCTTTTTAATGTTCATTAATTCAATTGTCCCAGACGTTAGATTCACTCATGAAATGGAAAAAGATGGTAAGCTTAACTTTCTTGATCTAACTATCAACCTAAATTCCAACAGCCAAGTAGAATTTAACATTTATAGGAAAGACTCTTTCTCAAATGGCGTAATACCAAAGAGCTCTAATTACCCATGGACATACAAAGTCTTTAGGTCAATGGTTAGTAGATTGAAGACAGTCCCACTGTCAAAAAATGAATACGACCAAGAATTACTTGTTATAAAAACAATTGCTAAAAATAATGGTTACCAATGTAAGTAAGTAGTTTAATTGATCAGCTAATTGCAACATATGACAAAAAACATATTCATAGAGTTTCCCAAGGAAATTTGATGCCAGATAAAGACAACTTGAAATTCAGGGGAGTGGTATACTTGAATAAGTCATCATTACAAATAATAATAAAACAGCTCAAGTCTATAGGAATCACACCTACTTTTTACACCAATCAAACCATTTCAAAACTGAATTTGGCCTTAACATACTGTACTAAATTCTTACGATTTGGTCTCCAAAATTAAGGTGAATGTCGTTTACTGTCCATTAAGTTGAAAGGAGATTGAATCCCATTGGTCAAGAGAACATTCAGACAGAGAGACATTCAGATGCCTCCAGATGCTAAACTCGCATCTTTAGACGTGGTTAGTCTATTCACCAATATCGATGTAGCTAGCTGCAAAGATGTGTTTTGCAGGCTGATTGACGCGTCTAAACTTAATATTTTCGAAAAAGATGAATTGTTTAATTTAATTTCTGTCTGTATGGAACAAAATTGCTTTTTATTTGAGGGAAAATGTTAATGTTGTTATTATTGGCTATGGGTTCTCCGTTATTTCCTTTGCTTGCAGATATGTATGGTATAGATATCTTAATATTTTTAATCTATGGGAGGACACAGAAAGACAACTAAATTCTTTTCACGAAAAAATCAATGAGTTAGATCCCTTTATTAAATTCACTCTTGAATTCGACGGGAATAAACTGAATTTTCCTGATCTGTCCATCTCTTTCGTAAACGATAAGCATGATTTTTCAATTTATAGAAAAGATTAATATCGCGATAGAACGATCCATAGTACTTCAAATCACCTTTCAGTCCAAAAGTATGGAGCTTTCCATAGTATGAGCAACTGAGCACTATCACAGAATTTCCGAGGTTGCATGATATCTTTGGATTCGTCTTGTTGAGACCTACCAATGAATATCTTTCGATCGTCTATGCCCTTTATTACGTCCTTAATGAACTACTCAGTTATCTACCTAAGAGAATTTTTTCTCGGTTTTTTAATTCTTCAATTAAAACGCCTAGGTACATAATTATATTACGAGCACGGATAAGCGGCCGGATTTATTGGCGTTCATATCGCTTCGGCCCCTTTTGTGAGGATCACCCATATGCTTTGTGACCCCATATATAGCATAACCCGCTCGCAATCTGCAAATAAAGCGTATCTTTTTTAAATAACTATTTTTGGACTCGAGGGATTACTGGTTCTATACTTTTGTAGTAAGTCCCTGTTTGATTTGATTCAAATCGCATAAACTTTTTGAGCGCCAATGTTCAATCATTTCCAGAAAACACAAATAACTTGTAACGAGTTGTAATGGTTAGGGGCGATCCCTTCTCGTTGATTTTTTACATTCGCACGATTTGTGGAAACAACAAAATAAAAAGTACATTTAATGATCGTGTTGGATTGGAAGGGATTTCCCACAGGAACGTCATCCCTTCGGACGAGGGTTGATGGAAGGGGGTGAGCGAAGGCCGCCCCACCGCCACTTTACTCGCAAGATTCTCCTATATAACGCACCCCAGCTGAACACCCATCATCGTTCTACTCACGAATCCCAAACAACCATCATGAACTCCTTCTTGGTAAGTTTTGAAAACGTATTCTATCAAGTTCAGTTGGTACATACAAAACATTTAATAGTTTTAATGGCAAAATTGCAAGCTGAATTATTAGCTATAAATTGTAAGCTAGATTATAATTACTACCACCGTATCTCATCAATTTCGAATATATAGTAGGTATATTTTTTCTCGAATATCTCTAATAAACGGTAATTTTCCAATGTTCCATTTGGATACAAAATTTCAAAAATATCTTGTGGTCTTTTCTATTAACTTGCGTCTGCGGCGCACCCCGCGATGTAGGTATTGATTTTGTAATAGATCAGAATTGTATAAATTGATGGGATGGATGCTCACAGGCTCGCATCCCAAGAATGCATAGCACAAAGTAATCAATCCCTTAGTAAATACAAATTTTACATTTTTTAGCCGTTATTAGTAATTTTTAGTGATTTTTGAGCATATTTTTTGATATTTGACAAATTTCATGTCCTCAAAAAGTGCTGGCCAACGAACTCATCCTTTCGTTTGGAGAGCTTGATTTTTTGGCGCAAGAAAGGAATGTTTACCTCAATCCTGAGGAGAGCTATCGTCTGGAATGAAACATATATAAATACATTCAATATGCATATGAAAAAATGGATATCAATGAAGAAAATCTTCAAAAATTTTTATTTTAAAATTTTCCGAGCAATTGCTATAGTTTCATTTTCTACGAAAATTCGCTAAAACTCAGATTAGTTTGAAATATAGATTTGTATCCAGTTGAGACTAATAAGAACTGTAGGTAGGTACCTATGTACCTGCAAACATCGTTTCATTCATATTTAGTATGTGTATTCACACTAAAAACTAATCAAAAACATAACCTTCGTTTGTACAATGGACACAAGGAGACCATCTATTTTGTCCAGCTAATCTGAATAGGTACTATTAAGTAATTTACATTTCAAACTGCTTTCAAGCAGTGACGTAGACGCAAGTTGATAGTGGCGACAATCTTCTAGAAAGTACCCAGATGCAATTGGTAACAATAATTGTCCCAACACTAATCCCAATATTCAAGCAATATTTCCTTCGTACTATTTTTAAAGGAAAATAGATTCCATTCTAAAACATCATTGACTCCACCCGCGCTCTCCTGCAATGAGCAATTTTATGAGTCTTCAATGATTCCTGCACTGGTGACGTCACACTGAGCAGCGCGGTTCCGCCCAGGCAGGAGGTGTGATTTGATGTTTCCAGTTTGCGAAACTATTCATCGAAACTTCTTTTGATAATCCTCTTGAATTCACAAATAGTTAAAGTACCTTTTTTGCAGCCATGAATTTTACGGAACTCCAACATTTTTCAAGTTCAAGTTACAACCCTCTTGCAAGGAGAGATGTTGCAGTTAAGACTTGCTTCCAAAATATTGTTGGATTTTTATTGATTATAATTTTTTTTATTGATAACCACTTCTAAATAAAAGAGTGTTGTCCAGAAAAATTGATAAGTTTACGTATCACTAGTACTCTGATACAATAAACATCTTCAAGACATTATTGGGTAGACATTTTGCACGATGTTTTTGCTTTCTTTTATCTCTATTCTAGAGCGTAAATCAACTAGAAACTCATTTTCCAAAAATATTTTTTGAAGGTATTCACATTATGGTTACTTTAGCGTTGTCCGTCTCTTTATATGACTACTTACATTCCCTTAAAAAACAAACATTCTAAAAGACCTTCCAGGAAGATTTCTAAATGGGCGAAACCATTAAAAAGGAATGATAACGTGATTGCGAATGTGATTGAACAATAAGTTGATTTAATAGGGGAAATAGTATCGAAAATAAACTTTCAAATCTCGACGATGGATACTTTCATGCTCTGTTTTCCCGGGGTATAGTGAAGAATTGATAAGTTGAAGTATCCACGGGAGCAGTTGGTACTCACGTAAATATGAAAACCGAACCTAGGTACTGAGCAACTCCTCAACGCGAATTATTTGGAATGTTACAACTTTTGCAATTGGTTAGGTAAATATTATATTCCTACATTCGAATTAATAGTGTGACCAATAAAAAACGCAGACAATTATTACATAAAGATTTATTAAGTATTTCTGAATCACATAACCCTTCTACGTAAGTAACTCAGCCACTAATTAATCGCAATTCATTGGTACATTATAATATGCATTGCGCATTAATATGAAGAAGCGTGCTTCACATTTCCATTTTTACTGATAAACTAAAATAAGGAGGACTACAATTTATTATACTACCACAATTTATCAGGGTTTCTATTAACGTTTTTCAGTTCTGAGCTACCCGAACTGATTTAGCTTTGCTTCGATCTGTAAAACAAGAAATTGTGTTATCTTGCTAACTTCAAAATTTTGAGCTCCCCGACTTCCCAGCGAAATACCCTTTGCCTCTACCCGCCTTCCCTTTCATAAGGATAAATATACTTGTTGGCTTCCTCTCAGTAAGTTGTGTTTAAATTTCAAACTCGAAATTTATACATGTTTTTTGCGTCTCAGAGCTTGCTGATCAATTTGGGTTCCGTGTCTACCTGAAGTCTGTCCGTCTGTGTTTCTGTGCCTATTCCTTGCCCCCCTTACTGCTGTACTAAGTTTAAGTCCGATTTTGGTGAAATTTTTGTACAAATTTCCTTCTCATCAGATCAATTGTGGCGGATCAATCTTGCGCTTTCCCTATTAAGTACATTCCTTACAATCTATCGGTCCAATTTAGTTCCAACATGTCGGCGGGAGGAAGAGACAGGTTTCAGGATTGTGTTTGATGGAGTAATAACTATTGCATCCCAATAACAGGCTCCGATTAACAAAACTTTCTGGTATCCTGCGGGTTAACCGCAAGAACCCTATCGATTCCATTGTCGTCAAATGAATAGTAACACTTGCACATGCACCTTATTAAATTATAGCTCTACTTCACTTATCAGTATGTGTATAGATAATATCTGACCACACGCTAATACACATAATATCTGTATACGTTCTAATGTTATATTGCTGCTCTATTTTGTTCTTT
Organism: Adelphocoris suturalis; assembly: GCA_030762985.1. Taxonomy (NCBI): domain Eukaryota; kingdom Metazoa; phylum Arthropoda; class Insecta; order Hemiptera; family Miridae; genus Adelphocoris; species Adelphocoris suturalis. The sequence goes on from CM061048.1 coordinate 32,428,175, forward strand.
ATTTAAATCCATACGACCATATTACAATAAGTGAAGAAGCTAATCGACACACCCAAATTTCCACACTTTTTTTTAACCAATGTGCCTAATACTTGACTATTAAGACTTCGACGCTGAACTGGTCTTAACAACATTTCAACCCATTTTCGGGCCAACCACATGAGTCTATGCCAAAAAACTAATTAATTTTATAGGCATAATAGCCATTAGAAAATAATTGAAATTTCTTCGGGACCATTTCATTTCATTTATTTGGCAAATTCAAAAACATCCACATTACAAAAATTAATACACATCTTTCTATGAATAAATAGGTAATAATTTGAAAACAAATAAATATAAACTTTGCCCACTAGAAGAATAAGTTCAAAAGAACTTGTGCTCTTCAGTGGAGTTGCTGAGCCCTACAACAAGCGAATATAAAGTAAAATGGAAAGTATTGGAGTCGATTGGAGAGTATTGAATAAATAAATCTCGCAAACTTTTTTATTGCAGTGAAATTCAGATTTTATAGGTAGGTACCAATAGTTCCATAACAGGATCAAATCTAATATCTAAGCCACTACTATTAGTAGTTCGTTGACTAGTACTTGCTCAGAACTGTGATAAACACTAGTAACATTTTGAAAGGATGAAATATTTTTATGATGATTCAATTCAGTTGCCCTTCTTTGTTGGTCCTTGTTAACATTAACGTGCCTCAATATACCACACGCTCCAATTCCCTGTTTTGTGTCCCATTTTCCGCCGTAAATTACCTATACAATCGTCCCCTCTGTCGCCTACCTCATTAAACCAATGCTTTTCTAAGCTCTTGTCACGAAGTCGACTTTCTCAACGTCTCCCTGTCTTCTGTAAAATTCTATTTATCATCCTTTTCGTTCTAAACCTAAACCCATGTGCCACCCAACAATTTTACTTTCTCAAATTCATTGCCAAATATTTCAGTTCTCTCATTTTCAATATTGTATGTATACTAGTTCATGTCCCATATTATTTTTGTTAATATTTTATCGTAAATTATGTCCTAATGTAAAATATGTTTATCGCAAATAACTTAATCTGTATCTTTATATTATTGTGTATATAACTGTATCTGTATTATCCAATAAGTATATTACTGGACCTTTTTGTAATTGGCTCTAGCCGTGAATAAATAAATTGTTAATGGGCGTGTTGTGTGTATCTATGTTTAGTTTGTCGCCGTTTTGGTCGCTGGAGCGATGGCCGCCAGTACCACTGACGACAGGGGCAAGAGGGGTCTCCTCCTCGGAGGACCCGGAGTCTACGCGCCTGGCTACCTCGGGTCACCCGGTTTCTACGGAGCTCCCGGCGTCTTCTCCGGACGTGGTCTCATCGCCCCTGGTGTCGTCGCCCCTGGTGTCGTCGCCCCCGGAGTCGTCGCCCCCGGAGTCGTGACGCCGGACCTCGTGGCCGCCCGTGATATCGCCGCTGCCCGTGAACTCGCCGCCGCCCGTGAACTCGTCGCTGCTCGTAACCTCGTAGCCGCTCGCAACCTCTTGGCCTCCGGTCTCGTGGGTCCTTCCCTCCTCGGCTCGCCCTTCCTCGATTCCGGTCTGGTTGGCCCGACCATCCTTTAAACACCTTCGGATGATCAACTGACGCGGAGCCCATCGATTCACGCCCCAGTTTGCCTCGACATTGCAAACTTTCGTGAAACTCTGGTCATTCAACAAAATCCTAATTACTACCAACTACCAACACGACTATTTTTACTATAATATTCTACTTACTTCAATATTTCAAATATTTCTAAATAAAAATTAATTGTTTGCTACAAAACTCCATTTATCAGCATCATTTGTACTGTTCCTATACCCTTCAGTGAGAGGCTCCCGTGGACCTTAAAAATTATGTTTAGTAGTTATCTTCACGTCAATATATAAATGCGGTATATATTGTGATATAAAGCCTCGCCCAGATGTGAGGTGTATGTGGGGAAGACTTTCATAGAGGAAACGTTGCAAATTATTGCACAAAGATCTATTATTCCTTTATTAGATAGCCCTTCTATGATGATCACTGGTCCATAGGAAATTACCTATCAAACTGAGTCTATCGAGCATTCTCGAAATACAACTGATATGTTACCCCCTGGAAGAAGATAAATTAGTAAACAAAAAAATATATATACCTACCTATTAAATAAAATAAATAAGTTCAAAACACTAAATTAATAAACTAAAAATGAAATATATACTATATATATATATATATATATATATATATATATATATAGTATTCATTAGTATTATTTGTATTTTTAAGCATTTATTTTAATTTTTCCCTACCAGTCCTTTATCCCATTATCCCCGATAGTTTTTCCCACTGGGTGCTCAATAACCAGACGAACGGTTGATCATGCTCCGCCAATCAACCGGACCGGAGCCAGTGAAAAAAAGCTGAACAACAACAACAGTCTTTCATAACGCGATCACGCGAAACGTCGACAAAAACCCTGTGAGTTTGTTTTCTATTGTCTTTAATCCTACGGATTTCATTTATATATATAAACATATTCATATATATATATGTATACCCCACACACACACACACACATGTACACATATGTATATATGTGTGTGTGTGTGTGTGTGTATATATATATATATATACTTAAATTGGACACAAACTATTCACAAAGGAATTCATAAATAAATTTCAAATTTTTTTTTTTAAATCAACGTTTCGCATTTTGCGTTATCAAGACTGGGATCTGGGTGAAACTCATCTTCTTAGCAATTTGTGTCGATGTTGCTTAATGCAGTGGAGTGTCCATGATGCCGTCTCCATTATGGTCACGCTGGTAAACATCACTACTTTCCCGGAGGTACGATATGAGCAAAAAATGTGGGAAAATTTAGAGTTGAGATGGTTTAGATTTTTGATAGAAGTGTTTGAGTTAGAGATTGAAATTTAACAAGACGCCTGAAATGAATTAATTTAAAAAAAATGAGATGGCTTTTGGGGGGAATCAGCCCCTTACGTTCAGTCCAGGCGGAGTGAGGCTACCCAGGTCCCATATGCGGGCGTGTTCAGCATAATGGAGGAGAAGTGGATTTTCTTCTTGCAGACGTTTTAATACACGGACTCTGTAGCACTCATTGAAATTGAGCCCATGTAGGGCTGCATGTCGATCAACAGGCTGATCCCCCCCTCTGTTGGTTGTGGAGCGATGGTTATTCATCCGCTCATTTAATTGTGTGGCTTTGCCTACATAAAAACCATTGCATTGTGTGCAGAGCAGTTGGTATATGCACATTCTACTTTGGCAGTAAGCTGTGCCTTCAACTTTGTAGGTTAGTGGCGTATTGGGGGAGGAAATTTCGACTCCCGGTGATATAAGATCACACAGCAGGCAGCAAGGATGTTGACATCTCAGTAACCCAAGTGAATACTTTGGAATAATACAAATACTTTGGAATAATACAAAATGTCAATCTCGGAAGAACTTGTACGATTTTTATTTTCAAAAAGTAAACTAGAAATCAATTACCTAAGTAAACACAAAATCCTTAGTAACGCAAACACTTGAACGTATGTTTATATATGTTAAAGTTATTACAATCTCCCCCACTACATGGAATGCACACTACTGTCAGTAGAGGACGTAATCATTTAACCTCGTAGGTGGCCGTCGTTGTCGTTGTCTTCCTTGATTTTCTTCTGCTGGAGGACTGGGGGTATATAAGCATGTTGGGAGTTAGGACTTGTTACAGAAGTTGAGATACCAGTTGAGGATTGGGTCACACGCTGTGGAACTTGAAAATTTTAAGCCATCGGGATGTTGAATGACTGAGTCGGCCCAAAAGTGACACACTTGGGTTTGGGAACTAAGGTCGATTGATTGCTTGATGTCGCTTAATGACCCGTCTCGATGAATCGAGGGACACCAAATAATGTCGCTGTCCGAGCTTCTTTGTTACCTCCAAAACTGCCACATAGGTTTGTTATTAATAAACATTCGGGCTTGCACTCTCTCCCCCTCTTGAAACGATCGTGCCTTTGGAACAACTATTGATAAATCTTGGGACACATAGGGGTATATATAGGTAGACTATACCCTTAACGTTACTTTCTTATAACGTCCACTTATCAACTATTCAACTAATTCTATAGGTACGTCCATGTTAAAATATTAAAACATAGACGTACCTATAGAATTAGTTGAAGAGGTGGTAAGTAGACGTTATAAGAAAGTAACGTTTGCGCATGCGCACAACTGCTATTATAACAACGGCAATGAAATTTATATGGGATCGTCTAGGAGCTAACCCGCTCAATCTCTAAAAATTTCACTGACATCGGACCGAAACTTGGTATAGTTTTGGGCGTGACAAGAATATTCCACATACAGACAAACTGAAATCAGACAGACACGGAACCGACATTGATCAGTAAGCTCTGTAACGCAAAAAGTAAGTGGAAATTTTGATTTTGGGGGACACATTTTTTTCAAATTCTATCTCAAATTCTATTTTTTTTTCAAAATCTTCTCTACCTTCGGTAGTGGGGAAGAAACTTTGACTCCGCGCAACAATTAATAGTTATAATTAACATAAATTACAATTAACATAAATATATAATATGGCTTGCAATCATTACATATGGAACGAATGAATGAACTCTCATTGGATTTTTTCATGAATCAAACAATAAATATCCTTTTATTTCAAATTTGAGTTTGATGCCTAATTCCTAATATATTGTCATTTTAAAATGTCTTGTGAACTGGTTAATCGCTATCCTTTTTTCCATTTTCGCCTAGATATTGAAACAAAAAGCGCAACCACACTTTTCTTCTCTCGCAGGCGCGGAAGTAACATCTTTGGTAGGAACGTACGATATAACTAATGGAAATTAGCCGTTTTACATTCACTTGTTGAAACAATACAGTATAATTGAAACGGAAACGATGTTCGGTATTGACGCCAAGAGGGAAACTGCATCGCCGAGGGCCCCTGGAGAAGATGGCTTCACGCCGCCGTCGATGGGCGGCCGGTCGGGCTCCTCGAAATGTTCTGGTTTGATTTTATCCTCATCTAAAGGGGCGCGGTGGTCCCAGGGAGCCGAGTTTAGACTCATCTGCTGGATGAGCCACTCCCACACCCGGAGTAACGTCACCACGTAATGTATTTCTGAGGTTAAATGTGGATTATCTGCCCTGTGGAAAAAAATATATTATATAAAATCTATATAAAAATCGATTGCTGTTCGTTAGTCTCGATAAAACTCGAGAACGGCTAGACCGATTTGGCTAATTTTGGTCTTCAATTATTTGTGGAAGTCTAGAGAAGGTTTAAAAGGCTTAAATTTTTAAATCTGCCCCACAGGGGGTGTTCTAGGGGAGGAGGGGAGAATGGAGTATCTTTGTAATCACTGAACAAACTGGGGATTTGATTGATGAGTATGTTTGGATTACTCGAATTCAAGTCAAAGACTACCTACTTTTTTTCAAATTTTTCAAATCTAACTCACAATGGAGGGGGATTGGTGGGGGAGTTGAAGCATTTCGAACGTCACTGAACGAACTGGGGATCTGAGTTGTCGAATATGTTTGGAGTATTCTAACTTAAATCACAGGCTACTTGAAAATTTTCAAATCTAACCCATAGAAGAGGGTGTTTTAGGGGAAGGGAGGGGGGGGGAGAAATGGGGTATCTTTGTCATCACTGAACGAACTGGGGATCTCAGTGGGCGAATCTATCTGAATTACTTTAAGTTAGGTCACAGGCTATTTTAGTTAATGTTCAAGTCAACCTGTGCAACGCACGGGTGAACCAGCTAGTATAATATATAAATATTAAAATATCATTATTGAAAGACCCCGGTTTACGTATTGGTGTCCCCGGCTAGTGGGAGCGAGCGATGTTTCAATCCTCTCCTTCACGCCACACATCGCCACTCTCTGACCCGTCTGAGATGTGCGCGTCCCCATAAAAATACACTAAACCGCACGAGGCGTATTTTGGTTTATTATTTCCAATAATAAGCCTATGTGATCGTGTTGCAAAAAAATTTTATAACTCCCCCTCAAACTTTGTCATTTTACGTTTCAAGGTGCGTAGAATCCAAATTTGAAATGTCCGTTCGCCTTCCGCCGTCCGCCTTCCGCCGTCCGCCTTCCGCCGTCCGCCTTCCGCCGTCCGCCGTTCGCCGTCCGCCGTCCGGGCCAGAAAAAGCCTAAGAATTGACTTAAAAAACCCGTTCTTTCGCACATAGACTCCATTTGGGGTCTAGTTGGTCCTAACGTTTAACCATCCCGATCGCTTTACTCGCATAGATACTATGGGCCAAAAACGGGCGAAAAAGTGTCTTTTTCAAGGCTTTGAGTGTTAGACTTACGCACGCCTGGTCCGCTTGGCAGGGGGCCACGGTTGGTGGTGAAAGCGGTGAGCGCGGGGTGGAGTGAGAGGAGGCACCACGGCACCTTGTGGTGTCTGGGGTGACCAGGGGCGTAGCAGAGGGGTGTTGGAGAATGGATATTTATTACTTTTACGTGTTATACCCATATAATACACCGCGGCACCATGGGTTCGGCGCGGCGTTCCTTCGAGGCATGAATATATTTATGTTTTTTTCTAGGTCATATTTGTGTGTTAATACCAATGCTTTTCCTACGCATATTTAATAACATATCCTCTCGACTTTTCGTACGTACTTAGATAATGATATTATTAAGGCAATAACTATTTGAATAGATAGGAGCTCAAATCGAGAAATATAAACATGCGTATATAATTATAGAAGTATAGGTTGTGGCAACTCGAAATAGGACTCGCCGAGAAGTCTGGACGGGCCTTATGACGTACGCTAGCCAACTAAAACTACGATCATACTCAATTGAAAAAATAATAAACCTTTGTGAAATAATTTGCAGCGTTTTTCCTCTTGATGTGGCCCTCCCCACCACGCTTGTGTGCGCTTATCTTTACTCGAATTGTATAAATTACAGGGGTCTCCAACCTTGTTTACTGAAGGGCCACACTATAAAATACTTGAGAGAAGGCGGGCAAACAATTTACTAATAATATCCCCCCCCCCCCCCCAATACATTCACGAAGTTTTGTTTTAATTAAGAGGAGCACTCTTGGTGGTTATTGAGATATTCTGGGCTTAGTTTTCTAAGTAGCTATATTCCCTTATAAATCTTTGTTGTTGGATAACTCAGATCATGTCCTTTTAAGATAGTTAAAAATAATGTTCTGAACAAAACATACCAGACCTAAGTTAGACAATTATTAATAATTTTTACTTAGGCCTACATTTTTAATATAAAATGATGAGTTATTTTTAGTCCTGCTTTAGGTACAGTCGGAGTAAGCTTTCCGCCTTTACACCACCACAGTACAGTCCGTGCAAAACACTGACCATCGCTAAATGGCTGATCGCTGCTGGCTGACAGATAACTTAACGCTTATCGAGAACGGAAGGGACAAAAATAGAAACAATTACTGTACTCGTAGTTACTGGTAAAAGTGTTTTAAGGAAAATATATTTTCAAATAAAAAAAATCTTTTGTCAGTTTGTAATTTTTCCGAGGTCCGGTCAAAATCAGCTTGCGGGCCGGATGTGGCCCGCGGGCAGTAGGTTGGAGACCCCTATATATAGCATTTCCAAGTCAAATTCAACCTTTTCAAAGTCAAATTCAACCTCTTCCAACTCAAATTCAACCTTTTCCAAGCCAAATTCAACCTTTTCCAAGTCAAATTCAACTTTTTCCGCCTCAAATTCAACCTTTTCCAACTCAAATGCAACCTTTTCCAACTCAAATGCAACCTTTTCCAAAACAAATTCCACCTTTTCACCATTATTAGGGAAATGACGAAAAACACGCACAAGCCGTAAATGTAGTACCAAATCCTTGTCTGTGATTGAGGACTGGGCTGAAAACAATACTCCAAACGCAGTATGTAGGTACCTATACATAAAACAAAATCACGTTTTATTAAAAAAAGAAACCAATAAAAAATATAATTTTAAAAAATCAACATTTCTTTGAAAGAAAAACTCTTCTCTCTTCTTTACATAATTAATATTTTAAAAGTCTTAAAATTACAAATCTTATTTGTAGAAAGACAATTTTTTTTTTTTTTTTTTTTTTTTTTTTTTTTCACTTAAAAAAATGTACAGGCAGGTAGGTACTTTTGTGAAATACGAGTAGGTAGGTACTTGTAATAAATTGACAAAAAATATGACATCAGTGGAGTGGCTGTCCAACTGACGCTTGAGGGAGCAGGAGCATCATATCCATAAAATAGTTAGTACAATCTGTAGCTGTAGTTGATGACACAGCCCGTGGAATCACATCGCACAGATCATGAGTTTGGCGTGGCTCACTCAGAATACCACGAGCAGCGGTTTTTATTTTCGAGAACGCATGTTCCACCGGGTTGAGGGTAGGCGAATACGGTTTTTTGTTAATTTCTTTTTTAATAAAACATGATTTTGTTTTATGTATAGGTACCTACCTACTGCGTTTGGAGTATTGTTTTCAGCCCAGTCCCCAATCAAAGACAAGCATTTGGTACTACATTTAGGGCTTGTGCGTATTTTTCGTCATTTCCCTAATAATGGTGAAAAGGTTGAATTTGACTTGGAAAAGGTTGAATTTGACTTGGAAAAGGTTGAATTTGTTTTGGAAAAGGTTGAATTTGAGTTGGAAAAGGTTGAATTTGAGTTGGAAAAGGTTGAATTTGACTTGGAAAAGGTAGAATTTGACTTGGAAAAGGTTGAATTTGACTTGGAAAAGGTTGAATTTGACTTAGAAAAGGTTGAATTTGATTTGGAAAGAAATGCTATACAATAACGTTCGAGCGTTGTGAAAGTACCAGTCATTTCCTGGAGAGTCCATCTACCTTTCGTTCAGCGTTGGGTTGAATGCCACTTTTTTTCGCGTTCTCGAGCTGCCGCGATATGGGATATAGCCTCAACCTTTTAATCGAGGATATTCCCTGATAGCAGCTCATTTATGCGCTAGTAGGGGAAAGCGCTGTCACACCTCCCCTTGTTATTTATTGTGCGGATTTCGGTCCCGGACGCCCGGCACCAGGTGTTTAATCTGTTTCAGTGTCCCTGGCTAGTGGATTATAGCGGTTATATTTTTGCTTCCAAGACTGCAAGGCAGCGGAAGCTTTGTTTTCACTTTCGAAATGAAAAAAATATTTTTGCTCCAAAATCAAAATTTCCACTCGCATTTTGCGTTTCAGAGCCTCCTGAACAAATTTGGTTCCGTGTCCGTCTGTCTGTCTGTCTGTCACATTTCCTTGTAACAGCCATAACTTCCACAATTTTGATCCAATTTTAACCAAATTTTCAGGGATCGTGCGGGTTAAGCTCTAGATGGTCCCTTATCAACTTCATCTTGATCGAATCAACGGTAGCTTCTGGGAAGGCGCTAACGTGAATTCCTTGTGACGGTCATAACCCAGACAGGGGCCGCGAGACGGTAGGGCCGACCCGACCCTACTTAACTACGCAGATTGGTATGTGAACGTCAGAGGGCCATAAAAATGGGTGGTAATTGACATTGTGAAAATGTGTTGAGGGTTTTGGGCCTGGGAAATCTGACCATTCAGCTTCCAATTTCCCACCTTATTAATTCCCTGATGCCAGAACCGGTCGTTTCTAGTTTTCTGGAATTTAATGGTGACGTACTGTGAAGGTCACGAGGAAGCTCATGTGCCATTTCCTTGGCAGTGTATTTCTCATGCTTGGGTTGCCACACACCCTCCAGAATCAATTCTATCAGGCCGTCCATCCAATAACCGAAGTCTTGCCTATATGACATATCTTCAGACTTCAGAGGAACGTCCTAAACAATCACAGTCTCAATATCTTTCAAGGAAACAGCTTTTTTTTCTTTTTTTTGGGTTTTCATTGATAGATATCCTTGTGAAGAATAGAATGAAACCACTTGGATCGCTGTAAGTTAAATAATTCGTTCTCCCTAAGGGCGAAAACTTTAACAGGAAAAAATATCATCAACACGATCGCGATCAGAACTGGAGGCAACATTATAAAAATCGCCTTATAAACTTCGAGGATCGTATAGCTGATGTACCTAGTCAATTAATTCCAATGGAATCCTGGCTTCAAGAATTACAGTTTATTATAACATTATAACGCTCATCACCTGTAGATGGGCTAGTGAAGCGTAGGATGTTTGATTTTATCTCAATAATTTTCAGATTGTGGGTGCGTATTTCACAAATTCATACACGGGTATTAGCCCTATTTACAGCATAAAGAATCAAATATAAGTTAGGACAAGGAGCATATAAAATGTATTAAGTATATAGATTTAAAAAAAGGGAAGCATAAGGAGACAAACATGATATAACTACGTAATACAGATATGACAACAAAGACTTCATAACTTGTTATACAACAATATAAAGGATATATAGTCACTCAGGCACATCTTTTGAAAATTTCCTCCCCAACATGCGACAGATCAATATCATACCATGATGTATGAATATTTCTGGACCAATCGACATATGCAGAAATTTAAATTGGAGCGCCTTTGTAATACCTTGAAAACAATATTGCGTGATATGTAGGACCACTTATCTGCTGAGGGTCTTCTAAGACTGATTTATTTTGGAATCAATCCATTGATCATACCTAAGTCGATCTTGAACATAAGTTTAAGAACCAAAACATAGTTTCAAACTAATTCCCAGTCCATCCAACCCTTCTACACGGTAGGAATATGACTTTTATTAAAGGGTTTTCTTGGATGACATTTACCAAAAAGCGTAAAATTAGGGGGCCTTGGAGCTGCAATATGTAATATGTATTTGGGGGCGCAATATGTAGGGTTTAAATAATGTACGAGTACTACAGCCTGTGTTTAATGACGATAGGCTATTGATTTGCGTAGATGGGATTTCTACCTAAGACGTTTTAACATATTTCACTTAAAAAGCCTCTTAGCGTTCTGGAATTTCGAAGTTGACTTGTACAACTAGAGGACTCAAAATGTGCTTACTTAAGATGAGGCTGTGATGCAATGCCGTATGTTGACGTGTTGCAGACAAGCGGAGTCCCAGCAATCCAGTATCGGTTGCCGACGCCCATAGGGATATTCCTTGTTCTGTTCTTGTAAGTCACGCACAGCTGCGTCCCTTCTGCCCTTCCAACCAAGTTATTCAGACACGTTGCGGTGTAACTGGAGTTGGGAGGGCTTTTCTCGCACAATTGCCTCATGCACTGGGCACGAAACGGAATCACCTCCACGAACGTGCCCCAGTCGAAAACTGGGATTCTGCCTTGCTGGTCAAGAAAAGACGGAAGCATGCATCCGGTAGTGTTAGGAGTCGTGTTGAGGTAGTGAATTTCGGTCAAAAGGTCTGAGGGGTCGTTCGCAAAACCAACCGTAGGATATGTAGAACCTATAACGGGAGAGTAATTTCAGACTTCTTGACTTATTATTGAAATAAATAAAACAAGGTTTTAATCACAATTAGGGAAGCTGCCTTGAGCTTCACATTTGTTAATGTCGTTGTTAATTGATGATGTTTATAGAGCGGTAGGCCAGGGGCCAATCCAAAGGAGGACGCAGGAGAAGCGTGCAAAAATGTATTGGAAAAAAAACTAATTGCTACATATTCCTCAATTTTGGCATAAAAACGTCTACTTTAACTCCCACAACTTTTAAACTGCAGCAGGTATTTTAACCATCATTTTACTAATACTTGGTATATTATTGATTCCAAGGCAGACATTTCAGAACTATTCCGAAGGCTGATGTTGAGATTTCCATAGACCAAGAAAGACATCAACAGATTTAGGAGGGAAAAAAGCTAAAAGGAATTTGGTAAGTGGAATGAACAATCGCAAGAAAAATCTGAATATTAAATGTGTGCTGCTTTATAAAACACTTATTTAAAAAATATTAGAACCTATGCTTCAGTAGTAAAATATCGTACTTACCTAATTATTATAACTAATCACTACGATTTATTAATCATCAAAACTTGGAATTTTCTACATTTTTCATTGTATTTATAATCACTTGCAGTTTTAGAAGTCAGTTGAAAAACTGCTAAAACCTAGTGAAAGTTTTAATATTTTTGGGCCCGCTTTTTTCAAATTTTAAAAAATCAAAAATTTTAATAGGAAAATTATGAAAAAAAACACGTTTTTGTTCAGCATAATGTGGAGAGGGAATATATATACATATATAACATATATATATATAACATATATATATATATATATATATATATATATATATAAACTCAGATTCGACCATTGGCAAGTTAAGCTCCTCCTTTATTAATGTTCAATTTATTTTTAAATAAGAAGAAGCTGTGATTTTAAGGGTTTTCTGTGAAGGCTTTGATGCTATATAAATGAACAATGCAAGCTTTTTCGATTGATTGAATGAGTGAACATTTCAGATGAAACTAGTTGTTATATTAAATAAATGAATGTTTGAGAAAAGGAAAACTACCTAATAGGTTCTAAGCATTATGCTAAATCATCACCTGTTATATCAAAAGGCTGTTTCAACTTGAAAAGAGCGTAATCGAAGAATATTTGGCTATCACTGTGGTAGCACTTTGGGTGTTTGATCACTTGTTGTACTTGCTTGTCTTGAGAACATGGATCCAGGGGGCGGGAAAGGTTCCATATGAATTGTCCGCGCGCAATATATGGCAACTTCGTCTGGTACTGTCTGACATTAAAAGGAACACTCAACAATCAGATAGATATGATTACATACCATATAAGTCCAGTCCTGTCTGATTAAATTGCTTCCAAATATTATATCAATTTTAATTCATTGTATCAAGATGGCATTCCAAATGTTAGATGTCTACAATTCAGAAGATCGAACTTTTTTGGTGAGGTAATTTACAAAATCGAGCACATGAGATTTTTTTTACAAAGATAGGTAACTTTATCATCAAATTCGTAATATTACGATTTTTCCAAATGACTTGGAATGTTGTATCGGTAGCCACTCCAATTAATCTGGGATGTGATAAGGAATGCGATCCAGTAAGTTACAGCTAGCTCTTTGTCAGTCCCTTATCCCTCACAGTGAGTTAATTATAAATAAGCGTGCACGATAGTTTGTTACTAAGAGTAAAATATTAATAGGTATGACAAATATCATTGATTATAACAATGAATAGTAACCGAGGGAAGTGTATTTTCTATCCCAAGTTATATTGAGGGCGTCTGCGTTTGAGTCTTCTTTCGCTGCATGGTAAGAGTGGATTTTACGCCAGTTGATTTATGAGAGGGTTTGGATGGTTCAGGAACATTGAATGGTGATTCTGTAACAATCTTTTATGGTATCATGGACTGTGGGGATGTAGAGATCTGAGTGTAAGACCGAGTTCTTGATGTAACAATGATCCCCCGTAATTATTCTTAGCACACAGTTTTGTACAATTTGCACTTTTCGTATGTGGGCAGCTGCTGAACCCCAAAGTTCACAAGAGAACTGCCAAATTGGTCTGATTAAAGACATACAATGGAGGCTTATAGTTTGGAGAGATAGTGCCGACGTTCATCTTATAAATGCTTTAGTGAGCGAATTCTTGTGCGAATTTTGCCCCAAGGGTCATGCATGTTTAGCCTATATCAGTTCTTCATACAAATAAATTCCCAGATACCTGACGATTTTTGTTGGTTGGGATGGTGGTTTCGTGGTGATAGTGGGCAGTGGTTCGTTCATCCTCTGGTATGTGAATTTTACCACTGCTGATTTTTAAGGATTCATGGCTGTGCGCCATGCCATATACCATCAACTTGCTGTTTCACGGTAAGTACTGCTGAAGGTTTTGCTTAGCTTCTTCAGAGGATGTTGCTGTGCTGAGGGCGGCGAAATCATCAGCAAATTGAGCCAGCGCAATTCCTTCTTGTGTCGGAAAATCACTCACGTACATAAGATAATCTATTCTTGTACTGCTCGAAGCACTGTTATAGCTTGGATACTTAACCCTAAAATCCTTCATTTTTCCGCCTCACCCCATTTGCAATGCACATCTTGACTTACGGTTCTGAACGAAAAGGTTACATGAATGTCTCCCGTCAGTGTTGGCGTTCGTTTTTAAACTAGCCTCTTTTATTCGTTACTTCTTCAGAAATAGAGCATGGGTGATGTTTATATCCACGCAGGTACGGAGGCTATTTCGTGCTGGAGTCGTTCTTAGTTTGGGAACCTAGTTTATATTAGGTTTCTAAATTATTTCGGAGGGAAGGGGGGTGGGGTGGGGCTAGTTACTTTTCCAACATAGACTCTAAATGAATATGTATTGAATTGTTCATATTTATTGGACATTAACAAACTCAGATCGGTGAAACTGACCAACGATTCAGGGGATTTGGAGTGGTCCCAATTATATTTCATACTATTTAGGCCTATACATTTTTGAACTAATGATATTAGTCTAAATCCTCTTTGAGAACACAATGCAGTTACCATTACACGCACATTGTGAACGTAAAGAAATCTGCCACAACCGAAACGGCAGACATTGTTTATACGCTCCGCTCAATGCGAAGTACAATTTGGAGATGATTCGAATATGTACAGGCATGAAATATCGGTTTTATATTACAACTATATTTCTTTCACGAGGGTATAATTCAATAATTAATCAGTAAGACTACCTGCAAGTGCTGATGAATGCGTTATAGGTAATCATCGAACCGTGGCCGCGGATAATTTGGCTCATTCCGGAGTAGACAGCTACAATCCAAGAGAATGTTGCGTCGGCGTTGATTCTGCAGTTCTGGTAATTTTTAGGCGGGCCTGTGTCCGGGGGAACTTCAGTAGGAGGCGTCGGGACGGTGGATTGACTTGAAACCAAATCGCCTAAACCCACCAAACAAATCAACACCACTAACATGAAAGCTGCGATAAATATTCGAGGCAATAAGTCGTAACTTATTCAAAGCAGCCAGAAATGAGTGGTACTGATGGTAGTAATTAGTTGTCATTATTCGAATGAAGTTATTTTTTCCAAGGTTAAGTTATTTCCATAGTATTGTTTGTTACTTGGCGATTAATTCGGCTCTAATAAGTCACTGGAATGTTTAGCTCCTATGCCTTCCTAAATATTTCATCTATTCGTTTAGTAAAAATAGCTCAACGTATGTCCAGTTGTAGATAGATAGAGATAGATAGATAATTTGCATATATTTAGGAACAAAAACAACAAATTTTAAATAACACTTACGCCTTGGTACGATGGCCGTCACGCGGAGGACGGCCGTTGCCCTACATAATAAATATATATATTAGAATCGTCCTAGTATTAGTAATATCTTTCTCACAACAATTTTTAGATTTTTACATTATATCATTACATTATCTTATTATTAATTTTCCCCTTATTGTATAATTCCATCAATTAATTGAATATTCATTGTTTAATATAACTCAAGAATTCGTAATTTTTCAAACAGCCCTTTAAGACATTAATATTATAGGAGATCACATTAACGTTCGGTATAATATAACTACTCGTTTTTGTATTGGTTGTTATTAGTGGACGTGCGAAAATGTTTGATCCGCTATTAGTTTCAGTTGGTTTATGAGAAGGAACATCTAGTCATTTATTCTTGATAGATGGGCTTTTTGGTGGTTGATTTGCTCTCAAAATATCCACTGTTGCAGTCAAATCTATCTTGAACCGACTGCCAATCTCAGCGACACCGTCGCGACCCTCCCGATCAACTAGTCCTTTCTCCGCATCCCACATGTACGACAGACAGTCGACGAGTAGAATGTCCGTTCTAAGTGTTACGTTCAAATTGGGAGCTTTCTGGATTAATTCTTTTTTTATACACAACAGTTTATTTTTCTTGTTCCTTGTGCTGGGTGGTAGGTCAGGCTGAGCATAAAAGCCAGTTCCGCGTAACATCGTTGAATTTCTCAAAACCTCCTCCACATTCCCTCGATCCACAAATTCAGCGAGCATGGGGCTATTCCTCACCTTCCCTAGAAAGTACGCGCGTTTTAAGCCATCTGCTGCCGATTTCAACTTCAGAACACCTTTGATAAATGTTCTCGCACTATCAGTGGCATTCGCACCTGGGTCTAAGCCGCCTGTGATCAAGTTAACTTTCCTTGCTTTAATGTCAATGGTTTCGATATGGCTATTTAAAATTCCCATTTCGTCACGCATTGTTTTATTTTCTTTTTCAAGTATTTCCACATTTAGTTTAAGCGTCTGCACCTCGGTCCTCAGTGAGTCTAAGTCCTCCCTAGTAGCCAAATTACGTTGATCGATGACAGCATTAATAGTTTGGCTCATCATCTCTTTTAACTCTGCTACCGTTATCTGTCCAACCTGTCGACTCTCCATTTCTGTATTCACAATCAATTGCTTTTTGGCGACAGAAACTTGGGACGCTTGATCTTCGTCAGTCTCTCTCTCTCGCTTTGGCCGGAAAAATCTCTCAATCGAGCGCTGTTTATATGCCATTCACAACGGGGTCTCGAGCTTCGACTAACGACAGCCCCGGAAAGGTGACGAAAAGGGGGAAGCGGGAAAGGCGCTTGCGCTTGCCCGACAGCTGAACTCAAGGTCAATCGCGCGGAGAGCCTATGGTAGGGCTGCCATATCTTTTCGACGTAAGTAGGGACAGCGTAAGCTAAAAGTCGGGACATATCGAGACAGCCTAAAGTAGAAAATCGGGACAAGATATACTTCAAGTCACTGACAAAATACAACGACTAAGTTTTATTTTTGGAAAAAAATACAATAGGTATCGAAAAGTTGGAGAAACATCATTATTGAAAAAAAAAAAAAAAAAAAAAAAAAAAATTTATCAAATAGGCAGGTAAGTACTGAAAAACGAAATATCACATAGGTACTGAAAAACGAAATATCACATAGGTACCTACTGAAAAACGAAATATCACATAGGTACTGAAAAGCGAAATATATCACACAAAAATCAGTCTGCGTATTTTTCTTTGCCACCAACTGAGCGAAGACACCTCGCCTGAGCGAAGGACATCTTTCTGCATTTTTATGTAGTTAAAAAACGCTGAAAAAGACATTTGATTTTTCCTTTGAATATCATATGAGGACTATTTTTTTTTTTTTTTTAGTGTTTTTTTGTTTGTTACACAATTTTAGTGTATTACGTTAAAGTGTATGGATAGTACCATTGTAACATATACTCTCATTTAGTTATTTAATTGATAAAATGTGCGCTTGGCGACATGGGAGAACACCCACGCCAAAAATAAAAGGAAAAAAAAAAAAAAAAAAACACCGAGCAGGTGATGTCAAGGTTGGACTTAATGGTGGTCAGGGCCTTAACCGTTTCTCGGAGAAGAGAGACTATTTCAAATAGTCAAAGGTGTCCGGCTACCTACCTGCAATGAAGGACATATGTACCACGCAGGGTTTATCCAGTTTTCATCCTGGGCTTACAAAATACTTCGGAGATTCAACTACTTTAAAAATCGGGAAGAAGTCGGGACAGCAAAAAAAAATAATCGGGACGCTTCAAAAATCATGACGTGACGCCCGGGACACCTCAAAAATCGGGACGTGTCCCGATAAATCGGGACGGATGGCAGCCCTAGCCTATGGCGGACAGAGGAGACGATATTGGCCGCACGACAGTTCCAAAATTTTTTTCGTAACAGTGATATCTGTTGGATAGATTAAGAGAAATAGCTACCACTCACGTGAGGTCTCGTTCAAAATAAATGTTCCTGCAAATATTCAATCCGGAACTCCGTATTTAATCAGCTGAAAACTAATAATAATTACAGACCCGAAGTAAACAGTACCAGAGCTCCTGCCCGACTCCATGTCCAGTTGTGTACAGAGTACAGAATACGCACCTACCCTAGCGGTCATAATAGACCAACATTTAAACAACATGTTAACTTGTTGAACATAAACTGAGAAATCCCATCCATTAATTTGTATGTATTTATTTTTGTTTTCGTGGGGGAACGTTTGCGTAACTTGAGGCAAGTAGATATATTTATGTTCTTGGCGTTGGCCCAATCTAATATCATATCAAAGGTACCCTACCTATTGTAGCCCAAACGAGTGCTTGCAAATCAACTCAGACCAAAAACTATTGTAAAAGTTTTTAACAGAAAAAGATATTGAAAGAGTCATGCATTTTACGAACCAAGGAAGTCAGCCCAAAAAAGTCGGCTCAAGAAAGTTAAAAATAAATAAAAATGATTAAATTTATAAAATAAAGTAAATGAATATATTAAAAATAATAAAAATAATAGAACAACACTTAATTGTGAGGTTTCAGGACTTGCTACCGAGTTTTTCATTTTATCAAAAATAGAAAAATGTAACAGCTAAATCGTTTTGAACTCGCACTGAATCTGTTTGCCAAAGTATCTCATCTAATTTATTTTCTGGCAGTGAAATTTTCCATTTTTTCTTCTTTAATCATTAAATAGTACGTTTCGTATTTCACTTAAAAATTCATGATTTATGTTAACTATAACCTTAAAACATTTTGGTGGGAGGGTTTTATTATATTCATTATCTCATCCATAGATTTGTAAATAGACTCACCAATCAACTCCCTACAAGCTTGCTTTTGGTGGAGGGGGTGGGGGAGTATATTTTTTACCATAATGTATGTATTTCTTATCTTATTTATAAATGTTAAAAACAATGATATTAAAAAAACTACAGGTGTGGTTGGAGTGCTAGAATTATTAATGAAAAATGAACGAGGGGAGGGTTTACATTAATTGGTTGAAACAATGAATAATTAGAGCGGAAATGAAGCTCAATATTGACGCCATGAGCAAATTTGCGTTGCTGCGGTCCTCCGGGGACGGAATCGTCTCACTGCGCTGAATCGGTGGCCGGTTGGGCCCCGGGAGTTCGCCCGGCTTGATGTTTATCTCATCTAGTTGGATGCGGCGGACCCAGGGAGCTGAGTTCTCACTTATCTGCTGGATGAGCCAATCCCAGACACGGAGGATCGTCACCACGTAGTGGATCTCTGACTTTAGCTTGGGATTTTCTGTCCTGCCGAAGAAAAAAAGTCTGTCAAGTTGGGTGGGCTGTAGGGAAAGCTTATTACCAAGAGGAAACAGAAACGCTTGCATACGAGTCTGCAACACATTGGGACAATTAATGTCTTTAGTTGCAGACTCGTTTGCAAGCTATAAGAGCCACTCAGCTGATTCGGACCCTGGGCATCGTCACGTAAATGTCCTAACGAGGCTACATACGAAAGTACAGCTTCCTAGAGTGTAAAGCATATAAATTAACTTTAAGAGCCAGTCATCTGATCCGGACCCAGGGCATCATCAAGTAAATGTCCTAAAGAGGCTACATACGAAATTACAGTTTCCTAGAGAGTAAAGTATAGAAATTACCTATTAAAATTATTTAACCACCATTTCACAAATCAAACCGTTCTCGCAATACTCGGATCACCTGCTATGAATCAAATCATCGAAACACCAGATCAATGAAATCATCAGAAATCAACAAGCGGTTGCAATCATGTTCACAATATCAATTATTGAGCATGATCACCTGAGTGTAGCCAATTATTCAAATAATCATGCTCATAACTCAGCTTGTTGGCCACGCACTTCGCAATAGTTAACATAATATGGTTAGAATCAAGAGCTTTCGAACGAATGGTCAACGAGTTTCGTGGGATGAAAAACGACGAAATACCATTTCCCTAGCAACGACTCGGTTGTAAGCGGAAATCATCAAAAAACCAACCGTAACGCTTTTTTTTAACGCTTTTTTCGTTTATGTGCTAAAGTAAAGACATAATTTGTCAAAACGGGCTCATAGAGTCATTATTATTTTAGTTTTTTATTCAATGATTCTTTCTTGAAGGGTCATTAGTGGCATTGAAGATGGTGTGAGAGGGGATGCTGTATGGGGAACGATTTAAAGGGGGAACATGTAACCCTGCGTCCCTAAACGGATTGCCCATCATGGACTCCACTGGCAGTTCGAAAGGCGGGTGCGGGGAGTACAACATCAACGTTCCGCAGAAAAAGGCACCTCCGCATAAGGTACCAATAACTGTTGGTTATCAGCAGAGCCCTTCACAACATGGCATTTATTTTTGACAAACGTGGCTCTAAAAAACATGGCAAAATAGCACTTATTATGGCCAAACATGGCTTCTATTTTGGCCAAACATGGAATTTATTCTTCAAAATCCAAACTTTTTTTTCTTTCCCCCCCTCCCCCCCCCCCATTGATAGGAAAATTTAAACTGACCATTTTAATAACATTATGTACTTTTATTTACAAAGAGTATGCTACAAATTACCAATTGACTACAAAAAAATTAATTTAAATCTATATAGGAGAATGAAAAATCTCTTCCTCTGAGTTAAAATTGTTGCAAAAAATTGCAGGTGGGCCGAGATGCTATCTATGCAGAAACCAAGACGTCGGTCACTTAAAATATATTTCAATTTTGAAAATGACCTCCCTACGTCAGCAGATGTTGACGGGGCAAACTTCATGGAGAGAACGTCTGCAGCTTCCCAGTCTTCCTTCAGGGTGGCTACCTTCCCTGCCAGATTGGCAGCTACGTTCTTCATCTCCTCCCATCCACAATTCCTGGAGAGGACGGCCTTCTCCAAAAAGGAATTTTGAAAAAATAATTGAAACCCCAACTTATTGCAAATTTTCCCAGAAAAAAATTTTTTTTTCACAAATTTTCAAGAAAATTAGGCGGAAAATGGCACAAACGTGGCATTTTCCCAGAAATTGGCAAAAAGTGGATTTTTACCCAAAAAGTAGCCAAACGTGGCACTTAAGGATGGCGCCATGGCAAAATGGCACTTGATGGGCTCTAGTTATCAGCTAAGCTGATTGTATGTAGTAGCATGTATATAGTTATTAGCATATTTTCCATCTAGTCTTAGTTGTATTAATTTATTTTTGGGGTTTTTTTTTTCAACCACTTTGGGGGCTGATCAGTGGTCATCACTGTACCCCTCTTATTTGGCCCCCCTCTGAGTTACCGGTGGAGTCCATGATGGCGCTCCTTTTTGGTCAAGGATGTCAGCATGGCTCCCCTTAGAATCGTGCTTCTTCCAGTCTCCCTTTGGACACCTTGTTCAATGCCGCTAATGACCTTTCTGGTTGAGGTGCGGCTTAAACCTTTAAAAAAAAAACTATTGGTTATCCCCTAAAGCGAATAAAAACCCCGAAAATAAACAAATTTGTAAGTAATGCATGCGTTACAGGGACGCGCCTATGTCAGTGCAGTGTATAAAATGATTTTGGTAAGAATGGCGAATAGATCATGTTTCTTAGGACGTTATAACTTAAAATGGATATGCAACAAGCAACCACACCCCCTTTCACCCTTACAACCATAATAAAGCATGAACTGCTTATACGGAAACATTACGGAATGAAAAATATACCAAAATACAAATCCACCATAATCTCAGTCTCAATACCGCTCGACTATCGTTCACATCGGCTCTCTATTACTTTTATAATTAACCGGTACAGTTGTCGTTCTGTAAACCAGTTTCTCTACAATTCTGTGTTAGCTGTATCTGGCTGGGTTCTGCGAAATTCTTGGTGGCGTGCATCCCTACGTTTCGCTGTATTTCATCTGGTACGTTTACCGAAATTTTAATTGTTCGTCAGTTGTGCTTGCCATTTTTGTGGGTCCCTCGACTAGCTGTGACCTGCGCGTGCGTCTCGGCCGAGTGTCCTTGAAAGGAGCCGTCAAGCGCTTGCGATTCGTTGACTGATTTTCTCGCTACCGCTTATTCCTCGCTCTCTCCGTTCGCCTCCTCCCACCGCCCTCTACATCAATCGCT
Organism: Adelphocoris suturalis; assembly: GCA_030762985.1. NCBI lineage: Eukaryota > Metazoa > Arthropoda > Insecta > Hemiptera > Miridae > Adelphocoris > Adelphocoris suturalis. The sequence continues at coordinate 32,450,001 of CM061048.1, forward strand.
TCTCCGTTTTCGCTCCTCTCGTCAATCGTCTACTCTTCTGCCTTAATTGTTCTTCGCTTTCTAGGTGGGCACCTACAAATTGATTTTTAGGAGGCGGATTGAATTCTACCGTGACCCGCGGGACGCTTAAGTATTGCGGGTTTGTCTGAAGGCGCAGCCAACTCTGCTACCTACTATCACTTACCTGTGGACCATGCCGAGCTGTGGAAACTGTCCCGACGAACTGATTTTCGACGACGCTTTAATATGTGTTGTATGTGGCTTACATTTTCACTTAATCTGTGTTGGTTTGCGCGAAGCCCAATTTCGTTTGCTAGAGAAAGATTCAAAGGCGGTATGGAAATGCATGCAGTGTAAAGACGGGCCCTCGGCTTCTGGAGGGGACCAGCCGGGGGCGGCACGGCCAATCAAGCCTGATGGTGGCATTTCCAAAGAAATTTTGTCCCAAATGTTTGAATCCTTGAAAGTTGATTTGAATAGGGAACTTGGGGACCAGGCTGCCACTAGGAGTGAAATAATCGGAAAAATAGACGATCTGTCCGGCAAAATGCAGGCTCCTGCCAATCCAACTATAAGTCGCTTAACGCCAGAGTTGATCGTGTTGAGTCTAATTTCGAATCAAAAATTGCTGACCTTGAGAATTCAAATACCCTCTCTGAACACCAACATCCAGTTTCTTCTTCAGATACCCTGCCAGTTTACCAAGGAATATAAATTATTGGGCAATAATGAAACATACATGTAGACAGGTATACTCATACATTCATTCTTCGATCGATTTCAGTTCTTCCAGGCTTGGTTTGTTGGACTGTAGGGAACGAAAATCTCAGCTGACTTGAGCTACCTAAATATTAGTTCTAAAACCCCAATTGCTAATAAAGCTCTCATATAAACCAAAGAATCCGAGACTACCACAGCCAAAAATGTCACGATAAGCTTAAAAGTTACCCATAAGTGCAGCGAAAAGAAAATAATCAGTACATATGAGTGTTATCACAGTAGAGGAAGGGGAACTTAGTTTCATCAAAACAATGTTGCCGAAAATGTCGCCAAGACTGCATATTTTCATGGAATTATTCGTATATCCATGCTAAAACTATAATTCCAAGTAGTTTTCCCGAATAATCAATTATTCTTCATTGTAACTCCCTCCGATATCGACCTTGTCGAACGTATTTTGAGGTTATCCAGAATTTCGATCACTCGAGGGGGTTAAAGGAAACTCGGAGTTTCCAAGTTTTGTCGAACGGGCCCTTAGAGTGCTTACTTGAGATGGGGCTGTGCTGCTATGCCGTAGATTGAAGCGTTGCAGACAAGTGGAGTCCCAGCAATCCAGTACTGGTTGCCGTCGCCCAAAGGGAAATTCCTAGTTTTGTTCTTGTACGTCACGCACAGCTGCGTCCCGTTAGCCCTTTCCCCAAAATTCGTCCGGCACGTCGCCGTGTAAGTGGGATCCGGAGGGTTTTTCTCGCACAACAGTTTGATGCATTGGGTTCGAAACGGTATCGCCTCCACTAATGTGTTCCAGTCGAAAACTGGAATTCGGTCTCCCTGCTCCAAGAAAGACGGAAGAATACAGCCGATCGTGTTAGGAAAGTTGTTGATGTGTTTAATTCTTAACAGGAGTTCTTCGGCGTTGTTAAGCATAGTGAACGTAGGGTATGTGTGACCTGAAACCAGAAAATATACTTCATGACATATTTTTCAAAGATATAAGATATCATTGTTTAATCAGGTAGCGAACCTGGCTCGAGGCGAATAATAAACAACAAAATCATATTCTCTTGGTACTCCAAGAGAATTTATCATGCATTTAACTTTCTTCTATTTTTTTCGAAACAAATTCTGAGAATATATTTTAACATAAGCTAAGTTTTCTCTCTTTTTTTATCAGTCATGTTTTTTCGAACTTACTGAGTTCGAGACTGAGGTGAGATACATAGGACAGGGGGCTGGGATACCTCCATTGGACAGATCTTGTGCTATGATTATTATATTGTTCTATATGAGGATTGATATTTATAGCTTTCATGATTTCCTTGCTTTTCGCCATTAAATATTACAGTTTGAAATATAGGCTTTCTTCTCGACCCTATAGTATAAAGTTAAAATCCGAATAGGATCCACCTATGGGCCCCCTAGGGATCCTCCTTAGGGTCTTGGTAAGTACAAAAGAGAGGCATATTCAGGAAAATATAAGACACAATGACACACATTTCTCAGCGAGTTATAGTGTTGCTAAAGAACACTGAATCAACCTACGTACCAGAAAAATATCAACGGCTTATTTCGCATACCTACGACTTTGAAGTAGGTACGTGAAGATGTCGCTGGAACAAGTTGATCTATTCTGAAGCTAATTGGACAGTGCAACTTTTCATGCATTTTTGTTGAAATCTCAGGGGATGTCTGGCTAAGCTTTTACGATTCGTCAGTATTAATACTTGGTTCTTTGGTGCCCAGCCATGGAAAACCTGCAGAATCCACCCCAAATCACAACGAGAGATTATCAAGAGATATTTTTGAAACAACGATCAGAGGTTTCTCACATTTTACAAATCCGGAAGCATCTAGTTTCTTGAGAATCCTAAGTAATTCGTCGCCAGAATTGGACATAGGCCTTTGGTCCTTGAGATGCAGTATTAGAGCGGTGCTGTCATTACACTTTCACTATAAATTTGAATAGTATAATACAAGTATTAACTAGATACATACATGTGTAATATTTCAAATGAACAGCCTTACTTTTGCAATGCACAATGACATCGAAATTGCACTATTTTTCTTGATTTATTTATTGCCACTGAAAATGTATACATTTCATCTAGCAATACTTCATTTAATAATAATTATCACATATCTGTAAGGTAGGTTTACTGCTAAACTTTACCCTAAATAACACAAATATTATAATTGAGATTCATTGCACTACTGACAAAGCACAACAAGGTCCAGAGGTGTGTTTCGCTTGGGACTCCGAAGTTCATTTTCGTTGTCCAGGAAGTTGGGCATCTCAAGGTTCTCATACTTGTGGAGGCGTAGTTCGTTGTTTCTTGCGTATTTTTTTTCTGGATCCAAGTCCCTTCATTCTCTTTTATTGAAGTTGAGAGAACTTTGGGTCTTGTTATGTTTTCAGTCACCTAAAAAAGGCACCTAATACTCTATATCCTTCTCCGCTGTCAGGTAATTCAGTTAATGTTCAACGGATTCATTTTATATTGTTGTAGTTGGATGTTTCGGTTTGTTAAAAAGCTGTGAATTATAGTTTGGTTTTGGGACGCTCTATTATTTTTCCAACTAATCCTTAAAATACAATCAGTTTCTTTGCCTATTATTTGTTCTTTGTCCGTACTGTTGGACTTGGGGACGTTGGTTTGAGTCGATTTCCCTGCCCGATTGGCTTGACTTAGGTAGTTACATGAAATAGCTACAATTCATTACAATTGGTTAAATGCAGCACTTACGTAGAAGACAGTAGCCTCACGGTGTTACAATAATAAAATTATATGGATAGAATTATATGAATAGAATAATATAGAAGAATTATTCTTGCTCTGTTTTGGCAATAACAACCGTGATCGTGATCATCAGCTCGCCGTCGCTCGGGTCAGACATTCAGTTGTGTAAACATTATTGAACACAGAACAGATAGGTGCCTGTTCTGGACGTTCCATTAATGTCTATTCGAGCTCTCACACAAGACTGAGATGCGCACTAATTCACACGAAGCAGTGGGAGTCTATTTACAATGTTTAAAAAGGTAACGTTTTATATATTTTAGTTTACACAAATAGGTACCCTTTCAATTTCAATTTATCTACGAGCTAAAGTTAGAAGAGTTGATAACACCTAGATTGAATTCCTACTTGCCCTTGTACACAGAGCCAGTGGTTGGCCTCGAAGATGGTATTTATCATGTCACATTTACAATGACAAAATGATATACATAATTGAATGAAAAACAGGTAGGTTATGTGCAGAATGCAAAATCCTCAGCTGCAAGTTTTATATAGAATGCTAAACCCTCACCTGTTATATCAAAAGGCTTCACCAACTTAAGGACAGCATAATCGAAGAATGTGGCGGTAGAACTATCAGCGCACTTCGGGTGCTTGATAACTTCTTTTACCTGCTTGTCTTGAGCGCATGGATCCAGAGGACGAGACATGTTCCAAAGGAATTGTGCACGCGCAAAATACGAAGACATTGTATGATATTGCCTGAAATTGAAATTAAGACCCAAAACCAGAGTTAGTAAGTATTATTCCTTCGATGTGATTAACCAGAATAACTATGAGAAGACTGATAGAGCTGGCGGATAAGTAATAGGATGGTAAGAACGCTAGTTGCTGTGTACAAGGGTACGATCATGTTGATGAGTGACGATGAACTCTCGAGGGGTGTTTCTGTTACTCAGGGCGTCCTCTAGGGTGTGTCCACCATTGATTCGCTTTTAAAGGAGAAAGGTACAATACATATTGACACAAGTGGTTGAGACAAGTGGTATTGAGACAAGTGGTTGCCCCAAAGGGCTATCGCTCGAATTTGCTGATGATCAAATTTTATTTTGCACGGTTATGGGGATGTGAGGGGACGAGCAGTATTTGGCAAGTTTCTCATCTGTTTATTATAGTATAGGGATCTAAAAGAGTAATACAACAGGCTACTCTTAGTGCTAGGCAACCCACTCAATGGATGGTATTTTGCGAATTCAGAAATATGTTAGACTGAGATTGAATATTTTATCAGAATTCCGCGAAATTATAAATCGGCAGGTAAATGTCAACAAAAACTACGTTCTGTTTTTCTACAGGGAGTGCTTAAAATCCTCGGCCACTGTGCCAGCATAATAGAGATAATAAAGTTGATATGGTCAAAAGCGCAGTCCACCTGGGTGAGGTAGAAGCTCCTCTGCCCATGTTCTTGAGGCCAATCGAGGTTAAGTAAAGGCAAAGGTGTCAATGAGGGCTGTATTTTCAAACGCCGACATTATCCAAGAATAGGCTATGGGAAGCTTAGAGGAGATTTTTTTGACTCGATCAAGATGAGCACTCTGCTTTATAATGAAATTCTGATTTGGTGACTGAGAATGGAGAATCTACAGGAAGGTCACGACTTAATGGATCACTATCTCTCTACATCCGTTAATACTTATGGGAGTTTAAAAAAAACTTCAAGCGATAACCCCCCTCATTTTAAAGCAAGAACTTCAAATATCACACTTTCGCGCACCGCGCATGAGCGCAAATGCGCGAAACGCTCATCAACATTGTTATTTCAAATGAGAATCCCCCTTTTGGTTTATTATTTCCAATAATAAGCCTATGTGATCGTGTAGCAAAAAATTTTTATAACCCCCCCTCAAACGTTGTCACTTTACGTTTCAAGGTGCGTAGAATCCAAATTTGAAATGTCCGTCCGCCGTCCGCCGTTCGCCGTTTCGCCGTCCGCCGTTTGCCGTCCGGGCCATAAAAGGCCTAAGAATTGACTTAAAAAACCTGTTCTTTCGCACATAGACTCCATTTGGGGTCTAGTTGGTCCTAACGTTTAACCATCCCGATCGCTTTACTCGCGTAGATGCTATGGGCCAAAAACGGGCAAAAAAGTGTCTTTTTCGACGCGCGCACGCCTGGCACGCTTGGCAGGGGGTCACGGTGGGTGGAGAGGGGGGGGGGGGGTGAGCGGGGGGTGGAGTGAGAGGAGGCGCCGGCGCCGCGGCACCTTGTGGTGGGTACGGCGCCGGCGTTCCTTCGAGGCATGAATATGTTTTTTTCAAGGTCATATTTGTGTGTTAATACCAAAGCTTTTCCTACGCATATTTAATAACATATCCTCTCGACTTTTCGTACGTACTTAGATAATGATATTATTAAGGCAATAACTATTTGAATAGATAGGAGCTCAAATCGAGAAATATAAACATGCGTATATAATTATAGAAGTATAGGTTGTGGCAACTCGAAATAGGACACGCCGAGGAGTCTGGACGGGCCCTATGACGTACGCTAGCCAACTAAAACTACGATCATACTCAATTGAAAAAATAATAAACCTTTGTGAAATAATTTGCAGCGTTTTTCTACTGGAGATTTGAATTCTACGTGGAATTTTATGAAGAAATAACCCATCACTAGATTTTTTAAGTGCGCGCAAACGAGGGCGCAATTCCGCTCTAGAAGTGCAATAACTCAGTTTTTGAACATACACAATTGCCACACGTGATAGATGATTTTGGATTAATTTTTCTTGCTGAACATCGCAATGGTGTTCATTTATTGATATTTGCAACACCAACTTTGGAAAACACCGAAAAATTTGCTAGAAGTGCACTTTTCTAACTCATTTTCACAAAGCGTACTAAAATGTAGGTTTTTTGGTATTTATCCAAGTAGTTGTTGTAAATATCAAAAAATGAACGCTATTACGAGGTTCAGCACGAAAAAATACTCCAAAATCAAGAATTACAAGTGGCGATTGAGTATCTTCAAAAACTCAGTCATAGCACTTTTAGAGCAGAATTGCGCACTTTAGGAGCGGAAATGCACCCGTTTGCGCGCACCTACAAAATCGAGTGATGGGTTCTTTTGATGAAATTTTACTTAGAATTAAAATCTGCAGTTAAAAAGGGGGTTCTCATTTGAAATAACAAAGTTGATGCGTGTGATATTTGCGCCCGTTTTCGCGCACTTAAAAAGTCGAGTGATGGATCATTTCTTCATTGAATTTCACGTAGAATTCGAACCTTTAATGAAAAATGGGGGTTCTCCTTGTAAAAAACAATGTTTATGTCATTTGTGCCACTTCTGGCGCAAGAGGCGCGCGCAAAAGTATTTTTCCTGAAATATACGTCAAAAATAATGAAAAATAGCGTTTGTCCCAACTTTCTACACTAAATTCAGGGGAAATGAAGAAGGGTGTAACCTTTCCATGGGACACCCCGTATTTCATACCAATTGAGATAATTTAATGATTTATCAGTGTTGTTACCTGCAAGTACTGATGAGTGCATTATAGGTTATCATCGACCCGTGGCCGATTATAGTGTGAGTACGTTGGGAGTAGACAGCTACAACCCAAGAGAATTTCGCAAAGGCATTAATTCTGCAGTTATGGTAATCTTTAGGGGGCCCCGTCTCCGGGGGGACTTCAGGAGGTGGCGTCGGGACGGTGGATAGACTGGAAACCAAATTGTCTGAAGCCACCAGACAAATCAACACCACTATCTTGAGAGCTGCCATAAATATTCTTGAAAATAAGTGGCAACTAATTCGTAGAAGCTGCAAATGAGTGGTAATGATAATAGAAACTGTTATTTGGATAAAATTATTTTTGCAAAGAATAATTTATTTCTTAGCTTTGTTAGTTACTTGGTGATTTATTCGGCTTTAATAAGTACTGGACTGCATGGCTCCAGTGGTATACATTCTTAATTATTATATCCATCCGTGTTGAGGTGGTCGTCCAACTTGAAGTTCATCAACAAGCTCGTTAATGGGGCCTCCGTCCCGCCACTTGGAATGCATAGTACCGCGTGGCTCCTACGCACTACTAATCAATCGAGACGCTAGTCTCGAATTGCTAAGCCAGACAAAGCAGACACGATATATATACATGAGGAACTTTAGCCCTCACCCTACACCACCCTGTTGGTTAAACACCGATTTTCTTTGCATATCTTGGGAGGGGCACTTGGTCTAAGTAACCTGGTGCCAAATTTGTAATGGTAGGATGATTCTATGTTACCTAAAACGATACGTTAAAACGGTTGTTTTGGGACTTTCTTCTTTTTTTCTTCTCTCACCTTCTTTTTTTTTTCTCTCACCTGATTATTCACCCCACCATATTTACCTGTCCCCCTGGACTGATTCTGTTTGAATTTCGGATGTCAGCTACATTTATCAAGAGGAAGTGCCTTTTTTGGTTTCCCTCCTTCTACACTCGAGTGGAAGGGAGTTATGAGGGAAGGGTGGGGTGTTTATCCGTACATCTGGAGCATCACGTTCAGCCAAGTGGGGAGATCGTCCCAGTGAGTGGGGAGATTCGTTCGGGGATCCTCAGAGGGAGGACAGCGGATTTTAAAATTGAAGGTACACCGTGATACCCTGGTTACACTGTGGTAGTGAAGTGGTCGACCAACTAGAAGTTCATCAACAAGCTCGCCACTGAGGCCTCCGTCCCGTCACTTGGAATGCAGTCCCGCCGTCATTGCGAATAGTTAATGTGCCAAATTTTCGGGGACATTTCTTATATTTTCCGAAATGCGGTAATAAGCAATATGGGAACAGTTAGTTTTCTATTGAAAAACATAGGTACCTACATAGGTGCATAAAATTACCAGCCTAATCATATACAGCAGGCCTCTATATTCGTGGATATTTCCAGTTATCTAATGAAATAGATTTAAAAGAGAAGAACATTTTATAACTCATCCCTTTTAGCGAAACATAGATTTGTTGGACCAGTAGATCAGAATGATGTCTATACTTTGGTGATCTCGATGCTCGCAAGCTAGCATCTCACAAATAAACAAAAAATATCATAAATCAAATGTATTTAGTAAATGCAGATTAGTTGGTCAAATTACTGTTTGCATTATTTACCAATATGTATTCACAGGTGGTCGTTTACAATTTGTCCAGACAGACTGTACCGTTCTCATCTGCCTTCCTCCAGTTCCGCCGTCTTCCCAAGCCCTCTCATGTCCCAAATCCCCCAGTTATTTTCCGGCCATTGAGATAGGTAAATTACTTTTCTTCGAAAGAAGCAACACCCACCTGTGGAAGAAGTCCTTTTTTTTCGTAGTTACAGAAATGATTTTGTTGTAGATGAATCACAGTTCTTGTTGGATGTTCTAAATTATCTAAAGAAGGAAGTTATTTTGTAAATTTACCTTCCCCCCCCCCGTATACCCACGTGAAAGTGAGTTTGACGCATAATGCCAGCTAAGTGACACTACACCGTAAGAAAATCAATTTCAAACCCATAAAGACCTTAATCATCACGGAAACACTATGGTTTTAATTTTAAGGTTCCTATTTACACTTTGTTCATGTTCATCGTTTACCTTGGTATACTTGAAGTTACGAAAGGTGAGCAAAAATATTCAAGTATTTGTTAATTGAAAAACAAAATTTCACATAGGCGCATGTGCACTAGCTATTAATGATACAATCACGTTGAAATTGATATGAGATGATCAAATCGTTATCCCCCCAACTATCATCCAAATTTGAGAATTTACGTTGGCGCAAGTATTGATTTGGCAAAAATGAAACTGACAGGGGACCGTCTACCTCCTATCCCGCACATTCCCTGAAAATTGCATCCAGATCGGATGAAAACTATGGAAAATGAGCTTGTTACAAAGATGTCATATTGGCGTGAGCAGTAGCTATTAATTATATAATCATGTTGAAAATAATATAAGATGATCAAATTGTCATCCTTCTACTATCATCCAAATGTGATCGAAATCGGACGTCTAGAGCGTGAGAAAATGATGTTAGGTAGAATTTACGGTTGCGCATGCGCTGATTGAGGTATTGAGTCAAGAAAGATGAAACTGATAGAGGACCATCTAACCCCTATCCCGCACATCCCCTGAACATTTCATCCAAATCGGATGATAACTGTGGAAAATACGCTTGTTACAAGGATTTGCGGACACACGACAGACACAGAGACGTAACCAAAGTTGTTCAGAATGGTCTAAAACGTAAAATGCGAGTAGAAATTTTGATTTTGGAGACGCGAAATATTTTTTCTCCCGAAAGTGAAAACAATGCTTCCGCTACCTTTAGGTAGACTCGGAAGCAATAATTAAAAATCCAATATCTTTTTTAAATCATAGAATATTATTTAGTATGAGTTTATTTGCCATATGGTCGGCGGTGGATTTTACCTCAGAGGGCTCAAATTTCAAACAATGTAACATAATATAATACTTATAATCTATTAAAATTCGCTCATACGATCATGCTGCTTGAATGGAACTTTTAGCGAATTTTTGAAGAAAATTAAGCTATTGCTCTCTCCTCAAAATTTGTAGAATGTGAATTTTTGAAAAAATTTTATGCAGAAATCCGTTTCAGGCTATTCTGAATCATATTATGAAGTTTAACGCATTTTTTTATGTATGTATATGTATGTATATATGTATGTATATATGTATGTATGTATGTGTCATTCCAGACGATAACTGTCCGTAGAATTGTGCTAGAAACTTCAAACAAATTTTAAAATGTTAAGGACACAAAACGAAAGTTCAAGTTTGTTGGCCAGCATGAACGGATTACATCTTCAGGTTGAATTTTTCAAAATTGTAGTCAAAAATTTCAAAATAGCCTGTTTTTGGCGATTTGTTGTGCGAAATAATTTTTTCAGCACACTAACATGTGGTATATTCGGAATCAGCGTAAAATTTCCTATGAGAATATGTATCAAGTTTTCAAAAATTTCAAAGTTGAAAAATCAGTCAAAAATCGAAATAATGCCGTTCGCTAGTTGTAAAAATCGGTAATATTTGCATGAAACATTGTCCAAATTCAGATTGAACTACTCTTATGGAAGTATCCCTGTATAACCAATCCTAGAACCATGCTGTTTAAAACGTAGATAGTAGGTGCTTGTTAAAAAAAAAAAAAAAAAAAAAAAAAAAAAAAATGTAATCACAACTGATGAGTTTACTCTGTGAAATATTCCGTCCTCCGATTCTCTCGGTCGCTCTCTTTAATGTTTTACGCTCAACTGTTTTAGGACGTGATGTAGCTTTAATACTGACTGTGGCTTAGAAAATATCAGCCATGAAATTATGAAGAAGTTCTATTTATGTACTTCTAACATTTCTCTACACGATCAATAGCGACTGAAATGTCGAAGATTTCTTCGAAAATTCGTTCATGGGGTCATGCTGCTTGAATGGAACTTTTTTTCTTTTATTTGACTGTAGCGGAGTGATCTAAGTACGTACCGTTCGAAAGCAATAAACCATATTGTTGTGTTTACCATTCGACAGTTAATTCTTACGCAGGCACAACCACCTTATTCTCGTTCATTATTCTGAATAAACAGTTAAGTAATTCCCTTCAAGTAGTTATATTTCATTTCCCATTTCAGTTAAGTACTACTAATACTTATATTTTATTCAATCCAAGTTTAATATATGGAACAGCTATCGAAAACTGTTACGGTGATTCTTTCAATGGAACAGCGTGCCCTTTGGTATCCCCAACGCCCACCGGTGCGTCTGCTTTGATTCGTTGTTGAAACTTCAGAACGGTGAGTCTACCTCTCTCTTCCATTTTGCATTAATAGCAATAATGTTATATAAACTCCTATTGTTTATACTAATACGTAATCCATTGCTATCTCGCTTAACTTTTTCTCTCCTGCGGTATTTCTTTCATCTTTAAAAGAAGTGAATATAAGAAACTAATCAACCGACAGACTAGATTAAAAAAAAAAAACTTATTACCTTTCTTTTGGAGCGACATAAAGAAAAGCGTAATAAATTATCCCAGTTATTGAAATCTGGTTCTAATTATTTCATTTGAATCAGAAAAATACATCGAAAGATTGAAATATACTATAGAAATCCAAGAATTTTGATCATGACAATCTTCCAATTGTCACATACTCGTACATAACACATGTCATCTACAAGTTTAGAATGAGTAGATTCGTGTATAATTAATGAAAAATGAATGGGGAGAAGTTTTACATTAATTTGTTGAAACAATAAATAATTAGAGCGGGAACTGAACTCGATATCGACGCTACAAGAGAATCCGCGTCGCCGCGAACCTCCGGAGGCGGAATCGTTTCACCTCGCTGATTAGGAGGCCGGTTGGGCTCCTGGTAGTCTTCTGAATGGAGGCTGCGGGCCTTGGGGGCCGAGTTGGCACTTATCTGCCGGATGAGCCACTGCCAGACCCGGAGGAGGGTCACCACGTAGTGGATCTCTGACGTTAGATTAGGGTTTTCTGTCCTGCAGAAGAAAAAAGTCTGCCAAGTTGGGTGGACTGTATAACATCTTCCTCACTAAAGCCTGCATGAGCTGCAAAGTAATCGGGACACTGAGATTGTTTCCAATCGGACGGTAAGAAAGACGTTGGGGGTAAAGGACCAATGCACAAGGGAGACCGTTGCTATCCTATACCCTCAGCCTATCTCGATAGGTGTCGGGGCTGCCGATGGTCTCTCCCCCTATCTGTGTCATTTTCTATCGATCGCGTTTCACTAGTACACACGTGGCATCGGGACAGTGCACAAGACAGCGCTGCGTCGGTTCCATCTGGTGCTTTTTCGGCAATCATTTCCACTCTCACTGCATTTTCTTGTCCTTTTAATGCATTGCTGATTCTTGCAGCCAATTCGAAAATAATTGAAGAATTGTTGTTCATCTTCCCTCTATTCTATGAAAATAGTGTTGAAAGCCCCTTCTCGCATATTTCGCATCGTCAAATGGATGAACCCAATATCTTCTTTTATAGTCACTTTCATAAATGTATTTGTACACAAAGTGAAAATAAAACTTTCTTTTTATAAATTTAAACTTGCGCTTGATCCATCTCGGGAGAAACAACACACAACACTGAAGAAGAAAGAATCCCCACCCAGTTGTAATTTTCCCAGGTACCAAATAGATAGGACGCCGCGTCCTATCTTTCTTGTGCACAGAACTCAGATGGGTATCAAAGAGATAGGATAGAAAACAATCTCAGCGTTCCGATTACCTCTCAGCTCATGTGTATCAGGCCTAAGGGCCACTTTGGGTCCCTACAAACTCATCAAACGGAAACTCATCAAAAACGTGAGGTCGAGGCTTTTTGAAGAGTTTCCCCTTTGGGTGGGACACTGGTCATTCAGCTTATTTTATTATTATTATTATTATTATTAGGTAGGATTTTATCTTCCATGTCCGATCTAGCTCAACATAAAAGCTAACTTTTTTAATGAGTCAGCCGATTGCCCTGTTTGTTGGGCTATATGCTCTTTCATTCGAGTATACCAAGGGTAACTACTTTAGTTAATAAGTCCCTGGTTCCTTATGTATATAGTATTAGATTTGGAAAAATAAATAAAACGCAGGTAGATATTTTCTATCATATGTTTGACTGGGTGTTTTCATTAAAATCACTCAATATTCATGTGGTAGCGAAGTTCTGTCGTTCTATCACAAAGGAGAAGCCTACACAAGCATGGTGAGCAATTAATATTTGTGATATCGAACAATTCTTATGAGATTAGAGAGACTGGGTAATTGGAGCCTTTCGTCATCATAAAGAAGGGTAAGTACGTTCTCGGCTATTATTTGGAAGGATAGGTTTTTGGCCAGGTAGTTAGTTATTCATGGTGGCGTTGAGCTGTAACAATGGCAGGTAGTTGACCCAAAGTAGACCAATATCCGTCTACTACTACCACCATTTTTGACGAGTGTCCCGTCAGCTCCTTTTCGATGAGTTTCCTTCAAGGTAGTTTTTGAGGAGTGTCTCGACAGTGCTGGATTCTAGTCGAAAAAAATTTATGCTGACTCATAACTGAATTGAACGGATAAATTTATTGGGTTCCATTTTTCGATGAGTCGCTCGTTCATGAAGATTTGACAAGTTTCCACCCCACGTAGGAAACTGATCAAAAATGGGGTTCTACGATTTTTTGATGAGTTTCCTGTTATTGAGTTTCCTAGTTCCCGCCACTTTCACCATTTTAATCAAACAACAATTATCGTTAAGGCGGCATTATGTTTTGGACTAGACCCAGTGTTGCCAGACCTCGTCCACCAAAAAGGGGTATTGTAGATCTTAAAAAGGGGTATGAAGGGGGACCTGCCGGCTCCAAAAGGGGCACATTAAAGGGTACATGTTTATTGACTAATTACACAATGCTGACATGCATAAACTTGTAATTGATTTTGAATAAAAATTTTTAGTTCATGCTTGATGTATGGAAGAATCAAATAAAGTAGATTAGTATATTAAGTTTCTGAGATCATTGATTCGGGCACCAATAATAGTAAAAGTAAAATTGACTACACCGTTGGAAACCTGAGATTTCGGCGCAAATTTTAGAACTACAAGCTGTTTGACATGTAGAATTTTATTGAATCTACAGAATATGGAAAAAGTGGTCATTCTGACTATTTGACAAAATTCACTTTTCAGATTCATTTTTCACCAATTGAACCATCGTAAAAAACTTTTATGGTACATTAGGGGGATGGAAAATTTAACACTCTTTCTAACGGTAAATTAAAATTTGAAATTTCTTAGGTAATTAAGGAAGTAATGGTCGTTTAATTGTGAGTTAAGATCGAAATTACGAAAAAAATTCTTTAAAATTGAATAACTTGAAGAAAGCGTTGGAAAAAAAAAAAAAATCTGGGAGATAGTTTTGATCGGAAATCAGTCGCAAAATACGTTGGTGAAGTTTTTTGGATATAACGTGAGACAACTTGTTTATATTTATGTGTTTTTGGTTATGTGTGTATTTATATGCAATATGCTTATTACCTATCAGTTTGAATTTAAAAATTTGGGTAGCGGGGACGTGGTTCCTCTTTTTCATTATTAGAATTTCCATTAATTGAATTAAAAGTGGGCTGAATTCTCTAAGTAGGTTAAATTCTCGCAAAACAGCTACTATCTTTGAAAGTTTTTATCCGGGGTGTCAAGAGAGGTAACCTTCCCGTTCACCGAACCCAATTCACGGTTTACTGTGCGGGTCCGGGATAGTTACTGATTTATTAGTTTTTCCTTTCAAATATGAATACAATTTATGGTACATTTCCTCACAACAGATTTCAGTTATCCTTACAGCTATACCTATATTATTATGGTCGTAATTTTTCTAATTGTGTTTGAAGTTGACTTGTACTAGTTAGATGAACCATAATGAGTTTACTTGAGATGGGGCTGTGCTGCTATGCCGTAGGTTGTAGCGTTGCAGACAAGTGGAGTCCCAGCAATCCAGTACTGGTCGCCAGCGCCCAAAGGGAAACTCCTAGTTTTGTTCCTGTACGTCATGCACAGCTGCGTCCCGTTTGCCCTTTCCCCGAAATTCGTCCGGCACGTCGCCGTGTAAGTGGGGTTCGGAGGAGTTTTCTCACACAGGAGTATGATGCATTGGGTTCGAAATGGGATCGCCTCCACAAACGTGTCCCAGTCAAAAACTGGAATTCGGTCTCCCTGCTCCAAGAAAGACGGAATCATACAGCCGACCGTGTTAGGAACCCTGTTGATGTATTGAATTCCGAACAGAAGATCTTCGGGGGTGATCGGAAAAGTCAAGGTAGGGTACCTGAGACCTGTAACCAGACAACATACTTCGTGAATTATTGTTCAAAGATGATATAATTATATTATAATTAGGAAGTGAACTTGGCTCGAGGCTTCTTACATCTACGATTAAAGTCAAGAATTTATGTTTTCTGTGGAGTGAGCTGAACGAACTGAGCTTCAAGGCCTTTGGATCAAAAACGATTCTTGATCTACGTATTTTACGATTACCTACGTAAACTATGTTCTTCTCTCTCTTCAGCCTGCACAGCTATATTGCGCAACCTTTTTTCCTTCGAGCAAGTTTTCTTATATGAAAGTTTTATTTTTTGCAGCTTCTACTGCATCTCGCGTATGTTTCCACGTTCCGCTGTTCTTTATGATCGTCTTCAAGGAATTCAGAGCAATACCTGCAAGGTCTCTAGGGTCACCACCACAGTCCGATACGAACCCAAGAGCCACGGTCAGATCGATACCTTATGATTAATTTTCATCAACGGTTTGAGCACATTGTTCGCTAGGTTAATCTAATTGTCTCATGAAAATTATTATAATTAAGTTTCAGTTGTTTTTCAATCCGAATAATAGTAGGAGGAGCTCCATTAGAAAACCCCGAGTTCGGTTTCTATTTCCCTCGTTTCCTTTTTTTTTTTTTGTAATAATATTTGGATCCGTCACAAAAATGTCCTTATTTTTCATTTTGAAATATTAATTTTTTGAATAAATAGGATAAATCACATGATTTTTGGGTGTTCAACCAATTGCTCTTCATATCGACACCTATTCCTTCTTAAGCTCGGACAATTATATATATATATATATATATATATATATATATATATATATATATATATATATATATATATATATATATATATATATATATTAATTGCTATGCAATTCTTAGGCCGACCCCCAATAATTTTTTTAAAATGTCCACTTTTTTTGTGTAACGTTTTTTGTCCCGAGATGGGAAGCGAGAGGTCGTGGGTTCGAATCCCGGCCAGGCCTGAAATTTTTTTTTTTTTTTTTTTTTTTCCTCGTGAGACGAAGGTTGTGGGTTCGAATCCCGGCCAGGCCTGAAAATTTTTTTTTTTTTTTCTCGTGAGACGAATTGCATAGCAAATTATCCTCGTTTTCTACACAGTAGAAAAGAGAAAAGATCCGGCGAGGCGCGAAGCGCCGAGTATAGATTAGGGGGGTCCAGGGGGGCGAAGCCCCCCTGGCGGGGTCAAGGGGCGGAGCCCCTTGCGAGGCCCGAAGGGCCGAGTATATATATATAACTCGGCCCTTCGGGCCTCGCAAGGGGCTCCGCCCCTTGACCCCGCCAGGGGGGCTTCGCGCCTCGCCGGATCTTTTCTCTTTTCTACTGTGTAGAAAACGAGGATAATTTGCTATGCAATTCGTCTCACGAGAAAAAAAAAAAAAATTTTTCAGGCCTGGCCGGGATTCGAACCCACAACCTTCGTCTCACGAGGAAAAAAAAAAAAAAAAATTTCAGGCCTGGCCGGGATTTGAACCCACGACCTCTCGCTTCCCATCTCGGGACAAAAAACGTTACACAAAAAAAGTGGACATTTTAAAAAAATTATTGGGGGTCGGCCTAAGAATTGCATAGCAATTAATATATATATATGTGTGTGTGTGTGTGTGTGTTTGTGTGTGTGTGTTTGTGTGTGTGTGTGTGTGTGTGTGTGTGTGTGTGTGTGTGTGTGTGTGTGTGTGTGTGTGTGTGTGTGTGTGTGTGTGTGTGTGTGTGTGTGTGTGTGTGTGTGTGTGTGTGTGTGTGTGTGTGTGTGTGTGTGTGTGTGTGTGTGTGTGTGTGTGTGTGTGTGTGTGTGTGTGTGTGTGTGTGTATATCATTCCAAACTATAACTCTCCTTGGTATTGAGATAAAAATCCCATTCTTGCGCCAAAAAATCAAAATCAAGCTTTCCAAATGGAAGGATGAGTTCGTTGGACCGCTCTTCTTGAGTACATAAAATTGGAGGCCATATTTCCAAAAAATCTGCTAGAAAAATCCCTAGTAATGGTAAAAAACGGCTAAACATTGATACATTTATATTTTTCAACAGGATTTTAGAAGAAGTTCATTTATCTACAATGGACATTAAAACATTTTTTGTACAAATGTATGCTGAAAAATGTAGTTCAGTTTCATAAATGTTTGCTGATAAATCAAAAACTACTAAAAAAAATAGACAACATTTCATAATCTTTTTTGACTTACAGAATATTATTTAGAACTATTTTGTTGCCATAAAACTGGTAGTTAATATTTTCTTTGCACTCAAAGTGCTCGAATTTCAAAACAATAATAAATCGTAATAGTACGATACGATTCATACGATAATTTACGAAAATTCGCTCATACGATCATGCTGCATGACTGGAACTTTCTTTTACAAAGTAAGGGTTATAATGAACTGATGAGCGAACTAGTATACATCAAACATATTGCGGTGTCGGAGAGGTTTGGGCCCCACGCGGACGGAACCCAATTGAGAGGTCAGGTTTTATCAGGTCTCGTCAATCTTGCCAGTATTGAATGTAAGAAGGGAAAACTCCTGCTGTCCCCCTTAATGTGAAAGCCTTCAAGAACGCGAGTGGTGATACCACAAAGCGCTTCTGCCGAGATGCCCAACTCAAGTACCCGTAACATGACACGGTCGTGGACATGATCTTGTTGTTTTATGCTACGACTCCTTTTAGCTCGGATACTGCTTGCCTCAAATCATTTCATGATAATTATCAATTTTAACCCGCCAAGCCTGCTCCATGTCCATGCTTCCCTAACAATCTGGACATCCTGGAAATTTTTTCGGTTATATCTCAACCATTTTTCTCAAGATTCAAACATTAAAAATTTTGCAAGGACCAAAAGGCGACAATATTTTTCGTCTCTCTGCAATTGCAATAGCAATGACAATTTCAATGAAAACCGCATCGACAACCAGAATCAAAATTGAGGCGTTCCTTCATTGTAACGAAGCGTTGCCTTTCATGGATTGTCTTCCATTTATATTGGAAGGAGTTCATTTGTATTGTTTGAATCTCGTTTACACCTTACCGAAAAGTTCTTATCCAGGATTATGGCAGACCCATCGGGCTTAGTCTTTCCATCCTAGGCGGTGGTGAATGACAGAGCACCTGCTACCTACTCTACTTTTAGGAATGTTAAATAGAAAAGCCTTATGGAAAAAGCAAAATCCGCACCTGTTATGTCAAAAGGCTTCGTCAGCTTGAGGACAGCAAAATCGAAGAATGTGGCTGTAGAACTGTGAGCGCATCTTGGGTGTTTGGTCACTCGTTCTATCTGCTTGTCTTGAGCGCATGGATCCAGTGGGAGAGTCAAGTTCCAAAGGAATTGTGCTCGCGCAATATACGACGACCTTATCTGATATTGCCTGAAGTTGAAGTGAAAACCCAACAGAATTAGTAGATACTTTTATAAGCTATATTCCACAATGACTATTCTATTTCTCAAGATTAAATATAATATTGTCAATCAAAATCAACACCCATAGGGAGAAAACGATGTTCCTGACTGAGCTAATTCTATGATTAATCAGTATGGCTACCTGCAAGTACTGAGGAGTGCATTATAGGTTATCATCGACCCATGACCGAGTATAGTGTGAGTCTGTTGGGAGTAGACTGCAACAATCCAAGCATATACGGTGTTGGCGTTGATTTTGCAGTTGTTGTAATCTTTAGGGCGCTTGGTGTCCTCAGGAACATCAGTAGGCTCAGGGTCCTGTGGTTGACTTGAAACCAAATTACCACAAGCCAACAGGCAAATCAACCCCCTCAACATGAGAGTTACCATAAATATTCGTGCGGATAAGTTAAAGCTTATCTTCAGAAGCAGGAAATGACAAGTGAAAATATAAACCGATATTATTCAAGTAAGTAGCTAGGATTCATTTCCTTAGTAGGTATTGTTAGTTACTTGACGAATGTTTTGGCTTCAATAAGTAACTGGAATGCATATTTTTTGTATCTACTTAAAACTTATTGTATTTAAAATTGTATTGCGTTTTTCTCCAACTGCTAGGGTCTATGCATTTTAGTAGTTAGGTACTTTAGTGTGTTCAAGGAAAGGATGGACATTTTCATGGAGCCAGAGGAATTCCATTTGCTTGAAAGCAACACTTGCAAAGATTATTTTGAGTCCAAGATCTTATGGAGTGGACGAAATTCTCTCCAAAAGGAAATAATTCAGGAAGTTTCACTTCTACACCAACTCAGCGGACTGCAGTGGATGATACTCGGTATGTATTACTCGGCATGTAATGATACTCGGTATGTATGTAATGTGTGTGTATGTACCACCTAACACACCCACCCCCACTTACCACTCCCCACCTTCTCAAATGGAGATAGAAGAAAATATGAAATTATAGCCCTCTTAATTTTTTCGCGTACATTTCAAATACCTACCACATTTTTGCGATCATGCACAAAACGTGCGCAATGCACACTAACATGGTTTTTTGAAAGGTGATCCCAATTCCTTAACTCATATTCAAAATTCGTGCAGTTTAATTAAAGAATTACATATCACTCGAATTTTTGGTGCACTCAACTAACCTGCGCCGTTAGGTACAAAATGTGCTCGGAATGATGACATTCCTTATGTCACACATAAAGAAAGCGATTACTTCCAAAAACTTGATATTTTTTATTTAGCGCATAATTGAGCGTAATAGAGCATGTTTTCGGTCACTCGAAAATTCGAGTGATCGATGCTTTTATTTCATGATATTTCATGGAGATTTCGAACCTGCATAAAAAATGTAGGTTACTATTAGAAAAAACAAAGTTAGTGCCTACGCCTTGTACGTGTACTGCGTGAAAGCTCATCTACGAAAAAATTAAGAAGGGAAAGAGAGGCTTTTAACACCTCTTTCCACCTCCAATCGTGGAAGTGTAAATGCGGGTGGCATATTACAGGAGGTAGTTATGAAGAATGTTTGGTCGCCAGTAGATGACTACGCTTCCAGTGGACAAAAATATAGGTTCGTGGTAGGTATGTCACAATTATTTCAGGAAACACAAAAGAAGGTACCGGTAGCCATAAATACAAAATCAAATTAATGTTACAAAAAATTATTACAAATTAATGTTACAAAATTAAAATACAAAATACAAAATGAAAAAGCTTCAAATTATTGTTGCACTACAAAACTTCCTTTTTGGAAAATAACCCTGCTGTTCAGATTACCCCTAGTTATTTGCACACACATCCAAGTGTAATTGTGACTAAAATATGACTTCATTAAAAATTTTAGAATTTATTTGGGGAAATCGTCCAATCAGCCCACAAAAGGAACGCATGATACAGAACTATTATCCTTGCTATACATTGCTATTGAGGAGGGTTTGGATATTCGGTAGTATCATTATTATTTACAGAAACTAGCTGGTCGTTTTCTCTCACAGTGAAAGTTATGGTACTAGGTTGTGTCAAAACGTACCTACATGTATATCAAGTATCTTCAGAAAAGTTTTTTACGTGTAATTGGGTACACCAGTTTTGATATTTTGGGAGTTGAGGACGGAAGACAAAAAAAAATGTTTCTTCAATGAGTTTTTAATGGTATCAGATGAAAGAAATGAGGTGGATGATATGATACATACAGCTGTAGGGTATGCAAATAATAAAATCAACGGAAATCTTTTAACGAATCGGCCGTCAACAAAATACAAAGCAGAATTCCAATAACTGAGGGTCTGCGCAGGGTAGCGAATGAATCAGGTCCTGGTGGGAAAAACGGCTGGAACGTTGTGATGGTGGGAACTGGTGGGCCCTCAGGGGGATCCGTGGGGTCGCCTTCGTACTTGAAACCTTTGTTGCCGATGTAAACAGCTTTAATCCAAGGTGCCGTGTTTGATACGAATTGCTGTATGAGCCAGGGAAAGGCGCGGTAGAACGTCACGATGTAATGGAAATCCTCTCTGTTGCTTGAGTAACCAGACCTGTGCGAATAGCAAAATGTATTTACTAATCAATCACCAAAAGAATTTTTTTCTTTTCAATAGAAGAAGAAGGTTCCTTAATCAATATATTAATAATTGATTTTCTGTTTGATATAGTACTTCAATAAATTCCTAGAAAAAAAAGTAACATATTTCTTCATACAAATTTAGTTATTTGTGTCTAAAGCATACATAGATAATCTCTAGAACGATTTTTAAAAATCTTATTCATAATCCAATTTCTTATATTAGTGCTGAACATTCATCTGCATGCATCATCTCCAACACCAACGAACTATAGTTTAGCCCGATGTATAACACACAAGCATCAATTGATCATATATCGTATTTTATCATTAAGAGATTGGAATCTTATTTACACCATGTGGTGAAAACCACCCCCTCTTTTCAACAGCCCTTTTCAGGGCTACCAAAAAGAGGTAGACATGGCACACAAATGTTTATAAGACGTCGAGTTATAACTCCGTCAAACAAAATATTTCACCAGAGAGAAAATGCGATATTCTCTCTCAAAAGTGAAATATTATCAAATAACATACAAGGCGACCTCCCTAAACACTTACTGGGCGAGAGAGACGCGACAAGTATTTCGAACCAAGTCGCCTTGAATGAGAAAACTCAAACAGACAATCAAATGTCCTCTAGAACTAACAAGGACGGTTCTAGCAAGCCTACACGCCAATCAGAAACTCTGATTGCGCGAGAGACAATAGACGAACCAACCAGGAGGCGGCAAGCGAATTACAACCACCTCTGGTTCAGAAGCCACCCCGGGGACCCTGTCTCAGCGACGGACGCAGAGAAGCCACCCCCGGGGACCCCGTCTAAACAACGGACGCAGAGAAGCCACCCGAGGACCCCGTCTAAACAACGGACGCAGAGAAGCCACCCCGGGGACCCTGTCTCAGCGACGGACGCAGAGAAGCCACCCCCGGGGACCCCGTCTCAGAGACGGACGCGGGGAAGCCACCCCCAAAAACCTTTATCCTGCTCATTGCCCAACGTAGTTCTTCTGTCAGAACGCCACCCGGTACATCTATTGATATCCTCATTAGATCGTACGCCCGCTGGGACGTTCGAGACGTGTCGCCCGGGTTTCGTAGCACTAAGCTCGTCACCGACCGCCGGGGCACGCCGATAAATTACTCAGCTCATCCGCTCTAATTTATCGTCCAAGGAAGCCTTTTTCAAGGCTACAAGGTAGGACCCTGACATCCGAGCAAAGGAAAGAAGCTCTGTCAAGCGAGTCCACCTTCCAAATCCTGCATCCTATACGGAGAGGTATTAAAAAAACGAGTTAATCAACTCGGGTACATTGATGGAGCGCCGCCCGTCCTACTTCCTCATGCAAGAGGAAGCAGAGCACGGCGCGGTCGGGAGCTCTAGCCCACGAAGCGCTCCCCACCCGATACTCGACTCGTCCGCTGGTCCTAGCAACAGACAAAGGCTCGATTCTCGCGAAGAGATCGCCTTACTACCTAACATATCCGTGAAGGAAACGTTAGGTCAAGCCTCACACACACAAAAGTTCGAGGATCCCTTCCAGACTCGCTCTGAAGTCAATCATCGTGATTCGACAAAGATATCTGAATATCCACGATATTCTACGCAAGGCTACCCGGCCGATCCGAGTGTCAAACTCACTCCCAACTTGCTCAAAACACAGGATACTTTTCAGTACCTCAACCAAGCCCGGTATATTCCCCCTACAGATATAAATCTTAGGCCGGAATATTACACAACGGCTCAGCACCAAACAGATCGGACCCAGCACGCACTAAGCGAGCCCAGTGCTCCACGCGGCCAATACACGAACTATCCTCAGGTTCCGCCCGCCAAGCAAGCTGACCTTGGCGATTTCGCTCACATTCCTTTCGGAAATATCACGGGAACTAACCCGCATAATCAGAACATAAACGTCCCACTTGGTCTACCTACACCAAGTCAGACATATATAAATCCACTACAAATGGTGACCCCGACGTGATACCGACCCGGCCCCAAAAACCCAGCACGCACTAAGCGAGCCCAGTGCTCCACGCGGCCAATACACGAACTATCCTCAGGTTCCGCCCGCCAAGCAAGCTGACCTTGGCGATTTCGCTCACATTCCTTTCGGAAATATCACGGGAACTAACCCGCATAATCAGAACATAAACGTCCCACTTGGTCTACCTACACCAAGTCAGACATATATAAATCCACTACACACCATTAGGTACTTATTATTTTAATGCTCTGTCCTAATATTTATGTTCTTCTTCCATCAATCTACCTTGCGGTATTCCTGTTTTACCACTTGTGTGATAAATTAAAAGATACGTAATCACTTAATAATCGAAATATCGATATTTCCTGTGATGATTTGTTCAGGAAATCCTCACTTTGATATGCCGGACTTTTGTCCAATACCTACTCACATTTCTATGCTATTAGTTATAGACAGATACAATTGAGTGAATGCGTGTAGGTAATGTAGGATGGCTCACCTCAATTTTGGTTGAGAGGCAATGCCATAGTTGGAACCATTACAAAATAATGGAGCTCCAGCAATCCAGTACGAATCGGATTTGCCTAAGCTAATCGTGTCACTGGTTTTGTTCCTGACGCAGAGCATTGTACTGTTTTCTCTGTCTGAAAACTGTCTTTCGCATGCTGCCGATTGCGTTGGATTAGCAGGATTCATCTCGCACATCAGCCTCACACATCGCTCATGAAAAGGAATGATCTGCATAGATACTTCCAAGTTGAAAACCGGCCGACTTTCTTCCTGATTCCTGAAGGCAAAGAGAAAGCATCCCTTCGTATCAGGAAGAGTGTTGACGTAGTGCACGTGATCCATCAGCACATCTTGCGCTGTTGGGAGAGAGATCATCGGGTAGTGAGCACCGGTGATCTCGAAAGGTCTCCTCAATTTGAAGACCGAAAAATCGTAAGCCGACCAGTCTGGCATGTTGTTAGTGCAGTTCGGATGCTTCGTTATACTCTCTATCTCAGCGCGCTGCATGCAAGGGTTTTGTGGTGAGGAGGCGTCCCACACGAATTGTCCATGAGCCTCATACGCATTTGCCGCCTTATTATATTGCCTGTGGAATAAAATGCAATTAGGTACATATGTTCGAAATGCGTGACATTTACCTTTGTATACACCTAAAAATATCTCCAGTAGATTTACTAATAAGAGGTAATATCAAATGTTAAGGTAACGGACAACTCAGAACTGCGCCTATTTTTATTTTTATACTTATGAGATTTACGGTTTCAGTCAAATTCGAAGCAGCCCCACTTCTACACAGTGTAGTGAAACTCAAATTGTCATAATGACAATAATTCATTTCTAACATGAGCTTATTTTAGAAAACCAGTCGGTGAGTCCAGCGATAGGCCACATGTCCCCTACAATGAATTTTGATAAATTCAGTCACTAAGAACTCTAATTAGCATAGATATGACAACATATGATACTATCTGTTCATATATCAGTGAGGCTTAGGCATGCCAGAAGACACATTCATAGTCTCCATACAATGAATAATGAGATGGATTTCGTCGGATAAGAGATGGTGCTCCCCTTCCCATCATGGGCTGGCGGAGGCGGTTCTGAGAATGACTAAAACATGACTGTAAGAAAGCAACCAAAGTAAACTAGAAATCTCAAGATAACAAAGACGCATGGTCATTTTTTAGTATTCATACTCGTATGTTGTTACTAAATAAAAGTAATGATAGGTACCATCCAAATTCTGTGAATAGTTTAGCTAATTGCAGTCACTGCATCTTCTCTCCTTCTTCCGAAGACTCAGCCGTGTACGCATGTCGTATTTGATCGGCATGGTGCCTCCTGGTAACTCCGTTAGTGTAGCCAGATATGAACAGGGTCTATTAACTTTTTACCACTTGACCTCTACTATGTCCTATCCTTGAAGTGGTCAAAACCCACACATTTTCTCCTCCATGAAAACGTTTTCTTTCCCAGAAGGCTTGTTGATACGTTACGGACAAGTTCTTGATAGAAAGTCTCCAAAATTACTAAGTTGAATTGGAGACATGATAAGATGGTTGAATAAGAGCCCCTCCTGACATTATACTAAATATAAAAAATTAAGGCTCAACAGTACATGCATAAAGGTACACTTTCACTGTATCAAAATCCATTGTTTATGTTATCATAATTTATATTTTCAGGTCCTGTCATACAGTATCAGCTTTGTGTCCTCCCTACATTGTAAAATCTTATATTATTTACCTGCACGTTGAAATGAAGGTTATGTATGTCAGCAGCGATCCATGGCCTACGATTATTGCTTCAGCGGTATCCCAGACACTGAGCACCCAGGATAGAGCGCCTTCGGCGTTAATGCGGCAGTTGTTGAAATCTCTGGGGGGTCCAGTTTCTGTCGGATGAGTCGGAGGGGAAGGAACTGTTGTCCCTCGGCTCTGAGCCGACACCGAGTAAATGCCCATTATCAGTTCTAGAGTCACAATGAGAAGTTGCATTCTCGGTTAGACTGAAAATCTTTAAAACAAAAACTTCTGCTCTAGTTGTAATATCGACATGTAGGTACTCTTCAGTAGGTACCACCAAATCAGTAATAAGAACCGTTCAAACAGAAAGAATAAACACCTTTTTTAATATAGGTACCTTACTTGTGTTGTTTACGGTTCACAAATTGCATTTATTTACATACTATTGCAATTTTTTATATCTAGCAATGGCTGGCTAGTTTTGTTTTTGACTACCACCTACTGTAGGAAATTTATGGAGGAGCCAGGTGAAGAATGTGATTATATTTATATTGTATCTAGTTGACATCAAAGTTAAGTTATATTTTTACGGTAAAATGTTTGCACTGAGAGAAAAATGAGCTTAAAAAACTGCATCAAAGCCTCGCAATTGAGTTTTTTAAGGAAAAAAAACTAGATTGACGGCTAAAATCACTCGATCGACGGTTAAAAAAAACCCGATCGCGGAATATTCTATGTAGTTTTTTAACCTCGGAATCCAATGGAGTCCTCCGTAGCACGTCTATCGAGTTTTTTGTGGCTGTAACAATTCCAATCGAGTTTTCACACTTTCCTAATCGAGTTTTCTGTCATCTGGGATCGACTTATTTTAGCCGGTCGATCGTGTTTTTATAAGACTACGATCGACTTTCGTAGCTGACGGATCGAGTTTTCTGTAGACCTTCCATCGGGTTACGCTAACGCCCCATCAGGTTTTTCCAAGCCCGTCAATCGACTTTATCAAGTCCTCCGATCGAGTTTCTTCTTGCCGGTACCGCTATTCGGTACCCGATGGGTAAAACCTCTTGGGGAACTCGTTCGCCATTTCAAACGAGTTTTCCGGTACCCCGGACCAGGAATTTCCAGAAAATTCGTTTGAAATAGTAAACGAGTTCCACAAGACGTGTCACCGGATCGGTTCCCAAAAACGGGTACCGAATAGGGGGGCCGGGATGAAGAAAATCGGATCGGATGGCTTGAAAAATGTTCACGGATACAGGCAGGAAAAAGTCCTTCGGGATTCTCAGCGTAGCCCAAAGGAGGTCCAGAATGCCCTCTGCTCTCGCTCTCTCTCTCTTCCTTTTCCAGCGTCGACGGCGATAACAGTGTGGCGAAGAGCAGCGATAAGCACGGCAAGTCCAACGGGTGTGTTTGTGTGTGAGAAAGAAGCTCGAAGCGATTAAACAACAATTAAATAAATGATTCCTTCATGATGGATTTGTTCGACTCGAACATGATGTGCATTGTTCTGTGGTCTGGATGATCGCAAGCTCGCATCTCAAAAATAAAAAATATCCCAAATCAATTCTCTTAGTAAAATACAGATTAGTTGGACAAACAGATCAGAATTCACGGTTGAAACAGGTTCAATATGAAGAAGAATTGGATACAGATATCACTGGTAATGGGGGGTTTGACGTTCTGATGGACGTCTCGTGATTTTTACTGTTTCACTAGTTGCAATTTGCTCTAGAGTTTACCTATTTTTTCCATTGCCCTTGGGAATTGTTTGAACGACTTCTTTAGTAACAAGATTGATATGAAAGGAGAGGAAGATGTTTTTATATATGGGTCATTTCACGCGAACGGCCAAACTTTTATTTCGATATTTTTTAAAAGTCCTGATGCTGTACCCATTGGTACAAGCTAGGAGCCAAATTTTCAGACCCCTTCTTCGCCCAGCCTTTTCTCTACAACTGTCCAAACTTCAGGGGTGTGCGCCAAACACTAACATTTGTTTTAATTGCTCAACCGTTATTGTGCCCAAAAAAATAAGTAAGGTGGCCAAATCTTATGGTAAATCGTTTGCTCTTTCTGGTAGTCATGTCTAAATTTACTAAAAACTTAAGTTTCCTCATGAAAACTCAAAATAAAAATTTCTTTTTCACATTTCATCAATTTCGCTTTTTTTTTTTCATTTTCGCATTTTACGTTTTTTGGGAGTACAGGCCGTACATTAAGTACCACTGGCGACAAACCGGTTGTCGGCCCATTACGTCCTCTTAACCTCGTATTCTACATACTGATTTAAGATCAAAAAAAAATTTTTTTTTCAAAAAATGCGAAATTGATGGATTGTGAGAAAGAAGTTTTTATTTTTAGTTTTCATGAGGAAGCTTACGTTTTTCGTAAATTTAGACATGGCTACCAGAAAGAGCAGACGATTTACCATAAGAATTGGCCACCTTAGGTTTTTTTTTGGGCACAATAACGGTTGAGCAATTAAAACAAAAGTTAGTGTTTGGCGCACACCCCTAAACTTCGGACAGTTGTAGAGAAAAGGCAAGGCGAAGAAGGGGTCTGAAAATTTGGCTCCTAGCTTGTATTACCAATGGGTACAGCATACTAGAAAATCAGGACTTTTAAAAAATATTGGTAGTTTGGTCGGCCGTAAGTACTTATTGTATGTACGAATTAGTCGGGATGCGGCCCAAGGAAAAAATAAATGAAATTACTTCATTTATTATTTTATTAGATGACGTTTCGTCCTCTAACTGAGGACATCTTCAGATTTTGGTGTGAACGGGAAAAAAATGTATAAACATCCGAATAACGGATTTGTCAGAAAACATATAGCGGTTCACCAAGTCAATAAAATGTCCAGAACACAATAAAAGAATGGATGGATAGTTGTTATTTAAATGAGAAAAAGTAAAGAAAGGAAAGAAAGAAACGAAAAGGAAATACAAATTGAAAATCGTCCACATCCATTCGTCAACAAACTCAGTTCCTTGGGCCGCATCCCGACTAATTCGTACATACAATATCGAAAAAAAAGTTTGGCCGTTCGCGTGAAATGACCCATATATACAAAGAGTAAGTAAAGGGAACGCGAATAAAAAAGTCAACGAAAACCCTTTAATGAGTTGACAACCAATAAGAAACAGTGAATAATTGCAATGAGGGAGGGTATGCGTGGGGTTGCAGAGTCACTATCTGGCGGGGGAAACGTGACTGGTGGAAACGTTGCTGTGTATTTGGGTTTTTCTGGAAGCATGGGTCCATCTCTAGGGTCGTCTTTGTGCTTCACGTCTGTATTACCGATGGATATCTCTTCCTGCCAAGGTACAGAGTGGAATTTGGATTGCTCCACGAGCCAGGGAATGACGTGAAAAAAAGTTACTATGTAATGGAAATCCGTACGGTTATCTGGGTATCCTGACCTGTTGGAATAAAAAAAGTGGTATTTACTGAGCGTAAACGTCTCTTAGGGAAGAAATCTAATTAATGTAACTGGGGATTATAAGATAAATAAATAGCAATAAAAAAAATGGCGGCGAGCGAAAAACTTGCAGTTGTTGATCATTTATGTTCTATGATTTACTTATCCACAAATCGTGTTGAAGGAAACTTTCCAACTAGCCTCCGATAAGTTGTCAAAAGGATTCTTTTAGGTTGAAGTGAAGATATTTAAAGCAAGTTGTGTCGCTTGGAAAATTCCGCGAAACCTCGTGTCAATTGTTAGTGAATGACAAAAGGTTCTTTATGCGTCGAATATGAAGGTATTGGGGATCAAATCAAATCAAATATCCTTTTATTGGCAACCAGAAACAATATTAAAGTATTTTAGAAGAAATTTACACAGATGAGAAAAATAATTACGCAGGTATTACGTAAATTACGTTGTTCACCGAAGAATAAGTTCAAGAACTTGTGCTCTTCAGCGGAGTTCAAATTCAAAAACAATAAATAAACAACGAAATATCGAACTAAGTGCCAACATATACGAGTAAAATTGAATAAATTTTCAACTATGATACTACTTTCAATTTTAAACCTTAAAGACTGCAAAATTAAACAACATTTCTCTCAAACATCTGTAAATATAAGGAATGCTAAATGAAATGAAACATGAATATTAAAGAACTATTGTAGCCTACACTATACAAACGCTAAAGGTTAGTAATCAACTCTTTCTTAAAAGAGGACAAATTGCTAAACGTAAATATATTAATCCCATTTTTAAACAAAAATCTTGATGCTGTTACACAAGAATTTCTTTTAAAGAGTTCGGTATTTACCTTTGGGAGAATTAAATGAGAGCGGAATTTCTACTACTGCAAGAGGCTGAAACATGTTCACCTCTGATACCAGTTCGAAAAACATGTAAGCAGGATAGGATTATAAACATTTGGTAGATATTATTTACATCAAATGACTTATTAAGTAGTATCTAATATGTAACCCATTTTTGTTCCAAGTCATTAATTTATAGGAGGAACGAAATTGGCCCCAAAACGGTGCCCTGAGGCACTCTATGATAGAGATGAAGGGGAGTTTTAACAGAAACACCATTTTTGTTTCTTTTCCCCCTGAATATGGTCTGCATGTCAGAGAAAGTTGTTGAAGGTTTTACATGACATTTCGGGAAATGAAACAGAAGAAAGCGTGAATGGTAGTTATGAAAATATTTACTATGTGCATGAGTGAATAAAATGTAGTGAGTGATACGACACATAGGAGACGAAGTGAATCCACGTCCTACGATACCCATTCATGATTTTATAGTTCCCTGTATGAATAGTAACATAAAATTACAACACAGGTCGGACCCTAATCATTCATTCCCTTCCAATCCATATAGTGTTCGTTTTCGAGGATGTTTCCTGTGATATTATACCTAAGCATGAACGAACTTCTGTTTTGCTTCCGAATCTGCTTATAAATATCAAAGAGTTGTTCTCAATGTCGGAACACGAAATGTTTTCTTCCTTAAAACCAAAATTTCCACTCGAATTTTACGTTTCAGATCATTCTGAAAAACTTTGGTTCGGTGTCTGTCTCTGTTTGTTAGTGTCTGACCGTGCGTCCGCAATTCCTTGCAACTAGCAGCATACACAGCAGTTTTCATCCGATTTTTATGACAATTCCTGGAATTGTTCGGGTTAGACTGTAAATTGTCTCTTGTCATTCGCGTTGCATTAGAATCAATACTTAAATCTTCGCATTTGCAAACCTAAATTTCATACTTCATAATTTTCTGAGGTTATAATGGTCCGATCTCGCTCCGATTTGGAGGATAGTTAGAGAAAACGATATAATCACCTGTGGTGAAAACCACCCCCTCTTGTCAACAGCCCTTTTCAGGGCTACCAGAAAGAGGTAGACACAACACAAAAATATTTACAAGACGTCGAGTTATAACTCCGTCAAACAAAATATTTCACCAGAGAGAAAATACTAAATTCTCTCTCAAAAGTGAAATATTAAATAATAACACACAAGGCGACCTCCCTAAACATTTACTGGGCGAGAGAGATGCGACAAGCATCTCGAAACAAGTCGCCTTGAATGAGAAATCTCAAACAGAAAAACTCAAGGTCGTTCAGCCACCCCCGGGGACCCCGTCGCAGCGACGGACGTGGGGAAACCACCTCGAAAGACCAACTCAGCTATCATACGCACAGATACTGAGAAAACAATGTGCGAACCAATGAGATTGCACAGTCGAATTTATGAAATTAAGCGGACCAACCAGGAGGCGGCAGGAGGCGGACACCTCCCTATAAATACCCCGCTGGGAGCCCTCCGAAATTCATTCCACTCTCCGCTCTCGACGACGACACCTCTGAAGTACGAAGAATTCTACACGCTCTACGCTGACGAACCTTCTGCATTACGAGTTCATCTCAAGAACGGCTTCCTACTGCTTTCTACAAGGCATACCTTCTCTCCACACAGATCTCGCATTGGCATCTACGAGTCCAGTGATTATTCATCCTGCTCATTGCCCAACGTAGTTCATCTGTCAGGACGCCACCCGGTACATCTATCGATATTCTCTTTAGATCGTACGCCCGAGGGACGTTCCGAGCCGTGTCGCCCGGGTTTCGTAGCATTAAGCTCGTAACCGACCGCTGTGGGCACGCCGGTAAATTACTCTGCTCATCCGCTCTAATTTACCGTCCAAGGAAGCCTTTTTCAAGGCTACGAGGTAGGACCCTGACATACGAGCATTGGAAAGACGCTCTGTCAAGCGAGTCCACCTCCCAAACCCTCTATTTTTCACACATAGAGGCATCGAAACGAGCTAAAAACTCGGTTATTTCGATGGAACGTCGGCCGTCTTATTTCCCCATGCAAGGGGAGGCAGACGACGGCGAAGCCGGGCCGCGTAGCCCCCGTAGTGCTCCCTACCGGCTACACGGCGAATCCGCTGAACCCAGCGACGGCGCAAGGCGCGATCCCCACGTCCGGACCGCCTTCTCACCCGACGTATTCGTTAAAGAAACGTTCGATCAAGCCTCGCCTATACAAAAGATCGAGGATACCTTTCAGACTCGCTCTGAAGCCGATCATTACGATTCGACCAAGCTGTCCGAGTACCCACGATATTCGACGCAGGCCTACCCGGCCGATCCGAGTGTCAAATACACTCCAAATGTACAAAAAGCGAAGGATACTTTTCAGTACCTCAACCAAGCTCAACATATTCCCCCTACAGATATAAATCTTAGGCCGGAATATTACAAAACGGCTCAGTACCAAACTGATCGAACCCAGCACCTGCTATGCGAGCCCAGTGCTCCACGCGGCTGCGACACGAACTACCTCCCATTTCAGTCCGCCAAGCCAGTTGACCTTGGCGGATCCGCTCACATTCCTTACGGGAATGACACGGGGACTAACCCGCATAACCGGAATATAAATGTCCGACTTGGCCTACCTACGCCAAGTAAAACATATTTAAATCCACTACAAATGGTGACCCCGCCTTTGAACAGGCTCAACACGGAGCATTTCGTTCCCTCTTATGAAGCTAGTGGATTTCAGGGAACCACTGCGGGCGTGCGACCCCCGCCGGGCCTCTACGCCCCACATCTCACGCAACATCCCTCTACACAAAGTGGCTTTCAAGCACTTTTAGAGGAGATGGGAGATTATCAAAAACCAATCTTCCAAAAGAAGAATATCGATCGTGCACTCGCCGAGTTCGATCAATACTGCGTGCGAAAACACCTGAGAACGCAGAACGAATGTTTCTCAGCTATATACAAGTGGGTACCAGAAGAAATGAGGGAAGCTATAGACTCAGCTTACCTCACGGCACCCCACGCACCCTACGAAGAGGCCAAACAGCGCCTCCAGCGAGAATATGGGTTGTCCTTACAGGACAGGCTCCTCGCACTCGAGGACCCCGCATCTCTCGCCAAAAAACCCAGCACCAAGTACCACGAAATGTACTCTAAAGCTGTTGGGTATTTTTCAGAAGCTCTGATCACTCAAAAGTGGATCGAGACTCTACCCATCGAAGCACGAGGTATGGTCGCAGCTCAGCCTACCACGACCGCCCGGCTCGACCTAGCTGATACGCTACACGCGTACAAAACAGAGAATACTTCTCTGAACATACGAGGAGTAGAATCTACTCCGAAACCCATAAATACTGGTTTCAAAAAGGCCCTCTCGAAACAAGCTGAGTTCAAACCCCAACCAGTGGAGAGTAAGCCTCACAAACCGACAGCCTATGTCTGTCGAAACCACGCACGTTTCGGTAACGAAACTCGCAAATGTGCAGACCCAGAACACTGCACTTGGAAGACAAACACTGCTTCCAAAACTAGCAGAAAGGCAGCGACTATAAGCCAGCCTAAAACCCGGGTTTCTACCGAAAATACTCAGAGGTCGGTACAAGAGAGTACCGTTCCAACCTCCGACGTAGAGAGTTCGGAAAACGAATAACTGCCAGTGTATCTGAGCCTATACGCCGGCAGTCTACTGAGTATAAAAGGCTCTTTTTCAAGTGCAAACTAAATGGCACTGAATTTCTCATTGACACGGGAGCAGAAGTGAACATTCTGCCCCACAATGTCACAAAAAAATTGGGCTTGAAAATTCTTAAGTCCAACGTTAAGCTCACAGCAGCTAACGGAGCCCCTATAGACACACTAGGGCGAGCTGACACAACAATTAACATCGGCCTCGGAGACATGACCACCGATTTTATGATCACGAAAGTTGATCCAGCGATCCTAGGTATTCCATTCCTCGAGTCTTGGGATATCGGAATACGGGTCAAACACAAGTACATTTATAAAGATAAAATAAAGAGCTATGCCGATCAAAAAATAGCTGCAGTCATGAACAAAAAATTCACTGACGAACAAATAGCAGCTACTATCCCTCATCGTGACAATACCCCTCAACCAGAGGACGTGCAAATCACGGAGGACGAAAACATTCGCTCTATCATTGACAAATACAATGATAAAATGAGCAAACTTCAAGGTAAATGGAAAAACAACGGGGTTTACCACCGTATAACCACGGAAGGAACACCAGTACACTTCCGAGCAAGACCCATGGCGGGCGAAAAACGGGCTCAAGTCAAAAGTACTTTTGACAAAATGCTTTCAGAAGGCATAATTGCACCATCAGATTCCGAATGGGCATCCCCGTTACACTGTGTGCCAAAAAAAGACGGGTCATGGAGAATCACCGGCGACTACCGTTTCCTGAACGCGAAAACGAAGAAAGACGCCTACCCTCCTCCTCACATTCGCTCTTTCCAAGCGAATTTACATGATACACAAATCTATTCGACAATAGATTTAAAATCGGCGTATTATCATATTCCGATGCACCCAGATGACGCTCATAAAACTGCAATTATTACACCTTTCGGTCTTTATGAGTTTAAGAAAATGAGCATGGGTTTGGCCGGAGCGGCTCAAACATGGCAAAGATACATGGACAGCATCATGCGAAAATTTGATTTCGCATTTGTATACCTAGATGACATCCTGGTGGCTTCTAAAAATTATAAAGAACACATGAACCACCTCAGACAAATTTTTGACAAACTAGGGGAACACGGACTTCGAGTAGGTTTTGATAAATGCATTTTTTCAAAACCTGCCGTCGATTTCCTAGGTTTCACTATCTCGAAAGAAGGGATAATTCCTAAACGAGATAAAATAGAAGCCATAGAACAATTTCCTAGGCCAATAGACGTACGAAGTCTACGCAGATTCCTAGGTATGTGTGGTTTCTACCGAGCATGCTCAAGCAAATTCGCTCACACGGCACAACCTCTGTATGACTCCATTCAGTCAAACAAAAAAAATGACAGAACACCTATCGAATGGACATCAGAGAGAGAAAAAGCTTTCAACAGCTTAAAACAAGCAATGATCAAAGCAACATTGCATAACATTGCTCACCCACACCCTACAGCAGAGTGGAGATTAGTCTGTGACGCATCCGACACACACATCGGAGCGGCACTAGAACAGGAAATTACAGACAAACATGGCTCGAAATCTTACCAACCATTGGGATTTTTCAGTAAAGAAATTCCAGAACAATGGAAGAACAAAGCATCGTTCGACAAAGAAATGTTCGCCGTTTACCAAGCTTGCATTCACTGGCACAATGACTTGGACGGCAGATCTTTCCATATTTGTTCGGATCACAAGCCTCTGCTAGGCACGATGCTTAAGAAAAATGCACATTTTTCTAAAATGAGATTAAGATGGCTAACATACATCTCTCAAATGACGAGTGACATTCGTCATATTTCCGGAGAGAGCAACGTCGTCGCCGACGCACTCTCCAGACCCTTCGATCCGGTTGAAATTCAAACACAATCGATTTCAACCCAGACGGACGAGGGTCCACCCATAGCCGAAATTTCGAAAATTACGGCTGCAATAGAATGCAATCTTCTACTGCACATTTCAAATTCACAAATTCGTTCTCCCCCTAACGCGGAGGACAAATTGAAACTCACACGAGTTGAATTCTCTCAAGGAGAAATTTGGTGTAACCTAGACCTAGGACACCCTAGACCTTATATTCCAAACGAAATAAGGGAAGAAATAATAAGCCAAATTCACAATTTGGGACACCCAGGTATACACTCTACAGTGTATAAAGTTA
This sequence comes from Adelphocoris suturalis, assembly GCA_030762985.1. Classification (NCBI taxonomy): domain Eukaryota; kingdom Metazoa; phylum Arthropoda; class Insecta; order Hemiptera; family Miridae; genus Adelphocoris; species Adelphocoris suturalis. The sequence continues at coordinate 32,485,664 of CM061048.1, forward strand.
AACAAAGATATTTTTGGCACGGACTCCGTGCAGATGTCTCCAACTGGGTCCGAGCGTGCGAAACTTGCCAACGAGCAAAAATCACGCGCGCCGTGAAGCTCCCTTACTCCGAATTTGAAACGGCAAACAAATTTTCACACGTACACGTTGATATTACCGGACCCTTACCTTTAGCTAAAGGAGGGAAACGTTACATTTTAATGATGGTTGATAGAGCAACGGGTTGGCTAGAGGCAGTCCCTCTTAACAACATCGAAACAACCACAATCACAAACGCCTTTATCAATATTTGGGTAGCTTCAAAGGGCGTACCTAAATACATCACAAGTGATCAGGGCACTCAATTTGAATCAGATCTGTTCAATTCCATTATGGAACGTCTCGGAGTAAAACATACTCACACGTTACCATACAAACCATCAACAAACGGAATGGTAGAACGCAGAAATAGATCTTTGAAAGAGGCTCTCAAAGCACAAAACGAAAATTGGCTCGACGCACTTCCAAAAGTTCTACTCGCCATGCGTACGGCAGTAGACCCAGCGACCGAAACTACGCCTTTCCAAAAAGTTTACGGAATTGACGTACCACTCCCAGGAGACATTTTCGTAACTTCTACGAACCTTTCGGAACCTCTTTTCTTCCGGCCTACGCATATTAAACATAATAATACGAAATATGCCGTAAACATGCCCAAAAATTTGGATACATGTACACATGTCTATATCAGAGTGCCCACACAGCTCACCTCTCTGCAATGTCCTTACACGGGACCATTCAAAGTGGTTAAAAGAGATAAGTTTTCGGTTACAGTGCAAATTGGCGAACATACGAAAAAAGTTCCCAAACAGCAAATAAAACCAGCTTATACTCTACACTCAGACGAAGCTGTATCACAAGGCCAAAATCAGGCGGAAAGTAAGGAGAAAACTCCCCGAAAATCTGCCAGAAGGCACGTCCCCTCTACCAAATTCGACGAGAGGTGGGTGACGGCGCTCGAAACACCCCAGCCAGCGTCGTCGTTAATAACACGACGTCTTGGGGGGGCGCCTGTGGTGAAAACCACCCCCTCTTGTCAACAGCCCTTTTCAGGGCTACCAGAAAGAGGTAGACACAACACAAAAATATTTACAAGACGTCGAGTTATAACTCCGTCAAACAAAATATTTCACCAGAGAGAAAATACTAAATTCTCTCTCAAAAGTGAAATATCAAATAATAGCACACAAGGCGACCTCCCTAAACATTTACTGGGCGAGAGAGATGCGACAAGCATCTCGAAACAAGTCGCCTTGAATGAGAAATCTCAAACAGAAAAACTCAAGGTCGTTCAGCCACCCCCGGGGACCCCGTCGCAGCGACGGACGTGGGGAAACCACCTCGAAAGACCAACTCAGCTATCATACGCACAGATACTGAGAAAACAATGTGCGAACCAATGAGATTGCACAGTCGAATTTATGAAATTAAGCGGACCAACCAGGAGGCGGCAGGAGGCGGCCACCTCCCTATAAATACCCCGCTGGGAGCCCTCCGAAATTCATTCCACTCTCCGCTCTCGACGACGACACCTCTGAAGTACGAAGAATTCTACACGCTCTACGCTGACGAACCTTCTGCATTACGAGTTCATCTCAAGAACGGCTTCCTACTGCTTTCTACAAGGCATACCTTCTCTCCACACAGATCTCGCATTGGCATCTACGAGTCCAGTGATTATTCATCCTGCTCATTGCCCAACGTAGTTCATCTGTCAGGACGCCACCCGGTACATCTATCGATATTCTCTTTAGATCGTACGCCCGAGGGACGTTCCGAGCCGTGTCGCCCGGGTTTCGTAGCATTAAGCTCGTAACCGACCGCTGTGGGCACGCCGGTAAATTACTCTGCTCATCCGCTCTAATTTACCGTCCAAGGAAGCCTTTTTCAAGGCTACGAGGTAGGACCCTGACATACGAGCATTGGAAAGACGCTCTGTCAAGCGAGTCCACCTCCCAAACCCTCTATTTTTCACACATAGAGGCATCGAAACGAGCTAAAAACTCGGTTATTTCGATGGAACGTCGGCCGTCTTATTTCCCCATGCAAGGGGAGGCAGACGACGGCGAAGCCGGGCCGCGTAGCCCCCGTAGTGCTCCCTACCGGCTACACGGCGAATCCGCTGAACCCAGCGACGGCGCAAGGCGCGATCCTCACGTCCGGACCGCCTTCTCACCCGACGTATTCGTTAAAGAAACGTTCGATCAAGCCTCGCCTATACAAAAGATCGAGGATACCTTTCAGACTCGCTCTGAAGCCGATCATTACGATTCGACCAAGCTGTCCGAGTACCCACGATATTCGACGCAGGCCTACCCGGCCGATCCGAGTGTCAAATACACTCCAAATGTACAAAAAGCGAAGGATACTTTTCAGTACCTCAACCAAGCTCAACATATTCCCCCTACAGATATAAATCTTAGGCCGGAATATTACAAAACGGCTCAGTACCAAACTGATCGAACCCAGCACCTGCTATGCGAGCCCAGTGCTCCACGCGGCTGCGACACGAACTACCTCCCATTTCAGTCCGCCAAGCCAGTTGACCTTGGCGGATCCGCTCACATTCCTTACGGGAATGACCCGGGGACTAACCCGCATAACCGGAATATAAATGTCCGACTTGGCCTACCTACGCCAAGTAAAACATATTTAAATCCACTACATTACCCCACTTCAATTTCATTACGGTGGTGTCCTTCATTAGCAGTTTCTGAACATGCACGAATGTTAGGTAATCATTGATACATGAATCGATTCTACATATTTTATTCATTTCAATGACATTTCCTGGGAATTAGAGGGTTAGGCGGAGAAAAGATACCTAGTTTTCTCTGCACATGCGCAAACGTAAAATCCATCAAGCATCACCTTCTCATTGCCTTTTAGTCCGATCTCACTCAAATATGGATGGTGGATGGGAAATGATGATTTGATCACATAGGTTTTATCACGATCGTAACATTAGTAACTGCAGCGCAACCGTGAACCTCTAATCTTTATGAGCTTGAAATTTGCAGTTTAAATCCAATTTCGATAATATAGTCAGAGACCGGGAACCAAAACAAGACTTCTTATATCCTACCATGGACTGTCCGCGGCTCAAAGCAGATATAGGAAGCAACTCTGGTTCAATGTTTCTAATATACAGAATATTTTCAAACTGCAGAGGATGTCGAAAAAAAGTTTTATGTTAGTAAGTACTTAAATAACACCCTAATATACACACCAAAAAATGCGAAAGGTGTGAGGTAGGTTTGAGAGAATAAACTTGATTGCGAATTGATAAAAAGAAAAAAATGCTGATCCCTAAATTTGGCTGTGGATGGAATAACAAATTGAAGATCGCGAATAGTTCACGTTAATGGAATTTGATATTTCCAGTGATAAATTAATCAGCAAAAACTTGCGATCAATATGCGCAACCTTTATTCAAATTCTACTTAGGGACATTTTTTTGTTATTATTAGAACAGTCACCAGATATTTTTCAGATGATGTAGGTATATTATAAAATGACTCACCTCAATTTGGGTTGCGAGGCGATGCCATAGATGGTACAATTACAATAAAATGGAGCTCCAGCAATCCAGTATTGATGGTTACTGGGTAAATGTATCGTGTCGTCGGTTTTGTTCTTGACGCAGATCATCGTGCTGTCCTGTCTGTCCGAGAACTGACTTTCGCACTCAGCCGATCGAGATGGATCGGGAGGATTCATCTCGCACAGCAGCTTTACACATTCCTCATGGAACGGAATAACATCCATTCCTGCTTCCAAGTCAAAAACGGGCAAACGTTCTTCACGATTCCTGAAGGCGAAGAGGAAGCATCCCTTCGTTACGGAAAGTGAATTTAGATGACGTACGTAGTCCATCAGTTCATCTTGTTCAAATAGGAGAGGGATGACAGGGAAGTGAGCTCCGGCGATTTCGAAAGGCTTTTTCAATTTGAATACCGAGAAATCGTATGGAGACCATTCTGACACGCCTTGGGTGCAGTTTGGATGCTTGGTGATGCTCTCTATCTCAGCCTCCTGCATGCAAGGGTTTAGTGGCGAGGAGGCATCCCACACTTGTTGTCCATGAGCAGTATAATCAGAAGCCGCTTTATTATACTGCCTGTTGGATATTATAAATACGTGACAGTCAGATTGCTGAAACATAACTTGAATAATGATGGTCATTAAGTTTTAATGACTAAAAAACTTAATGAATGATTTCAAATAGAAAACCCAATTCACATCAGTTGTTTTTTGACGTTTATAGTTTTTAATAGTTTAGGGATTCGCCTCATTCAGAAGATGGATAGTTTTCAATAATGAACCTTTGTGATACATCAAGAAGACAAAATTCAACCCATCCACCACACCCCCCCCCCCCCCCCCCCCCCCTCCCCTTTAAATTTGTTGGTTTACGTTTCATAATACGTAAATTCCTAAATCAGATTAAAAAAATAAATAAATAAATAAAATAAAATCTGTCCGTCTACCGTCCGAATGTTTTTTTCGAAACTACTGGACCGAACTTTAGGAGAGTTGGCGTTGATCGGGTACGCGTCAGTAACATCGTAATCAAAAATTTTCAACCCCAAAAGATCAAACTTAGGGGCTGAAATTTTTAAAAAATTTTGATTTCAAAAACCATTGAGGTGCCTAACTTTTTTTTTTTTTTTTTTTTTTTTTTTCATTGACAGATATTATTCCAAAAAATAGAATGAACCATCCGAAACGGTGGATGTCAAACCGTTCACACTCCACAAGGGCTAGAACTAGTAACGGCCTCCTCAAATTACTTAGTGAATAGCTGAATTCCATGAATGACCAATAGAAAATGCAATCCTATATAATCCAATGTCTGTTTGATTGTGTGAGCATCATAGTTGTACCGAGCAGTTTTTATTCATAAAGATATACTTAGATCCTCAAAAATTTACATGTTGAAATCCATTTTGAGGAATTCTGAAATGATTCCTGGATTTCAAACCTTTTTCCCTTAAATATAACTATATGTCGTAAGAGTTTGTCATTCTAGTCGATAATCCTCCTCAGGATTGAGATTAAATGATCCGTTCTTGCGACAAATAACTAAGCTTTCCAAGTGAAAGGATGAGTCTGTTGGCCAGCACTATTAGAGCATATTAAATTGCCCAAAAAAAAAAACAAAAAATCCAAAATCTCTAAAAATGGCTAAAAATCGTTAAATTAATATATTTAGCAAAACTTTTGGCGAAAGAATTGATCTTCGATGAAATAGAATATTACAACGTATATGCACAAAAGTGCAGTGGCAAAAAGAGTTCATTCTCAGGGAAAACTATGATTGTGTCCTTGGAAAACGGACATCATGCTAATTTCCCCAAACCAGCATGTGGTTTTTGTTTAAAGTTATTAGGAGAAAATTGATCCATCATGTTTTCCCTTGCTCAATAAATGATAAATAGAAGTTATGATGACTGAAACCATTTCAAACGATATCACAACTCACGACTATTAGAACTTGATTCCTTGAAGTTTGAACCTTCAAATGTGTAGGCACCTCCAAATTCGTGGTAACAAAGGGATGCAATTTCAGATTTCCCCGTGACTATGTACATAGACAACATTTACCTGCAAGTTGAGAAGAAGATTATGTATGTCAGCAGCGATCCATGGCCTGCGACGATCGATTCAGCGGTGTCCCAGACACTGACCACCCAGGACAGAGCGCTATAAGCGTTGATAGGGCAGTTGTTGAAATCATGGGGAGGTCCAGTTTCCGTTGGGTGAGTCGGAGGGGAAGGAACTGTCACTTGGCTCCTAACCGGAACCGTGTAAAAGTTAGACAAGAGTGTTATAGACACAATGAGCCAGTGCATTCTGAATGATTGTGAAGTGTTTGATTTGACATTCCTACAAATGAGTTTTGTCCCAAAACTACACTACATTGGCTTCACCTACATAGTCGTCCGACACGGAGAAACAGCGCTTTTAGAGTATAAGTTTCAGTAAATTAAGTACCTTTTGCTTTTAGCCCGCTTTTTCAGTCAGTTCACAACAATGATATAGTTTTCTCTTTGCCATGACCAATCAATTGAGTCTACCTACTGTAGGCGGTGCAGTAATACCTATCATCATGTGACGCTTTGAATAATAATTTAATTTATAACAAACTAATAAATATATTTAAACCCTGGTGGGGTTCATCGTGACCTCATGAAGTCTCTCACATAACATATAAGTTAGAGACGTAAACGCGTGAGTCTAGAAGGAACATTTTTCTGAGCCTTTTAAATGAAAACTCATCAAACAACAGAGCAGTTGAGTAATTGAAAGGTTTGTTCAGAACAATTCAAAGAACAGAGTTCTGAAGTAGGTACTTGAATACTCTGCAAATGTCCTTCAAAAGTGCCACCCCATATCAACAATTCATGATTTATAAATGGGAAAGCCAAACCAAAGTAAATACGCCACATGATTCACTTTAAAAACGTTCAGCTTTTTTTTTCTTTTTTTTTTTTTTTTTTGCGACCGAATCAATATGTAATTTGAATTTGAGATGTACGTTAAACATAATGCCCAAACATATACACGTAGTAATGAAGGGAAGAGAATTACAAACACAATCAGATGCTTGGGAACGTTCGTACTCATGAAACTTAATACACTCCTCGGCGACAACGCGCCTGTTGGAGAGGGAAAATCTCAGTACGAACGTCCATCTAGGGTGCCACCGAGCGCCTCCCTGAGCACCCAGGGAGAAAATGGGCCGCCGGGGGTTTCTCTCTTCCATAATGTTGGCGACACATATAGAAGTGATGGGAGACCTGGTGACTCGAGCCTCCCCCCTAGTCACCAACAGGTCATTCTGCCACCTTCTGTTCACCCAGAGGATGTTTGGATCGCACAACAGGGAAGCATGATCTTGACTTGGGTGGGGATATGAGGGTGCTTTGAAGAAATGAAAACACCAACAGTTACCCAACCCCAGCAATCAAACACCAAACACACACACACATCACCCACACAGACATAAACCTATAGTTATGTGAATTTTAGAAAAATTTTTATGCAGAAATCCGTTTCAGACTATTCTGAATCATATCATGAAGTTTAACGCATTTTTTTATGTATGTATGTGTCATTCCAGACGATAACTGTCCAATTGTGCTATAAACTTCAAACCAATTTTAAAATGTTAAGGACACAAAACGAAAGTTCAAGTTCGTTGGCCAGCATGATCGGATTACATCTTCGGGTTGAAATTTTCAAAAATGTAGTCAAAAATTTAAAAATAGCCTGTTTTTTGCGATTTGTTGTGCGAAATAATTTTTTCAGCATACTATCATGTGGTATATTCGGAATCAGCGTAAAATTTCCTATAAGAATATGTATCAAGTTTTCAAAAATTTCAAAGTTGAAAAATCAGTCAAAAATCGAAATAATGCTGTTCGTAATATTTGCATGAAAAATTGTCCAAATTCATATTGAACTACTAAAAAAAAAAAAAGTAGGTAATCACAACTGATTTGTTTACTCTGTGAAATATTCCGTCCTCCGATTCTCTCGGTCGCTCTCTTTAATGTTTTACGTTCAACTGTTTTAGGACTTGATGTAGCTTGTAACAGAGTTACCTCCTGAGAGGTCCATCAAGCTCCCGTCAGAGCACCAGAGATAGCGTTGTCGGCGTCCCGTTGAGGAATCAATGGGAACCACGCGCTGTTCTCGATCATTTTAGACAGCCAATGTTGGGCAAATTAATTTCTATATATATTTTGATTTCCTAAGGTATAAGTCTCCATAGTTGAGTATCCGTTTTGTCCCGATTGTTCAATGAATATACTTCTTATGAAGATTCATTGACAATCCAGTTTTAATTTCTATTCTCCCATCCTCAAAACGCCAATGCAGCTATTTATGATTGAATGAGCATCAGTTCTCATCTATTAACAATTCCACCCAGTTAACATACTTGATCTTCAATCAAGTATGTCTTTAAGGGGAGGAGTGTAACAGAGTTACCTCCTGAGAGGTCCATCAAGCTCCCGTCAGAGCACCAGAGATAGCGTTGTCGGCGTCCCGTTGAGGAATCAATGGGAACCACGCGCTGTTCTCGATCAGTTTAGACAGCTGGTTTGGCGTCGGATGGATTCCAGGTGACAGGAATATCAACCTTCCCCAAACATGGCTCATTAAAAGCTATTAGTAGGGGTGGTATCTCTCTGACGGGATGCTGTTACTCTCCTCTACCTTTTTATGAGGATTTAGGCCCCCATTGCACCTCTGGGGGGGGGCACCTAAATTCCTTATAAGCTTTAATACTGACTGTGGCTTAGAAAATATCAGCCATGAAATATGAAGAAGTTCTATTTATGTACGTACTAGCACGCAGACCCAAGGCTCCGCTCCGCTCGGCCGTCAGTAACGTTAATCTCAAGGCCTCCCTCCACTCGGCCGTCAGTAACGTTAAGCCTAAGGCCTCGTTTTATTTTATGTCAAGATTTGATGATGTTATGATAGGATACTGTTAAGATTCCAACTGCCTTCAATACTGACCACATTGGACATCAAAATCTATGAATATTTACCTACGTTTATCTTTAAATCTACAAGATTAGTTTAATAATAATAAAGTATGAGTACCTCCTAATTATTTTTAATAATTTGATTCCATGTTTGTCTATCAAAATCATAAACTGAAATTTCTCTACACGATCAATAGCGACTAAAACGTAGAAGATTTCTTCAAAAATTCGCTCATGGGGTCATGCTGCATGACTGGACTTTTTTTTCACGGATGCGGTCCTGAAATGGGCTGATACGGATTTGTACGAGGTTTTTTCTCATGCTTGGGTTGTCTCTAACCCCCTGGATCAATTCCAATAGGTTTCCCTATTGTTATCGAAGCTTTGCCTATAGGACATAGCTTCAGAGGGACGTCCTAAATACGATGCAAATTTGACACAAAGGTTTATCATTTCTGTATAGGATAGCCCTTCTACGCAAAACACCTGCCCATAATATTATTATACGGTCTGTTGGGTACCTATCTAAATAATACCTGCATAGATGTGGATGCCGACTGAAGAGAAATTAATTAAATCAAATAACACAACTACACTTTCCAAGTACTTAATTGAGTTGACCAACTTATTAATCCTCTCTACAGTTGACAAGAGTTATAATAAACCCGGTTTCGTAAAGTGAAAATTCCACTAAAATTGTATCAGCTGATACGGGCGTAATAGTTACAAGGCGATTTTTGCTATGATCCACCAGTTATGATTGCTCTCTGTTGCATTGGTCGATAACCTATGTAATCTTGTCCCTTTCTTCTACTCTGACGGATTAATTGTGCAATTCGAGAAAATTGTGTATGGAACTGCGTACGATGATGATGAGGATAATTGGAGTATAAACCATATATTCCTAATGTATGATCCCATTCAGCTAGATAGTTCGAAAATTATTTCATAAAAGCCATCGTCCGATACCTTCTTAGAGAAACGGATGATAGTTACAAATCATTGTAATTTTTTTCCTGCCGAAGTTTTAGCCCATAGAAAGAGCAAACGGATCTCCGATTCTTTGGGATGATTTATATAAATGAGACCCAAAAAACATTACTGTTACCTAGAAATTTTTCGAGATCTAGGTTTTTCAAAATTTCAGTTCAATATTACTGACACGTCCACTGCCGGTGTATGATTTTTGTGCTAAATTTTATGAAGTTTGATCCAGTAGTTTCCGAAAAAAAAAAAGAAGAAAAAAACGTGACTGCGGACGAAAGACGGTGTTCAGCGGATGGACTGTTTTTTTTTTTTTTTTTCCAAACCACATTTTCGGAATCTACGTAACTTGAAACGTGAAACAACAAATTTTAAGGGGAGGGAGGTTAAGAATGTTTTTCTTGGTCGATTCAAAAGGCCCATTATTGAAAATAAAAACTTGTTGAAAAGGAGAGGAAGATGTTAGTATATAGAGGAAAGTACCCTAAACTGGACCCCTCCCCCTAAAGTGGACCCCTGGTCTTCTGACACTGCATTCTCCTGAACTCTATCCTATTCAACTGTAAACAGTAGTTTAGGCATCTACCACTATGTAGTGGAGCGCACACATCGCCCACTTCACTTGTTGCTTATCAGTATACCATTACATGTTTTGATAGTGAAAAACGTTTTTGAGCAGTCCTACAGTTTTCGTCATTTTTCCCAGATATTTTCAGGTAAGCCTTTATATCAATCTATATTATATTCTTAAATGGCAAGGTTTAAGTTTATTTTTATCTTCAAAACGTTTCATTTAGATATTTGGTTCAAAATTAATCGGGTTAACAAACTGATGGCTTTAGTCGCTTAAACCGGACCCCTTCTTGTTGCCTAACGCGGACCCTTTTTAAAATACATTCCGTATCATTTTCTGAGAGTAAAATCTTCATCTTATTGTATTGTGATTGTTAAATTATAATTATATATTTGAAACTAGAATGAGTATTCTTTGATTTAATACCATTTTTAAATTTTTTTATTGTTATTTTGACAAGGGGTCCGGTTTCGGCAACTATATCACAAATTGAGAAAGTGTAAGGTTTAATAAAATAATTTTTTTTTTTTTTGTACTAATTTTGACTTAGATTTTTTTTAAAGTAAAAGTTAAATGATGCTCAACATTACAAAGTAAATATTAGATGATTTTAAAACATAATTTTTCTCTATTTTCTATATTTTTTCATTCAAAAACAAAACAGGGGTCCGGTTTTGGGCACTCTCCTCTACTCAAAGAGTAAGTATAGGGAAAGCGAATAAAAATTCAACGAAAATACTTTAATGAATTGATCATAAATAAGAAACAGTGAATAACTGAAATGAGGGAGGGTGTGCGAGGGGTTGCGCAGTCACTTTCTGGAGGGAAAAACGGTGGGAACGTTGAGTAATTGGGTTTATTCGGAATCACTGGGCCATCTCTAGGGTCGTCTTTGTGCTTCACGTCTCCGTTACCGATGGATATCTCATCCTGCCAAGGTGCAGAGTGCAATTCAGATTGCTGCTTGAGCCAGGGAATGACGTGAAAGAAAGTTGCTACGAAGTGGAAATCCGTTGGGTTGTCTGGGTATTCTGACCTGTTGGAATGAAAGAAGCGGTATTTAGTATGCGTACACGTAGATCAGGGAAGGAAATTAATAAAGGTATCTGGGGATTATAATTGAAAAAACAATGGAAGTTGAAGAAGGAAATTGCCCAATTCCAAGAAAATTAAGAGTTGTAATGTTAGATCGATTTCGACGGTTAGGTCATCATCAGTAACAAACACTAAATGAAGATACGTTAGAAAGGACTCAGTTTACAAAGTCACAGGTGATGGGAGATTGAATTCCATTGCTCGAGAGGAAGGATAGTGCATTAGATACAACCAATTAAGTGTGTAAAAAGTGAAGGGTATTATAGCTAATCGGATGAATTGACGGGAAGGGAAAGGAATGCTCAATCTGTTTTTAACTACGGGATAAATCCAAGCTTTACAGAAATGGATCAATCAATGGTGAAATATACTTAAGGATAATTACTGTTTTTTATTATTTTATAACAGTTATCAGACATTTTACGGAAGATGTACATTATAAGATGACTCACCTCAATTTGGGTTGAGAGGCGATGCCATATATGGTACAATTACAATAAAATGGAGCTCCAGCAATCCAGTATTGACGGTTGTCGGGTAAACTAATCGTGTCGTCGGTTTTGTTTTTGACACAGATCATCGTGCTGTCCTTTCTGTCCGAGAACTGACTTTCGCACTCTGCCGACCGAGATGGATCGGGAGGATTCATCTCACACAGCAGCTTCACACATTCCTCGTGGAACGGAATAACATCCATCCCTGCTTCCAAGTTAAAAACGGGCAAACGTTCTTCATGATTCCTGAAGGCAAAGAGGAAGCATCCCTTCGTTGCGGAAAGAGAATTCAGATGGTGTACGTAGTCCATCAGTACATCTTGACCTAGTGGGAGAGGGATCATAGGGTAGTGAGCTCCGGCGATTTCGAACGGCTTTTTCAGTTTGAAGATCGAGAAATCATATGGAGACCATTCTGAAATGTGATTGGTGCACTCTGGGTGCCTGGTGATACTCTCTATTTCAGCCTCCTGCATGCAAGGGTTTAGTGGCGAGGAGGCATCCCACACTTGTTGTCCATGAGCAGTATAATCAGAAGCCGCTTTATAATACTGCCTGTTGGATATTATAAATATGTGACAGTCACATTGATAAAACATAACTTGAAAAATGCTGGTCATCAAATTGTAATGACTTAAAAATTTAATGAATGATTTCAAATCGAAAACCCAATTTACGTCAGTCCTTTTTTGCCGTTTATGGTTTTTCAATAGTTTTAGGATTCGCTTCATTCAAAAGATCGATAGTTTTCAATAATGAACCTTTGTAATAGGCCAAGAAGAAAAAATTCAACCCCCCCCCCCCCCCCCCCCCCCCTATTTGTTGGGGTACGCACGTTTTGAGATACGTAGATTCCAAGAATCAGATTAAAAAAGAAGTTAATTAGGTACATGTTGAAACTTGATTGTTGACATTTAAATTGGAGCATTTTTGAGACTGCTGGGTAAAAATTAGAAGGTGCGAAGCCGCCACGATTCTCGGAGTTCTTAAATTCTTTGGAGTTTTCAGGTGTTCCTGTTCAATAAGCTACAATTGAAGTATAGGCCGGGTGTGATAAAGTATGGTCACATCTTGAACAATCATTCTGATTAGCAGTGTGAGCTCAGTCATTTTGTTTTTGTCTGAATTGAGATGCAAAAATGTCGAGAGGGGTTTCTCTGGGTGTCGTCGAGCATATCACAAGAGAAACCATGCTACTCAGCTGAATGCTAATTTTGTTCTTATTTCAGTGAAAATGCTGATTCTTGGATCGTGGCGTCTTGGTGGGGGTGGGTGATTGTTTATAATTGGAATTTGGGGAACCTCTCTAATTATTATTTGAGAGAGCTCTTAAGGCGATTTTGTTCCTATTCAACTTAAGATGTCGAAATTAGGAAAAGCCTCTTTGGGTGTGGTAGATATAACTGTAGCTGGTACCTATTTCCCTGGCAGTAGTGACACATTAAATTTATGTGATGGTACATGGTGATCTACATCCATGTCTCGGGCGGGTGCGTGATGCAAGTGGGCACAGCTCGTTGGTTGTGAAATCGAAACTTAGTACGTAAATTTCGCCTAATAGTTTCCGACGATAGTATCAGCTGATATAATTTTAATGGAATTCTGATTTCGCAAAATCATGATCATTAGGGAGTTTTAGTTGCACGAAATTGACAACGCATCTGCAAGCGCAACCGTATGCCTTGGCCGGAAACGTAGCGCACCATGGTTACGCTGCGACGTATTTCGAGACACGACGCATCTCAGCCTGGCAATGCGTTTACCGATACCGCTCAAATAGTGAACGGTATCGTTTAAGTAACCTTCATTTTTATTTAATTATTTTTTTTCCAACTCAACCAGAAGGGTAATTGGCCGCAACCTTCAAGTGTTTTTGCTGTTTGAAGTAGTGTGACGTGGAGAGTTAACTAACGCTAAATTTGAGGTTACTTTTGCAACTTGACGCGTTGACTAGATGCGTTGAACGTGAGGCCCATGGCAACGGCAATTCTCGACGTTACAGCGACAACGTATCCCCTACAAATTAAGGGATACGTAATAACGATACTTTTTTATTTGCCACTAAAACTCTCTATTAACCTCTTGTCCCTAAAGATAGACTAGTGAAGCGTCGGTAGGTGTTTTTATTTATTTATTTTTTTAATCTCATAAATTTTCATTGGTGGGAGCCTAACAATGTAATGGTCGTTATACGTAGATCAGGTAGACTAGTAAAATGTAGATGTATCAATTAATTTTTCTCTTTGAAGGTGCCTATATCTTAGTAGGGTATATCATTGACAAAGTCAGACTTTTACCCAGTGACCTTGAAATTGCTTTACACAAATCGGTTACGAAGGTAAGGTACAGTGAGGAGTCCGCAGAGCCAAATCCTTTATCATTCAATCTTTTTGGCTGAAATTTGAAACGAGCTGCTTTGGGATATCTGGAACATAATGACTGTGCCAGTGGGTGCACTGATCTGCTGAGGGTCCTCTGAGCCTAAAGTGCTTGTAAAGTTACGGACCAATCACAAGAGTTGGTTGCAGGATATGTCACTCGGAAAGTTCCCAAAAGAACGTCGAGTCCGACAGCTTCTCCTCGTATTTCAGATCACACCTCCTTCAAGGTAAGAGCTTTTACAATGTGCGTACAGCAATTAACTATTATTCATACTCTATTGATTTATATCTATAACCCAATTGCTTTACTCACCCGCCCCCACCCTCTTACGGTATCTTCTTACCCATTATTGAATTATATTCTCTAAATATATATATAGACATCAGAATAGTCAGAGAATCCTACTTTTTTTCTCACGACAATCACTAAGATTTTCACATGCTGAAACCTGAAATGGTTTTCCTTTGGGGCTTCTGGAGTGGCTCCAAACAAGTATGGAGGGGCTCAGTTGTTGGACCTCTGTGGCTCATTTTTTTTAGCGAATTTTTGAAGAAAATCAAGCTATTGCTCTAGCCTCAAAATTTGTAGAATGTGAATTTTTTAAAACATTTTATGCGGAAATCCGTTGCAGGCTATTCTGAATCATATTCTGAAGTTTAAAGCATTTTTTAATGTATGCATGATGGTATGTATGTATATATACTCGTATGTATGTATGTATGTGTCATTCCAGACGATAAATGTCCGTAGAATTGTGCTAGAAACTTCAAACAAATTTTAAAATGTTAAGGACACAAAACGAAAGTTCAAGTTCGTTGGCAGCGGAAAATCCTTCATATTTCGACTCAAGTTTCAACATCACACAAGACCACCCAAGAAGTTAATCTCGGGATTGGCAGCAATTCCTATGGAAATTAAAGATCCCCCCGGAGACTGATGCACCTGACCGTGGAACAGAGGCGTATGAGCGGTAGAGGATACTAGACAGAAACGAAGGGGCCTGAAGATGACATTTTGATATGGAAAGCTTGCAATAAAGAAACTCAGAGAAGAATTTTTTCTGCTTATATCTATCTCACCCTGACAACCTCATTGGCCACAAAAGCCTGACGGATGGATCACGAATCAATCAATTATGATTTATTTTAATTTGGTCATAACTCACTAAGTATATGCATTATTGGTATCTTGCCTTTATTGCTTGATTTTCAAAATATCTTTATATATCAAAATTTAGACAAAAACGTCACGAAAATGTAATTTTGATCTAGGATCTTTAGTGATTCAACAATAATCCTGCCTGAAATCATTTCATACAATTTTACAATTCACGACTATTGGAACTTGATTCCTTGAAGTTTGAGCCCTCAAATGAATACTTATAGCCAAGGGCGTACGCAGGGGTGGGGCAACTGGGGCAGTTGCCACAGTAGACTACCTACTTATTCAACAATTATCTCGTCAAACAAATTAATACGCATCTCTGTAAAGTATCTCTGTACATCCCACATTTGGATTCACTACTATGTTCATCACAAGACCGATTTTCGGATGATAATGTAACAGCTTTAAGGAGATTGGTACTTCACCCATCGAAGATGTTGGTAATGTCAAAGGAAGAACTCAAACAGCGACTGACCCACTTTTGTAAGTCTCATGGTCTGTATACCCTCATTGAAACTGAGGCTGAGCTAAGGCATACATTTTGAATGGAAAAGGGTCTTACTAAAGAAAAATTGAATGAATTGGATTTTATCGATGTATTGCAAGAGACCAAGGGGTTTTACCCCCAAGTGAAATCGGCGCTAAACGTTCTTCTAGCACAGCCATGCACAACATGTACAATTGAAAGGTCATTCAACTCGGTGAGAAGGGTTAAAACATAGGTGAGGTCAACCATGTCAGAAGCCCGTCTAAACGGACTGTGCCAATTGAATGTACACAGAAAGTTGGTCCTCGAGAAGAAAAATCAATTTGTTGATGAAGTGTTGAAACTTCACCAACACTTCATATTGCAGTAATTTGTTAAGTTGCAACATATAATTTTGCAATTTAATGTTGATGTAATAATAATTTTTAATTTGTTCTCAATTCATTACATTTTATATACCTAAATTATAACTTCGCATTTACCCTCATTTTGTTCATGATTGTTTCTGCCTACATCCGTCTTGTAAAATTACCGTTGGCCCCAGTAGAGTGAAAATTCTGCGTACGCCCTTGCTTATAGCCATCTGTCAAAAATTGTGGTCAGAAAGAGATGCGATTTCGGATTTTCCGGTGTCTACATAGACATTATTTACCTGCAAGTTGAGAAGAAGATTATGTATGTCAGCATCGACCCATGGCCTACGACGGTTGATTGAGCGGTGTCCCAGACACTGACAACCCAGGACAGAGCGCTATCAGCGTTGATACGGCAGTTATTGAAATCTCTGGGGGGTCCAGTTTCCGTCGGATAAGTCGGAGGGGAAGGAACTGTCACTCGGCTCTGAGCCGGAACCGTGTAAAATTTAGCCAAGAGTGTTATAGACACTATGAGCCAGTGCATTCTGAATGATTGTGAAATGTTTGATTTGCCATACCTACAAATTAGTTTTGTGCCACAACTACGCCTTTATTGGTCTCACCTAGTCTTCAGACAATCAAAATCTTCGCTTTTAGAATAGCAGTTACAGAAAAATAAGTGCCTTATTTGTTTATAAGTGCCTTACCTGTTCAAAACATTGCTAACGAATATTGTTTCGTTTTTGCCATGACCAGTCAATTGAGTCCACCTATTGTAGGCGGTGCAGTAATACCTATCATCAGGTGAAGCTTCGAATAATAATATATTTCTCCAACAAACGAATGAATATATATACTCAGCGTTTAACGAATTTACGACTTAATCCTATATAATTTATAAATGTGATGTAGAGATTACTGGCACTTTCCTGGCTTATTTATGATTTTTTTTAGCCAAATTCCATTATGTTCGGTGGAGTAGTTTCGGAGAATAACTTCAAAAGGCGTTCGGCAGACCGACTGATATTTTCGATTTTTGGAGTTCGCGTATCTTGGATCGAAAATCAACAAATTTTGGGAGGTGGAGGAGGGGGCTAAAAATTGCTTCTTGATCGATTACAGTTACGTTTATTACTTATTGAAACTGATAAACCGAAATTGAATCTTTGCATCAAAACTATCGGGTCGAATTTTACCAAATTTGACACAAAAACTGTATATCGGTTCAAATTTAAATGAATCGGTGAATATTGTATAATTTTTTTAATTTAAAATCACCATGTTAATAAGGCCAAGTTAGCTAAAAGAAAACATTATGAGTGAAATCAACTGATGTTGATTATTATTAAACAACCTTGGTATTCACCGTAATTGTATTGGTTTCTTATACTGATCAGTCGAGAGGTTTGTTTACTACTCGGAAGAAGCCGGAAGAGGGTCCAGTGTCTCAATAGTGTCTGGTATCTATACAGAATTAGGCTTTCAGATAAGAACTTAAAATGTCTTGATGAATAATGATGATGAGTGTGATGACTGATTAGAAATATGTATAATTAAAACAACAAGAAACACAATTGCTTGGGGATTGTAAAAAAAAAGAAGATTATCTTGAATAATACGCGATGAATCCCCAGAGGGTAGCATAAGATAAACTTGGGTAGTTTACGGATAACGAAGGTTTAGGGGTATTTGCGTCACTTTGTATCAACTTGGCTGACATCTGCACAAATTGGAAAGGGTCGGGTTTCTTAAATTGGACGTCCGTCGTGTTCTCGACGTAGATGTTGTCCAACCACGGCGGACTGTGGTTGTTCATCGCCCTGACCAACCAAGCCCAGATGCGAAGAAAAGTCACGACGAAGTTGAAGTCGTACGTTGGCGGATGTGCGAAGTCCTTCCTGCAGTTGAAAATAAACTCAAGTAAGCTTTATATTACATTGTACGGGTCATAATGACCCCCAAGAGCGCACTAATGTCCATCAAACATGGTGGAGTGATAAGAGAGGCTTTGGATCTTGGAAAACTTTCCAGCCAGGCTCTCTGCAGTAGTTTTGAATACACATTATTGCTACAATTTTGAACGAAGTAAGGGAAAACATTGTGTGGGTCTTTATGACCCTACAGTCTATGTTCCTATAGGTTTTACTCTATCTATAAGCAGAACTAAAAAGCGATTTTGGGATTCCTAAGAGTAAGAATACATCCCTCTCGCAGCACACTAGAAGGAATCGAGGAAGTTAGTGGGTTTTGTCAATTATGAATGTAGTAAGGAAAAAGGTAGTGTGTGCCTATATGACCCAACATTCTACGATCTACATTTTAATGTTCTATATATATTATGTTTTAATCTAAGCAAATCAATAGGCTAGATAGAGACGTAGATTTAGCTAGAAAATGACATAATTTTTTCTAAGAATTATAATGATGGCTATTTGGATACCAATAAATGAGTTTTTCGGAACATGCACCCATGGACTGACTCTTCACATTGCCGTTGATTGCGCTTAAAAATAGTTTTCCACAAGCCTCTCACTACCTACTCCCACCCATGGTCCCTCTTGATCATGAGTTGACAAGACAAAAGCAACAAGGCAACAGGGGGTATGAAGACGGCAGATACAAAGATCAATAATAGCTATTTTGAGCCTATAGGCTGAGAGTGGCCACCTCAACGTTTCTTTATTTGGACAGTTCAAATTATAACAAGACTTTAGAAAAAAGGCATTTCTGTACTTGAATTGGGTTTTTAAACCAAAGATAAGGTTTTTTTCAAAAACAGGGCTCTCTATTGTTATCCTGATCATCCATTCGACTTGAGCAGCCTACATAACAGCTAGATAGATATATATTTGGTCGGTTTGAGAATGCATAGCGTGCATTGATTCCCAAAGTATAATATACAGGATGTGCTGACAGTTGAACCCGGTTTCATCGAGGGTCGTGATTTTATAATGTTTGACCAAAAAATTGCACCTCCGTTATTTTCAGACCTCAAAATGCGCGGTTAGCCTCATTCGATGCAGAAGAATGTTTTCTACAAGATGCAGATCTGGAAAAAATTTTCCAGGCGTATTAATTTTTTTTTTCTCATGAAAAGTGCATAAAACATGACAAAAACAGAGATTATCCCACACTTTTCGCAAGTTTTTTGAGAGAAGTTTTTTGGGGGGTAGGAAGGAATGTAATAGGAAAATTGAGGTTACTTATATTCGGAATTAGCGGAAAAATTTACATAAGTTAGGCACCTTTGCAAGGAATACAATCTGGAAGTGTGTTCAATGAAAAATCATGAAAGTTTGTGCACAAAACAAGTTACAGCACTGTTATTAGATCATGGAAACGATACAGTCGATCGTTTTTCCAAACAAAATCGTTATAAAATTATAAAGTGATAAAGAAATGATTGTTTATGCGGAATAAATTGCAAGGTCGATTTTTTAAAAGTATACGGGTCCGGTCGCAGAATTATTAAATTTGGTTTTGTATGAAAAATGGCTACTCCCGACTCCCGGTGCATACCTATGCCTTCCTAACGAAGCACCACAATTCGCTTTACTTCACGAAACACATAGGTACATGACACAATATTGAAAAATTTTACAAGGAACATTTACATAATATGTAACAACGAAAGAAAATTATATAATACACGAGATATTAAACAAAGAAAAAGTCATGCATAAAGAAGAGATGAAGGAATGAACACACCACTTCCATTCTAATTCGAAACGATTTGTTGCTTCTAAAGGCTTCATTCTAGTTTGTTACTTTCTTCCCGAAAGTACTGCGGCAATGTACCGATGCCCCCCTCACCGGCCGCCCCTGAACGGATGAATTGAGTGGGTGTCATTGGAATGAATTATAAGTAATAAAGCAACAGAAAAATAAATAATAGTGGATTTTTGGTTATGTGCAATGTGAACTGTTTGTAAAGAAGATGAAGAAGTAGACTATGGTGTAGGTGAGTTGAAAATATACTCTTCAGGCACAACCAAGTTGTATAGCGTCACTTTTGCCCTTTCTCGAGCATATTGCCCTTTCCTCTTCTCTTTAATTTTCAGACTTCTGGATGCAGACCAATTAGTTTGCATTCTGTTTATTGAGCAAAAACTACAAATTATATAGGTCGGGCCAGTGATGTTCCTAAATGGTAGGTGATGAAATGGTCAAGAGAGTACTGGGCGTATTGAGGTGAATGAGTGTATACATATGTCAATATACATATACATATATGAGTATCTACATATATACCTCTGAGTCACTCTCACTCCCATCGCTCTCCTGTACACACCTCTAGAGGAAATCAGCTGCAGATAAGACAACTCTTAATTTGTGTAGGGATGAATGCACAATTGCCAGCTCAGAGGTCCCACCACAAGTCAAGCTTCAGATCTTCAATGTCATTGTGCAACTATGTTGCTAATTTCTAAAAAAGAAAGATTTTACGAGCCGGGCTACTTGATGGTCCTATAGACTGATGAAAACGATCACCAAATATAACCCTCCTGCAGCAGTGAGGAGTGGAGGGTGGGGTTGTTTTCTCTTTTACAGTGTCTAGATGGTAGGAATGCCGGAAAACCGATTGCCAAAGACTCTAGCTTTGAAATTAATTGATGCTGGAATTATATCGGGTGGGCAACTAGATAAGCTTTGTGGCGGTGCGGATGATTATTTACCATCTCTTGAAGCTGCTACTCTAAAAAAGAATGTTAATCTCATGAAAGAAGGGTTCTTATGCAGAAGAAAGGATCATTTCACAAGGAGAACTCAAGAATCTGATACATTTATGTATAAGTACCGAGAGTGTCATGGGTTAGAGTATCATGTTTACCAAACTCTGGAATGATTCCACGGTAATGTATATGCATACCCAGAAGTGAATAATAAAAGGCGAACCGAGATCCTGTTCCTAAATGCCAAGCCATTTATCACTAGTACCCAAAAGGAGTGTTCATTGCACATTGCAATCACCTTGAGACAGAAGTCGTCATTTCACCATTGTATTCAGCCAGTCAGTCTTGACAGTGACACAGCAATTAAAATATTGAATGGACCAGATAGACTTTTTTTTTTTTAAGCTTGGCGTGGCACTACAGGAAATTCATGGCCAGGCATTTCAACTTTTGGAGGTGCACACAGCGTGTTCGTGAATGATAACCCATTGCAAATTCGTCTTTAGCATAGAGAGGATTTCAAATTTTTTTTCCTTTAATCACGAAAATGAAATATGATAAAGAAAAGTTAATTTTTGTGTGCCCCTGCCGTATAGTTTATTGAATTTAAAACTCGAGTACGAGATTGTGAGTTTATGGGCAAGTCAAAATTGGTAAATTCGGACGACTTGTCGATCAATTGATTTAGTGGATCCATTCTTGTTCCACTTACGTATCTAGAGAGCAAACAGGCTATCAAACAGATCACACAAGGCTTTATTTTCCCTCACGGACGGTTAGAATATTTGCTCTCTCGTTCTGAAGCAGTTATTGAAAGAGCTCATGCCATTCCCAACAACTCGGCACTGGCATGGTTTGGTTTTATTAGTTGAGTCTTCAAAATTTTAGGCTGAGTGATGGGAGGATTGATTTTATTAACGACTGAAAAGAGAAATAGAAGGATTTTTAAAAAATAATAATTCAAAATTGAATCATTTTAATTATTGTTATAATTAGCGAATTTTCGTAGAAAATGAAACTATTGCAATGTTTATGAACATTTTAACGTAACTTTTTTCTAAAAATGTACTAATCCAAATCCGTTTTAAGGAATTCTGAAGCAATTTCTAAAGTTTACAATATTTGTGTTATTCATGATTCTCTTGGGCTCAAAGTGCTCAAATTTCAAAGCAATTTAATTCGTTCATTCACTCATGCTGCATGATTGGAAATTTTTTTGGGAGTTTTACTCGTAAATTTGACTTTGTTCATTGGATTAAAATCCTCTAAGCGCTTAATGCCACTTGAATCAATTTTGAACACAAATACGAATTTCCATAAAAGTGATATTTTGAATCGCCACGAGAATTCTGACACGTTTTAGAACAGCAAATACTGTTGGGGTTAAAAGTTGTCGATGCGAACAGTGGATTGGGTGATGAACAACTTTTGGTGTGTTTGCCGTTTCTTTGGTGTACTTCACATCATAAAATATACTTGAGTCATCATTGGAATTTGGGATTAAGGCCTAAGTAAGTTTGATTTACTTGTTGAGTCACCAACTCACCTTATTTTTGGTTGAGCGGCGAGACCGTATGCGATGCCGTCGCAGGTGAACGGAGATCCTTTGTACCAGTAAGGGTGTCGTCCGCTGATCAATGGAACTCTCTCACGCTCTCTGAATCTCGCGCAGAGCATTGTGCCGTTGGACCGCTCTGCAAAGCGCTTGGTGCACATCCTCGTGAACGCGTCGTCCGGAGGTGACCGCTCACACAGCAGACGAACACATTGAGTTTTGAATGGAATAGTCCGCACGAAGGAGTTCCAGTTGAAGCGAGCGGGCTTTCGGTTCCGACTATTGAACATAGGTATCATACAATCTCCCGGGTCTTTGTTGACGTTAGCTTGCCGTATCAGGAACAACATTTCCTCGGCGGAGTTTGGGAAGTAAGCTGTTGGGTAAGTGCGGCCAGTAATATCGAAAGGTCTAGTCATCTGGAAAATGGCAAAGTCGAAAAACGTGGACAGCTTACGATCCACTTCGCAATTTGGATGTCGATAGTATTTGGCGATATCCCTTTCCTGTCCACATGGGTCATTGGTTCTGCTCAAGTTCCATATAAGCTGACCAGTTGCCTGATAATATTCGGCGTCCTCGTGGTACTGTCTTGTTGAAAATTCATTAAAACAGATTGGCATTATTAATAAGAATACGAAAAATCTAAAAATTTATTTTAACTAAAGTATGCCTACCTAACTAATTTTGAAAAAATCATATTTTAAATAAACATTGTTGATAAACTGTTAGTCGATGATATTTTTCCAAATTTTGTTGCAATGTAAATCAGACATTTAACTTTTTATATCTGGCAGTTTTTATTGTTCTGTGTACGTTTTGTTTTAATGTAGGTATTATTTGAGGACTTCTTGTTCTCGAAAAGTGTTGTCGTGCAGTGCCGTTGAACCAACCAAAAGTTGGGGTGGCAATGAGGGGGGGGTCAAAATTTGCCCACTGCAGGGACTCCCAACTCCTCGGTCTAAAATTTCCAAAGTTTTCTTTGTTTTGTAAGTAGATAGGTAATATATTCAACTTTAACTACATTAATACTTTAATGAAAGATATCTTCAGGATCTTCAGACCCACAGAACTCTTCACTTCACCTTCTTCTCTTCACCTCAAACGCCCGTTGATCAAGTGATGCCAACTCGTTGGCCGCTTTATAGTATCCACGGCACCCAACCTCTAGCACAGTAAAGGTGGAATTTCCCTGACGCGGCTGCGACCGGCGGCTGCGGCCGGCGACCAGACGCTTTCCATTCCTTCAGTGTATTTAGATGAAACCGATTTCCCCGACGCGGCCGCGGCCGGCGGCTGGCCTCCGCGGCTCCCCCCAGGGGGAAACATAGTGCAAGACTGTCTTTGATGGGGGGGGGGGGGGGGGGGGGGGGGGTATGACGGGGCTTTTGTCCGGTACCCTGCAGGCTCAAGTCACTAAAATGGTACCATGGGCGGAGGGATGCCCCAGGCCACAGAAGCGTGCCCCAGGGGGAAGCAGAACCTCCCTGGTGAGCAATTAGTCCCCTGGTAACTGGATAGAATCCAGGGGACGATGAGCAAGCAACCAGCTCCAAAGCTTCACCGGCCTGCCCTCCAAATGAGGTTGGACTCGTGGTGGCAGTGAACACGCTAGTTAGTTGGCAGCAGTCCCCACTCCAGCATCCGCAGTGTTGATGGGGCCCTCCGGCAGTAGACGAGAGTCAGTTAACCGGAGGGTCTTCCATAAAACCAACACAAAATTCCACATGGCCTCCGCCGCTACATGACAGCCGCCGCGGCTGCGGCCGGGCTGGTCGAGGGAGCAGTCTAGCCGCGCGTCTACGCGATGGGGTTCTCTATTTTACAACGATTCAAGAAGGTTCAATTTTGCCAAATTCAGACTAACCAGACGATAATCAGTACCAAACCAACGTTCTTTCCTCTCATAATTATACATCCCTCTGAAAAGAGCGACTTGTTTGTGCATTTAGAAATGTATGTCCCAACCAATTGTTACTCATAATAAAAATACTCTGCCAAACTAGCACATAGCTTCCTCATCCCTGACGTTCACGCGCATGCGCATGGGCTTGAAATACCAACATTATATGGCACCATCTAGGACTTACCCCGCATCCCTGAAAACCGATCGAATATCGAAATCCGACCAAAACTTTAGAATTTGAGGCTGTTATGACAATTACTACCTCAATGTTAGGGCGACTTTTTCTTCAGCAGAAATAGATACCGAAACTTGTGCTGGGGGTCGGAGTACTGACTCATCCTAATTATAATTAAATTTATCATATCAACATACGTAATGTATCTTACAATATATATATATATATATATATATAATTATTTATTTATTTATTTATAAAAATATATAAAATAAAATAACCATCAAAATTTACCGGGATATTGACGAAAAACAGAAATTCATTGAAAATCTACCTCGGAAACGAAATTGTACTTCAATGAAATCGATCGAATACATGATTCAAAAGTCCAAAAGGCATACTTGAAGGGTTGAAATGAAGTACTTTGTCAATTTATTTTTAAAAACAAGTAGCAAAACCTGTTTCCCCTTTCAAATAGGATGTGAGAGAATTAAAACGAGACACCTCCCCAAAATTAATACAACCTCTGCTGTCCCATAGCAGTGTTCATTCTCGGGCTAAGCAGGATGATCTCATCAGCAGCCCTCGTAATCCTGAGGTTCCTTTTGAGCTTACCACTACAGAACTCCTTATAAATAAATATCAAAGTACTTTTTTCTGCAATTTTTCTTAAATCTAGCATTCTGAACTCCTTGGAAATTGACGAAGTCGGGAATCTGATCGGTTTTCTAAGCAAAATTTTAATTAGGCTTTTCTGAGTGATAGCTAGGGGATTTAATTTTGATTCAAATGTTGAACCCCATGCCACTACACTGTAAACCAACAAGGAATGAACCATTGCATTGTAAAATCATTTTTTTTTTTTTTTTAGCTTCATGATCGAAATCAAAACTGGGGCCCTTAACCGCTAAGCCCGTTCCTTCTACATTATATTTCTCCGCAATTTACATAATAAATTTTCAAAACAGATTTATCAACGTGAATTCGGAATAATAAGGAATAATTAATGACTACTTTGTATCGGTTCCAATAGTGCACTTCCTTTTAATTATAACATATCGGCAATGTACGTATACAAACTTGGAACAAATAAACAGATTTTCTTCCGACTAAAAATCTGCAATCAACTAGTGTTGATAATTTTCGGCAGTTTTGGTGGTTTTTAGCACTTTTTCATTCCTAAAATGTGCTATCCTCCGAACTTTTTGGGAGTCCCTTTGAAGCTAAAGGTTTCGTCAATAGAGGAATGGAATCTTATCCGATCTTACTGTTTCTTTTTTGTTCGATTATTTCCCAATTTCGCTCGAAGTATTTGGTCTCTCCCAATGTATTGTCTGTAAATTCAAATTTCATATCGATGGTGCGAGCGATACAGATAAATCATAACCTTTTCAACCTTTTTCCACGGATTTTTCCTTGTTCGTTTTCACATTGTAAAAGTCGTTCATATTCCATGATGCATGAACAAACTATACATTGGGACGTCCCTGTGATGCATGAATTAGTTACCAATATTTTTCATCTCGATCAGACAATCAGATATTGTCGGGAATGCATAAATTGTACGTATAACAATTCAGGGATTTCAGGGGGTTTGAGAACTCTCCAAAATGTATTTTGGTATCAAGAATTTCCGGATCATTAATATTTTGATAACACTTGTTGTTTAATCAATGAAATACCAAAATTAATTTATTAGTGGAAAGTTATTTACAACAAAGTTTAATTAGGTACTTGATTCTGTTCTTAAATTAAATAGGTACCACCCTCTCATAAAAAACAAGCATATCAAATGAAATATTGTTGATCACAAAAACCCTAAACGAAACACCTTACAACATTTAGATAATGCGAAATGGTCGAGCAATATTGTACTATGAACAATGTCGTCGACCATGAATTAGAACCATGAAAATGTTATGCATAGGATTGTACGTAAATTTGAAAAATTTATAGATATATAAAATAAAAGAAGGAATTTACTTACATGATGGAAGAAATCAAATAGTCCAGCTAAGGTTTGATCTATTGTAATAGTCCTATTGTTTGTATCTTTAAAATAAATATCTACTAGCCGCTCTGGCTGGCTTTGCCCGCCTCCTCGTCCAGCCATAAATGAGACCCAAGAAACATTACTATTAGGTACTTTGAAAGTTTTCGAGATCTCGATTTTTCAATATTTAAGCCCTCAATTTGTGCCCTTTAGAGTTGATGAAAATTGATGCCGATGTTACTGACACATCCTTGCCGATACTATGATTTTCGAGCCAAATTTTATAAACCTCGGTCTTTAAGTTTTGGAGAAGAGGTCTGAACGGTGTACGGACGGATTTTTTACTATTTATTGGTAAAACGCAAACCAAATAATTTTGAATGGGATACAAAAGTTTAACATTGAAAACAAAAACCAACATTGTCTGTTTAACGGTTGTTTGGTCCTGAATGAATCGCTGAGCGATTTTCCGACTGACCCGTGCCCCAAAGACATATCCATGTTAATATAAAACAATGTTCTGTATGAATCAATTCGGTAAGCTTAACCCAAAAGGCGACAAACAGGTATCGTTTACCCAGAGGGATATTTCATAATTTTGTCTTGCAACCCTGCACAATCGTTCCTCGGATAGCACTCGCCCATTTTCTGATAAGCTTGTGCTTGAACAATATCGCCGGTGGTTAATTCTCAACTTCTCCCGAAATAAAAAAAGGGTAATATACAACTTTTGATAGAACCCATTGGGTATGAAATGCAAGCGTCCATGTCATACCCATTTAGTTTGGTGACAGGAAATGCTATGGTAGCATTTGTTCGTACCGTAGAATACCATAATTTATATTATACATTAATTTGTTACATAGATTTATAAATGTTGTTAGTTGTACCATGTGTAGGTACCCCCTAGTTTTACAAATGAATAACATCATCAATGCGAGGCGAGACCCACTCTCTGAAGGGTCTAGTAATAACTGAAGGGCCTAGTACCAACGTGTTTCCCACGTGTCCCTATAGTGCAAACAACGTCACTTGTCACGGCATGGGATACTAGATATTTATAAATCAAATAAGCATTGCAACAGACGCTACATACCTGCAAGATGTGATGAAGGAATTGTAAGTTAGCATGGAGCCCATGCCGATAAAACCTCTGTCCAATTTGCTCCAAACTCCCACAATCCACGGGAATAAGGTTTGGGCATGGAAGGGGCAGTTCATCATGTTTTTTGGACGACCTTTTTCCGTCGTAACGATGTCTGGAGGATACAATTGAGAGGCGACTGAGATTATGAGAGCCACCAAACCAAATATTCCGTACCCCTGCATTTTAATGTAAAGTGAATCCTGCAGAATAACAGTAATATTTTAAACTAATTTATGCGTAGGTAATGATAATCATGGGGTTGGGTAATGATGAAATTGATACAGGTGGCTAACTGCAAGCCTAGTTATAATATCGTGGTGCATTTGAGTAAAGTTTTACACGGGAGAAGAAGATTGGATGACTGGGGCGTGAAAAAAAATATGCTTGAAGGAATTTACGTTTGCGCATGCGCAAAATAAAGTAATGATTTGAGAAGTACAGAATTAAAGACAGGACTATTTTCAGTCAAACCTGCACATTACCTGAAAATTTCATCAAAATCGGATGAGAACTGTTGAAATTAGGCTCATTTAGGAAGGAATACATATTACGCATGCACAGTAGCTACTAATGATAAGATTATGTTGAAATTACTAGGGAATACTCAAATTAACCTCTTCCACATATCCTCCGAACTAGAGCGAGATCGGGTAACGAGGGGCGTGGGAAAATGATGCTTGATGGAATTCACATCAATCAAGCCCCTAAGGGCGAGCAGGTGCTGGCGGCGTAAAGATGGGATGCTGGCTGAAAGAGACACAATACCAAGCCCACTGGCCTTAACCGGTGTGTGAATATAGGCACATGGGACATTAAGAAGGAAGTCTAGCCAAGAGCGCATAGCAGAGCGAACTTCATGATCTAACTCAAGCAGCCTCCCCACAGTAAACCTACCAAAGACTAGCCCATAGGTTACCTTTGGCAGTAAGTGCGTGCAGAGGAGTCACAGCTTCTGCGGTGGGTTCAATGGAGCTTTGGTGATACAAGCTGGTGCTCCACCAAGGTCAACACGGCTTGCAGCAATGGTGGCCACACCCATGAAGCCAACTCTGAGGTACTACCAAACCTAAGGCACGGATCGGGTGGGGATGGGTGACTGCCCAATGACAAATCACTCCCCATCCACCACCTACACCTGCGACCAGACGGGACCAAGGAAAATGGCCCACACTTATCCAGGATAACCATCAAACCACACCTGGCTAGCTGCTCAGCAAAGGCATTGGGCGAAATCTGCAAGCCCTAATGTTATGGGTTTCGGTGAGTAGGTTGGCATCATCGGCAAAGGCCAATGTATTTACTCACACCTCAGGGGCGAGATGGAACCCTATTTCAGCCAGCAGCTTACCCAATGCTGTATCCACCACCAGGATGAAGAGGAGTGGCGATAGAGAATCCCCCTGATGTATCCCATGCCCCATGACATATCGCCTCCTGCCTCAAGGACCATCACCTTTTCACGGTAGAGGAATGCCACATATTCAATTAGGTGAGCAGGTGCCCCAACTCCACTAAGGCAATCGGTCAGGGCAAAATGGATTACAGTATCAAAGGTCTTAGCGTCATCCAGAGCGGCAAGATGGAGCTGCAGCTTTCTGATATAAGCCAGCGAACTGACAGTTTGGAGAACTGGATTTAGGTTCTCCGCTGTGCCATCCGCTGGCCGGAACGCTCTCTGGACGTCACCTATGACACCAGCCGCTTAGAGGTGATATGCCAGAATCTTTTGAAAATGGGGGAAAACTACAGACAATATAGAGACCAGACGGTTTCTTTGGAATAAAAACTGTCCGGGCATGGGCCAACGCTTTCGGGGGTCTTCCCGATAGAAACTTCATGTTGAGGATGAGCAGCGTGAGATTCTTTGGAGCTTTATTCCAGCGTCAGGTAGAAATACCATCAGGGCATGCAGACGTGGAGTTTTTGACACAGCACTTATGTGTCTCAGCGTGCACATAATGCTTCGTAAGGAATCCCTGGTGGAGGCCGGGGTGCCACCGGCTCACTAGGGTTGTGACTGGGAGCACTCAATAGTGGCTCCGAATAGTCCACAAACTCGTGGAGAGGGGGCAAAACTTTTCATCCACTGCTCCCTCCAGTACCTCTGCAGCAACATGAGCCTGATGCATCCTCCACAGCTTTGTACCCGCTGGTATTTGCAGCGTTTCACAAATTAAGTCAGCTCAAAATATTTGGTTCGGAACCAGGTAGATAGTAAATTAACGCCATTTCCAACGATGTCCCTATTTTTGAATTTTCAGTGACTCAAAGGGGAGTTGAACCGTATTAATATTATATGGTACAAAACACGAAAATAATCTTAAAAATAAAGTTACTCAACTAAGTGCTTAAAAAAAAATCTCTATCAGGAACCCTCGGTCAGAAATGAGCCCTTGAATCGATCCCTGAACTTTCGTTTGCCTTAAATCGAACACCCTGTACACTACAGAAATGATAAATCTTTGTGTACTAATTTGTAGCGTTTTTAAAAGCGGAAGGTCGCTTGTGTGTGAAACATACAATTTACCACTCATGTGAGAACTCCTGCTGTTGGCGCGTTTGAAACTTTGTTGAAATTTTCTCTAGAGTGTTTGGTGGTAATTGTGTATGCGCTACAACTGTTAGATCATTGAATTTCGTTAGTAATGGTTAACTATGAATTAAAGCAGTTCAAAAGGCATTTACCCTTTTTTAAGTTAATTTATGAAATATAATAAGAACAAAGAATAAAATAAGTACAGAAATAATTGGAAAATTGTGTACTCGATCACAGTCGCTTCGCTGAATGGTTTGAAATCATCATAATCGGCGCCTCCAATTGGTTGCTTAGTGGAATTGGGGAACACTTCGGGCTCGAGGCTGAAGTCTTCGATGTGGATGGGGTTGACCCAAGGAGCTGAATGCTTATTCATGAGGTCAATAAGCCAGGGCCAGACGCGAAGGAACATTACGATGAAGTGGATATCTTCGTTGTTTGGAGATGGGAAATTTCGCCTGAAAACAGATCCGTTCATACTGATAAAGTAGATATTCGTTATTTAAATATTTTTACCTTATTTAGTTAACAGAGGGGATATATGTCCAAACGAAATACGTAATTCCAAAGTTTATATTTCTCACTCCTGGGAGGTACATATTAGTTTTTCATGATAACAGAGATTGGTGAAATGGGATTGTGGGCCTTGCTTACTCATAGTTCTTCACAACAGATAAGATCAAGAGTGTCCCGTAGATTTTGTCATCGACTCATCCACCTATTTTTTACAGAATCAAATCTTCGTAGAAAAGTGAATAAATAAATAAAATAACAACCACCTATATGGGGAAGATCTCATTACCTGCCCCCAGTGGCAATTAGCACCTGCTTGGTGAATTCGCGCCCCAATCATTCAGACACCGGCTGCGTAAGTCAGTACGGTATTATGTCGTTCCCAGCTTCCCCACATCAGAGTGAACTGAATCTATAGAAATTTTACCAGTGTGCCCTGCTTTGTGTTCTGTTGCATATCCAGTAAATTTAGAGGCAGTATTTTTCCTACAAGAGGTACCACTTGTTAGAGGTACCCGTCATCCATGTTTTACAACCAAGTTAACCATAAATTTGTGGTATTGCAGCTCCTGGGTAATGATTAAGCTCGCTTCAAGCTTTGGGTGGTTTAATTTCACCAATTTTCCGCGCATTTAAGTCCTCTTCTCCCCTTCGCTCTTCACTCATGTGCAGCTCTCCTAAAAGTATATAACAAACAACGCTTCCTCCTTGAACTATCATGGAATACCTGCACAATAAAGTGGTAGAAATTATTCCATTTTCTGTAAAAAATAACTGGCAATACCAAATAAATAACTTTCCACAAATTTTCAATAATGTATTCTGCTTATAACTTTGAAAATCTATATTTTTCCCTCCACTTACATCAAACTATGGGTTCCAGAGCTATACAATGTAATTTTGCTTCTTGCTATAGTCTAGTGGAATTAAAGCATTTGGCGGATCGGAAAATCCGAAGGGTAGCAACAAGTGATGGAAAAATCAGTTTGTGAAAATTGGAAATGATGCAGAAGTGTTACCAGTTTTAAAAGCTGTTGTTGCAGATAACCAAAATTCCCGCCGTGCCTAAATGTGTCCTCACTGTGCTGCAATAATAAATTAAGATTTATTTTGAGTTCTCCCATAGGTTATCGTCATTATCTTAACTTCCAGGCTGATGGTAAAAAATAATAAACCAACAAGTTTTAATTTTTTTTTATTATTTTCAATAATGACTCTTTGTAATCAACCAAGAAGAAACCCCCCCCCCCCACTGCCCTGAGCTTTTCTTCGAAACTATGGCTTCGAAATGTGGCTTAAAAATCATACATCGGCCGACGAAGTGTCAGTAACATCAGATTCCACTTTTTCAGCCCTAAAGGGTAGGATTTATAAGCTGAAATATTAAAAACTGAGATCTCGATAATTTTTGGAATAATAGTAGGATTATTCGGTGGGAATTGATAGATACCATCCTAAAGAATCGAATGAAACCACCCGGATCGCTTTACGTAAACCGCCGCTCTCCCAAAGGGCTAGAACATTGGCAGGAAAAAAAAGTCTGCCAAGCTAGGTGGGCAGTATAGATTCCTCACACACAGTAACATGGACGTAAAGAATTAGCTGAAGAACAAGGTACAAGTCAAAATTATTGATAGGATATAAGAAACTAACTTATGCGCTTGCTCACAGACTAGTATTACTCCAAAGGCAATGAAATTTATAATGGAATGTCTAGGAGCTGAACCGCACAATCTTTGAAAATTTCATAAACATTGGTCCATTATTCTCGGAGTTATGTCCAAGTCGATCAATTTCAGTTTTGCGCATTCGCTGTTCTTATTACTCCGCCAATCGCGATATAATTCATAGGGAATATTTTAGGAAGAGATATCTATCTACTCCCCGAATTTGAAAGAAATCGTATCAATAGATGATAATAACTTGACGTTATAATAAATTAATCTTTGCGCATGCGCACAGACTACCGTTTGGGGCAATGAAAGTTATAGGGGACTGTCTCGAAGCTATGCCGCCCAATCCCTGAAAATTTCATCAAAATCGTTGCCTGTGTCAATCGATATTAGTTTCGCGCATGCGCAATGGTTATTGCTGAACCGATCAAGATATAATTTATAGGGCATCCGACTGAGACTTGGTATAGTTTTGGGCGTGACAAAGATTTACCACAGACAGACAGACACGGAACCAAAATTGATCAGCAAGCTCTGAAACGCAAAATGCAAGTGAAAATTTTGATTTTGGAGGACAAAAGGTTTTTCTAATTCAATCACGTACACAAAGCTTCCCTCCCTTTGGTAGTGAGGAAGCAAAAAATCATTGTCGATCGTTTCAGTTTATATTATTCCAACGAAATTAATTCTTCACTAAATTGAGTTTTTTATTATGCTTGGAACCTGTAGAAGAACTATGGAAGCGTAAGGTAGGAGATTTATTGTAAAGCCGTGAGAACGTTTTTAGATTTTAGTCCAGTAACGCAACAAACCTTTGAAGTTTCAAATTTACTGTTAATTTGTGTATTAATTCCAATAAAGCACTGTATTTAATTCAATTTTTTTATTATTTATTATTATTATCATTTTACTTTATTTATTTTTCTATTTTTTTAAGAATCTTTGGACTAGATGTGGTAAAAATCGAGAATTTCATTTTGATGACGGAATTTCGTGAGAAGTGTTGGTGTAGGATAATGAAAAGTCAACGCAATTTTCAACCGATTTCGGTGATTCACGATGCTGAAGGGGAAGGTAATATCAAGCATCGTGATACCTTCATCCAATATTCATTGTAGCTGCTCATATTTTAATATGGTAGTAAAATTGGTCAGAGGTGGAGCTTGTTAGGTACAAACACAGGTTATAGTGGAGGGGGCTCATCTAATGAAATCACGAGCCATTCGCCATTCTCAACAAAATTACATACATTCCATTTATAGGGACGTTCCTGTAATGCATGCACTACTTACTAATATGTATCTAAATTATAGTCTATTACAAAACCTGCTGATATCCCTATCCCTAGTAGTTTTTTAAGAACGTCATATTGAAATTAACACACAAATTGTTTAGCAAAAACATTTTACCTATGGTAAACAAGGTTTCTCTAAATGTCATTCAGCTACAATAAACTTTCCGGAGATTTTTTTTTTTTTTTTTTTTTTTTTTTTTCAAGCAAAATACAATTATGAAACAATGGAGCCACTGCAACAGCTCCATTATTGGTGATACCATTAATTGAATAACTTTGTGATTGAATATTACCTTTTCTTCAACTGAGCAGCCATCCCGTGAACTGTGCCGTTGCAAACAAAAGGCGACCCAGCATACCAGTACTCATCGTTGGAACCAAGTCTAACAGGCGACCGGTCCCTATTTTTCACGCATAGCATTGTCCCTCTGGCTCTTTGAGAAAACCTCCTTATGCACATTGTATAAAAAGTAACGTTGGTTGGATACTGTCCACACAAGAGCCGGAGGCATTTAGTACGGAAAGGGATGGATTCCACAAACGAATCGTAGTCGAAGACTGGTGGCCGTTCTTTTTGGTTTCTAAAATGTGGTAGCATACATCCCGTCGAATTGCGGATGACGTTGATATGCCTGTAGGCGAGGAGCATTTCGAGAGGGCTACTCTCAAAATTCAGCGTTGGAAAACTACTTCCAGTAATATCGAAAGAGAATATCATCCTGAAGACTGCAAAATCGAAGAAAGTGGCCTTCTTGGAACTTTCCAGGCATTTCGGGTGCATGTAGATGGATTTGATAAGTTTTTCTTGCATGCAGGGCTCTTCTGGTAGGGAAATGTTCCAAATGAATTGACCAACCGCTTTATATCGTGTGTGTTCCCTTTTTACGTAGTGCCTATGAAGAACGAAGGTAGATTCAAAATTTTCCAAACCACGTATAACCACTTACCACATAATTATGAGCTAATTTGATACAAACCGTGTCATTTATGAATGCAACGTGGCTGTAACATTGAAATATTAATTATATTATGAAGATAAAATGGTACCTACACAGAATCCTGAATGTAATTAAACAAACTTCAAGTAGCGTATTGATTCTAGGAAAAGATCCTCTAAAATTGGAAAAGAATAAAAGGATCTAGAAAAGAAAGTATGGTAAAGTGGGGTCAGTACCTTATTTCGAAATATTTTTACCTCGCATCTATATGATAAGAATAAAAATAACTTTCCTTATGTACATTTTAAAATCAAAATTCAGGTGATTCCGAAAGTTCGTTAAATTATCTGCAGAAGTGAGAAATGAGGTCGGAGGTTGCTACTCATAGCCAGTAGCTCAAGTTGAAGCTTCTATAGTAAACTGTATATGGTCCACTTTCACCAACAACTTAAACCAGTTTAATTTCGAAAACAATGGAAATTAATGAAGATTGTAGCCATGTGACATATATGAAATATCACATTCTTTCTTCCCTCTATATATTTGTGAAGTTCTTTCTATACCTATTTAAAACGAAGTGTATATATATATATATATATATATATATATATATATATATATATATATATATATATATATATATATATATATATATATATATATATATATATATATATATATCTTTATATATAATTCCGAACGTTTTTTTTTTTTTTTTTTTTTTTAATTAATTAGATAACTTTATTGTTTAAAAACATTACAGTTTTGCTCGAAATTATATATAGTAGGATAAAGATCCTAATTCACATGGCACATGTAGTGAGGTGTAGCCCAGTGGCTACCCTTCATCCAGTTTATTCCAAATTTTCGAACTCCATATCTCCTAATAGAGCGTCTTGAAGGCGACGTTTTTTTTAGGCGACGGCTCGGTGGGAGTTCAGGTGAATTGATGGGAATGGATGCTATTAAGGGATTAGTATGGTCCACCATTTTGCTGCTCATTCTCACATATGTGTCCTTGATCACAGTCTTCACCATCGGGATTCCAAGATCATTGTGGAGAACTGAATTTCGCACAAACCAGTCCGCTCCAGTTATCATGCGCAATACCCGGTTTTGCAACACTTGGATTTTATTAATGTGACATGTTGCAGCTGCTCCCCACAGTCCACATGAGTAGGTCCATATTGGTTGGATGAGAGAAAGATATATCAGTCTTTTTGTTGAGATGGAGAGAGGGGAATGTTTTGAGAGCAGAGGTCGAAGCTGGCGAATTCGCTGTCGGATCTTATTTGTCAGGTAGGTGACATTCACACTTCTCATTCGCTCATCTAAGTGAATATCAAGGTATCACACATGTGTCACAATGGGTATTGTTTCGTTGTTTATCGTAAGTTGGTCTTTGAAGTTCTGTCTCAAATAGGTAAAAGGTACTGCAGCTGATTTGGAGCTGTTGATCTTGAGTCTTCATTTCCTTGACCAATCCTCAATTTCACTAAGGTGACGTTGGAGTACGTCTCAAGAATACTGTCGATAACTCGATTTAATTGGTGGGAACAGGAGTGGGAGGAGCGGAAGCCAAACTGCGTATCTGGAAGTAATGAAGAGAGCGCCGAGAGAAGATGGGGAAGCAAAAGTCTTTCAAATATTTTTGAGAAGAGTGGCAGTAGACTGATGGGCCGGTAGCTCAACGGGTCATCAGCACGTTTATTTGGCTTCTTGACCATTACTACGTGGGCATGCTTCCATTTATAAGGAAAGTATGTCGTTCTAAGTACTGCGTTATAGATTTGAGTCAACATGACAATTCCTTTGCGTGGGAGGCATTTGAGAAGCTGCTTAGTTATTAAATCGTGACCTGAAGCTTTTTTGTTGGGAGAACGGTTTATAGCATTACGAACTTGCCCAGGTGTAAAGAAGAGGCGATGTGGTTGGAGCTGGAGAGGTTCTTCAAGCTTAGTATCTATCTCTTTGTCAAATACAGGATCTGACGGGGGAAATGGAGTGAACTGTTCTACGAGAAGTTGTCCGAAGATATCCGCTTTGTTCTGTTCTGTCGTGTACCATTGCCCCATTCTTTTCAGAGGTGGAATGCTTGTTCGGTCGCTAATCATGATTTTAGTTTTTCTCCAAAGCGAGCAGTCTTTAGTATTGAGGGTTAGTAGTTTTGTTTGTTCTGCTCTGTCCTGTTCTTCCTTCAAGGTTGCCTTCAGTTCTTGGGTCAGTTGGTTGAATCTTGTTTTGTCAGGAGGATATTGGGTGATTTGCCACCGCCTCCTCGCCGCATTTTTCGCATGTAGAAGGTTTAAAACCACTGGAGAGGCTGTTATTACATGTCTTGGGTTCTTGGCTCGAGGTTGCATGGATGCTTTCCCTGCAGCAATGTGAATCACATTGGTGATTTGGGATATAGCAATATCAATATCCTTGGGGGTTTTAAGTGGCATACTTAAACTAATCATCTCATTGGCCACATCTTGGTAAGTTTTCCAATCGAATGGATGATTGATTAGTCCGGGTTTGCGACAAAAGTTTGATGAGTCCATTTCCATGTCGAGTATGAAAGGTAAGTGATCGGAACTCATCTCGTGTGCGACCCATGAGCTTTTAATGAAGTTTGACGACTGCTTTCCTAGAAAAAAGTCTAAAATATCTGGCATATGTCTATCAGAAGAATAGAATGTGGGTTCAGACGGCGCAATGATTTCCAGAGAGTATCTAATTATGGCTTCCCGCAGAATCACACCCCTAGGATTACTGGTATTCGAGCCCCAACAGGGATGTTTGCAATTAAAGTCACCACCGAGCAGGAACCGTGTTTGCAGTTCGTGTATAATCCCCAGGAAATCACTCAAAACAACACGGTTTTGTGGTGCTAAGTACAACGAACCTATTCTGAATGCGGACAACTGCGGATGTCTCAGGTTGATTTGAGCTACTTGAAAATTGGGTTCACAGATAGGAGGATGTTCGTCGTGAGGAATGGAGTTCTTGACGATCACGGCTGATCCACCTTTACTGCTACCACTGGGATGATCAGATCTGTAAACCTTATAGCCATCAATATATAGATTCTTGTACGGTGCCAATTTAGTTTCTGTTAACAGCAAAACATCAATTTCATAAGATCGTAAGAATAAAACAAGTTCATGGTATTTATTACCTATGCCTCTACAGTTCCATGTGCTCACCCGGAATATTTTCGTTGATTTGTTATTCATTTCGTGTTCAGTAGAGTGGGAATTATTCGGGTCATCATCTGAATTAGCGGTGTGATAACGGTTAAGAGTTGATCAATCTTCTCAAGAAGCTGATCGTTTACGGAGGAGTGTTGATGTCGAACTACAGATGCATAAGAAGGTTGGAATTCAGGTGTCATTTTGGTAGAGGTAGTTGGTAGAATGTTTTGTCTACTGTCGTCTTGATTTCGGTTTTCAAGGGTCTTATGCGATATTGTACCCTTTGTTGCATTCCTTGCAGTCCAAGGCATTTGTAATGCTTTGTACGCAGGACAACCTCTGTAATTGGCAGTGTGTATACCTTTGCAGTTGACACATTGTTGGTGTTCGTTTGATGATTTTGTGCACTCATTCGAAGCATGAGAAGCGTCGCATTTTACGCAGCGTGGTTGTTTGTGACAATAATTTTTTGAGTGCCCAAACTCCTGACATTTGAGGCATTGAATCACGGTGTTGCGGGGTTTTGGAGGTTCTACTTTTATTCTGCAATAATACAAAGAATCAAGAGAATATATTTCCTGATTCTTGGGATTCGGCTTCAGATCAACAAAAAATAAAGGGAGAGGGATTTTAGTGACAGGGTGGTGTACTGGCAATATCTGCACCGGATCATAGCCTAGTTCTTTAATTTCTGTCATTAGTGTGTTCACATCACATTTCGGATGTAATCCACGTATGACGACCCGGAAATTCCGATCAGATTTGAGCTGAAATGTATGAAATTCCGCACCTTTGGTTTGGAGGCATGCTACTGCATTCCTGTAGTCATCAATTGCGTCGAAATTTAGCTTGAATTTATTATTGACAGTTGTGTGCCTGAATGATGATTTGCATTGACCTTTCAATGTATCAATTAAAACGTTCACATTATTAACATTGTTAATAAATATTGGTGGAGGTTTGGAAACCTCCTTGGAATTGATTGTCAATGATGTTGAAGAGTTATTTGTGTCATCCATTTTTTCCAATGGTGCGAATTTGTTAGGGAAGAAAAACATTGATGAATGGTGAGCTTCAGAATTGCTTAGCTTCGCGCGCTTTATTTTGAAATTACTCACATTATTTGGTGGAGGCTGCCTCGGAAACTTGCTAACACCATTATGGTTGCTATGCTGAGTGACAACAACCTCGTTTGCATCGTTCGCCATCTTAACCATAAATTGCAAAAAATAAATCGTTCGTATCTTCCTATACGACGAATACCACTGCACTCAACTTTGGATAAAGTTTCACGTCTATGCACAGTCGGTTGGTCTCCACGGACTATACGAGTTTATCACGCTAGCACTTCTTAAACACAGTAAAACACTACATTTTTCAAGGAGCCACAAAGAAAAAACTGTTCAAGTCGCGGTCTTTGAAATTGTGAAGTACTTCGCGGTCCGATTTTAGTGTTAGAGAGTTGTTTATCAGGCTGTGGCGGTAACAACAGTTGCCATCAATTCACGGTAAGTAAGAAACGTAGTGTAGTTACTAACATCTAGGAGAGTTATTTCCAAACGAAGAAATTGAAACTGAAGATCTTAGCGGACTTTATATACCTATATTCCCAGATTCAACTTTTTGTTTAGTTGTGCTGAGTTCCTGTTAGTTATTAGATTAGGGCTTTCCAAGCCCTAACAGGCCTCTAGTATATATATAAAACCGTTAAATTCTAGGGTTCTTTTCAGAGTGTCTCAAAACGGATTTCAAAAAAGGAATTTTTCGAAAAATTTCATTTTAAAATTTTGGAGCCACTTCATTAGCTTAATTTTTTGCAAAAATTCGATTGAAAAAACTAATAATAAGAAATGCATTCGAATTTTCTTTTCCATATTAACCTTTAGTAAACTTCAGCTCAGTAAGTTTGGAGAAACCCAACAAACGGTATGAATAACACCCTTCCAAAAGATGGGGATTGTTAATCCCATTTTAATATGTGGTCCTTTCGCCATACATTAAAAAAAATTTGAAGCTAAAAATTAGCTCCTGGAATTTCAATTCAGACGTAGGCATCCAGCGGTTGTGATCGAACTTGTGTACCTTGTCCTATTTGAATTGCCAATCTGTTTTTTCGAACATTTTTCATTACATTCCAAACGTTCGATTCTCCATTTATTATTATATTTGCTATACTTTGATTGCTGAGCTTTGACAACAATTACTTACAAGTGCTTATGAAACACTTTTTATCTCTTACCATTATAGATAAGCATAATAATCTTGCCATTATGTTACACGTTGTCTACAATCGTACTCGGTGTTGATTCCATATAAATGTTTTTTAACACGTGTTGATTCTGCTACGCACCTGCATGTAGTGATGAAGGCGACATAGGTTATCAGCGACCCATGCCCAACATATTGTTTCAATTCGATATCCCAGACTCCTACTATCCATGGAAATATGGTATATGAGTTGAGGCGACAATACTTCATGTCCTTCGGGCGGCCTGTTTCCGGAGGGTACACTTTGGGCGGTGTCGGCCGTGTCGTGCTGGGCGTTGTTTGGGCCGCAGCTAAACTCATAAAAATGAAGAGACGCAGCGATTGCCACCATTGCATCATCTGGAAAAGTATGATCATCAACAACGCAGCCAAAATCACCTAATAAAAACAGCAACCTTTTGGATTTGGCACAAATATGTTCATCGTTACACTGCAATTCCGTTACTTAGATATTTTGTGGTTCGGAATGTGAGCTGTAGTGAATCTATTATTTTGATTGTGAAGGATCTACCTATATCTCATCTATTCTTGAAATTGAACTTCCCCGTGTAAAAAGTAACATTTAGGCAGTAATTGTTTAAAAATTTATGGACTTAACGACGAGACAACGACAGTTAGGGGCCCTGGTAATACATCAACTTTTTCTAGTTAAATGTTTAAGGAAAGATTGATGAGAATGACGTCATATCGCTGTACTCATGATAGAAAGTGGGGAAGCCCAATCAGAATCATTTCCCAAATTTTGTTAATTAGTAAAATACTTGACTATTTGGGATGAAGACGTCAATGAGAAAGCTATGCTCGATTCACACGAAGAATTTTCATTCAGTCGTCCGATGGTATGGTAGATGGTAGAGCAGTGAATAATTATTTGCATAACAAAAACGCAGCAAATTACTACTCAAAAGTTTATTATTTCTGTATGTTCCGTCCGATCTCGCTCAAATTCAGAGGATAGATGGGAGAAATAAATTTGGAGAAAATCAAGTCACTCTTGAACGAAGCGTTTAATAAAATACCTCTAGAAGGAAATTTCGATCAGAAATAAGCTCTATATTCGACTGAATTCGTTTGTCCTAAACCGAACACCCTGTATTGTACGGAAAAATAAACCTTTGTGTAATAATATGCTGCGATTTTTTTAAAGTAACGCGGAAGGTTGCGTGTATGTGATACACACAATTTACCATTTATGTGAGAACTCCTGCTGCTGGCGCGTGTGAAACTTTGTAGAAATGTTCTCTAGAGTGTTGAAAAAAATTTGGTGGTAATTGTGCTACATCTATGAGGTAATTGAATTTTCTTAGTTATGGTAACTATATTAAAACTGTTCAAAAGAGAGTTACAATTTTTTAGTCAATATATGAAATATAATGGAACAATGAATAAAATAAATACGGAAACAATTGGAAAATTGTGTACTCGATCACAGTCGCATCGCTGAATGGTTTGAAATCATCATAGTCGTCGCCTCCAATCGGATCCGGGCTGGGAGTGGGGTAATCATCGGGCTCGAGGCTGAAATCTTCGATGTGGATAGGCTTGACCCAAGGAGCTGAATGCTGATCCATGAGGTCAAGAAGCCAGGGCCAGACGCGAAGGAACATTACGATGAAGTGGATGTCTTCGTTGTTAGGTGATGGAAAATTTCGCCTGAAAACAGATCCGTGCGTTCTGATAAAGTGTATAATTGCTATTTAAAAATGGTTTTAGCCAATTGGGGGAACTGAGGGGATGTGTCCAAACGAAATTCGTAAGTTCCAAGGTCAATATTTCTTACTCCTGTGAGGTACCTATCAGTTTTTTGTG
This sequence comes from Adelphocoris suturalis, assembly GCA_030762985.1. Classification (NCBI taxonomy): domain Eukaryota; kingdom Metazoa; phylum Arthropoda; class Insecta; order Hemiptera; family Miridae; genus Adelphocoris; species Adelphocoris suturalis. Next base: position 32,527,399 of record CM061048.1, read on the forward strand.
ATTAGAGAGATTGATGAAAGGGGATTATGGGCCTTCCATACTCATAGTTCTTCACAACAAAAGAGGTTCCTTTCTACTCTAACCGCTCAATATCATTCCGCAGGTGGAATTTAAAAGTGTATATATATATATATATATATGATGGAGTGAGGAACCCTGAACTATCGACCTACCAATTTAGGACGAACGCCAATCAATGTATTTTTTACTATCAATTACTATCCATCGATTTATTCACTTTCGATCATATAATCGATTTGTCACTCGAATAACACAATGTGTCGTCACTAGCTGCTCATAACTCCCCTCGCGGCACAAATGCGAACTTAGATGGATATGGCCTGTGAGGCTGGTTGGTAGATCATCTGAGTTTTGTTTAAGTCATGTCACGCCTGTGTTAATTATAGTTGTTCGCGGTTTTCGGTTCTCTACCTTGCTTGGCACCCACGGCGGCTCGTCATGGTCCTTTGTCCCTCCCTTTACGATGCCTTCCGTCCTCACAGTCACTTCTTTTCTGATAGGGTGATTGTCAAGCCCAAGTGAGTTCGAGCCCAGTCTCCCGCATTCTTGATTTTTCTCTCAGCCACTGGTAGCTCCTCTGGCTGATTTTATTTTATTTTATGGCACTGGATTCACCTCTGCCATTGGATTCATTTGAGGCACTGGACTCTACTCTGCCTGCTGCAACCCTTGATTTTATTTTATTTTATGGCACTGGATTCACCTCTGCCATTGGATTCATTTGAGGCACTGGACTCTCCTCTGCCTGCTGTAAACCTTGCATGCGCACTTCGTTTGTTGGTTGGACGACACTACTTGATATTGTACTGACACTGTATTTGTTCTCTCCCTCCTCTGCTGTGCTTTGCTCATCAGGGTATCCTCTGAAATAGTTTCTATTTTTGCTTTCACTGCTCTCCCTTGCCTTGTTAGGGCAGAGATTAGGCCCATTTGGTTCGATCTAATGGGCTGAATTTGGTCCTTCCAGGTGATCAGCGCTCCCGAGGACGGCAGCAATGTCAGGATCGCCGTGTGATGGAGTGAGGAACCCTGAACTATCGACCTACCAATTTAGGACGAACGCCAATCAATGTATTTTTTACTATCAATTACTATCCATCGATTTATTCACTTTCGATCATATAATCGATTTGTCACTCGAATAACACAATGTGTCGTCACTAGCTGCTCATAACTCCCCTCGCGGCACAAATGCGAACTTAGATGGATATAATATACCTGCTACCTACCTTAGTCAGTCAGTTCGTTATCGTTGTTGTTACAGGAAGGATCGTCTTCCAATTTATGTTTCATTTTACGTTACCTATTTGTGAATCTGATTCTGTTTAACTTACTATGATGTGATCCGTCGAGGGGGAGTACGCTAATTTCGAGTGTTTGTAAAGTTTCTATAATAAACTGTGTTATTATTAACGTTTTACATTCGGTATTGTGATTGGTTTACCCTATGGCATCGGACATTGAAGAAGGACAGTTGTGTGAGGATGAGGGGGACATCACATCAGAAGTGGGATATCGTAATCTACGAGCAGGATTTCATGAGAATCACTATGGAAATAGTCGAGGTGAGTTTTATCAAGATTTTTCGGATTCTAGAAAAGAAAGGGGTCGGCCAATTTTGCAACGCAGTTCGGGTGACGCCTTACCTTACTCGGAACAAGGGTCATCACCCGATCGCCCTCCCGATTTTTCCCGGGCGCATAGGAGCAGGAGGGGGGCCTCTGGACGCTCACCATCTCCCTCCGCACCCCTCTTCCACCACGATTCTTTAGTGCACAGTGGCGACTCCCTACGGGATTTGTTGACACAACAAACCCTTGCAATGAAAACTTTGGCAGAGTGTTTTACACAAAATCAAGGTCAAACCCCCTCAGAGCATTTGAAACTCTCGCTTCCTGAGTATGACCCCAAAAATAAACAAGTTCAGCCCAAATCATGGTGCAATACAGTTGAGTGTTGTTTGACTTCACAGGATCAACAAGGAAGACGTTTAATTGTTGCCTTGAGTAGAGCCTTAAAAGGAGAGGCTGCTGATTGGTTTACTACTATTGTCCACCCTCAACTCACATGGGACGAATTCAGATCGCTCTTTCTTCACCAATATGACATAGCACTCACACCAGCCGGATTCATGCTTCAATGTTTCCAAGCTAGACCACGAGATTTCGAAAATTATGCCACATTCGCCTCACGAACTATCAATCAATTTGTTGCTCACTACCGCCAGTCATCAGTGGAAGAAATTGCTGTATCAGTGGCTCTCTCTCAGATAGCTCAAGCAGACACAAGAGCACGTCATCTTTGCTACACAGAAAAGATAAATAGCCGTGAAAAGTTGCTTCAGGAATTACGGGCTCTGTCATTTAAGAGACCAGGAGGTTATGACAGTGGTCCTGGAAATGCCAAGAAGAGTCGACCAAACTATGAAAGCCCTCAGCATTCATCCTCTCAGGATTATACTTCCCGCTGTGGGAAATGTCGAAGATCTGGACACAAAACCTCAGAGTGCCGATCATCATCATCCTTGACCTCATCAAATCAGCCAAGGAAGCCATCCAACTTCAGCAATACAACGTGCTTTTCCTGCAACCAAAAGGGGCATATTGCTCCAAACTGCCCAAAGAAGAAGATGTCAGACAAGCGTGGACCAGGAGACACCAGTAGCCAGAGGTCTCAGCCAGTCGAGAAGCAGGTTGGCCTATGCATTGCTAACCCAGAAGGCACATTAACCCACCAAGGTGATGTATTCAAGTATTGTTTTGATTCTGGATCAGAGTGCTCACTCCTTTGTTTGTCCTTTAGTACCCGCTTTGATGGGCCTTTGTTCAATAATGTAGTTCACTTGCATGGTTTAGGGTCATCAATTACCATTTCTCAGTGCCAAAAACAAGCCAGAGTAAAGATTAATGGACACGACATTCAAGTCCTGTTCCATATTGTAGCTGATGGTGCTTTGCCTAAACCCATCATTTTGGGACGTGAAATTCTGGCTCCAGATTTTTGTATGGTAATAACTATATCTTCTTGCACGCTTTGGAAGGACCATCCTCCATTCATGCTAAATCGTAATTTTCTGGATACATCCAGCACTCATGGGGAAAGCGCTGAACCTGTGGGTTCTTCTGGCATTGAAAAATGGGACACTTCTACAAAGGGGCGTGGGTATTCTGATACCATAAACACCACAAAAAATGAAATATTTTCTGTATCCTTGGGTGATCTCTGATCTTTGGAGCAGTGCACTGAGGATGAAGTCGTGTTGTTCAGTGAGGTGTTAGGTGGTCATAGTGACAATATCCCTTCACTTGATTTTCACCCATCTTGTGTTGTCCCAGCTTTAGGATCTTGCCAAGTCTTGCCAGTTAGCACTCAACATTTCGAATCAGTCCACACTGATCTTCCTGTTAGTCAAAGGGGGGATCTCATCAAAATTTTGACTAATTATTCCCAATATTTTATTGATGGAATACCTACCACTCGTGTGACGACAGGAACATTCAAAATTCGCCTTCTTGACCCTTCCAAAATTGTCCACCGTCGACCATACAAACTTAGTCCTGTACATCGTGAACTGGTGCGAGAGCGCATCAAAGAACTTGAAGATGCCAAAGTAATTCGCCCCAGTTCTTCTCCATATGCAAGCCCAATACTTCTTGTTCCTAAAAAGACAGGTGGTTATCGAATGGCCGTTGATTTTAGGGCTCTCAATGCAAATACAGTCCCAGATAGATACCCTTTGCCATTGATAACTGATCAAATAGCGCGTTTACACGGTGCTCGATGGTTTTCTATTCTTGATGCTGCTAGTGGATTTCATCAAATCCCAGTTGAAGAAGAGTCCATAGAAAAGTTAGCTTTTGTCACACCAGACGGTCAATGGGAATATTTGGCCTTGCCCTTTGGGGTGCGCAATGGATCAAGTGTTTACCAACGAGCAATCATGAAAGCCTTAAGAGACTTAGCATTTGATTACGTCACGTGCTATATGGATGATCTGCTTATATCAGCAAGCACTCAAGCTGAGGCACTTATCCGATTAAATCATGTTCTAGGAGTTCTTACTTCTGCTGGATTTTCTCTAAACCTTTCGAAGTGTTTGTTCATTGTCTCGAAAATTAAATACTTAGGCTACGAGATAGAAAATGGAGAAATAAAACCGAACAAATCCAAAGTTGAAGCTCTGACAAAATTGCCACCTCCCTCTACTCTTCGTACTCTTCGCCAATTTTTAGGTTTAGCTTCTTATTTTCGGCATTTTATCCAAAATTTCGCTCAAATAGCTGCTCCCTTGTTTAAATTAACCCGTAAAACTGATGATTCAGCTAATGACAGTAAGAATCGACCAATTCCTTGGAATGACAATCATGAAAAGGTTCGCCAACAACTTATTGGCATGCTTACCTCAGAACCCATTTTAACCATTTTCAACCCATCCTACCCCATTGAGTTGCACTGTGATGCAAGCTCTTTAGGTTTTGGCGCAATTTTGATTAATATAGTTGACAAAAAGCCGAGACCAGTAGCCTATTACAGTAAGAGAACCACGACTGCAGAATCTAACTTTCATTCATATGAGCTAGAGACTTTGGCAGTGGTTTATGCCATAAAGCATTTTCACAATTATTTACAATGTCACTTGTTTACCGTTGTGACAGATTGTGCATCATTGCGCGCAACTCAAAATAAGCAAGACTTGATACCTCGTGTTCAACGGTGGTGGTCTTTCTTGCAAAGTTTTGATTTTAAAATGCAATATCGTCAATCCTCGCGTATGCAACATGTTGATTTTTTTTAGTAGGAATCCTATTGAAGAAGCTGATGAAGTCAACAACTTTCCGATACCTGAACAACCTATTGCCAAACCCAAAATTAATCAGGCATTGTCTGTGAATACCTCAACATTAGGTTTATCAACCCCAAAAATGCGACCACATGGAAAACATAGGAATTTTAAACCTCAATATAAAGCTTCTTCCGAAAAACTCGTGCAATTAACATCTATTTCAACTGATTGGCTCCTAACAGCTCAGCAAAATGACCCGTTTGTTACTGAAATAATTTCGAAATTGAATGCTAACGAGATAGATTCAGATATTCAAAACACTTACGAGATGCACTCTGGTGTACTGTGTCGTAAAGTACAGCGACACACTCGCACTAGGTACCTCCCAATCGTTCCCCATTCTCTTCGGTACGCTGTTGTTTCTAATGTCCATGAATCTCTATTCCACTTGGGTAATGAGAAAACCTTAGAGGCGTTGTACCAACATTATTGGTTCGAACATATGGCGAAATACGTTCGAAAATTTGTTGAGAACTGCCTTGTGTGCAAAACATCAAAAACAGATTCAGGACCTCGCCAAATTCAACTCCACCCTATACCAAAAGTTGCAGAACCATGGCACACTATTCATCTAGATGCTTCTGGTAAACTAAGCGGAAAAAAAGACTCTCAAGAATATCTTTACGTTTTCATAGATGCATTCACTAAGTACTGTGTATTGCAGCACACACGTTCCTTAGGTGCTGCAAGTGCTATCAAAGCGTTAACATCTCTCATAAATTTCTTTGGTCCTCCTCAGCGTATAATCTGTGACCAAGGTACAAATTTCACTGCTAAAGATTTTCAAGATTTTTGTGTATCACATCAAATTGACCTCCATTTTATAGCCACAGGAGCATCACGAGCAAACGGTCAGGTCGAGCGCCTTATGAGTACCTTACGTAATATGCTCACTGCTGCTGAATCAGATCGGCATAAAACATGGCAATCTTGTGTTGGAGAAATTCAATTAGCTTTAAATACCACACCTCATAGTGTTACTAAGGTATCCCCCATGCAACTGATGTTTGGACGAGTTTCCAGGCCTTTGCATCTAATTTCTATCACTGACCACCTCACTGATCAACCATCCACTAGCCTACAAACGTTGCGTGACTCAGCCGCACAATTGATGGAAAAACAAGCTGAAACTAGTAAAACTCGATTTGATAGAGGCAAACTGCCAGTAAAGCGTTTTCAAGTGAATGATTTGGTTTTTGCACAAACGGAGGTGAGAAATAGAGTCAAGTTGGATGATGCCTATAGAGGCCCCTATAAAATTGTAAAAGTTATGCCTGATGATCGCTACTTGTTGCAGTCCGTCTCTGGCGGAACTAAGAAGTTTTTGAAATATCCCCACGAACGTTTGCGCAAGGCACCTAACCTTGATGAATTGAATCCTCTCCCTGATAGTGGAGAGCTTTCTCAATAAAATTTGGCTGACACGATGCTTTATTGTTTTGTGTGGACTATCCCACATGTGACTGTGGATCCTCCCAGTCAATCTACGACTTCAGCCTGTGAGGCTGGTTGGTAGATCATCTGAGTTTTGTTTAAGTCATGTCACGCCTTTGTTAATTATAGTTGTTTGCGGTTTTCGGTTCTCTAACTTGCTTGGCACCCACGGCGGCTCGTCATGGTCGGACCCTCTTCCTTTGTCCCTCCCTTTACGATGCCTTCAGTCCTCACAGTCACTTCTTTTCTGATAGGGTGATTGTCAAGCCCAAGTGAGTTCGAGCCCAGTCTCCCGCATTCTTGATTTTTCTCTCAGCCACTGGTAGCTCCTCTGGCTGATTTTATTTTATTTTATGGCACTGGATTCACCTCTGCCATTGGATTCATTTGAGGCACTGGACTCTCCTCTGCCTGCTGTAACCCTTGATTTTATTTTATTTTATGGCACTGGATTCACCTCTGCCATTGGATTCATTTGAGGCACTGGACTCTCCTCTGCCTGCTGTAAACCTTGCATGCGCACTTCGTTTGTTGGTTGGACGACACTACTTGATATTGTACTGACACTGTATTTGTTCTCTCCCTCCTCTGCTGTGCTTTGCTCATCAGGGTATCCTCTGAAATAGTTTCTATTTTTGCTTTCACTGCTCTCCCTTGCCTTGTTAGGGCAGAGATTAGGCCCATTTGGTTCGATCTAATGGGCTGAATTTGGTCCTTCCAGGTGATCAGCGCTCCCGAGGACGGCAGCAATGTCAGGATCGCCGTGTGATGGAGTGAGGAACCCTGAACTATCGACCTACCAATTTAGGACGAACGCCAATCAATGTATTTTTTACTATCAATTACTATCCATCGATTTATTCACTTTCGATCATATAATCGATTTGTCACTCGAATAACACAATGTGTCGTCACTAGCTGCTCATAACTCCCCTCGCGGCACAAATGCGAACTTAGATGGATATAATATACCTGCTACCTACCTTAGTCAGTCAGTTCGTTATCGTTGTTGTTACAGGAAGGATCGTCTTCCAATTTATGTTTCATTTTACGTTACCTATTTGTGAATCTGATTCTGTTTAACTTACTATGATGTGATCCGTCGAGGGGGAGTACGCTAATTTCGAGTGTTTGTAAAGTTTCTATAATAAACTGTGTTATTATTAACGTTTTACATTCGGTATTGTGATTGGTTTACCCTATGGCATCGGACATTGAAGAAGGACAGTTGTGTGAGGATGAGGGGGACATCACATATATATATATATATATATATATATATATATATATATATATATACATCCACAACTTTCAGGCAATTCGTTTGCTTTGAATCTTTAGGATTTTCGATTTTGGCCTTCTGACTGTTTTTCTAATTCCAATTTAAGGCCTGCGTCCGCATTATTTATATACCTTTTTTTTTTTCTTCAAATTAATTGATGAATATTCAGCAACGAATTTCCATACTAAGTAGGTTACCGCACACACTAGTGAGTATACATGCTCCTAATAGGTAGCATTTTGATCACTCGACCAAATTTAAGGATTCGAATGTATACAATCAAATTCCGCTAGTACGATTCTATTTACCTACTGTGAAATAACATGTAGGCTTTCTGTTTAGAAAATTGCCATTGTTACAACTTACATTATGAGACTAAAACATTTTTCTTTTCTCTCATCACTTTCAAGTTAATACAGTCCGCAAACTGCACTCTATTAGTAGTGGGAGTGTTAGTTTTTTGCTCATCATTTTGTAGATTTCACTTACTAAATTCGCCTTCTCAGCATTACCACCACCCTTCTGGGTATCTTTCCAACCTTTGGGAGTTTTTGTTAACCTTTGGGTATACTTACGCTCTTCTGTGCATCTTCCGCTCTTTGTGCATTCCTTTCACCTTTTGGGTGTACGCCTATTCATGAGTTGCGGTAAGAAGTTTAATAATGAAGAAATAATTGTGAAGCGTATTTCTACAGCACATGATACACTGTGCAATATTTTTTCAATTGAAACCACCATTGCTAGTCAACAGAATAACTAGGAGGCTGAAATTTGGAATGGACCTCTATATTAGGCATGCTGGAACGATTGACATAGTGGGGGTGTACCCAGATCAGCTGAGTGAGTTTGGGAGATCTCTCTCCTAATTGATCTAGGAGACTGAAAGGTGGTATGGAGTCTCTATAGACCTACTGTGTACGAGTAACGTAGCGAGGCACCACCCAGATCAGCTGAGTAAGCTCGGGAGCTCATTTCTCTCTTCATGGACCTAAAAGGCTGAAATTTAGTGTGGAACCTTTGAAGGCATGCTGTGAACGATTTACCAAGTGCTGAACCCTGATCAGCTGAGTGAGCTTGGGAGCTCATTTCAATTCTAATAGACGGAGAAAGCTGAAATTTGTTATTTAGCAACATTATGACGAGAGAAAACATGATTCATGATTTTTATTTATTGGTTGCAACAGAAAGTCTTTTCTTTTTTTTCTTCTTCATCATTTTTATCCAGATTTTAGCCCAGTACTTTATTTATTTATTTATTTATTTATTTTTTTTTTTTAGCCCAGTATTTTATTTTAATATGTTTTATTTTATTTGTATTTATTTATGATAATTAAACTAATAATAATTTTATTTTTTTAAATCTTTTGGAGTAGATGTGCTGAAGAAGTGGGATTTCATTTTGATAACGGATTTTCCTGAGAAGGGTTGTCGAAGGAAGAAATAAAATGTTTACTTACGCAATTTTCAACCGATTTTCGTGATTGACGATACTGAAGGGGAGGATAATATCAATGTATCGTGATATTTTCAACCAATATTTCGTTTATGCTGTTCATATTTTATTATTGTAGTAAAATATATGGGGTGGTGTGGGGAGCTTGTAACAAACACAAGTTATTTAGTGAACGGGGTTCGTCTGGTGAAACCACGATCCATTCGCCATTCTCACCAAAATTACGTACATTCCATTTATAGGGACGTCCCTGTAATGCACGCATTACTTACCAATATGATTATAGATTATAGTATTTAACAAAACTGATGGAATCCCTATACTTAGTACTTTTTTTAGCACATCGCATTGGAATTAACGCACACATTTTATTAGTGAAAACAGAGTGTTATTCAAGAGTATAGTAAAGAAGGTTTTTCTAAACATGATTCTGCTACCATAAATTTGTAGGAGTTCTGTTTTTTTTTTTTTTTTTTTTCAAATATTTCTTCTATTATAATATGTCAAGTGTTTTTTATTTCATTTTGATGCGTTGTTGAGCAAAAAAAGTGCTGCCCTTGAACTCGATATTTTTTTAAAGCAAAATACAGTTACGAAACTTTGTAGCCATTGCAACAGCTCCATTATTTTTGATACCAATAATTAAATAACTCTGTGATCGAATATTACCTTTCTTTCAACTGGGCAGCCATCCCGTGAACTGTGCCGTTGCAAATAAAAGGCGTCCCAGCGTACCAGTATTCTTCGTTAGAACCAAGTCTAACAGGCAACCGGTTTTTATTTTTCACGCATAGCATTGTCCCTGGGGCTCTTTGAGAAAACCTCCTTCGGCACATTGTAGAAAAACTATCGTTGGCTTGAAGCTTTTGACACAAGAGCCGGAGGCATTGAGTACGGAAAGGGATGGATTCCACAAAGGAATCGTAGTCGAAGACTGGTGGCTGTTCTTTTTGGTTTCTAAAATGTGGTAGCAAACATCCCGTCGTATTAGGGATGATGTTGATGTAATTGGCGGCGTTGAGCATTTCGAGAGGGCTACTCTCAAAATTCAGCGTTGGAAAACTACTTCCAGTAATATCGAAAGAGAATATCATCCTGAAGACTGCAAAATCGAAGAATGTGGCCTTCTTGGAACTTTCCAGGCATTTCGGGTGCATGTAGATGGATTTGATAAGTTTTTCTTGCATGCAGGGCTCTTCTGGTAGGGAAATGTTCCAAATGAATTGACCAACCGCTTTATATCTTGTGTGTTCCCTTTTTACGTAGTGCCTATGAGGAACGAAGGTAGATTCATAAATTTCAATACCACGTAACCACGTACCACATAATTATGAGCTAATTTGATACAAACCGTGTCATTTATGAATGCAACGTGGCTATAACATTGAAATATTAATTATATTATGAAGATAAAATGGTACCTCCAGAGAATCCTGAATGTAATTAAACAAACTTCAAGTAGCAATCTTATAACTATTAATTCCACGAAAAGATCCTCTAAAATTTGAAAAGAATAAAAGAATCTTGAAAAGAAAGTATGGTAAAGTGTGGTCAATAACTTATTTCGAAATATTTTTACAAAATATCTTTCCTTATGTACATGCTAAAATCAAAATTCAGGTGATTCCGAAAGTTCGTTAAATTATCTGCAGAAGTGAGAAATAAGGTCGGAGGTTGCTACTCATAGCCAGTAGCTTCAGTTGAAGCTTCCATAGTGAACTGTATAGGGTCCACTTTCACCAACAACTTGAACCAGTTTAATTTCGAAAACAATGGAAATTAATGAAGATTGTAGCCATGTGACATATATGAAATATCACATTCTTTCTTTCCTCTGTAGATTTGTGAAGTTCTTTCTTTATTTAAACAAAGTGTATATATATATATACACAGAACCCGTTAGATTCTAGGGTTCTTTTCAGAATGTCTCAAAACGGATTTCAATAAAGAAATTTTTCAAAAAATTTCATTTTAAAATTTTGAAGCTACTTCAATAGCTTAATTTTCTACAAACATTCGATTAAAAAAACGAATAATAAAAAATGAATACGAATTTTTTTTTTCATATGAACATTTAGTAAACTTCGGTTCAGTAATTTAGGAGAAACCCAACGAAAGGAGTGCATAACACCCTTCTAACTGCTAAAAGATGGGGATTTTTAATCCCATTTCAATTCGTGGTCCTTTCGCCATACATAAAAAAAAAAAAAAATCTGATGCTAAAAATTAGCTCCTGGAATTTCAATTCAGACGTAGGCATCCAGCGGTTGTGATCGAACTTGTGTACCTTGTCCTATTTAAATTGCCAATCAGTTTTTTCTAACATTTTTCATTACATTCCAAACGTGTATATCTGCCGTTTTCATTCCATCATTCGATTCTCCATTTATTATTATATTTACTATACTTTGATTGCTGAGCTTTGACCTCAATAACAAGTGCTTATGAAACACTCTTTATCTCATACCATTATAGGATATGCATAATTACCTTGCCATTATGTTACACGTTGCCTACAATCGTACTCGGTGTTGATTCCATATAAATGTTTTTTAACACATGTTGTTTCTGCTACGCACCTGCATGTAGTGATGAAGGCGACATAGGTTATCAGCGACCCATGCCCAACATATTGTTTCAATTCGATATCCCAGACTCCTACTATCCATGGAAATATGGTATATGAGTTGAGGCGACAATACTTCATGTCCTTCGGGCGGCCTGTTTCCGGAGGGTAGATTTTGGGCGGTGTCGGCCGTGTCGTGCTGGGCGTTGTTTGGGCCGTAGCTAAACTCATAAAAATGAAGAGAGGCAGCGATTGCCACCATTGCATCATCTGGAAAAGTATGATCATCAACAACGCTGCCAAAATCTCCTAATAAAAACAGCAATCTTTTGGATTTGGCACAAATATGTTCATCGTAACACTGCAATTTCGTTACTTAGATATTTTGTGGTTCGGAATATGAGCTGTAGTGAATGTATTATTTTGATTGTGAAGGATCTACCTATATCTCATCTATTCTTGAAATTGAACTTCCCCGTGTAAAAAGTAACATTTAGGCAGTAATTGTTTAAAAATTTTATGGACTTAACGACGAGACAACGACAGTTAGGGGCCCGGGTAATACATCAACTTTTTCTTGTTAAATGTTTAAGGAAAGATAAAGAAGAAGAAGAATGATGGAGAAGGGGAGAGTGACGTCATATTGCTGTACTCATGATAGAAAGTGGGGAAGCCCAATCAGAATCATTTCCCAAATTTTGTTAATTAGTAAAATACTTGACTATTTGGGATGAAGACGTCAATGAGAAAGCTATGCTCGATTCACACGAAGAATTTTCATTCAGTCGTCCGATGGTATGGTAAATGGTAGAGCAGTGAATAATTATTTGCATAACAAAAACGCAGCAAATTACTACTCAAAAGTTTATTATTTCTGTATGTTCCGTCCGATCTCGCTCAAATTCAGAGGATAGATGGGAGAAATAAATTTGAGCATTCACTAGCAATTTCAACATAATCCTATCATTAGTAGCTATTGCGCATGCGCGAATGTGTATTCTTTTAACGAACCTAATTTTAGCAGTTTTCATCCGATTTTGAGGAAGTTTTCAGGGAATCTACGGGTTGGACTGTAAATATCCCCCTATCAATTTCATACTTATCAAATCATTACTTCATTTTGCACACGCGCAAACGTTAATTACCTACTTCAAGTTGATTTTTTCATCGCCCTATTCGTCCAATCTTGCTCAAGTTTGGTGCACAGTTGGGGAACTTACTATGATTTAATTATTACATACGTATATATTTCAACGTGATTACATCATTAGTAGCTCCTGCACATGCTCGAAAGTGTAATCCCAGGAACGAGGTTAATTTCTAGTTTTTGTGAGAATGTGCGAGTTTTCTTTAGATTGTCCTCTACGAGTTTCATTTTTCTCAAATCATTCCTCCATTTTGTGCATGCGCTAACGTAAATTACTTCAAGCATCATTTTCCCGATCATCTTGATGGACTATATTCCGCTATGGAGATTTTAATGACTATTAAAACTATTTCAAAGATCTATACATTTAATTTATTTTCAGTGGGTAGGTACCGACTTATAATATCGTTATACTGAGATCAGGGGGACTAGTAAGATGTAGATGTTTTAATTAATTGCATTAATTTTCCCTCTGCAGGTGTCTGTATCTACGCAGGTATATTGATGTCAACCTACGGATCTGCAATTTTAAATGGACCTCCTTTGTAATATCAAGAACTTAATATCAGTGCACACTGATCAGCTGTGGGGCCTTTGAGCCTAATTTGTCTTTTATTCGATTTATGATGTTGAAACCTGAAATATAGCTTCTTTTTGAAGATGTTGAATAGAATTAAAAAGTATTGAGGAACTCATATCAGCTTCGGAACCTCTGAGGCTAATTCCAAATTAACTCCTTTGGAACTCCTTTGAGGCCACTCGACCTATATTATTTCCTTACCTATCGACCATTTTTACTGTGAAGCGTAAAGATGGGGTCTTAAACCGTAAAGGTGAGAACCTTTTCGGAAGGGAAGACGCGCCATGTTCTGATCATATAATACACACTGACTGGGTGTAAAAGTTATAGACCAATGATCTATGTAGAAGATATATCTAATACAGAAATAATAAACCTTTGTGTAATAATTTGCTTTTTTTCCACCAAACTTTAGACGGCTTCTTGTAGTGTGTACTGTCAGCTGCGTATATTGTGCGAGAATGAATAAGATTTGATTTTATTAGATTACAATATGAAATATGTACTTAGGTTAATAGAAAAATAATATTTTAGGATTTTAGATTTGATAATTGAATGAATAGTATATTTTTTGTATCCAACGGGATCATTTGTAAGTAAATATTTAAAATAACAAATAATAACTGAAGATAATTTAACTCAAATCATATATTGTGGTTCTTACAGTGTGAACCCTTTTGGGAGGCATGATGCTCCAAGTTTTAATCATGTACTAGATATATATGGGGCTTAATAATAATTGTAGACTAATGACCTGCGTAGAAGGCTATCTAATACAGAAATAATAAACCTTTGTGTAGTAATTTGCAGCGTTTTCCAACGATGTCCCTATTTTTGAATTTATAGTGACTCACTCTAAGGGGAGTTTTGCCGTGTTACTATCATATGGTACAAACACGAAAATAATCAAAAAAATCAAGTCACTCTTGAACGATGCGTTTAATAAAAAACCTCTAGAAGGAAATTTCGATCAGAAATAAGCTCTATATTCGACCCCTGAACTTTTGTTTGCTTTAAACCAAACACCCTGTGTTGTAAGTAAATAATATACCTTTGTGTAATAATATGCTGTGATTTTTTTTAAAGTAACGGGGAAGGTTGCGTGTATGTGACACACACCATTTACCATTTATGTGAGAACTCCTGCTGCTGGCACGTGTGAAACTTTGTAAAAATGTTCTCTAGAGTGTTGAAAGAAATTTGGTGGTAATTCTGCTACAACTATAGGGTAATTGAATTTTCTTAGTTATGGTTAACTATATTAAAGCAGTTCTAAAGAGAGTTAAAATTGTTTAGTCAATATATGAAATATAATGAGAACAAGGAGTAAAATAAATACAGAAACAATTGGAAAATTGTGTACTCGATCACAGTCGCATCGCTCAATGGTTTGAAATCATCATAGTCGTCGCCTCCAATCGGATCCCTGCTGGAAGTGGGGTAATCTTCGGGCTTGAGGCTGAAGTCTTCGATGTGGATAGGGTTGACCCAAGGAGCTGAATGCTGATTCATGAGGTCAACAAGCCAGGGCCAGACGCGAAGGAACATTACGATGAAGTGAATGTCTTCGTTGTTCGGAGATGGGAAATTTCGCCTGAAAACAGATCCGTACGTACCTACTGATATTGTAGAATTGCTATTTAAAAATGGTTTTTACCTAATTAGGAAAACTGAGGGGATGTGTCCAAATGAAATTCGTAAGTTCCAAGGTTAATAGTCCTCACTCCTGTGAGGTACCTATCAGTTTTTTGTGATTAGAAAGATTGATGAAATAGGATTGACCGCAAATATCGTAGACAGCCTCCTCGAAGAATCCATCTTAACAAGTTGCGATGAGTGAGTGATTACCAATGCCTTTTCACCCTCTTCCTTCTTCATAAAGATCTTCCCGTCTCTTATCCATACGAAACGGTACCTGTACTCTCTCCCAACTTGTTTTGCTTGCCATAGAAGTTTACGGTTCATCGGAGAGAGGCGATCATTGAGGAACAATTGCACTTTATTGCTTGCGGTTGTAAGTATATCAGTACTGTACACGCCTTGCATGCCCTGAAATTTTAACATGATTTCCCTTTTCTTGTCGAGACTTTTAAATTTAGCAACGATAACTCCTGGTTTCATATTTCTACTTGACAGGGGATGGTATCTGTAAGCCATCTCGACATCATTTTGCTCAATTTCACCACAGTAGATAAATAACACCCGTACCGCAACCGGAAGTGACGTCAGAGATACAGGTGGGTAAAGGAGTCCTTATCTTAATTGGTGTACAGATAAGGTTCCCCTCGTTTCTGTGAGCCCATTTCTTAATTGGTTTATAGATAAGGTTCCCCTCATATAATTAAAATTAATTAGGTCC
This sequence comes from Adelphocoris suturalis, assembly GCA_030762985.1. Taxonomy (NCBI): domain Eukaryota; kingdom Metazoa; phylum Arthropoda; class Insecta; order Hemiptera; family Miridae; genus Adelphocoris; species Adelphocoris suturalis. The sequence goes on from CM061048.1 coordinate 32,543,084, forward strand.
TCGGTGGTTGTGATTTCATCCCCTTTTCGAGATCATATACCCCTAGGCCCTCGCGTTCTCCCCCCGACGTCTCCCCCCGCGGTCTCTCATCGAGGGCTCCCCCCCGCCCCCCCCCCCCCCCCCCCCCCCCCCCGCGGTCTCTCTCTCTGGCGTTCGAACCCAATCCAACGTCGAATTTGACGTTCATATAGGTAAAATTTTAGATTACCTTACCTTCCACGATCGAGTTTCCACGACCCCCACCACTACTCTCAGATACTTACCCCAATCCTTATCCGCTCCACCTCCTCCCGCAACTCTCCAATAGCTCCCTTCATCTAAATTTATGATTTAAATAAGAACAAAGGTGTGGAAATTAGTAACACAAATATATCTTATTTTTTTTATTATAATATTTACAGAGGTTTAACAAAACTTATACACAAAATACAACTCTTTCTTTGTTTCTGTTGGGTGTATGTTTTAACACGTCAATTTTTATCTTTATCCTATAATCTAAGTCTATTTCTTCTAATTCTTGTTCCAACCAGTAATTCGAAAGGTAAAATGCATTTATATTGTCTAGCTTTAATATGTACCGGAGTCTACCTCTATGCATAACTTCCTTAATTCCAGCTATTACCAGTTCTGTACCTTCTGCAAATTCTTCTAGTCGATGACAATCCCTAAATTTTATGTTTTCTACAATTTCTTGCATTGTAACGATGTTAACTCTCTCCAGCTCCACTTGGGTAAATGGACCGTCTACATTTTTCCATGCGTCCGTGTAAAACTGCAAGTTTTCTATTTTGGCAAATGTGTTATTGTTAAAACTCGTAAATCCATTTGTAGTAAAGGTAGCAAATGGTTGTTCGGTTGGCAAACATATTAATTCCATTCCGTTGTTATAAGGTAATATGACATAACCGTCTGCAACAAGAGCTTCTCTATTATTGTAAATACGTAAAAACGTATTTTTGTGGTAACCCTTTAAGTAGTAGACGTCCCTTTGCCCGTCCTTATCTGCCAACACTCCTACATAGGTATATTTATTTTTATTGTTAACGGTAAACGCTGATACGCTGTACTCTCCAGAGGGTCCTAAGTTGTTCCATCTGGTGTAGAAATAATCTTCTAGTCTCCCCTTTAATTCATCCGTATTATCATTCATCTTCCGTATTATCATCCTCCTCCTCCCCCTCTTCCCCATCCCGCACCTCCTCTGATAATAAGTCTTTATGCGGAATTCCACTTCGTAATCCGAATGGGTAATGGAAGGCTTCGGCGAATAGTGATACAATTTTTTGCCACGAAAATGCTAAATGAAGGAATTCTTCAGCATTGATTATTATAGGGGACCGTTCATAGAAAATCAAGATTACTTGAGTTTGTAACCCATCATTTAAAATTTCAATTTGTAATATCTCGGAAGTGGTAAGGGAGTTACGCACGTATGATGCACCATGATTTTCACTCGTAATAGAATATGCGAGAGAAAAGAATGGGAGAAGGAGGAGACACACAGTGGATTTCAATAGACTCGACGGCAACATTATTAAACACGATAATAGCTCTCGGCGGATCCGAGTTCCATGTTTTATATGGAAAAATTAGCATACACATCAAAAATCTTGGTCTTCCCTGACGAGAGGGAGGTAGACACATGATGCTGTTTTGATTGACACGGGTTGCAAGGATAGTATGAACGTGCGACCTCTCTATTATTGGGGGTCACCTTTCATTATTATTTGAGGAAAAATAATCACAACTAATCAGAATTTGGCGAACGGGACGGGAACGGGTACACGGGTTGACGGCGGCGTTGGGGAACCTTATCTATAAACCAATTAAGAAATGGGCTCGCGGTTAGTCGTCACACGACGACTACGTTTATACGGGAGCTTACATATTTGAAAATCACGGTCTTCTCCAACGAGAGAGAGAGAGATCGGAGAGAGAGACCGCGGGGGGGGGGGGGGGGCCCTCGATGAGAGACCGCGGGGGGAGACGTCGGGGGGAGAACGCGAGGGCCTAGGGGTATATGATCTCGAAAAGGGGATGAAATCACAACCACCGAGGACCTAATTAATTTTAATTATATGAGGGGAACCTTATCTATAAACCAATTAAGAAATGGGCTCACAGAAACGAGGGGAACCTTATCTGTACACCAATTAAGATAAGGACTCCTTTACCCACCTGTATCTCTGACGTCACTTCCGGTTGCGGTACGGGTGTTATTTATCTACTCACCACCCGCGAATTTAGCAACTCTGGTAATAATGTCTTTAAGATTCTCATTATTGGTCTCCGGAAAATTCACCAATTCCAGTGATCGCTGCTCTAAAAGATTTAAACGAGCAGAGAGATCATCGACCTTCTCCTTTAACAATTTGTCCGAGGCAAGCACTGCATTCTCCTTACCAAGTTTTTCAACAGTCTTCATAAGAGTTTTGTTAGTTTCAAGTACCTCATCCAATTTCCCAGAGTTGAATTTAATCGATTTTTCAACACTTTTCATCTTTTTTAGTATGATATGTAGGTCATTTTTATGGTCATGGTCTGCTTCACTTCTACTCTCTTCATTCTCAGAGGCATCAAACTCAGATGGAATCGGTGGGGCTGTTTTACGCGGTTTTCTCTTAAATCCCATGTTTCCCAACATCTTCCTCCTCATCCGAATCGGAGAAATTCGACTCAGATTTTGAGGCTTTGTTGGGCTTACGAGAAGCTCCCTTACACGATTCGCAGGTCCAGGAATCCTTTTTCTTACCAAGCTTCCCGAAATTAATTTTACTGTAGCCGACACACCCATAATGGTGCTCAGATTTACACCTACTACATGCAATTAATTTCCTTAGCAAGATAACCAAGTCGCAGTCAACGCAGTTCATTGAAACAGGTTGAAAATACATTAAAAACAAGCGATAACTCACTGAAGGTAATAGGTCAATCCTGAGGGAACCAAGAAATGACTTTCTTTTTTCTCTCCCTCTACTATATGTCATTAATTTTTAGTTTTACATAGGGGCTACTCCTTTTTATTTTATTATGGCCGATCTTATGGAAACAATTTCCAATTTCAGAGTAATCAATGAAAATTTCTCAGCAGATTCGTATCAAAGTTTAAATAATTTGTTTTTAGAAAATCATAAGGGCTTAATGATATTTCATGTCAACATAAGAAGTATAAATAGTAATTTCGACCTCCTTTTGGTCAGCTTATCTCAGCTAGCGGTATTGCCGGACATTATAATATTAAGTGAATGCTGGTTGAATGAGAATTGTCAGTGGCTGTGGAACATTAGTGGGTATAATGCCTACTACACTAAAAATAACTTTAATCAGAATAGTGGTACCGTAATTTATTTAAAAGATGGGTATATAGTTAAAAATGTATTGGAACCGAAAATACACGGAAGTAGTGTCCTTAAAGTCGAAATACTCCATAACGAAAAACTACTAACCTTGGTAGATATATACAGGTCACCCACTGGGTGTGAAATGGAGGTTTTCCTACTAGAATTTTTCGAGTTTGTGTCCGGGCTGCCTCGAAAAAAAAAGTATTGTCATAGGTGATGTAAACGTTGATATACAGGGTGTCTCAACTTAAGTAGGCATAACTTCAGGGATCGATTCTACAAGTAATTTGCAACAAAAAGTGCTTCGTAAACTTTTTCTTTTAGAGGCTTCGTTTCCGAGTTATTTCTTTTTTAAGATTTTTGTCGTGTTTTCAAACTTACATCACAAAAACAGCTCTAACTCCCCAATTTGTCGAGTTTTCTCAAATCTAAGGATACCGTTGGAAAGAGCGTTAAATTTCCTATCATTCTGATGTAAATTTCAATTTTTTTATTAGTTCTAGTTAGTGAAAAAAAATGACCAATGTTTAACATTTGAAAAAATGTAATAACTGTCGATTTTTCTTCGTTTTTCTGCTCCTCAGTATGGAAGTTTTTCAACAAGCGCTTTCCGGGAAAAACTTCCTCAACCGGTAAGCTTTCCAACGGTTTACCAAAAAAAATTTTTTTATGGGTAAGTTTTGGAAGAAAATAGCGTTTGAATGACAAAAAACGTGATTTTGTCGTTCAAAATCAACGTTTCATTTTTTTTTTTTTTTTTTTTTAAATATTTCATGATACACAGCTGTATTCGATGATAATAGACCAAAAAAATAATAGTGTCTCTACTTAACTCATCTTCCACCTGCCTCATTTACCTGAGAAAAATTAGATAATCATCGGAGGGGCAGGCAGAAAAATACGATAATACGATCGGCTACCTCAGTCAATTGTGCTTCAAAATTATTCCTCGGATACTTATCGTTCATTTGAGTAGGTACCTACCTAATATTACGGGGTGGGTTGGCAATGAAAATGCTGTTGTGTTTCAGAGATCGCTCGTGTTATAAAACATTATTAATTACTTCTTTAAAAATAAATAAATAAATACATAAAGCAAAGCAGGTTCTCAAAGTGCTTCCATCCTTCCTGTATGCGTTGGTGGCATCTCTTTCTCGCGGATCGTGTGACGTTACGTAAGGTATGTGCATTCTGCATACAGGAAGGAGGGAAGCACTTTGAAAACTTGCTTTTTTTTTTTTTTTAGAAATAATAATTATTTTTTTATAACAAGAGCGATCTCTGATACACAACAGCATTTTCATTGGTAATCCACTCCGTATTATTAGGTACCCACTCAAATGAAAGTATCCGAGGAATAATTTTGAAGCACAATTGACTGAGGTAGCCGGTCGTATTATCGTATTTTTCCGCCTGCCCCTCCGATAATTATCTAATTTTGCTCAAATAGATGAGGCAGGTGGAAAATGAGTTAGGTAGAGCCACTATAATTTTTTTGGTTTATTATCGTCGAATACAGCTGTGCATAATAAAATTAAAATAAAATACTTAAATTATTAAAAAAAAAAAAAAAAAAAAAAAAAAAATGAAACGTCGATTTTGACCGACAAAATCACGTTTTTTGTCATTCAAACGCTATTTTCTCCCAAAACGTTCCTATAAAAAATTTTGTTTTTGTAAACTGTTGGAAAGCTGACAGATTAAGAAAGTTTTTCCCAAAGAGTGCTTGCTGAAAAACTTCCACACTGAGGAGCAGAAAAACGAAGAAAAATCGACAATTTTTACATTTTTTTCAAATGTTAAACATTGGTCATTTTTTTCACTAACTAAAACTAATCCAAAAAAATTAAATTTACATCAGAATGATAGGAAATTTAACGCTCTTTCCAACGGTATCCTTAGATTTGAGAAAACTTGACAAATTGGGGAGTTAGAGCTGTTTTTGTGATGTAAGTTTGAAAACACGAAAAAAATCTTAAAAAAGGAATAACGCGGAAACGAAGCCTCTAAAAGAAAAAGTTTACAAGGCACTTTTTGTTGAAAATTACTTGCAAAATCGATCCCTGAAGTTATGCCTACTTAAGTTGAGACACCCTGTATATGGGGATAGGCCTTCAAGTACTGATTGTGATACCTATCTAAATTCTCTCGCTGCTTTTGGGTTTGTTCCGTGAGTTAATCAATATACAAGAATTGGTGCGAGTGGGCCCAAATCTTGTTTGGATCATGTGCTAAGTAATGAGCCGGAAGAATGAGTCTATTAAAATTCTGGATTCAGTGGGTTTATTGAAATCTCTTGAAAATGAAAACTGGAGAGATGTCTATGAAGCGACTAGTGTGGACGAGTGTAGTACTGCTTTTTCAGCAATACTGCAGAACCATATCTCTCGTAATACTAATGAAGCTTCTAAAAAACAGTCCTCTAAATTCATCTCTCTGAAGCCGTGGATAACTCAAGGGTTGCTTTGTTCCATTCGAAAGAAGAATAAGATGCTAATTAAACTTAGGAAGCAGCCGTTTAACTCTTCCTTAGATAGGTATCTACAAGTGTATCAGAAAAAAAATAAAAATATTGATCAACAAATCTCGCGATCAATATTATGGTAGAAGAGTGAGAAAGTCTGGAACCTTGTGGGAGAAATATGTGGCAAAGGTAAAAAAAGTAATCAAATTAAAGCCATAAAAATAAAAGGAGGATGTTAAAGTAATTAACCAGAGTAATGCTAGAGAATGCGCGAATGCCTTCAATCACTATTTTGCTAACCTTGGGGAAAATTTGGCAGATGAAATTTACTGCAAATTCCCAGATCGTCCTCTAACTCAAGTATCTGAATACTTGGGTGAAAAGTTCTCCTTTAAATTGGTTTTCGAGAAGGATATTGAACGGGCGATTGATTCGCTGAAAGGTGGGTCGAGCCCGGGTCCAGATGGGATAGCATCTGAGACTATTAAGGTAATTAAGCCTGTGATTATTAAGCCATTGCGAAAGCTCATTAATCTGAGTCTTGAGCAGGGAATTTTCCCTACGAACCCAAAAGTAAGTCTTGTCTCTCCCATCTTTAAATCGGGAGACCCTACCATTATGCTGAATTATCGACCGATCTCTTTGGTTAGTGTCATTTCTAAAGTCAATGAGAAGTGTGTAAAATCCCAGTTAATAACCTCCAGTTAATAGACAACAATTCTCTTTTCCATCCAGGGCAATTTGGATTTAGATCGAACAAAAACACTGAAGATGTGCGACTGTTGTGAAAAATATAGTTGATCAACTGGATAAAGGACGGAAGACCATGGGTGTATTCCTTGATCTAGCAAAGGCGTTTGACTCTATTTCTCATCACATACTGAACAACAAAATGAAAGCATTTGGAGTCACTGGAATTGAGGCGAAATGGGTTGAAAGCTATCTGTTTAGACGGCGACAAGTTGTACGTTTAAATGGGGTTCTGAGTGATCAGGCTGTTTTGGATGTATTTAGTGTACCGCAAGGAACTGTTATGGGGCCGCTGTTGTTTTTGTTATATGTCAATGACTTGATGGACATGAGGGATGATATTGACGGTGACATAGTTATGTTTGCGGACGATACTGTTCTTCTGTTCTCTGCTGATACAAGGGATGAGGCTCGGGAGAAATCAGAAAGAGGCATAGCAAAAATTTATGAGTGGCTAAACATGAATCTTCTAACCCTTAATGTATCAAAAACCTGCTTTATCCCCTTTTCTCTCACGAGTGCTCATGCCCCGCAAATGGAGGAGTTACGACTACATCAGACAGGTTGTAAAGATCGTCCATGCAATGTGTGCCCTTATATTGAAAGAAAACACACTACCAAATATTAGGGTTAATTCTCGATGCTCATTTGAAATGGGAAAACCATATATCCAGTCTGGCGTCCAAATTAAGGAAATTGATTTATGCTTTTAACAAGATTAAGATGTACCTACCACTTGAGTTAATGAGGACCATGTATTGTGTGCTTGCACAATCTGTACTGCTGTATGGCATCCCGCTGTACGGTAGTACATACAAGAATGTATCTGGTAGAATTGAAATTCTGCAAAAATCCCTAATTCGATTAGCTTCTAAATAATTCGCAAACCAGCACTTTATCAATTCCGAGGTACCGCACCACATTGGCACAAAACTTCTTTATTTATCAATTGATAAATATTATTAATACATTGTCCACTAAATTATGAACTAAACTATCAAGTTCTTCCAATAATAATAGTTTTAAATTCAAATTATTAAAGGTCTATTATAATGAACTTAATACAGAACGAAAATAGCATCATTTAGAATATTTATTTATTTATTCTATTCTTATTTTTGTATTTTTTTTTTCTCTTTTCCTTTATTTCTTTCTTTTTTCTAATGTATTGCTTAATCTTCTGCAATTCGTTATTAGTCATATCGATTTCTGCAGGCGGGTCTGACTCTTCCCCTACCACGGGCAGTAGCCCATATTGGGGAATAATTTTCCACCTATGCAAGGGTTAAGTCTGAATTAACAACTTAGTAGTAGCAAAATGATTTCTTTTGTATTTAACCCTATTGATGTATACTACATAATGTGATAGTTTTGTTCAATTGGGAAATAAATTACTTAAAAAAAAGAAAAGAGGATTGTGGGCCTTCCTTACTCATAGTTCTTCACAACAAAAGAGGTTCCTTTCTACTCTAACCGCTCAATATCATTCCGCAGGTGGAATTTAAAATTGTATATAAGTATTAATCCGCCACTTTCAGGCAATTCGTTTGCTTTTCATCTTTAGGATTTTTGAATTTGGCCTTCTGACTGTTTTTCTAATTGCATTCAAGGCCTGCGTCCGCATTATTTATATACCTACATTTTTAAAAAATTAATTGATGAATCTTCAGCAACGAATTTCCGTACTAAGTAGGTTACCGCACACACTAGTGAGTATACAGGCTCCTAATAGGTAGCATTTTGATCACTCGACCAAATTTAAGGATTCGAATGTATACAATCAAATTCCGCTAGTACCATTCTATTCACCTTCTGTGAAGGAACATGTAGGCTTTCTGTTTAGAAAATCGCCATTGTTACAACTTACATTATGAGACTCAGGCACGTAGCCAGGATTTAGCCTTGGGGAGGGTCCAGATCCCCCCCCCCCCCCCCTCGCCAATCGGCTCTCTTCCCATTTCAATAAATCTTGAAATACGAATTTTAAGTCACAGGAGAAGAAATGTTTTACAAACATGATGAAATACCATCTTTAATAAGGCAAAAATATTTAATAGGTAGGTACATAATAAGGATTTTAGGTGACTGTTAAAACAATTTTTTACAATCATGATCTTAATACAACAACAAAAGCTCAGTTTTTAGGTATTTAGTTGATCATAAAATGTTTATAGTAAGACTTTTCTGTTTGCTTTTAAAGACATCATGGTCAAATGAGAAAGGCGTTCGTTACCCATCTTATTTCTAAGGTATTTTTCTAATCTTAATCTTTAAGGTACAGCAGGATCCCGTAACGTAAAAGTTAGGAAGACATCTAGGAACGTTCTCCCCGTAGGATACTGTAAGGAGTGTGGGGCCGAATACAGAACCCCGTGACGCACATAGGATAGATAAATTTCCCCCAGACTGCAAGATCCCATGAAGTAAATTTATGAATTTTCTAATCCCGGAACGGATGGTGATGTGTTGTGTGAATTTCCGCAAGAAAATCGATTTTCGAAGCGTTAGATCGCGTTTTTTTTTTTTTTTTTTTTTTTACCAAAAATCGATAGAAAACGTACCAGACAGGTTCACACTACCAGTCATACTTCTTCAAATTCCTACTTCGAAGTTGAGTGCCAAATTCTGTCTCATTCACTCATTCCAAAAATGTTAACTTAATTATTGTTATTGTTGTGATATCGTTGGAGCAACGTAATTATGTAGCTCAGTAACATGGTTGATACCTTGGTGAATAGTCAAAGAGACAATGCAACCCAATGTCCCCATTGTTCTAGAGGCTTTACAAGGAGAGAACTCCCTCTACATATACGCTCCCGACATCCAAATATTGCGAACCTGAATACCAACCGTGGTACTCAAAGTATAATATCAATTCCAAATGCTGACCATATTCAGAACTATTTCATAAGAGGCTTCGGGGACGGGATGTTAAATTCTCCAGGAGGCTGGACCACATTAAGATGGGACATGCTGTAGTAGAGACCCATGCGTCTGCAAGGAAAGCAGTACGAGTTACCTTAGGGAGCGGTCGGCGTGTCACTCCTTGCTGATGAAGTGAAAGGGCTAGCCGAGGGAATACGAGATTCGGAGAGAATTTTCTTCCTCTGTAGTACTGTCCTCCAGAGAGAGAAAGGAATCTCTTCAGGGGAAGATGTCAGAAGGCTTCTGAACACCATAATCAATACACTGCCAAGGAAATGGCACATGAGCTTCCTCGTGACCTTCACAGTACGTCACCATTAAATTCCAGAAAACTAGAAACGACCGGTTCTGGCATCAGGGAATTAATAAGGTGGGAAATTGGAAGCTGAATGGTACATATAATAAATGAAATTAATAAGGAAAATTTTGATTTTAATATGGGACCATCCAGGATGTAGTCCGCATGTTCCCTGAAAATTTCGTCTAAATCGGATCAAAACTGAAGGAGTTTTTAATTGATTTACAGGATTTCATTAATATTTTGATCTAAATTCATGATTAAAACATCCTTGCCCGCATCATCCCTGAAAATCTGACCGAAATCCGTTCACAATTGCCTGAGTTATGACCGAAACAAGAAAATTTTGTTTGCGCCTGCGCAGAGGCTACCGTTGATTCGATCATGACGGAACTGATAGGGGACCATGTAGAGCTATACCCGCACGATCCCTAAAAATTTGAAGAAAATTGCATCAAAATTGTGGAAATTACGGCTGTTGCAAGGACCGTAACAAGAATATTTCGTTCACGCATGCGCAGAGCGTACCGCTAATGCAATTATGATGATTGTCTTATGGGACCTCAAGGGACCTTACCCACATCATCCCTGAAAATCTGACCGAAATCCGTTCAACATTGACCGAGTTATGACCGTCACAAGGAATTCACGTTAGCGCCTGCGTAGAAGCTACCGTTGATTCGATCATGATGAAGTTGATAGGGGACCATCTAGAGCTTAACCCGCACAATCCCTGAAAATTTGGTTAAAATCGGATCAAAATTGTGGAAGTTATGGCTGTTACAAGGAAATGTGGACGGACAGACAGACACGGAACCAAATTTGTTCAGGAGGCTCTGAAACGCAAAATGCGAGTGGAAATTTTGATTTTGGAGCAAAAAAATTTTTTTCATTTCGAAAGTGAAAACAAAGCTTCCGCCGCCTTGCAGTCTCGGAAGCAAAATGAATTTCACATCAGACGAAATTCTCTGTTGGTAGTTCGTGCTTGTGAAATAATAGATATTACCCTAACCATGAATAAGTTTTTAATTCATCAAAAAATTTCGGGGGGGGGGGGGGGGGGGTCCGGACCCCATGGACCCCCCCTCTGGCTACGTGCCTGAATTGAGACTAAAACATTTTTCTTTTCTCTCGTCACTTTCAAGTTAATACAGTCCGCAAACTGCACTCTATTAGTACCTACTGGGAGTGTTAGTTTTGCTCATCATTTTGTAGATTTCACTTACTAAATTCGCCTTCTCAGCATTACCACCGCCCTTCTGGGTATCTTTCCACCCTTTGGGAATTTTTGTTAACCTTTGGGTATACTTACGCTCTTCTGAGCATCTTCCGCTCTTTGGGCATTCCTTTCACCTTTTGGGTGTACTTACCGCCCTTCATGAATTGCGGTAAGAAGTTTAATAATGAAGAAATAATTGTGAAGCGTATTTCTACAGCACATGATATAGTGTGCAATATTTTTGCAACTGAAACCACCATTGATAGTAAACAGACTCACTCCAGGAATGGACCTCTATATTAGGCATGCTGGAACGATTGACAAAGTGGGGGTCTACCCAGATCAGCTGAGTGAGTTCGGGAGATCAATAATTTCTCTCCTAATTGACCTAAGAGACTGAAAGGTGGTATGGAGTCTCTATAGACCTACTGTGTACGAGTAACGAAGCGAGGCACCACCCAGATCAGCTGAGTAAGCTCGGTAGCTCATTTCTCTCTTCATAGACCTAGGAGGCTGAAATTTAGTGTGGAACCTTTGAAGGCATGCTGTGAACGATTTACCAAGTGCTGAACCCTGATCAGCTGAGTGAGCTTGGGAGCTCATTTCAATTCTAATAGACGGAGAAAGCTGAAATTTGTTATTTAGCAACATTACGACGCGAGAAAACATGATACATTATTTTTATTTATTGGTTCCAACAGAAAATCTTCTTTTTCTTCTTCATCATCATTTTAATCCAGATTTTATCCCAGTTTCGCAACAAACCTCTTTGAAGTTTAAATTTACTGCAGGTAGGTGGTCAATGATAAAGGTGGGAGGTAATTCCAATAAAACAATATTTTCTTTAATTTGTATTATAATTATATATTTTATGTTATATTTTATATATTTATGATAATTACTAATAATATTTTTTTTAATCTCTTGGAGTAGATGTGCTGAAGAAGTGAGATTTCATTTTGATAACGGATTTTCCTGAGAAGGGTTGTCGAAGGAAGAAATAAAATGTTTATTTACGCAATTTTCAACCGATTTTTGTGATTGGCGATTCTGAAGGGGAGGATAATATCAATGTATCTTGATATTTTCAACCAATATTTCGTTTATGCTGTTCATATCTTATTATGGTAGTGATGGGATGGTGAAGGGAGCTTGTAATAAACACAAGTTATAGTGAAGGGGGTTCATCAGGTGAAACCACGATCCATTCGCCATTCTCACCAAAATTACGTACAATCCTTTTATAGGGACGTCCCTGTAATACACGCATTACTTACCAATATGATTATTAATTATAGTATTTAACAAAAACTGCTGAAATCCCTATACTTAGTACTTTTTTGAGCACATCGTATTGGAATTAACACACACTTTTTTTTTTTTTTTTTTTTTTTTTTTTTTTTAAAAACATATTGTCATTCAAGAGTATAGTAAATAAGGTTTTTCTAAATAGGGTTCTGCTATCATAATTTTGCAGGAGTTCTATGTTTTTTTTTTTTTTTTTTTTTATAATGTGTCAAGTGTTTTTTATTTTATTTTGATGCGTTGTTGAGCAAAAAAAGTGCTGCCCTTGAACTCGTTATTTTTGTAAGCAAAATACAGTTATGAAACTTTGTAGCCATTGCAACAGCTCCATTATTTTTGATGCCAATAATTAAATAACTCTGTGATCGAATATTACCTTTCTTTCAACTGGGCAGCCATCCCGTGAACTGTGCCGTTGCAAATAAAAGGCGTCCCAGCGTACCAGTATTCTTCGTTAGAACCAAGTCTAACAGGCAACCGGTTTTTATTTTTCACGCATAGCATTGTCCCTGGGGCTCTTTGAGAAAACCTCCTTTGGCACATTGTAAAAAAAGTATCGTTGGCTGGAAGCTTTTCACACAAGAGCGGGAGGCATTGAGTACGGAAAGGGATGGATTCCACGAACGAATCGAATTCGAATACAGGAGGCTCTTCGTTTTGGTTTCTGAAATGTGGTAGCATACATCCCGTCGTATTAGGGATGATGTTGATGAAATTGGCGGCGTTGAGCATTTCGAGAGGGCTACTCTCAAAATTCAGCGTTGGAAATGTATTTCCAGTAATATCGAAAGACAATACCAATCTGAAGACCGCAAAATCGAAGAAAGTGGCCACCTTGGAACTTTCCAGGCATTTCGGGTGCATATAGATGGCTTGGATCATTTTTTCTTGCATGCAGGGCTCTTCTGGTAGGGAGATGTTCCAAATGAATTGACCGACCGCTCTATATCTTGTGTGTTCTCGTCTAACGTAGTGCCTATGAGAAACGAAGGCAGTTTCAAAAATTTCAATACCACGTAACAAAATTTTGAGCTAATGTGAATAAAAGTCATGGATACGTACCGTATTATTCATGAACGCAACATGGCTCTAACATTGAAATAATATATTGTATAGATAAATTGGAACCACAGAGAATCCTGGATGTTATTTCACTAAGTCTATGTAGCAATCTTACAGCTAATATTTCTCAACGAAAAGTTCCTTTGAAAATTTGTCAGAAAAAAGGACCTACAGAAGAAAATATGACAATTTATGGTCAATACCTTATTTGGAAGTATTTTTACCTCGAATTTATACGAAAAGAATCATAATACCTTTCACCGAGTACCTAGATTGTAAAATCAAAACTCAGGAGATTCCGATAGCACGTTAAATTTTCTGTAGAAGTGTGAAATAATAAGCTTGGAGGCTCTTACTCATAGCCAGTAGTTTCGGTTGATGCTTCCATAGACATTAAATATTTGAGTCGTATTTCAAAATTTGACTTCAATTACGAAAATACATTTTGTTGAAATGTTTCATCATATTTTTTTTGATCAGAGGTGGCCTAGAGTGTAGTAAAAAAATTTTCAGGCCGAAATTCAGATGGGTGCAAGTTTCTCTTTGCATGGCTGATTTCTTTGAATAACGACTCTTGAAACCGGTTAATGAGAAGTAGTTATGTTATTTAACTTGAATTAAGTGTTCAAGTAATTTATTTTTTTCAGATCTAAAATATTTGTTAGCGTTCCTCAGTAAAAATAAATTTTTTGTTAGAATTTCACTGAACTGAAATACTTGTTCTGAACACAGGTTAGCCATTCGTGAACAATATTATTGACACTGGATTATTTTTTGAATATTACTTATTTTCTATATTATTTTCCGAATTAATTTCGTTCTAATTTCTCTTCTACTCACAAACCTGCGACCGCTAGTTAAATGAAAGCAGTTTTTGAGATATCGAAGTAAAACTTGGAGAGCGTTAATAGGGATGCCTGATACAATGTCTTAAGCAAGTACCAATCAGAAAAAAATCCTAAATTTTTTTGGACTACGTACCCAAAGGCGAGGGGGGTTATTGGACACTGAGGAAAAAATTTTTCCATTTTTTTGCCGAGTGACGTCTAATTTTAAAGATATTTTACTGTTGAACACGATGGTGAAGCGAGAATTGCGATATCATATTCCGTTCTCGGATTAGAGAAGATAGCCTTGGAGAAGCGCGATTCATTCTGTTTTGGCTCAAGTCGGAGCTTGATATCGCTAGCCGTTCTCTGTGTTAGAGATAAAATAAAATTAATAGGGTGCATCCCATCTCCACTAGGTATCTCCACATGAGATATAATGGGAACTTTGTCTGATTGATCTGGGGTCTTTGGCGTCTTCAAGGAAAAGTGATCCCTTACATATTTTGAGGCGAGTACTTTCATTACTTACCATTATAGATATGCATACTTATCTTACCATTATCTTATCTGTTGCCTACAATCCTACTCGGTGATGATTCTGAATAAGTGTTGTTTAACATGAGTTAATTCTACTACGTACTTGCATGTGGTGATGAAGGCGACATAAGTTATCATCGACCCATGCCCGACATACTGTCTGAAGTTATTATCCCAGACTCCTACTATCCATGGAAATATGGTGAATGAGTTGAGGCGACAATTCCTCATGTCTTTCGGGCGGTCCGTTTCCGGAGGGTAGACTTTGGGCGTCGTTGGCCGTGTCGTGCTGGGCGTTGTTTGGGCCGTAGCTAAACATATAAAAACGAACAGAGGCAGCAATTGCCACCATTGCATCATCTTGAAAAGTATTCATCAACAACGCTGCCAAAACCTCCTAATAAAATAGCAATCTTTTAGATTTGGCACAAATATGTTCATCGTTACCCTGCAATTCCGCTACTTAGATATTTTGTGGTTCGGAATGTGAGCTGTAGTGATTGTATTCTTTTGATTGTGAAGGATCTACGTATATCTCATCTATTCTTGAAATTGAACTTCCCCGAGTAAAGGGTAACATTAAGGCAGTAATTGTTTGAAAATTTATGGAATTAACGTCGAGAAAACGACAGTTAGGGACCCTGGTAAAACATCAACTTTTTCTTAGTTAAATGGTTAAGGTAAGATTGATGAGCATGACGTCATGTTGCCGTACTCGTGGGATGCCCAGAATCATCTCCAAAATTTTCTTAATTAGTAAAGAACTTGGGTATTTGGGATGAAGACGTCACTGAGAAATGTATGCTCGATTCACACTAAGAATTTTCTTCCGTTCATCCGAAGATACGGTAGAGTGTAGATCAATGAATAATATTTGCTGATTTCATCATCTGACGAGACGTCCTAAAACGTCACTCAAGTCATTTGGTGGACCAATCCACCGCTGTCCATTTCGTGTTCCACTACATTTTCTCAAGCTAGTGTGGAACCTATAAAAATATTTAACAATCTTTCTCGAAACATCAAACCAATAGCCACGAAATCTCGACGACACTCGGCGACTAACTCAACATTAAATTTTTTATCCAGGACGAAGTTTAGAAACTGTTGAAAGCTGGCATAATTGAAGAAAGCTCTTCTCCGTGGAGGGATCAGGTATTACATCAATATTGAATAATTCATGTAAATACATATTACATTAAAAACTATTTGTGATATCATTGCCGATCTCGTTATTTTAGAATTCACAGTCTTCCAGGATCTTGAATTAGTAGGAATATGCTTAACGTGATAAGTGTTTTCTTAACTGCACATTATTCGAATTGAAATGACATTGTTTTCTTAATTATTTTATCAAGGATGACGGATTGAAACAGCGTATAATACAAATTAGAATTAGGTTCTTGAAAGACGGAGTGAACACCATTGCATCACTGCGAAATTCTTCAATCGACCTGAAACCTTCTTTGTTGATTGGTCTCTCCCATGGAATCTCGTACGTCGACGTCATGGTTTTAATCCAGACCCAGGCGCGGAGGAACGTGAGGACGAAGTGAATATCAGTTGTGTTTCTTTGAAAAATTCTCCTGTCAACATAACCGATTTACTTAATATTTTGTTTCATTGTGCGATTATTTCTATTCATGGGTACTTATTTCAAGCTAACATTTTAAACAGCCAAAAGAAAAAGTTATCCACCTGTGTGAAAAACAAAAAAAAAAAAAAAAACAAAAACACTCGCCTTCAATAAATTCATCCCTGTGGCACGTGTAGCATACAAATCGTTGAGTAAATGTTTTTTTTTTTTTTTCTTTTTTCCGTATTGCTCAGAAAAATTAGATTTACATTAAAATTAGATTTAGATTTAGAGAGAGAGAAAGAGAGAAATAGAGAGAGAGAGAGAGAGAGAGAGAGAGAGAGAGATAGAGAGATAGAGAGAGAGAGAGAGAGAGAGAGAGAGAGAGAGAGAGAGAGAGAGAGAGAGAGAGAGAGAGAGAGAGAGAGAGAGAGAGAGAGAGAGAGAGAGAGAGAGAGAGAGAGAGAGAGAGAGAGAGAAAGAGAGAAATAGAGAGAGAGAGAGAGAGAGAGAGAGAGAGAGAGATAGAGAGATAGAGAGAGAGAGAGAGAGAGAGAGAGAATTTAGTTGGCGGCGATGGTACTTTTCCGTTATACCCCTCCAGTCAATTTGTCTTCAACATTGAGCTGTTTCTAGGCATTCCTTCTTACTTAGATTACATATTTACGTCGAATTGGTGACAATTTCAAGCTGTGGGAAGAAATTATATTATTTTAAAAAACAAAGAAGGAAAAAAGAATTACCGTGTTTTCAGAAGTTGCCGATGTCGGTGAGGATTTGTTGAAACGAATTGGCGTGGTTGTGGTTTGATTGCCTCCACATGAATTCGCACAAGCAGAATGTACATGAATTTGCACAAATAGATCAGAATGTTGTGTATGGGTGATATTCTCGAGACTTGGACACTAGCGCATCCTTACATCTAGGCAAGGCGAAATCAAAGTTATTTCACCTTGTTGTCATGGTGACGAGTAAACATATGTGAAAATGCGCCATTTTGTAGAAAATTTGTAGCCACAGCTGGACAACAGCATAACATAGTCTCACCTAGTTCCGAGTCAATATTTTCATTATTTGTAATATGCAAGGTGATAAATTGTATGCAAATTACATCAAGTTATTATCAGGTGTTGACCTCAAACGCAAGATTTAATCTGTGGGGTAGAGATCCATATGAAATTTGTGTTGGGGAGTTGACATACAAGTGTTCTAGATGATCCAGACATCAGCTGCAAAGATGTTGTGGATTACCTATCTAAGTAGTTTTAGAACTGTTCTTTGAATCAATTGAAACTAAAAATCTTTAGAGTACTGTGAAAGTGGTCTGGTGAAAGGATGTGTTATGAGAGCTCTGTTAGGCGGGAATAGTAAGTTGTATCACATGTGGAAAGGTAAGTAGGTACCTAGAGGTAAGGTATACCTACATACTTTCCGTATATTATTACTTGTTCATGTAGGTACTTCATTGATCAAAACGAAAGTAGGTACCTAATTACCTTTTTTTCCATAAAATTTGTGTAACTGCAAAACTCGCGCAATAACTGCACTGCCAATGCCGTCTTTATGGAATCTTACCTTCAGAGGAATGCATTTCAAGGTTTTTTCCTTGCAGCTGGTTTTTAATTCATGTTGCATATTCCCTGATTCGATATTTGACAAACTTGCTAATCAGCGGTTGTATTCGTTGGCAAAGCAACGACCCACCTACTTTGTTTAGGCACTTTAAACCAATAGCAAATCTGGTAGGACGTACGTAGGTATCTACCTAAGTAGTTTCTTTTCTTGGTGTAGCAACAACCTGCCTTGTTTATTTTGATAAACTATCAAATCTCTCCTTTTATTCATTCAATATAACAAGTAAAGCTTCCCCAGTTAAGCATAGTACTACGAACTTATAATAAAACGCTGATGAAGTTGCCTGAGCAATGGCTAGGTACCTACACAGCAGTACAGACACCTGAGGAATTTTCAATCATCTTTTCTTTACTATTTTTCAGGTTAATTATTCTCAAAACCTAAACGAATGAAGTTCTTTAGTTTTCTGACACTGATTAACTACTATAGTTAGTCGGCTCCTAGTCCAAATATAAACTCATTCACGTTAGTTTGGTATTGTTGACAGCAATCTACAATCAATTATTGCGCTGGCAGGCATGATTATTATAACATTTAGTCGAATCGAAACTTTGTATTGCTACAATATTATACTTTTTCAAAACAAAACTGTTGAAAAATGGCCTTATAACCACGAATTATGTTGACGTGAGACGGCAAAATTCTTGTGAGAAATAGGTAGGTTGAGTAGCGATTCATTGACGTAGGACGGTCTCATGGCCGACTTTGGCTGAAACGCGAACCTACTCCAGGCGTGACGTCACGAGAATATCTGCCATAGGTTGGTGGTCTGGATGCTCGCAAGCTCGCATCTCAAAATTACATAACATCAAGTAGTCAATCCTTTAGTAAAAATACAGATTAGTTGGACATGTAGGTCAGAATGATGTGTATACTGTGGGGGTTTGGATGCTCGCACCTCAAAAATACATAACATAACATAACATAATCTAAGCAAGAAGTAATGCCTAGAACCATCGGGCGGGCGTTTTGAAGACAAATTGACTGTGGAGGGGGGGGGGGGGGGGGTATAACGGAAAAGTACTGATATTTCCAACTTATGTTTTCTATCGATATCCTGGTGAATCCTTCAAAAACAACAAATGTGGTTGATTCTTCTCTAGAGGATAGAAAGTAAAGGTCAAAAGTTCCAGTTATGCAGCATAATTGTATCAGTGAATTTCCTTGAATTACCTACCGTATTAATAATATATTAAATTGTATCGAAATTTGAGTACAAGAAAATGGTTAAAAACCAATTTGATGGGGTAGAGTGATGAAAAAAATCCACAAAAATGTTTGTTTTTCGAACGAGATTTTCCGTTAATGGGGTAGAGTGAAGAAAAAAATCCGTAATATGTTTGTTTTTCGAACGAAATTTTAATTTGGCATTATTTACTAAGCCGTAAGTCGGGGTTAGTAAGTAAAATTTTTCGCTATACGAAAGGATACAAACGTTTTCTTATGACTGAGATATAACAAGAATACTTATTTTCTAGACCCACGATGGTAAAAGTCTCTAGGACACCTAGAATAAAATTGTATTGTGCTAAACCACCCCACCCTGACCAGCTGAGTGAGTTGAGAGGTCTACTTTTTTCCTAAACCATTCTGAGAAGGGAAACAAAGTCTTAAAATATCAATACCTCAAAACATCCTTTAGATATGAATTTATTGACCTTTAATTTTGTTATCTATGCGTTATGTTATCCATGGCTTTCAATTAGTTACTGGAAACTGTTTTTTGCCTGTTTCGGTTTATTGTTTTCAATAATGTACCCTTCCTCTGTACACTACTCCGACCGGTACTCTTTGGAGTTGTTACCACATCTCCTGAGATGGGTAACGAACGATTCGTTACCAGAAGTTTAATGTTTTGGTCGGGTAGGGGGCGTAACTCGTTACAAGAGTAGTTTGAAGGATTATTAAGTGGAATTTTAATACTCAGGAATCACTTGAATAAGAACTGTTGGAAAATATTGTGACGAGAGGAAATATCGTAAGATCAAAACTGGATACCTGTGCTGGTAAGGATATCTATCCGTTCATCAAACATTTTCATGAGGCACGAAACCACATAATAAGTATAATGAACTGTCACTTGTTATCACCTAGCTTTAATATAATTGATATTTTTATGTTTCGTTCATATTTACATATACCTGACTTTCAGCTGGGCAGCGATCCCATACGAACTCCCATTGCAGAAGAGGGGTGTACCGCTGTACCAGTATGCGTTGTTCACGCCAAGTGTGACTGACCTCTGATCTTTATTTATCACGCAAAGCATCGTACCTCTTGCTCTTTGTCCAAGTCTTCTGGTACACATATTAGTGAAGGAAGGGTTTGGTGGATCTCGTTCGCACAAGAGCGGGACACATCGATGTCGGAATTGAATAGCTTCGACATCGGTTGTATCAAAATCGAAGACGGGCGGAAACTCCGTTTGTCTTCGGAAGAACGGTAGCATGCATCCTATCGTATTGGGGTATACGTTGATGAAATTTACTTCGACGAGCATATCGATAGGTGTATCGGGATATCGAATCGTTGGATACGTAACTCCAGAGATCTCAAAAGGTTTGACCAAAGTGAAGACAGCAAAGTCGAAAAAGGTAGCCATTTGGGGACTTTCAACACATTTAGGGTGCTTATAAATATTCTTGACGGATTGATATTGCATGCAAGGTTCAAGTGGAAGAGAAAGATTCCATATAAATTGGGCAACTCCCGTGTACCTTCGGTTAACCTCATATCTGTGGAACAATATATTACAGAACATTCGAAAAGAGTATTCAAATATAATCATAGTAAAAGCCTAACATTAACGTGAAAAGATCAATTGCCATTGGAATTTACCGATTTTCATGTATCTACCTATTAGGAATTTAGTGCATGTGTATTTTTGATATTTAGGTGATGATGAATTAACCATAAGCGTTGTATACAGTGCGTTCCGAATCACGATCGCAACGCCACTTTTGCCCCAAAATAGACGCCATTTGCCGTTCCGTTTCTTGCCATGATCGCCCATTTCGCCACATCGATGACGTCACGGTTTTCTCCCACCTTTCGCCCACCCTTAAATATGGCGAATGGATCTTCCATCATCGACCCATGTCTGGAGCTGGGTCGGCGTGGTCGTTGTGATAAGACGGGCGATAAAATAACAGATATCGCAAATGAGCGTGAATTTTGACATTGACATGTCTTGATTTTGACATTGACATGTCTTTACTTTGGCACTTAGACAGAAATCGTTTACCATTCGTTTGAAAGCTCTCGATTTATCACGCATTTCTCTCGTAGGTACTTGTTCTTGGTATCTATGTCTCCAAATTATATTTATTAATGTAATTAATGGATATAGTAAACAATGCCGCTTGTTTTGTTGTTATTAGTTTCCACGTTAGAAATCACTCCGAGAAAACGCCAAAATGAAGCCGTGGGTGGAGATAATTGCTTTATTACAAGAGTTTATTGAAATCATTGAAACTGGTACAATTGTAATGAAAATTATTGTTTTGAACATTATTCGTCAAAATTATTTGTTCAAAATAGAATTATTAATGTTCATTCTTGAACTAAAGGCATAAAATGTCCTAATGTGTAGCAGACTCGTATGCAACACAGTCGAAATGTGTAAGATAACGTAGGTAGGTACGTACATTAATATACATTACAATAATTCGAGTAAGTACCTACTTGTAGCGAATAATGTTGGTATAAACCCCTTCATGGTAATCCGTTTTGGCTCATTATGTATTTAGTATGATTAGTATTACAGAAAAGCAAATTGTCTACCTACTAAGATCTTCATAATCGAAAATTGCTAGTTATTCCCAAAAATCAAGAACCCTGAAAATAGGATGATGTCCAAGAACGCGTTTCGTGATCACCAATAGAGATGTACCTATCCAAAATGTGCTTAAAAAAATCGTTGAATTCGTATAGTTGAACAGTAGGTAGGTTCCTAGCTGAATTTATCAATATTTAGTAAAATATGGACCAATCCCATAAATTTCATTTTATACATTGAAGCTCAACCCTTTGCTTGAAAAAAGAAATTAAAAGTACATAGGTAGGCAGGTACTAAAACTAAAAGATCACTGTTTAAATAAAAGCGCGGGAGGCCGAGGGGAGAGGGAACTACCACCCCTTCGTGACGTCATCGTTGTGAAGGGAAGTGCCTTAACTGGCTTTAACTGAAATGGCGAAAGTGGCGTGGTGGTCGTGATTCGGAACGCACTGATAGTAGGTACATATTGTTGTTTTTGTTTTATTCAACTTTCGGCCGTTCATTTTTTGTTTCCTCACTATTGAAGGCAGGAAAGCTTTGTGTTTGAGCAGAAATTTGAAAACATTTGTGTCCTCCTGAATCGAAATTTCTACTTCCCTTCCGTGTTTCAGTGCTTTGTGATCCATTTCGGTCCCGTGTTTGACCGTCTGCCTATCTGTAATAAATCATCGACATGCCCAAAACTATTGCAACAAGTTTTAGTCCAGTTTTGGTGAAAGTTTCAGGAATCGTGATCAGATAAATAGTAACTCTTGCGCATGCGTAAACGTTTACTGCCCAAAATATCGATTTATCATTGGGCCAATTTCTTTGAGGTTTGTGGGGTAAGCCGTTGCGACTTGTTTTAATCGACGCACTTTTGGAAACCTGAAATCGGATTTTAATTACGAAACTCCGAGATTACTAGGCCAATTTTGACGTAACGGTTAATTATTGTGTCGGTTTGTGGCAGTAGTTAAGGGTACAATAACAGGGACTGGACCTTGTCCGGTTCAGGCAACACGCCAACCCACTGAGGGGGCCTATGTGACTGGACTCGAAAATCCACAAGGTCTGGGCAGTCCTCCAGGAACTGGCGGATGGACTGATCACCCTTAAACCTCCCACACAAAACATTTTAAGCTTCTGCACTAAGCAGGTGTCTGTGAGTAAGGAAGGTACGGTCAGCGGCCACCTCCTCGAAAGATGGGTTACGAAAGGGCTTACTGGGAACAAGCCCTGAAGGGCATTACGCAGACCAATGACCTCAATCGGCCATAGCTCATGCTAGGTGGAACTGGCTTACTCTGACATGTAGAAGATTAGATCCTCAATACGTATAGGCAAATTTGAATGGACTTATCACCATTTGCAAGAGCATTGCCTCATTGCCTTGAATACCCGCATGGCTTGGCACCCACATAAAAGTTGTGGTTAAGCTCAAAGTTTTGGTTTAGTGTAGAAATTAACAAAGGCTTTGTATTAGGGGATCATTGGAGTTCGTATTCCTAATCGCCTCGGTGAGATGGCGGTGAACCACAACAGAACACAAAATCTTAATCCCAACAACTGGCAGTTTTAACCACCAGTGTCACTGACCCCGGCTCTGTAGTGAACACGAACTCGACAAGTGGTAACCTTCTAACTTATTTTGAAAATGTAACGTAATTTGGGGAGTCACAGAAAGTCTGAATAACATAATTGGACTTGCTGTATCGAACATATACTCTGGGTCGTTCTACGACTATGAAATGGGCAGTGATCAATTTTACATTGTGAGAGCTGAGTTTGTTTTTAAAGATTTCTATTCGGGTAGAATAAAAAAAAATTTATTTTGTTTTTCACATGGTTTAATAAAAATTTGAGTAAATGCCAAGACCGACTTGTGCAGCTGGGTAAAGGTTTTTAACCGAATCGCGGGCATCTTTCACATTATTTTTAAGATTCCATACAACAAATGGATACTTAACTTGCTATAATATGTCGCATTACCCTAAAAAAATATACCTAGGTATATATAAAAATAAAAATTCTGTAATATTGACAACTACCTTAGCAGCGCTCCGAAGTTCTGTCACGGAGGTACGTGTGACAGCTAAAAACAACAGAGCTTTTGTGTTAATACCAACTGTAGCCAAATTTTGGTCCTCATCCTGGCACATCTAGTTTATTTTTTCTTTATCCGTCATTCACCTCTGTGTTCACACCATTTTATGTCATAGCAGTTTCAATGAGGTAAGTCACCTTACATCAAGTAAAGACCGGCCAACTTACAATTTTGATATGAATTATGATGTGTTCCTACTGCGCTATTCTCACACTGAGGTTTTATGATGAATTCACGTTTGAAATACTTTCTCTATTTGATGTATTTTGTTTAACTGCCACTTTATTAAGAAAAAGCCAAGACTTTCTCATTAACAGTTAAAAACCCAACAAAAGGTAGAGCTTGACAAACGGCTTAAAATGAGTTAAACGTTGCCGGCATGTTAAAAAACTGTTTCTGTAAATAAAAACCACAAAAACGTCTTAAAATGAAAAAATAAAAAATAAAATAAAAAAGTTATTGCTTAGGGAATTGTTCTATGCAAATGTGGGCCAACACTAAATAGGAATGTTCAGAGACCTGGATTGTTGGATTAAAATCCATATTTAAATTATGAAATAGCTACGTGGTTCCCCTCGATTTTGTGCCTACCTGCAGGTGCTGATGAAGGCGATATAGGTTATCATGGATCCATGGCCGACAATTCGGTGTAAACTGGTATCGCTGATCCCCACAACCCACGATAATGCGGTATTTGCGTTGATACGGCAATTATTCATATCCTTCGGGCGGGCGTTCTCTGTCGTATAGACTGGGGGCGGCTGTACGCTTTGGGCACTGACGGAAGTGATGACAGCAAACAGTCGTAGTAATGTTCGGCACTGCATCGTGAAATGTACTTAAACACAAGCTCTCTCTCAATAACACACTGAACAATTCCTATTTGTCCTGTTGTTCTAAATGCATAGGATACTATCACCTGTAGCTTGGTAGCAATACCTACGTGGAAAAAATTGTAGAAACTCAAGTTGATTACTCCCATGTGTTTTCCCGGTAAACAAAAAGAAACGTTATATTTCCAAATATTCCCTGACCGTTGTTTATTGGAGTTCGTAGACTACGTAGGTGTGTATGTATGGTATGAATGTTTATATTATGGTAAATGCAACCGCGCACAAACTGCTGGACCAATTTTAATGAGAGTTCTCACTAAAATACCAGCAAATTCGTAAGATCGCATTAAAATCCTCTGGCCTACAGTAACACCCCAAACGAGAAAAGCCTAGTGACGTCCGAGTAAACCTTTCCATTCTAGAACCGTAATTCGATTTACACAATTCTATTTTTCACAATCACAAAATCGGAACTCATCGTTGTTAACGTTACCTACTATAAATATAGGAGTAGGAAAAACCGTTGCCAAACAATTTGAAGGCGAGGGGACGAAAAATAAACAAGCGTATCGTCCAGGACATGGGTACTGTTTCTAACATCCTCCCATCTAATTTTTCAATTTTGGAAAATTACAATAAGCCGAAAAGAGGGAGTTAAACGAAATTCTTGGTGGGTTGGACGGAGAATCTTTTACAGGTCGAGCTTTGATGGCTTCTTCACCGGACGACCACTGCGAGTCACTTGAGGATCGGGTTCTTCATCCGGAAAGGGGAGAATCTCTTCTTCGCTTGATGGTTCATCCTCAGGGTCAGATTCTTCGTCACTGGACAGGGAGACATCCAGGGCAACTTCCGGGGCTGGTTGCATTGGTTCGAAGACTTCAGTTTCTTCAGGAGGAACGGCCACTTCTATCTCCAAAGGGAACACTCTCTGGAGAGGGCGAGTCAGTTCCCCTTTCGCCGTCTTCAGATGCAGCACGCGAATGCTGCCATCGTTGCCGCGTACCACCTTTTCAATTTTGGCGAGCGGCCAGTCCAGTCTTTTGGCGTCGTCTGATCCAACCAGGACGATCTCTCCCACCGTGGGTTCTCGAGTCCCTCGACGGTGGGTCCATTTCAAGCAGCCGAGGTATTCGGATCGAAAACGGGCATGTAGCTGGTCTCGGAGTGATAGGCGATATTGCAGCCTGCGGTTGAGTCCATCTCTATCAACGGAGTCACAATCCGGGGTTTCCCATGCCTGAATATCCCGGAGGAACATCGCTGGCGTCAAAGGCATGGGGTCTTCATTCGTCTCTGATATGTAGGTGATGGGTCGGGAGTTCACTTGGCCTTCGCATTCGCACAGGGTGGTGTAAAGCTCTTCTAGCGTCAATGAGGCTTTACCCAGAATGCGTCGTAGTGCACGCTTCACCGTCTGCACCATTCGTTCAAAGAAACCTCCCCACCAAGAAGCAGATGGTGGGTTGAACTTCCAACAGATTCTTTCTGCTGCGCAAGTTTTTGAAATTTCATCCCAGTCGATTGAACCGAAGGCATTGTCTGCACCCCGGAAACATGTACCATTATCACTATACATTATCCTCGGGCGACCTCTTCTGGCAATAAATCGGCGTAACGCCATCAGGAAGGCCTCGGTGCTGAGAGAGGTTACAATTTCGAGGTGTACAGCCCTGTATACACCGCAAGTAAACAGAGCGATCCAGGCCTTCTGGTCGTCATGTAGCGTCAGAGGTCCGGCGTAATCCACACCGCAAACCTCGAAAACGGATCCATCAGTCACTCGTGCTTGAGGTAGAGGTGGGGATTCCGTGTCAAACTTTTTGCATCCGAAACGTCTACAAGTAGGGCATCTCCTCACAACTTGACGAGACAGTTGGCGTCCTCTGAGGATCCAATAATTTTCTCTTAAATTGGTCCACAGTGTATGAGCTCCAACGTGGCCCATACCTTTATGGCAATCAAAAACCATCCGCTCAACAACAGGATGATTGTGGGGTAGCAAAATCGGTGTTGTGAATGACCTGAAGTCTTCTCTTTCAGCGATCTTGGTTTTTACTCTAATCAGGCCAATTTCATCCTTGAACGGACGAAGGTCACAAATCAATTTGTCCTTCAAGGAGTCGAAAGCCTCAGCTTGGACCAATCGCCAAACATTATTTTCAGCGTCAGAGAGCTCTTCACCGCTAAAATCTCCTTTCTTCTTTTGTCCACTTCCTTTATGGCGGCAGTTGTGGAAAAATCTTCGGATGAACGCTACCATACGAACGATTTGCTCGAATTTGGAGAAATATTCGTAGAGCCAACGATGGTCAACACTTCCAGCCAGACAAGAGACGGTAGCTTTCTTCATAACTCTTTCTGACGCGACTTCTTCTTCAACATACGTGCAATGGGATTGTGGCCAGGCGTCTTCGTTGTCGTACAACCACAGTGGACCCTCCCACCATTGCGATTTCAGAAGTTGCTCAATGGTACAACCTCTTGATGGAAGATCAGCGGGGTTGAGTTGTCCCGGGACATGGCGCCAGACTATACAAGAGCCAATTTCTCTGATCTCTCTGACACGGTTCCGGACAAAGATGCTCCACTCTTCTTGACGTTGTATCCAGGCGAGCACCGTGCTGGAGTCGCACCAACCGTACACTGGAACCTCCTTCCAACCAAGAGTTTCCCTCACTGATTTCAGCAAGCGAACGCCAATCGCAGCTCCCATCAACTCCAACCGAGGCATGGTTGGATGAACATTGGCGTTGACAATTTTGGTCTTAGCCTGCACTAGGTTCACCAACACTTTTCCATCTTCAGTTTTGCTGCGTAAGAAGATGCACGCTGCGTAAGCCTTGGCACTTGCATCGCAGAACAGATGCAAGGAACGATCACGAGTTCCACCCAAGGAACGATCAACAGCAACTTCCCTCAACAAATGAGAGTTTTGAAGGACTCCACCAAACGTTTGCACTGTTTCATTATCGAGTTTGTCGTCCCTGTCAAGTTTTTGCTCCCACAGGGTCTGAACGAGGCGCTTCAGATTCACAGTCACCGGAGAACAAAAACCGATCGGATCGTAGATCTTCTGAATCATGGAGTAGACACTCCGTTTCGTCAATCCTTCAGATTCCCAGCCTTTCCACCAGTCCATATTTAGGGCAAGGGTGTCCCGCTGTCGATCCCATTTCAGACCGAGGATTGACGTCGATGTGTTTGTGCCGCCATCTTGGGTGTACTCCCACCCTCTGAGGTTAAACCCACCTTCCGCCATAGCCTTGATGGCAACATCCTTGAACTTGAGAACCTCTGGCAAGGTTTCGAAACTGCAAACCAGATTGTCGACATAAAAACTCCTCTTCAACTGTTGGAGCCAGGCCGCCACCTCCTGAGCTGCTTTTTCCATCATCTGGTCAAGATGGTAATCAATCACTGCAGCCAACAAAAAGGGACTGCAGGTAACTCCAAACACGACTCTGTTATGTCGCAGTGTCACAGTTTTGAGAACTCCAGGCTCTTCCTCTTTGAAGGTTGTCCACAGGAATTTCAAATAGGTATTCCCGGTCGGTAGGGTGAATTTCGATCATCAGAAAGGCCTTCTCAATGTCCGCAGAGACGCCAACCTTGTTTTTTCTGAAACCAACCAGAATATCAGGGATCAGCTCAATCATGTTGGGCCCAGATTCCAAACAGTCATTCAAGGAAGGCTTTCCGTGAAGTCTCGCGCTAGCGTCAAACACTGGTCGAACCTTAGTCGTCAGACTAGATTCTTTAACCACAGGGCGGTGGGGAAGATAGTGACCAGTCCCATTGTCCGTGGTTTCTTCAATGATGTTCAGTTTCATCCAATCCTTGAAGACCTTGTCATACTCATGGAACAACTCGTCATCATAGGCCAACTTCTTCGTCATAGCAGCGAACCGTTTCTCTACAAGCTTGTGATTAGAAGGGAGGTCTAAAACCATCTCGTTCCATGGAAGTCTCACCCTGTATCTGCCATTGACGAACTCCACAGTGTTCTTGAAATGCTCCAGGGCATCAAGTCGGCATTTGTCACGTCCACTCTTTTCAATTGGGTCACAGATGCCTATGGCCTCCAACTTCCAAAGGTCACTTTCGTCTCCCGACAAAATGGAAACCATCGTGTACGTCATGGCGAGTCCTGAGTTTACAGTTGCGTGCTTCCTTTTGTTGACTCCCATGAGAGTCCATCCAAACTGTGTCTCCACTGCTACCACGCCAGATGAAAGGACCTTGCGCGAACCCGACCATATTTTTCCGGCAACATCAGCACCAATTAGCACATCCACAGGTCCAGTTGAGTCTTCAATCAGCTGGATATTTGACTCAGTCAGCTCCTTCTGAAGCTCCCGGTCTGCTGCGACTTTGGGAACGAATTCAGCAATATTCTCTTGGTCAAGAGCGGTAAAATTGCAGGCATAACCATTGTTCAAGCCTCGAAGACGTATCTTGTACACGACATGCTTGACCATTCCCATGCTTCTACCACCAAACAGCGAGTGCACGAGATTTTCCTCACCAATGGGTTTGTAAGCCAATTTCTGAGCCAACTGCTTCAGAACGTAGGAGCGCTGGGAACCACTGTCAACCACAACTCTTACTTTACATTGCCGATCTCCATTGTAAAGTACGGCTGCAAACGTCTGCAGAAACACTTCTGAACAATCACTCACGGAGAGAGTGTGATCCACAGCGAGCAGTGACGTTTCCTGGGAACTGATCTTCGATTGACTAGGCTCAGCAGACTCTTTGGGCTCGGATTTCTTCCCTTTGGGGCACAGCAAAATAATGTGACGCCCCCCGCAAGCACACCTAGCGCGACATCGACGAGCAGAATGATCCAAGCGAGCACATCCAAAACAAGCACGGGCTTTCTCCAAGACTGCCCTTTTCTCCTCCAAACTCATGGACTTTGCCTTACCACAATCGGAAACCCCATGGCTCCCCTGACAAAAGACACAACAGCCCTTGGCACTGACATTGGCCAAACCGGAAGCGGTGGCACCTCGATTCGGACGGTTTTGAGTAGTTTTACCACTGGACGAAGCACCATTTATGGCCATTTCTACTCTCTCCTCAGCCTCAACCTCGGTTTTCAAAAATTCCATGAGGGCGTCCATTTGCATCTTCAGTGAAGCACTACGGTTCGTGTTGGTACGTTGCCAGACCTTCAGGATGTCTACAGGAATGCATGACTCGACCAGCGGGAACAACAGTGCCGCGTACTGCTCGGAAACTATATCGAGCGTCTCCAGAGCCCTCACTTGAGTCTTCAAACAGTCATACAACTCACTGAGCTTCATTCCTTGTTTTGTGACAACCAACTGCAACAGAGCACGCACATAGTGTTCGATGAGCAAATCATGGCGGCCAAAACGCTCTTTCAAGGCTTCCAAAGCTTTGGAATAATTTTTGCCTGACGGTGGAAAACTGTCCACCAGCGCCCTAGCCCTAGAACCTGAAGTCGTAGACTGAATCAGGTACTGGAATTTTTCCTCGTCAGTAAGGTCCTCATCTTGATCAATGCAAGAAAATTGTGACCAAAAAGCGATCCATTGTGAGATTTCACCACTATACTGCCGTAACTTGAGCTTGGGTAATTTCATTTTCGTCCTTTTTTCGAAATTATTAGCTGAACCGGCACCAGAAACGATCGTGGGCCCAGTTGCCACCAAGGAATCGATCCTACACTTGATGGTCTGATATTTCAGCTCATACTCATCACAACTCTCCAGATCGGCCAGGAGAGTGGCCTCAAAATCAGCCGAGTTTGACTCAAAAAGATCGGCGTGATATTTCTGATTACATTCCACTAGCTCGAGATATTTGCCTTCCAGGAGCTTGAACCGGCCGTTTACCTCAATCAGATCGATGTCATCCGCTCTTAGCAGAGGTTCCAATCCATTGTAAACTTTCGTGAAGGACGCACGAATCACAGCACGCTTCGATGACCGAACGACGGGGTTAGTCGAAGTCATGATTTCACAAACACTTCACGTTTACTGGTGGAATCGAGTCGGAAACACGCGGAACAAGAACGATCGCAACTTCTCACTTTCACACACACAGGAACTTGAACAAACACAAAGCACTGTACAAACACTTGCCTCAAAGTCCTGTCACGGTCGCCAGTAATGTTATTTATGATTCGTTGTAAGCAAGGATAGGTAAATGAGAAGTCACACGGTATACGATTTGGAAGGGAACGAATTTATTCAAGAAAAAACTGACACAATATTCACGCGATTTACACAATTATATTTTTCACAATCACAAAATCGGAACTCATCGTTGTTAACGTTACCTACTATAAATATAGGAGTAGGAAAAACCGTTGCCAAACAATTTGAAGGCGAGGGGACGAAAAATAAACAAGCGTATCGTCCAGGACATGGGTACTGTTTCTAACAGTAATAATTAACGAAGTTGCTACACACTGCGAAGCTATCATTAAGCTAAGCTAAATTAAGCTAACCACGAGTAGGTAGTGTGATGAGTACCTACTTCAAAATAGGAACTTGAAGATATTTTACTAATTATTATTGACCTTGATTCCGTATTGTTCTGTCGCTAGGTAACGAGGGTTCGGTTAAATTTTGTAATCCTAAACAGTAGTGTGTCTGTGTATAAAAATAAAAGTTGTCATAAAATCGAAGTCTGTTCGCGTTCTCATTTTTGGAGTTCATAATCCTTGCCTAATTGTACCTATTTTGAGTATTTTAGGAAATTCAATATTTCACAGGTAGAATAATTATCTCCCGTTCACCCTAGGAAGTCAAATTCTAATAGGTGCTTTTCTGAAACTTCATAAGGCGAAGCAAATAGCTGGCTCCGTCCTGATCAGCTAAGTGATGTGTATTCTATCCTACTCACTCAGCTCAATTGAAAATGTATATGGAGCCCCACAGGGGCATTAAAAGATTATTGTAGTGAGAGACTTTATCCTGATCAGCTGAATGAGATAAATTCTCTCCTGTTCACCTGAGGAAGTTAAATTGGTTAGAGAATCTATTCTGGGACATCATGAAACGAATTAAATTACGGGCTCTTTCCTGGACAGCTGAGCGAGATGAATTATCTCCTGTCCACCTTTGGAATTTCAAAATTGATAGAGAGTCCCACAGGGACTTACGAGAGGAATGCAATGACGGGCTTCATCCTGATTAGCTGAGTGAGCCATAGTCACTCCTGTTCTCCACAAGAATTTGAAAATTCATAGTTTGCCTCTCTCGGACATCAAGAGACGAATGACATGACGGGCTTCGTCCTAAACAGCTGAGTTAGCTGATTTCTCGCCATTTCACCCTAAGGAGTTGAAGTTTGGCAGAGAGCCGTTCTGGAACAACAAGTGAAGAATGAAGTGACAGCTCCACCCTTATCAGCTGAGTGAGCAGAATGCCTAGTATTCGGAAAACGTTTAGGTACCCTCTATAAAATAGAAGATTAAACTGTAGACAGTGAAAAGGTACTTAAATTTCCAGTGCTAAAAAAATAAAGGTTTTCATGCCATTTTATTTTCTAGAAAAATTATTTTTGCCATTTTTAATATATTAAAAGTTTTTGTGCATACAAAGTGGTTAAGTTAGCGCAAACATACTTAGGAACAACTTAGCGCAAATGTAATGCGAAAAATTACGAAATTCGCTCAAATGACCATGATGCATGACTAGAGCTTTTTAGATCATTTTTGGATCACTGGCTTAGATCACTTGCTTATGGTACTCTAGAAACGTTGGCTTTATCTATAGCTTTCTTGTAATTATTATCTTACACCTATCAAAATTAACATGAAATTCACCCTCCTTACCTCTTGGGAATACTATTTTGCGTGGCGTGACGTGATCAAAATAAATTACTTAGTTTTTTGCATCAAGTTCTTTATTGCTTCATTTTGACCTTGTTAGGTCATTGTCTCGCCTTTTCCAAATTTTAAAGATCATAGTGGCAAGGAAACTGGTTTCTTACTTTCAGGCAAACATAATTATTTCCATAACGTGAGTTGTTGAATTGTATAAGTATTATCAATTTTTAGTTGAAAAATGTTGGGCATTAGTGAAAGTTCAGTTCAACCCAATTCGTAGAAGCGTAAGAAGAACCATGATTGATGTTTTCCCATTAGGCAAATAGTTTTGATGTACCTACTTACTTGATTCCTAATCACTTATCACATTCCAACTTGTCTTGTTCTCCATAACTGTCAGATTAACCACTCCAATCTGAGCTTAGTCGGTAGTTACCTAATTTTCATTTGTTAATGGTATGATTCGTGTTTTTGATACTGAATCTATTCAAAACGGCAGAAGTAGATCTCAATGCATCTATAAAAATACCAATATCTAGATTCCATCGGAAAATTCAAATTCCACTAGCTCAACTTGTTACAGCATGGTTTACTTTTACCCAGCGGAAGATTGACCACATTTAAGGAATGAAGAACCCCCCCTTCAATTCTACATAGTAATTTGTTTTAGGTTTTACACCATCTTAAAGAATATTGGTTTCGCATCTGTCTATAATTCTGTGTGAACATAAATCATTGAATCGACAAAATCTCAACGAAATTTTGGAATTTTTGGGGACTGTGGTCAGATCGTACGTCCGAATTTCGAAGATGACGAATCGTGATAGTCTCAAGGCCGGATGCAAGACCACCCCTAAATTTTGTAAAGTAGTGTCAATAATGAATCATCCTCCAGAAAGCCCTCAAGTCAAGTTCTGCATAAAAATCCATAAATTGCTTCACTCTAAATTCTCTTCCAAAACTTCCACTTTCACAATATATTAAATTTAGTAGTACGTAATAATTTAGTAATTTTCAGTTAAACCAGGTTGATGGAATGTTTTCCTCGTTTTCAGATTCGAGTGTACATCCAGATTTCCGATCTGCACCGAATCATATTCGTTTTCATTATGATATGAATGAGAAAAAAGTGATTCTTTCTGAAATATCAAATATAACATTGTATATTGGCTATTTCCGTTGGATTTGGAGAACAAACGTCAAGTAGTGTACGATATTTTATGGAATCGAGGGCGTCAATACCCCATTTGGAGCGCCACAGGTTTCACCAATCTAAATAGTGATATGAGGTTTATCATTCTTAATATTAGTGTTTGATGGGGATATCACAGAACAATTCTCCTCCGTTCATTTCAGGATGTTCTGGCTAAGATTGTGTAGACTGTTGGTACTAATTTACACGGCTACTGCCCAAACTCAACCAAGCCCAACGCCTCCCCAGGAGCACAAACATGAAACGGGCCGCCCGAAAAACATGAACAACTGCCGCTTTAACGCTTATTCTATTTTCCCATGGATAGTAGGAGTTTGGGATACGGAATATGGAGGATACGTAGGCCATGGATCAATGATAACATACATCGCTTTCATCACAGCCTGCAGGTAAGCACTATAACTCATCGGAGTACCTGTTGAGTATTCGTAGATGGTAGCAATAACATCTTTCGTGCACACCTAGAAAATAGTTATACGGGTAGGGAGGCGCACTGATGAGCTGGGGCCAATGAAGATTATTTCTTACTCAATCGACCTATGGTGATGAAATTTGAAATGGAGCGCTTCTGGAACAGATAGGATACAATTTATGAAGGACCTCAGATGTCAATTTCTGTCCTGATCGACTTAAGGTGCTGAAAATTGGAATTGTGCCGAGAACCTTTAAGAAATTGTAATGATGCATAGTAGACCGCTTATTAGGTGAGAATGTTCTGTGGCTGATTTCCTTTCTAATCAACCAACTGAACTACATCAATTTACTGTAATAGAGGATTTTTTGTGCATGAAACAAACAGATTCGAATCAATACACACGGTACGCAACTCTTCTACGAGTACATGGTGTGAAGATAAAGGGTCATTATGAGTTTTGTTTACTATCATCCATTAAAAAGCTTAAAACTGGGGGTCCTGACGCTGTGAAGGCTGAAGCCTCTGGCGAGGCTTGCGAGGATGTACTGTAGACTGGGTTTTAATTATAGGCCATTGTTCTACGTGAAGGGCTATCCAACATAGAAATAATAAACCGTTGTGCAATAATGTGACACGTTTTTGAGATCTGAGCGGCTTGATAGAAATAATAACATAGATATGATAAACATAGAAATAATATACCGTTGTGTAATGATGTGATACGTTTTTGAGATGTGAGCGCCTTGATTATCAAGATCAAACTACCTAATCCTTGGCTTTGAATTAAACCTCTCCAGAAGCGATAAATTTCTTGGAAGATGAGTTGCTAATTTTACTTTCACTCGGTATGAGTGAACGAGATTTTAAATTATGTTTTTATTGTTTATTTATATAAAACGATCTATAATCCCAATCCAAATGATGAACATAAATTTTAGGTAGTAGTTTATTTGAATGATAGTAAGTTTAGTAGTTGAATTGTGGTTCTGATACAGGCGATACACCAACACGAAGCCCTCTGCGTATACGGTAATTGGCCAATTCATTTGGAATGTGTCCCTTCCAAACGATCCGTGCATGCAAGAAAGGATCATTGCAGCCATACAGCCGCATCCCAAATGCTATGATGATCGTACCAGAGCTACTTTCTTTGATTTCGCCGTATTCAGTATGAAGGACCCGTTTTTAATAACTGGACTCCATTATCCGATCATTCGTTTACCGCGATCCGTTCACAACTTGTATTTTAGCATCAGGAACATCAACAGGCAACCCAATACCACTGGTTGCTCGTTGCAATATTTCAGAAACCAACAAGAAAAGCCTCCCATTTTTGACCCAGATTCGTCCGTCGCGTCTATTCCTTTTCATACGAAGTGTGCATGGCAGCTATGTGAAAAGCGTCCACCTCAGCCGGAGTCCTCTCGAATTTGTGAAGTAAATCTTCAAGGAAGAGCAAACGGAACAATGCTTTGCTTCAAGAACAAGAAAGAAAGTCTCATCACTTTGGGAAAAAAGGATGTTTATTGGTACGCCGGGTCCCCACTCGTGTGCAATAGAATAGCATATGGCATTGCTTCTCAGATTAAAGGAAGGTAGGTATGGATAAATCAACTGTTTTATTTAGTAGATGTTTTAGGAGGATGGTTATGTCTCGGTCTTTCTATTGCAGGAGTTGCTATTGATTGGAGAAAGTCATCCAGCCTTCTAGGAAATGCTGGAGATAGATAGATAGTTCAATAGTGTGGGTGAAGGATAAATGGAAGTTTTAATAATTACGAAACTTCCAATCATGCAGCACGATCGTATGAGCGAATTTTCGTAAATTATCGTATTAAATCGTGTTAAAGTGACTTGGAATTTGAACACTTTTAATGCCAAGAAATTGATACCTACTATAATGTTATGGCCAATAAAACTCGTTCTAATTTACATTCTGCAGTCCAAAAAAAATTTTTGAATTTTTTTTCTTTTTTTTAAAAGTTTTTATCAATTTTGGAAAAGTAAAAGCACCAAATGCTAATACCTCTCCATGTGCGGACCCCAGCCACTTCTAAGGGATAAAATAAGCGTCCACTACCAACTACAGTAATATTGTTGGCACTAGTGTCTACTGGAAATCCTACTTCTTCCAAATGCCTGAGGTTTCTTCAGTATGAAGGAACACAGTAACTTCAACAAGTTAAAAATAAGAAATCAACGTTATAAAAAATTCACGTTTGCGTATGCGTACGTCTAAAAGCTAACCCACACAATCCCTCATAATTTCATAAGATTTGAACTCGAAATCGGTATAGTTTTGGGCTCGAAAAAGATTTAACGTAACTAAAATTGATCTACTACCTCTGAATTGCAAAAAAGGAAGCAGGAATTTTGATTTAGGAAGACAACTTTTCGACATTCCGCTCGAACACAAAGTTTTCCTTTGTTAGTCATTTTCAGTTTCAGAATTCTTCAAACTCTGAACAGTGTGTTTCTTTGGTAATGAGGAAGCACAAAATATTATTGTGTGTATGAATCGGCGGAGTGTGTAAAAAATACTCAAGCGCAACCATCTAAGTAACGATAACTCTACCACTCAACGGATATATCAGGGTTTAAATGTGGCCAAAGCAACTAACTTTCGGTTCAATTTCACGGTGTACATTTCGGAAACCGTTGATGTGTCTGGGTTGAAAGTGATTATGCTTGCATTGTTTAATTTTCACTTTGAGAAAAATGACCCGAGTTTCTCAAAATATTTGCTTGTGAAGTCAGGAGTTGGCTTCTCGTATGTCTTAGTGAAGGCGTAAACGTCTAGAATATTTATATGGCGAAAAGTTGAATAAGTGACACAAATGAAACCTTCTTATATACAAAACATTCTTTTATACTTCCATTATTGAAAACCAAATAAACACAGACTGCACTCAAGATAAACCAAAAGCAGCAGTAACAAAATCTGTCAGTTGCATGTTTGCAACTACCTATCACTGTTCCTGGAATTGACAACTACTCTCGCGAACGATTTGCGATTAACTGAATAAATAGTCGTACGAGGAAGCATTTTTCAAGTTTAGACCAAGTGCCAATATCATTGAGAAAGTTTTCCGCACTGATCTATTTAACACTCCTAATCAGTGCAAACAAACCTTTCGCCCCAAAAGCCAATATATATTAGTCAACAGGAAGTAAGTCTAACTTTTAGTTCAATTGTGATGAAATTGGGCTGTATCAACAATGATATTTGTTTGTAGGAGACGTTACAACTATCCGCATAATTGGGATGATATCCATTTCGTCGTGACGTTTCTACGCGTCTGGCCTTGGATCACAGAGCGAAAATTAGAGCTATCAGTCCCCTGGAGAAGAAATTCGTCCATTGAATTCAAACCCAAGAATTACAAATCCGCAAGAAGTGATGTGTTGCCGTTATTTATATCCAAGAACCTGAGAATTGTTTTGTTGTATCATCCTCTAGTAATTTTCCTATTATCTAATCATAGTTTTTTATAGTTTATTGAGAAATAATTATGATGTATCTATGTTGAATAACATCTTCAAAGAAACTAAACCACGATATGTGTTCTAACTATAAGAAGTACAAGTGATTAATATAGTTTCCGGCCTCTAAAATTCTTGTAGGATAATAGCTTTTATCAATGTTTTTGGAGAAAACCTTGCGAGAACGTGTTTTGTTTCTCGAAATCAAAATTGTTTTGCGGCATGGAACTCTCTGCTCATAATATCACGGACTACAGTTGTTAAACATGCGTTGATAAACATGAGTATAATTAGTAGGTATTAAAATAAATGTTAACAGAAAATGATATCGACCTTTCAGAGCTCTTGAGAAGAATGTAAAAAAAAGTTCCAGTCATGCAGCATGAAAGTATGAGCGAATTTTCGTGAATTATCGTACTTATTTGTTACATCAGATTTGAAAAGTGAGGACTTTGAGGGAAAAGAAATTGTTAACTAGCAATTTTATTGCAGAAATTAGTCCTAAATATTCTGAGAATCAAAAGGCAAATTTGGATTTTTAACTTTTTGCAGTTTGTATCGATTTTTTAGCACATCTTTAGTACATTTTTCAGAATAATTTTGTACATACAGTGTCAATGTTCCATTTTGAAGTTAATAAATTTATTTGAGCAACATTCTGCAACAAAATATAAAACTAAGGATTTTTAGCTGTTTTTTCTATTTTTAGCGATTTTTTTAGCACTTTTTTGAAATTTGACCAATTTAATTTACTCAAAAAATGCTTTCCAACAAACTCGTCATTTCGTTTGGAAAGCTTGATTTTTTGGCGTAAGAACGGAATTTTTATCTCAATCCTAAGGAGAGTTATCGTCTGGAAGCACACACAGGGTGTCTGAAGAAATTATGGAATAAACTCATGGAATCGATTTCAAGGCTCATTTTTGATCGAAAGTTACTCACTGGGATTTCTTGTTAAACGCTTTGTTTTCAAGTTACTCAATTTTAAAGATTTCTTTCGTTTTTTGTACCTTTCGACATTAAAACGGCCATAACTCCCTCTAAAACACAGTAAGCTCAAAACTAAGAACACCTTTGGAAAGACCGTTAAATTTCCTATAACCCTGAAATGAAGTAAAGTTGTTTTAGTTGGTTTTAATTCGTTTAAAAAAGGCCAAAGTACAATATTATAACAAATATTTTAAATCGACATTTTTCCTACCGTTTTTCTGCTACTTCGGCGTCTTTTTCTTCTTTGGAAAAAACTCCCTCAAACTGTCAGCTTTTTAACGGTAAAGTCCATTTTACTTTTATTTTGCTAATTAGGGGAGAAAATTATGTTCGTCCCATCATTATGGTCATATTTTGTCATGTTCTGATGTCCCGGGGAGGCACACGACTAGATTTTTTTATTTTGGGAGAGGTTTAGTCAGCGACTGTCTTCCCGCTACTTTTGTGGCACATTTTGGCCCCGCAATTCGATCTCACGAGACTGTCTTTTTTCTCTCTCTCTCTCATTTTTCCTAGTAGATATTAGTCCCGTGCTAACAATCAATTTTATTTAAAAACTTTCTTAAATTTATATTTATATTTTAAAATTTTAATTTTAAAATTTTGTGATCCACAGCAATAGCTTCATTTTCTATGAAAATTTTCGAGCAACAAATGAATTCAGAAGAAGTGATTAGGAACTATCATTATATTGGTAGATACAGTTTTAGGCAAATGTGGGAGACGTTTAATTCGTCTCAATACACGTGCGTTTATTTAAAAATTGAATGGATGAAGTGTTCTTTGGAAATAAAAATGTAACAAGATTACAACAGCGAGCAAGTTCTTGAGAGGCTGTGAAGATATTCCGGGCGCGTCACTGCGGAAGTCGACGGGTTTGAGCTTCATATCCTCGATGTAGAGGTGTCTGACCCAAGGGACAGAGTTGTCTTTTATGAGGTTGATGAGCCACGGCCAGACACGGAGGAAGGTTACGACGAAGTGGATGTCATCCGTATTTTCCGGAAACTCGGACCTGTTGGGAAAATATTTTCAGTTTATCGCTGTCATTGAAGAACCTTTATAACCGACCAAGAAAAAAAATCAGTCATGCAGCATGATCGTATGTGCGAATTTTTGTAAATAATCGTATCATATCATTATGTTGAATTGTTTTGAAATTTGAGAACAGAGTACGAAGAACTTGTCAACAACCTATTTCAACATAGAATGTGTTTTAGCCTCGGCATCTTCTACCGAAAACGAAGCGTTTATGTGTAACGAAAATGTGTTGCAACAATTTCTGGTGATTTCCGCTTACAACCAACCAAGTCGTTGCTAAGGGGGGGGGGGGGGGGGGGGTTAATTCGTCATTTTTCATCCCACAAAATTTTTTGACCATTCGTTGGATAGCTCTCAATTTATCCAACCATATTATGATAATTCCTGCGAAGCATGTGGTCAACAAGCTGAGTTATGAGCATGGTTATTTGAATAATTGTTTACACATAGGTGATCATTCTCAATAATTGATATTGTGAACATGATTGCAGCCTGTTGTTAATTTCTGATGATTTCTTTGAGCCGGTGGTGAGTCGTTGCGCTGGTGATAAATAAATAATACAACTTGACATAGTAGTGATAAGATACACCGCAAAATCTGAGTCATTCTTATATGCGGGTTTCACGAGTTCATATGAAACGCGTGAGCTAAAACACATTCTGTGTTTCAATAATTTCATTTAAGTATGTGAATATTTTGACAAAAAACTTGTTCTGAATGATATTATGCTATTCAAAAAATATTTAGGAATTTTCGCTTGTTATCCAATTTTTAATCATTTTTTCAGAAAACAATGAAGTTTAAATACATTCTGAGTATAATTTTCTGCATTGAATTTTTCATGTTCTGTTCATCGTAAATACACTTCTTTCGACTGAAATTTTGCTTGAAAAATAAATAAATAAAATAAATTATAAAATAAAATAAACGAATTTTAAACGTTTTTAGCCATTTTTAGTGATTTAAAAAAAATTTAAATCAATGTTTCGAAATTCTAACAATTTTATGTGTTTAAAGTGAGCACACCAGTACACACATGATCCCCCATACACAACTACTACTCATAATTTCACTTGGACAGCTTGATTGCTTGGCAAAAGAATAAAATTTTCATCTGAATCCCAAAAAGAGTATCATCTGAAATTACATACCTATGTATGTCGTATGTATGGAAATACAATAGTACCAATGAAATGGAAAATACATATAGCACCCATATATGGTGTTTGAATGGTGAAACCGTTAAACTCTAGAATTCGTTTCAAAATACCTTAAAAAAGATTCAACTTAACAAATTTTTGAGTCATTTTCTATGTCGCATATTCATATCAAATAATGTACTCGTATATAGTAAGATCATGAGAGCAATGCAACAGAAATGGGACACCCACTTATTTAAACGCATAAGCGTAGGTAAGAACTTAGTAAGTAAGTGGTTAATTGAAATATATATTGTCACTATATCCTAAATTTCATTGACCTTGTAACTTTAATGTGCAACAGCGAAGCGTGGCAAGGTACAGCTAGTTTATTATGTCTCAGTAAACAATAATAAGTTATATAACTCCACTACCTATGTAGGTTACCTGTTTTTTGCCTGCGATGCTAATCCATAAGCTGTACCGTTGCAAACTAGAGGTGTTCCAGTGTACCAGTACCTATTGGAGGCCTGATAGGTACTCTTAACCTTGTTTTTCATGCAAAGCAAAGTCGCTTTCGCTCTCTCTCCGAGCCTCCTCCGGCACATAGTTGAGAACGTGTCGTTGGCCGTAAGCAGTTGACACAGAAGCGGAACGCATTTAGTACGGAACGGTATGGCCTCCACGAACGACTCGAAATCAAAAACCGGCGGCTTTTCGATTTGATTCCTGAAATACGGAAGAATGCATCCTGTCGTGTTGGGGATGATGTTAATGTATCGGATGGCGGACATCAGTTCGTAAGGGGTATTCGTGAAACTAAGCGTAGGATAATTGGGTCCGGTAATTTCAAATGGGTATATCAATCTGAACACTGCAAAATCAAAGAAGGTCGCAGTCTTAGGGCTCTCTTCACAGCGTGGGTGCTTGAATATATTGGTGATGAGTTTTTCTTGCATGCAGGGTTGATCAGGGAGAGAAACGTTCCAGATGTATTGCCCAACAGCCTTCCAATTTGAGACTTTATGTTTACGATACAGCCTGTATTGGACAATAGATTTGGGTTTTCGGTTTAGAATGCTTATAATCAAGAAACTAATACCTAGTACTATTGATCAGTAATACGGCCACTGAAGAAACTGTAAATGTAACCGAAAGACCAGCTATACATGTCCATAATATTTTATTGGTGCAAAATTTTTGTGATAGAATTACTTAAACGAATATGTCCATTTTTTACAGTGAACCATTTGCCTTCATTGAACGTGATGAGA
Source organism: Adelphocoris suturalis (assembly GCA_030762985.1). Classification (NCBI taxonomy): domain Eukaryota; kingdom Metazoa; phylum Arthropoda; class Insecta; order Hemiptera; family Miridae; genus Adelphocoris; species Adelphocoris suturalis. The sequence goes on from CM061048.1 coordinate 32,585,089, forward strand.
AGTAATATGCATCGTATAATAAATGACAGCTTATTTATGATCCACCTAGAATCATTAGGTTGCATTTCATTTCATTATGGAGACATTTCTTATGCACAAAATATCAAATTCGATCTACTTACAAGGATGATTTAGACAAAAGAGAGGGGAGCAGTTCACTAACGCAATGTGGATTTGCGGTTCATTTGGATAACTTTCCTTTATGAATCACCATATGATTACTATATCTACATGACCATCTGTCTATAATTAGTTCAATCGAGTACGGAAACCGTACACATTTCTTTTTATAGACCAAAGGAAGCACTGAAAGTCCCTCAGTAAATGGTTTTCTACATTTTTTGCTTTTTAGACAGGATCATAAGTCCAAAGTCACCCAAGTGGATTTGATACATGCTGCAATAGTACCTAGTGTGGAAGTTTAAAAAATAATCTTTTATGTAGTTACATACCAAATATATACCAGGTTTTATGTTAGCATACCAACTACTCTTACTTGCAACTGGAAATGAAGGAAATATAAGTGATCATGGATCCGTGACCAATGAATTTATTGAGTGGGATACTCCAAACTCCAACCACCCACGGCAAAACAGTGTTAGCGTTGATGCGACAATACTTCATATCTTTAGGACGGCCGGTTTCTGGTGGATACTCTTTCGGTGTTGTTGGGAAAGTTGTTGTTTCCTCTGCCGAAACAGCGAGAGCGCACAAAGAAAGTAACAAAATTTTCCAATGCATCTTAAAGAAACGTATCGCAACACTAGTGTGTTCTCAACGTAAAGTACGAAGCGAGATAAAATAAATCAATTACCCAATCATTATGCATTAGATATACAGCGGTAAGGCTATTCAAACTATTACCATAACAATAACGGAGTTATTATAACATGCGTCATAATTTATGAGGTAATAACTATATTGTTATGGAAATCACACCCAATCGATTTGACGCCAGACTGAAGGATTCCAAAGTTTCTTACTTCCCAGCTATGTACCTCTGTGATTTAGGAGCCGAAACAAAAATTAATAACACCCACAAAATTTGTTCATTTCCATAGATATATGTCTATAAGTACGGGATTTGGTTGGAAAGTCCAAGATACGCCAACAATTATACGCATATTATTTTGGCATAACATTGAACCATCATTTAGTGGTAGAGTAGGTACAAGAGCTATTTGTTTTTCTTATTTTTTCTTCTTCAAAATCAGTGCCTAGAGATCAGTGGGATAGTCGTGTTATTTTAGCTTATTCTGATAGATTCTGTCTACTAAATCATTGGTGAGCTTGGAATGCACCCTTCGCCGCTACTTCTCACCCCTTCAGCTGGGTGCATCGTTTCCACAGAACACGGAAAACAGTTTTCTTCTTTGTTATTTTTCTGTGTTTTGTGGTCACTTCTGGCTACACAAGTCATTTTAATCCATCAGCAGCTGACCGCGGCCTTCGAGTTAGTGCGCTTGACTCATATACATACACACTCTGTACACACACCCGGTTTCAAATCCCAGTCCGAATCGAAATTTTTGCAAAGATATACACTGGCACCTGTACTGGGAAACGTAAATCAATAGTACTGTGACGTCTTTACACCGAAAGGGCTCGCTCTTGGCAGGGACGGATTAAAGGAGGGGGCGGTGGGGGCGGTCCCCCCCCCCCCCCGAGAGGCAGACGAAAAAAATTGTTGCCAGGGAACGCACAGAAAAGAATCACGCCGCACAGTGTTTCGACTAATGTGTTTCAAGTGGAAAAATAGTCAAATTTAAAGATTTCGAAGAAAAAAAAAGTGTCCAGCATCCAGGATGGTAGGTGAAGGTCTCAATTCGATTACATTTACTTGGAATAACCCTCTCTAGGTAACTATGCCTAGATTTGAACGCACCTAATAGAAAACTACTGTGCGGAACCCCTAAGGACATTATTCCTCTAAAATCTAATATTTAATCTCCCTTCTTCTAATTATCTTGGTTTGGACTGAAATGATTCTCTCGAAGGTTTTAACGAATGATATTCTCAACTTTTGAATAATAGTTTTTAATTTCTATCTCTTCGTATCACAAAATTGATATTGAAAACCAGTGGTATAAAATTAGAGTAAAAAAATATGAGTACTTACCGCTTAGTCAAGTCTCAAAACTAAAAGCATTCTTCACAGAAATTAATGCAGAATCAGAATTTTCAACCCGTTCATTCCGCAAACCTATGCAAATATTGATTTTCTTAATTTTTGGTAGCAATTTGCATAATTTGAAACAGTGAATTTTTATTTAAAAATGGCCGTCAAACATAAAATCCAGGTGAAATACGGTCATTTATGCCTTCCCCTTCTTGCTCTACACCCTATGGAAGTAGAAAAGGAGGCGACTAAAGTAAGTAAGTATAGGTACCTTCCTAGTTTCTAAATATAACACAATTTAATATTTCGTGAGTTCTAATAAAATTAATGCCAAATTACTATCCATTAGTCCAAAATCACCATATTATTATTTTTAGCTAACTTCATCAATGAAACGATTAGTCCTCAAAATAATTTTCTTCTTCTCTATTTATCTCATTTCTATTAGTTTCCGCTATTAGGGTAATAGAACCGCAATATTCATTAGTATCGATTTTCGTGGTTTCGGGATTTTTTCCACCAAAACCCTATCAAGGATCTAGGTAGCCCCCCAGAGGTGCAATGGGGTCCTAAATCCTCTAAAAAGAGGTAGAGGAGAGTAGAGAGCATCCCGTCAGAGAGATACCACTCCTACTAATAGCATTAATGAGCTATGTTCGGAGTAGATTGGATTTCCAGGACCTGGATCACCCATCCAACGCCAAACTCAGCTTCTCAAAAACACGAGAAAAGGCGTGTGACGCCCGTTGTTCACCAACGGGGCGACGACAGCGCATTCTCTGAGATCCCGATGGTAATTCTATGATGGGAACTCTGTCACACTTCCCCACTTAAAGACACACTTGATCGAAGATCAAGTATGTTAACTATACTTGAATAGATACAACTTCCGTATTGGAATCGTATGGAGGGGGAGCTAGCCAAGGGGAGATAGACCAGAACGCCCCACCACCCAATACGGAAGTTATATCTATTCTAGTATAGGTGGAATAGTTACTGGCTGAGAACTGATGCTCATTAATAAATAGCTGCATTGGCGATTGAGGATGGGAAAAGAGAAATTAAAATAGGATGGATTGTCAATGATTCTTCAAAAGTAGTATTCATTAGGTAATTAACCCCCAATCAAAGATTGGAACAATCGGGAATAAACGGTGGCTCAACTATGGAGACTTATACCTTAAGGAAAATAAAATAGATATAAATTAATATGCCCAACATTGGGGACTTAAATTGGGTATTAGCCCTGGAAATTGAATAATTGGGAACAATGCCCTTGAATAATTGGGAACCAAGCCCGGGTATAAAGAATAATAATAAAAATGGCAAAGGCCAGGTATACCATAGGTATGAAATTGAAAATATAAAAAGGGGAATAAAAGAGAAATTATAAGTCAAAGACCAATGAAATTATTTATATACCAAAGGGTGATAATGGGAATTCCTTCTGGAACCCCGGGCCATGTTTCTTCTGAAACATTAACGCCCCAAAAATAGTGGATTGGACTACTAGGCGTCAGCCGTACATAATCCAAACCACGCTCTGCTACCATATCAGGAATTTAGGTACCCCCCCCCCCCCCCCCAGAGGTGCAATGGGGGCCTAAATCCTCGATAAAAAGGTAGAGGAGGTTGACAGTATCCCAGATAGATACCACTCCTACTAATAGCTTTTAATGAGCCATGTTTGGAGTAGATTGGTTTCCAGGGACCTGGATCACCCATCCAACGCCAAACTCAGCTTCTCAAAAACACGAGAAAGGCGTGCGACGCCCGTTGTTCACCAACGGGGCGACGACAGCGCATTCTCTGAGATCCCGACGGGACCTCTATGACGGGAACTCTGTCACAACCCCCAAGATCGAAACACTGTGCGCCGTCGGGCTTGTAGGTTGACAAAAATAAGAGTATGGCCCATATTCTCATGACGTCACGCCTGGAGTAGGTTCGCGTTTCAGCCAAAGTCGGCCATGAGACCGCCCTACGTCAATGAATCGCTACTCAACCAACCTATTTCTCACAAGAAGTTTGCCGTCTCACGTCAACATAATTCGTGGTTATAAGGCCATTTTTCAACAGTTTTGTCTTGAAAAAGTATAATATTGTAGCAATACAAAGTTTCAATACGACTAAATGTTATAATAATCATACCTGCCAGCGCAATAATTGATTGTAGATTGCTGTCAACAATACCAATCTAACGTGAATGAGTTTTTATTTGGACTAGGAGCCTACTAACTATAGTAGTTAATCAGTGTCAGAAAACTAAAGAACTTCCTTCGTTTAAGCTTTGAGAATAATTAACCTGAAAAATAGTAAAGAAAAGATGATTGAAAATTCCTCAGGTGTCTGTACTGCTGTGTAGGTACATTACTCAGGTAGCTTCATCAGCGTTTCGTAGTACTATGCTTAACTGAGGAAGCTTTACTTGTTATATTGAATGAATAAAAGGAGAGATTTGATAGTTTGTCAAAATAAACAAGGCAGGTTGTTGCTTCACCAAGAAACGAAACTACTTAGGTAGGTACGTACGTCCTACCAGATTTGCTGTTGGTTTAAAGTGCCTAAACAAAGTAGGTGTGTCGTTGCTTTGCCGCCGGATAAAACCGCTGATTAGCAAGTTTGTCAAATATCGAATCAGGAAATATGCAACATGAATTAAAAACCAGCTGCAACGAAAAAACCTTGAAATGCATTCCTCCGAAGGTAAGATTTCATAAAGACGGCATTGGCAGTGCAGTTATTGCGCGAGTTTTGCAGTTACGCAAATTTTAGGGACAAAAAAGGTAATTAGGTACCTACTTTCGTTTTGATCAATGCAGTACCTAAGTACATGAAAAGTAATAATATACGGAAAGTATGTAGGTATACCTTAACTCTAGGTACTTACCTTTCCATGTGATACAATTTACTATTCCCTATTTACAACTTACAGAGCTCTCATAACACATCCTTTCACAAGACCACTTTCACAGTACTCTAAAGATGTTTCGTTTCAATTGATTCAAAGAACAGTTTTAAAACTAGATAGGTAATCCACAACATCTTTGCGGCTGATGTCTGGATCATCTAGAACACTCTTGTATGTCAATTCCCCAACACACATTTCATATGGATCTCTACCCCACAGAATTAATCTTGCGTTCGTAGCGTTGGAGGTCAACACCTGATAATAACTTGATGTAATTTGCATACAATTTATCACCTTGCATATTACAAAAATAATGAAAATATTGACTAGGAACTAGGTGAGACTATGTAATGCTTGTCCACCTGTGGCTACAAATGGCGCATTTTCGCATATGTTTACTCGTCACCATGACAGCAAGGTGAAATAACTTCGATTTCGCCTTGCCTCGATGTAAGGATGCACTAGTGTCCAAGTCTCGAGAATATCACCCATAGATGAAGGAACTTTATACTGTGGGGAAACTGGGATGGTACCGGTTTTACTGATCTGACACGGCCAATTTACTAATCTGTTCGTTTGAATTTTAGTATGCCTACAAACTGTGTTGGTACCGCGGGGTATCAATCGGGGATTTACGCTTGTAGTGTCATAATTTTCACGGGTAAACTCGGAGATTTCCAGAAGTGCTTGAGGGAAAAATCATCAAAGCAAGTCGGCAACGGTGCTGTGGAGTCCGTGTCGTGCTGTCGTTCACCGTCGCCCTTCTTGAGTAGAACAGCACAAGAAACCAAACTTCATGTTAAATGCGAACTATAGTTGTTTTTAGTGTTTGAGTTTAGCTCCGTCAAGAAACGAGCATGACAGATAACATCTTTGTTCTTTAAAAAACATTAGGCAGCAGGTAAGGAATACAATTTTTATTAATACCTAGGGGTAAGTTTGTGTTCATTTGTTTATTCAACAAGTTACGGTAGATACCTACTGTATCTGTCTCTCTTTTAACGCTTTTGGTAACGGTAACAATACATAATCAGTACTTACTGTTTCGACGAAGAAAGAAACGAATCATGTTTTCTTAACTGACTGCAACCAGTGTTTTTCGATTGAAGTGAATTACTCACCGTTTCACATTTACCAGTAATAGTTAAAAAATGTTTATCGAGGTAATATTTTATTTGTATTTTCATCTTTAATTCAAAATAAACTTTGTTCATTTAATTTTATCATGAGTGTTTATTAAATGTTTTTGTTTCTAAAGTAAATTGAAAAAATAAAGCGTGTATTATTATTTAATCCTGTGTTTATAATATAAATATTTAATCTATAAATAATACATCACGAGGACTGAAGTTATTATGCAGTATTGATTTATATCTCCAGCGTTTCATGTTTCATTTCCTGCATTTTTCAATATAATTTTGCTAAAATATTACTTAACTATAATCATTTTATTTTTACTAAGTTTTATTATTATTTATTTATATATATTTTTTTTTAATTATTTTTTTTATGGATTTATGGATTTTTTTTAATGGATTTTCGGTATCCAAGCTAATATTTGAGCAAATAAAAATTATGTTTTTCATGTTAATTTTTACATAATATAAAGTGTGGGTCTAAAACTTCTAGCACTGCTAGTTTTTTGCGGTCTTTTTTCAAAAAATTCCCCGGAGTGGGGGGGGGGGGGGTCCTCCCTGTAGAGGACTACCGCCCCCACCCACGAAATTCTATTAATCCGTCACTGGCTCTTGGTACTCGACGTGTAAAGTTTTGTAAAGTGACGACGGACTCCTCCGAAAAGTATGTAAATGATAATTTCAATTATTCGCAATGCTTAATAAATGACAGTGTAAGTACAGTACATAAACCTGCTCGCAGAACCCTCCCAACTCATCCGTTACACCTACACAAAGGATACGTGACGTGAACCAACAAATTTTCACGGAGCACACTTTTTTTTCTTTCTTTTTTTTGTCGATACCAGAGGCTTATGATTGAAAATAATAAACCAAAATATTATTGTGAATGCCATTATAAGTTAATTACATAATTATCTACAGAAAGAGTATTCGTTTTCTTCATCACAATAAACTGAACGGAATGAAACATTTATTTATTTGAAAGTTTTATCATGCCAGTGATACACAAAACGATAGATGAATCAATAATTCTTCCTGGTGAAACGTTACTAGAATTTTTTTAAAAATAATATAACCCTTATGTCTCAACACATATACACTCAGGTCCGACTAGATGGGTGTGCGACGAATGAGGGGCATAAATTTGCGCAATTTTGGTTAAAAAAAGAAATTTGGCAAATTTTTAGACATTGATTAAATGTTGGGCAGAAATATTTAAACTAGAAATAACTTTGTCTCAAAACTTTAATAATTTAATAAACTTTTGTTGTCTGTGCGCCATTATTAAACTTTGTAATTTTCGGTTCACTATGTTCTGTTGTTTAATTTTCTTTTACCCATGAGATATGGACATTTATCTTTGGTCCGGCGGACGATGATATCTCGCACTAGCTATTTACTCTGAGAGTACGTACTTGCAGTATAAGTGTAAAAATCATTGTAACGTGACCCAGAAACTTTTATTAGTTTATTTAGCACAATAGTGGTTTGAGGTACAAGAAAGAGTGTTGAACCTATCAAGTTAATCAATAATAAATCAAATTGAGGGACATGAATTTGATGTTCTAAAAGGCGCAAAAGTGCACAAAAACTGTGTTATTTACCTTAAATTTCAAAAAATTTCCAGGGTAGGGCCCCCGGAGCCCCCTCTTACCTGGGGCGTATTCCAATAAAATATGAGTCTTGCACACTTGCAATTTTCGCCTTAGGCCGGCCCTGTACACGCCGACATAATCTTTGCAGATATCATAGCTTCGATAATAGAAATTTCGTCACTTTCAGTTGACACATCCCAATTACTATGAAACAAAGGTTGGAATTTCCTCCAATCAAAATTTACCATCAGGATCTCGAATTTACTTAAAGTCGACTCATTCAGATAGATGACGTTCTTTAGAGAACCTTTTACCATCTTTGAGAGCTGATTTAAACATTTTGTGTACATCATCGGTTGGACATCTCAGGCTCTTCCATTACAATGACTGACGGTTATTGGCAACATTGGGAAGGAAGGGATTATTTAGTACTTGAACAGTCAAATGAGATGCGCCATCTTTTGGATTATTCATCGTAACGTAGCTCTGGGTGTCTGTGATGGATTTTTCGTTGGAAAAGCGGGGATTTCGGGTAGTATAAGTATTTGCACGATTGATTCCGAACTTCAGTGCACATATCTGTTAGCAAAGATCAGCATGAAGACTTCAAGCGTTCAACTGGCTTTGTTGGTCCTCGTTGCAGTGACTGCTGTGGCAACTGCTCTTGTCCCTGCCACAACTGATAACAATGGAGGTAATTTATAGTATATATGTATATAATATATAGTTTGACCGAACCTGTAGTGGACCCACTCAAGCCAAAGTCATCCTGCGCTTTTTTTCTCTTCTTTCTCGACACAAGAGCTTTTGTGGATCGCGAGTCGGTCGCAAAGTGCATCGGGTTGTATTAACATATCAATTTAACTAAGAAACGAAACAATACCTTTTTGTTTGGAGTATGTTATAGACACCGTTTTTATTACATTTCAACACTTCAATTTTTTTCTTCTAGTTTATTGAAAGTGTTGCCGAAATTCCAGATAACTTCCAGTCACTGTGTAATTAATCCCAATTTCGCAAACATTGATCTTTTCTCTTCTAATCTCGAAAACATAAGTAGGTATCTTTTACCGCAAACCAAATAATTTTTGGATTGGGTTAACCTTTTTTCGGTTAATTATAGGGATGAGTCGATTCCCGATACCGATTCTCGATACCACCGATTCTTAGGCATTGGTATCGGTATCGAGAATCGATCGCCTAAAGCCGATACCGATACCGCCCGGTGATGGGCGTTTTATTACACTACGGTACTATTGCAACCATCTAACAACGAAGATGGTTGTACCGTGCAACCGTTGTTTGAAGTTAGCAGTTGCGAAACATGAATTGTCCAAAACACAACTTACAATTATAACTTTGTTTACAAGTAGGCTTGTGTTTTTTGTTTGTGATAACAGAAGCATTAGACAAAGCTATGTTTTCCAAGTATAAAAGCCTAGAGCCAGTCTTATTTGGAAATACCTTACAGTTACCGACGAAAAACTAAAAAACCAAGTCAGTCTGCTTAACTTGTTTTATTCAGAAAGAAATCAATCCTAGGCAATAAAAGTTGCCTATTAATTGATACTTGATAGATAACGAAAAAATATCAAATTTTGTATTTGCACAAATCAAATTAACGGTTGTGTGCCTTGAATGAAAATATAAATCTGAAATTTAGAATTTGTAATAAGAATTATTCTGAATTTGAGAGAATAAAAATTTGAATATATTACTAGTTCAAGAGGAATTTTTGTTTTTTTTTTTTTTTTTTTTTGTTTTTCACCTACAGGTAAGTTAGGTATTATGCACCGATGGTATCGGTATCGAGAATCGGGAATCGATTTTTTAGGTATCGGTATCGGGAATCGATAAATTTTGGTATCGACTCATCTCTAGTTAATTATAAAGATTCTGTAATTCCAATTAATATTAAGCCAAAATCCGTCCTTCTGCTTTCCGAGTTTTTTCACCTATTTATCAAATATACAAAATTTGGGTAAGAAATCGCTTATCGAGCAATTTCAGAAGAATATTTCATCAACCACATGGGATAAAGTTCTTTAGAATCATTACCTCAAAAACAGTTGGATTAAAACTTTTGGAATCGTTTTACTGTTCGATTTATACAGAACAAATTTAATTGGATCGAATAAGACCACCCGGAGCTGTGCACAAACAGCCGTACACGTTGAAAGAAAAAATTGTCAACACGAGTGTGAATTGTAAAGTGATTTCGGCAAGCAGGAGTCGACCAACTCCAACTAATTCAGCTTGATTCTATTCGATTTTTCGTTTGAATTGCCAACACATTCATATTCATATTAGATATATATCTGTGATATATATCTGAGCGTATACCATTAATCCATGCAAAAGGGCAAATCTATACGCTACAGAACCACTTTTAAATAAACCTTCTGTGTAATAGTTTACTGTGATTTCCCCTCCTCGTTCCAATTTTTTAAATTTCCGTGCCTTGAAACGAAAACTAAAAACGTCTGCCAAGTGGGTGTGGCACATAGCTTCCTCGCTTGTTTATCATGAATTTTCAGATGATTGAAAATTATTATATGATCTTGAAAAATTTCTTAGCTGAAAAAATGTAGTGTGAAACGTCAATTCACTCATCTCACTAATTGGTTAGTTTAAGAAAGAAAGAATGATACTCAATGAATTTCCGATTGCGTATGCGCAGAATGAACTGATGATTAGAGAACAATGAAATATGTAGGTACTGGACCATCTATAGCCTAATCCGCGTATGCCGTTTAGGCATGAGCAGAGTAACTCATTAACTGAACTCTAGGGGGCCGTCTACCTAACCTTTCCCTGAAAATATCATCATAATCGAATTAAAAATGTGTAAAATAAGCTTGTTACAAGAATTTGCTGACACACGGCAGACAGACACACACACACACACACACACACACAAAGTTGTTCAGCATGGCTCAAACATAAAATGAGAGTGGAAATTTTGATTTTGGAGACCAAAAATTTGTTTTCTTCCGAAAGTGAAAACAATGCTTCCGCTACCCATAGATAGACTCGAAAGCAAAATGTTGAATGAGAGAGAAACGTACCTATTTCCCCCTTTTTTCTCGGCCAATTACAAGGAGTTTTGCCCATTAATATGATCAATTTCAAGGAAAAAATTGGTATGAACAGAAAAAACATAACATTGAACGATGAGGTTATTATTTTACTTATTGCGTATAACTGTGCTTATTGAGAATGAATAGAAAGTTTTTGTTCGAACTTCTAAAACCACAGTAATATATTTTTCTCAATCCAAAACAAAATATTTCAAGCTCATGTGATTACTTTAAATTCAAAATATGTTTTCCCACTGTATCGCCTACAACAGTGCTTTTATCGTTTATTTTCCGATAATTCCTTGCTTTCAGGTGAAGGAAAGTGGGACGACCATCGTCACAAACGAGATGTCACCATAAATGAGGGAAGATCAGAAACCGAAATCAAGGTGAGTCTGGAATTTTAATATCAACCAGAAACCAAACATATGTATGCACAGGATGAGCAATAACATGTGCATGGAATGGAAGCCTAAAGGGATGATCGCTCTAAAACCTACCATATTTCCATTAAGTATGTCATAAGTTCAACGGCCAATACAATATGGAGTCGTTGAAAATTCGGTGAAGTGATATTATTGCACCATGAGAATGATGTTTATTTTTCTTTCTTTTCCGTAATTATTGGTTCCGATTCTACCAATAGGGAGCAGAAGCATTGTTTTCGCTTCATGGAGGCGAATAATTGTTGGTCTAAAACATTGACATTTCTACTTGCATTTTACGGTTTAGAACATTCTGAACAACTTTTGTTCCGTGTCAGTAATGCGCAAATGTGAAATCCTTGTGACAAGCCTAATTTCCACAGTTGTTGTCATCCGACTTTAATGAAATTTTCAGGGGATGTACGGGTTAAAGTTTAGATGGACCCCTATCAGTTTTCATGTTCTTAAATTAAAATCTGACTCTGCTCAGGCGCAAACGTTAATTCCTTGAAGTATCATTTACCTACGCCTTAGTTAGGAATAGTTAGTAGAAGGCGTTTGAATCAATACATAAATATCAACTACAACAAGGTTGTATCATTAGTAGCTGCTACGTATGTGCAAATGTGTAATCCTCGAAACGACCTTAATTTCCACATTTTCATCCGATTTTGATGAAACTTTAAAGAATGTGCGAGTTGGGCTGTAAATGGTCTCCCACCAACTTCATTGTTCTCAGATCATTGCTTCGTTCGGCGCCTGCGCAAGCATAAATTACTTTAAGCTACATTTTCTCATTTCTTAATTCACAGATTTTGACGTTTTACACAACCAACATCTTGATTTACTATTTTTCGCTATGGTATTTCTTGAGATCGTTTAAAACGTTTTAAAGATCTATACGATCATGTTTCGGAAAAGAGGAAGCTATGTGCCACACCCAACTTGTCCGACTTGTTTCATTCTAATAATCTATTGAAACTCTTCTTCAGAAAACTTATATAAAATAATAGCTATTTCTGGTAAGCAATTTGTATTTCTTTTCGCAATTAGAAATTTAAATCTACAAGAGAAAATGTGTGTTTGTGATGTGGTCCCAAGTTTCAACAACATTTTTTATGGCTGGAAATCAATGAAACACAAATTCAAAGTTATGTAAACACTGTAAAATTCATAATTATGTGGATAATCAGTCTAAGGAATATTTTACATAATGGATCAATTTTAAAGGACGAGATTTTACTCATCTCTAGTTCTAATATTACCTACACTAAAGAACTGTAGATAATACAAATTATGTTATTCAAGAAACTCAAAGTACCCATTGTGTTTGTGATGGATAGGAGTAGTTACTCCTTTTCGATTCTTGAAAACGCTGAAGCTGGTACTTCTCTTTATTCAACCTTCAGGATGTCCTCTGGGTGTAGAGGTTAATCGCCTCTCCCCTTTGAAGGAGAAACCACTACATTTCCATCACCTCTCATTGTCATATGTTAGCAGAGCTCGGTTTCGAACCACCCCACCCCACCAAAAGCCTTGAATATTAACTGTCCTGGCGCCCCTACCCCCCTCCCCTTTCCATAGGCAAAATGGGCAATATACCCAAAAATGCTACCCTTTAAAACTGTAACACACACCCCTGCCCTGCCGATTTCTAGCCCCCCTTCCACTCTGCCCCCCTCCCCCGCATTTTTGAAAGCCCCGGGAATGTGATGGATAGGAGTAGTTCCTCCTTCTCGATTCTTGAAAACGCTGCAGCTGGTGATATTCTTGAAGTTTATTTATTTATTTATTTATTTATTTATTATAAGTACGGGCAAGCCCAATTTACAAGGAAATACATGATACAGAGTTAAGAGAGAAAAAAAAAAATAATAATACAGATATTCAAGGAAAAAAAAAACAGTGTGTCAAGTGAATGAAAAATGGAAGAAAAATATATACATACTATTGAAATTCGATAAACATTTAAAATCAGAATAAAACAGGGGATGATAATACAAGTGATCTAAGTTGGGATACAGAGCTATTGAAAAAGTCAAAATCGGGATGAAGGTGGAGAAGTAAATTAAAAAGTAAAGTTTATTTAACCTTCAGGATATCTTCTGGGTGTAGAAGTTAATCGCCTCTCCCCTTTGAAGGAGGAACCACTACATTTCCATCACCTCTCATTAATAATAATCAATGCTTAATAATAATTCTAAGCCAAATAATTCTTAAATAATGATAACCAAAGTTTCTATTTTCTTATCAGACTGATTATCACTTTTATGTGTTGATGTGATTGTTTTGAGGATCTACAATACATTAAATTCTTGCTGGCGAAGAAAAATCGCTCCAAAATCTGTTATTTAAATTATTCATACTTGCATACTCCGGAATACTAAATTTTGAAGGCAGGTTTGCCTATGGGTGTTCTGGAAGGGAGGCTTCATTACTGAATATGTACGAACTAAATCACTCGCGACGAAGTTGTGGAAACCCATTACAAAACGGAAGTTAGTGAAAAACGTCTATTTCCACGAAAAATGAAGAGTTACAATGTTAAATCGATTTCGACGGTTAGGCCATCATCAGTAACAAACAATAACATAACATTATTGTTATTGTTTGTTACTGATGATGGCCTAACCGTCGAAATCGACTTAACATTGTAACTCTTTATTTTTCGTGGAAATAGACCACGTTTTTCCCTAACTTCCGTTTTCTTAATATGTCCCCCCATCGAACGGTCCCCTTGGGTACTTCCCTTCGTATTGCTGGTGCAAGGAAATGGATCGCTATCCCATTGCCATTCGTCGATGCCCCGACTTTTCTGCCTTCCTTCAGCTAGCTGAGAAACATTTTAGAGCTTGAATTAATCACTTATTCTCACCCACCACAATATTTTGATTATTATGTTCTACCATACCTATTTTTGTATTATCTTTATTTTTTTACAACAAATACCTACCTATTAGCTTTAGTCTCTCGAAAACGAGCTGATTTTTTAAATTGTAATTTCTTTCTTTTTTTACACAACTAAAAGGCACACGAGGCTTATGTGTATTCATTTTTGTTTGCCAAAAATAAATCTTCTAACATAATTGCAACGATAATTTAATTTGAATTACTGAACTATGACATGACTGGAGGTTTTCTATCAAATAACACTTTGCACTTTGTTACAGCTCCCCACTCTGGTTAATCACCGAGAGAAAAGAAATCCAGGCTTCTACCCTCCCTACCCTCCTTACAACCCCTGTCCCCCCTGTCCATGTTTCCCGGGCCCGGGCATTGGAGCTACACGGTGAGTGATTGGTGGGGCAACCACTCCACATTTTCTGCCATTTATATTTTCTATGCTCATTCTATTGACAATCGGAGGCTGTGAATGTCAATTTAACTTTGCTGTTATTGTCTAGGATACCTTGAAATGTTGAGTGCATGCGTAATATTGAGCGTTCCCCATGGGTGCGAAAAAGATATTTTAACTATTTTTAAATGGAATAAAATTCCATCCTAAGAAGTTTGGCATCAACTGCACTCTCCTACGATGAGTACTCAAATTTTTACCGTTCAATCAGAAAAAATTAGGACTTTATTAGTTCAGATGATCCACAATTTTTTCAATGTCGCCATTCTTAGTTGGATTAAATTTCTCATTGCACCCAACTAAAACAGTATTGAAGGTTGTCAGGGAACCTACAGTCTGCATGAGGGCTGTAATAACTGAATATTTTTCGATAAACGGGCTGAATATCCAATCAGATCGGGAGGTCCAACTTGGACCTGCATGGATGGAGAACATGAATTATGCGATGAAAATGTCAACTAAATACCAATTCATTTTTTCCTAGTTTTTCAAAGACAAAGAGAACAAAAAGGTTAAGTTAATAACAACAGTAACGCTGATCATAATATGCTTCAATCCCTCTGTGAGCTATACGGTGGTAACGTGAAAGATCTAAACGTTCGTAACATGTTAAGCTCTCCTATTTTGGAATATCTAATATATATTACTAGCCGCTCCGGCTCGCTACGCTCGCCTCCACGTCCAGCCGGGGGGCAAGCCCCCCGGACCCCCCATTAAGTTGCTCGCTTCGCTCGCAACGTGTTGCGTGTAGGGGATATTGCTCGCTTCGCTCGCAAAGTCTGGCATGTAGGATATGTTGCTCGCTTCGCTCGCAAAGTCTGGCATGTAGAAAATGTTGCTCGCTTCGCTCGCAAAGTATGGCATTTAGGGGATGTTGCTCGGTTCGCTCGCAAACGGTAGATCTCTAAGGGTAGGTTTAACTTCCGTAGGGGATGCTGCTCGCTTCGCTCGCAAACGGTAGATCTCAAAGGGTAGGTTTAACTTCTGTAGGGGATGCTGCTCGCTTCGCTCACTTGAGGAAGTTATACTGCCCCCGGACCCCCCATTAAATTGCTCGCTTCGCTCGCAAAATGTGGCATGTAGGGAATGTTGCTCGCTTTGCTCGCAAACGGTAGATAGTTAAGGGTAGGTTTAACGTGTGTAGGGGATGTTGCTCACTTCGCTCGCAAACGGTAGATCTCTAAGGGTAGGTTTAACTTCTGTAGGGGATGCTGCTCGCTTCGCTCGCTTGAGGAAGTTATACTGCCCACCCAACTTGGCAGACGTTTTTTTCAGTAGGGAATTCTTACAAACAAATTAAATCTTATAAAACTACGTGGAACCACGAAAAGTTTATTCGGGGATGTTGCTCGCTTCGCTCGCAAGGTATACCTGTATATGTGTAGGACAAAGTCCGTATTTATTCTGTTGAAATGGCTCTCGCTTCGCTCGCAAGGTAGGTACCTATGTATACCTGCTCGCCTCGTAAACATTGTGACATCAAACCGCTTGACGTCTTCGTAGAGCCTTCTCGCGTCCACGGCACATATTAATTTCTCATGTTAAACGCTTCCCTCGCTTCCGCTCGCAGTTTGACCAACTTCCGTTCACTTTTTTCGATATCCGATTTCGGATTCAGATTCGGCGGACCCAAAGCTGTATTTCGCCCGCAAAAACCGTTCCGAAAAACGTACCTTTCTGGGGTATATTTTAATCAGAAAAAAACCAAGTTTTTTGTCGGACTTTTCGAGAAAACGGGTCCACACTCTCGTATTTTTTTGACGCATTTCCCGATACTTTTTTCGCGATCCGATCGCGCCGTCGTCTTCCTCGTAGGAAAACCTCCGAAACCGGTATTTTTCCGGAATTTTCAACGGCCGTTTAGAGGGGTAGAGGAAGCGGGGAAGTCCAAAAAGCGCACATTAATTCTTACTTCGACCCCCCTCCCGCCCTACGGCCCAGGGTTCGGGTGGGATTAGAAAATTTTAAATTCGCTCGCTCCCACTTTTCGGAAAATCTCAAGAAGATCCCCAAACTCGTACACCCCCCCCACTCAGCCGTTTGGCCGTGCATAGACACGACAGACAGACAAACAGACAGACGGAGTTTCATTCTTATAAAATAGTATAGATATGTCTACTTAACAACCTACAAAAAATATACCTGTTATTTATAGTTTTCTCAGCATTTTGTAATACTTTATTTTCCTTTTTTTCCTCCATTTTGCAGTTTTGGCTGAAGACCACCGCCCATCACAAGCACACACCTCGATACAAGAAACTCCTGAACCTCAAATGAATTTCTGAAAACTCATATGTAGAATCCTTTATTGTTATTTAAAAAGTTGTTAGTAAAATATTGGTGATATTTGGTGAATAATATTTTTGTTATACCTACCATTCCTTCCTATTAATTTATATTAACAAATTTTGTTCAGATTAAACAACAACAGTTGAACAAAATAAAGTTCAATGATCAGTCTCTGCTTGTGAATTTAAAAAAAAACTCGTCAAAACAAGTGTTTGAACCATGAAAGCATTTAGGAATAAACTATGACATGAAATGCATTGAGAGTCATAATTTCATTCCATATCACAGTAGCAAAGTTTTTAAATCTTATGGAACGCAGAACAATATCTGAATTAAGTAACTCTCAAAAATGTAGATAACAAACGGATTAAACATAATAAGAAGGTTGATTTGTCGACTATTCATCAATATTTGAGTTCTTCTCTTTCTCTAGGGCTTACGAGGGCACTACGAGAAATCAATGCGAAAAAGGTCAGCATTCATCGTGCTCGCTCTAACAGCCTGTTTTTGTGTTTACGAGAAAATGAGAGAGATGGGACAGAGTCCCTTATACGTAGATCACTTGTTTATAATTATTATTAAGCCCCATATACGAGTACGAGTATATCGAGTAAATTATCAAAACTTGGTGCATCGTGCCTCCCAAAAGGGACTTTTACAGCTCGGGACCCCACAATTTTACAGTTTATAGAAACTAAGTTTATAGAAATTTTTCTAAAAGTTTCAAAACAAAAAACTTAGTAAAACGGAACGTCGAAAAGGAGAGAAATCAGCCTCAGAGGCCTCGTTAGCTATTCAGCGATCCTCTGAACCTCGTAATTGTTTTTGAGGTGTACCGAACGAGCTCCATTGAATTTCAGCAACGTGAGTCGAGTAGGGAAGAAATTAACCTAACAGGTTCCAAAGCTGATCAGAATTCCACAAGAACTGACAATATTACAGCAACGTTAAATAACCAGGTGACTCAGAAAGAGTAACGCTGCGACCAGCGCGAAGTTTTAACGACCCTCAGCGCGCAAATTTAGAAGAACCTGAACTTCTTGATCCAACTCTAATACACGTATGAAAAACGCTGCAAATTATTTCACTAAGGTTTATTATTTTTTCTATTGAGTATGATCATAGGTTTAGTTGGCTAGCGTACCTACGTCATAAGGCCCGTCCAGACTCCTCGGCGTATCCTATTTCGAGTTACCACAACCTATACTTCTATAATTATATACGCATGTTTATATTTCTCGATTTGAGCTCCAATCTATTCAAATAGTCATTGCCTTAATAATATCATTATCTAAGCACGTACGAAAAGTCGAGAGGATATGTTATTAAATATGCGTAGGAAAAGCTTTGGTATTAACACACAAATATGACCTTGAAAAAACATATATTCATGCCTCGAAAGAACGCCGGCGCCCGCCGTACCCAACACAAGGTGCCGCGGCGCCGGCGCCTCCTCTCACTCCACCGCCCGCTCACCCCCCCTCACCACCCACCGTGACCCCCTGCCAAGCGTGCCAGGCGTGCGCGCGTCGAAAAACACACTTTTTTGCCCGTTTTTGGCCCATAGCATCTATGCGAGCAAAGCGATCGGGATGGTTAAACGTTAGGACCAACTAGACCCCAAATGGAGTCTATGTGCGAAAGAACGGGTTTTTAAGTCAATTCTTAGGCCTTTTATGGCCCGGACGGCGAACGGCGAACGGCGGACGGCGGACGGACATTTCAAATTTGGATCTACGCACCTTGAAACGTAAAGTGACAAAGTTTGAGGGGGGGTTATACAAATTTTTTGCTACGCGATCACATAGGCTTATTATTGGAAATAATAAACCAAAAGCGTTAAACTCAAAGAATTTCAAAACAAATTTCCATGAAGGAAATTTTGGATTCATTGCAATACCTTCATTTTCTTAGAAAAGTGGCTAAAACTGCGACCTTGGTAGACTCGGAAGTATAATTAACCTTCTGTTGTTGGAAAGAAATAATAATTTAATTAAGGGTAATTCCAAAGTATATATTTACTTGTCAATAATTTAGTAAATTGATATAATCGAAGTAGGTAATTCGATTGAATATAGCTTTGTACCTATCTACGTTGATTTCTAAAGCTTCATTTTGTTCCATTTATTCACTTATTCATTGTCACTCTACCACCATAGTAAGCCAACGCTCCGTCATATATTTTTAGGTTGTTACTGTTGGCATCATCCTGGTCCTAACAACGAAAATCAATGACATAGAAAGATTTCAAGATCTCTATTTTCGAATATTTCAGCTCTTAGGTTCTACTCTTTAGTGGTGATCGAATGCGATGCCGAAGTTGCTGGCACATCCCCGGCTAATAAATAATGTATAAGCCAAATTTCTTGAAATTGAGAAAAGCTTCGGACGGCGCACAGTGGGCAAAATTACAGATCTAGGCGGCCAAAAGGCAAGTCAACAAATCATGATTTCCTGTATTAAGCCATGATTATTATTAGTTGTGGGGGTCCGAAATATAAATTTTTATGACCTGATAGTGTAAACAAAGAGCAGAGCCAGTGAAAAAGTCATATCTGAACAAGAACCTCTTTTTCTATTCATCACTGCGATTGTTTCATTTGCATTGTCCCCGAAAGCCAACATCCCCCCTACGAAATAGACAACCTAGATACAAGTAAGACGTCAGATTTCAGTGATATTTGATTCAACAATTTTAGCATCAATGGGGTATGAGGGCGAATAATTAAAGAAATTGTATTTTTAGGGCCAACCCGAAATTTGAGTCGAGGAGTACTAATCGGTACCTAAAGGTTCCAAGGCGATTCTTTGGATTTGGTTGCTCTAAGTCCTGTAGTTTATTCTTGAACTTTTTTGCGCTTTTTTGCGCTTTGGCTATTTTATGTCTTAGAAGAACCTAAAATCTACATATTAGAGAAGGAGACAGATGGGGGTTGTCGAGATTTTTGATAACATGGTCGTGTGAGGTATTGATTTCAAAGTCATTTTTCACGCTGAATCGAATGGTAACACTTGCAGATCTCCCCAGCTCCGTTATAATCGAGATTTACACTTCAACTACCTAGTTTAACCCTTAAAAACACATAAAATTGAGCATAAAAAATAAACTAAAAATTCGTGAGTTGAAGTAAAAAACTCGGTTAAATAGCCTAGTTGGGGGGATCTGCTGGTGTTACCATTCGATTCAGCGTGAAACAAACCGTAGAAACCGGCCCCGAATTCAAATTTTTTTAGAGGTTCATTTTGCACGAAAACCCTCGATTTCATAGAAAACAACCATGTTTTTCAACTTACAAACATAATTTTGTCCTTCAATTAGCAAAGTAAAATAAAAATTGATTAAATACCGTTGGAAATCTGAAATTTTGGCAAGTTTAAAAGAAGGATCTTTTTGTTGAAAATTAGTTGTAGAATTAATCCCTAGGAGGTTAACAATCTTATGTGTGAACACCATGTATAGAAGTGGAAAAGCGGGGTTTTCTAAAATTTTGAGACACCATAACTCTAACCATTTTTGGGGAAAACTAAACAAATTGGTGGTCAATCTACGCATAATTGAATTATCTGCAACTTTTCTTCAATAAGAAACTCGATTAAATATCAATTTTTATCCTTAATTTGTGGATAAATGGTATTTATCGATTACTAAAAACACTGAAATACAATTACTCTCTTATGAATCAATCAATTCAAAAGGGACTGATGGTCAATCGACGCAAAATTTGATCCTCTATCACTTTACTGTGCAGTAAAAATCGTTTTGAACCGTATTTGTAGGAGACTATTTGAAAAATATCTTTAAAACGTGTAATTTTAGAGGGTTTTTTTCACAAAGGAGCCATTTTAGGTATAGGGACAAGGGGTATATTCGGTTTCAATGTGAAATTTCCTATAAGATAGGGCCAACACATAATGTTGTCCAGCCAGAATCGCACTTTAGCCTACTGTGCGGCGTACGGCGGAAGGACTGATTTTTTTTAGTTCGATTTTAGAGAATTTCCGTAAAAAATGAACTATTTCAATGGCTCGGAAAATTTTTGAAAAAATTCTTTATTGAAATCCGTTTTCAGGCATTCTGAAACGAATCCTAGATTCTAAAGCTATTTCATGTGTGTGTATATATATATATATATATATATATATATATATATATATATATATATATATATATATATATATATATATATATATATATATATATATATATATATATATATATATATATATATATATATATATATATATATATATATATATATAATTATATATATATATATATTATATATATATATATACATATATATATATATATATATATATATATATATATATATATATATATATACATGAAAGAGCTTTAGAATCTAGGATTCGTTTCAGGATGTTTTTCCTTGTAATTTCTCTATATTGGTATAGGTATGTGTGCTATTTTTCTCCGCACATCTGTGACAAAGTATACATATGTGTTTGTCATTCCAGACGATGACTCTTCTTAGGATTGAAATAAAATACCGTTCTTGCGCCAAAAAAATCAAGCTTTCCAAACGAAAATATGAGTTCGTTGGCCACCACTTTTTGAGCTCATTAAATTGGTCAAATGTCATAAAATGTACTAAAAATCACAAAAAATGGCTAAAAATTGCTAAAAATCGTTGAATTTATATTTTTTGGTAGAATATTGCTCAAATTAAGTTCATTAACAACAAAATAGAACATTCAAAAATTTACGTACAAAATTATGTTGAAAAATGAACCTACTTAAAATTCATTAAAATTTGCCAAAAAATCTATAAAAAGTGCAAAAAAAAGCTAAAAATTCATTCAAAACCTCTATTTGAATTGGAGATAATTATTCAGAATTTGTTTTCTCCCATAAATTTAATAGTTAACATTTTCCTTGCACCCGAAAGGCTCACATTTCAAAACAATTTAACATGACACAATATGATAATTTACAAAAATTTGCTCATGCAATCATACTGCATTACTGGAATTTTTTTTTTTTTTTTTTTTTTTATTCTAGGTACTCATCTTGAAACGTAAACCAATAAATTTTGAGAGGGAGTTAAATTTTTTTTTCTTGGTCAATTACGAGTATAAAGGTACCTATTGAAAATAATAAACCAAAACGTACAGCAACCAATTTATTCGACTCATAGAAATAATGGATATTAATATCAGCCAAACTGAAGTTCATCCTAAGTTGGGATAATCGAAAGTGATGTCACATGAACTTGGCATCAACTAGGTCTCATAAGCAATTTATGACCGGAATTTATGTAGGATTCTGCGTATTATAACAAATGAAGAAACTGGTATATTGTCATACTTCTTTACAAAGGAATAGACAATAAGAAGTCTATAGTCATAGTAATCATAATGTCGGGAAAAAAAATTGTAAAATTGCAACATACCGAGAAATAATTTTGTTCTGTAGTTCCATGGTTTCATTGGCATTTTTCTGGGTCTAGATGGAACGGTCGAGTGCAAGTCAACTTGTTATTGATGTAGAATAGCAGCAGAATGTGGCCAACATCGGC
Organism: Adelphocoris suturalis; assembly: GCA_030762985.1. Lineage (NCBI taxonomy): Eukaryota > Metazoa > Arthropoda > Insecta > Hemiptera > Miridae > Adelphocoris > Adelphocoris suturalis. The sequence goes on from CM061048.1 coordinate 32,607,542, forward strand.
GATCCAAACTCTGTAGCTTCCCCTTTTATAACCTCTTGAGGCGCTATAACTAATAGTACTTATAACGATTCTGAGATAATCTACAACCCATTTCATATTGAGCAGGTTAGATCACTATTCACTTTATTCTCACCGCAATTGTTGGCTGATTCCAAATAAAACCTTAGAAATCAAATAATTTACCTCGGCTGAGAGCTACATTTACATAATTGACTCAGACGAACATTCAATAAATCTAACCCTCATTCAAAGTTATGGTCCTTTCAATAAGCATTTGAATGTTTGAGATCACCGATCGGACTTCCCAAGTTTCCTCGTTGCGTTGATTGACAGTTATTGTCAACATTGTCACTGAACCATCCCAAATGGCATCAGGAAAACAATCTGTTATCTTCAGGATTAGTCAGCTGAATATCGGCGCTATTGTGCATTTAAGGGGAGGTGGAACCCCGGTTACCTATAAGTATTTGAGGTATTCTCAGTCCTTCAGAACAGTAACTGTTTTCTTTGGATAACAAGATGAAGACTTCTAGCGCTAAAGTTGCCCTGTTGCTGCTTATTGCAGCTGTTACTGTGGTATCGGCTCTTACCACAACGGATAACAAAGAAGGTAACGTGATAATAAAACTTATTTTGGATTGGTACAATCTAGAGTGGATAAACTGACACACACATTTGTAATTTTTCAATCGCATTTTCATACATATTATAAAACAAGAAAGGGGAAAGTATTATGAAACTTCTGTTTAGAGGCACAGATAATCAATCAAATTTGTCACAAAATCAGAGATGATATAGAGAAATTCAGATACGATTAAATTGAAATTAAATTTTAATTCATGGCAATAGTTGTATATAATTTCGTATCCGGTATATGACTCCATCAAGTTGATTAATACGGGAAAGAATCAGTGATTGGACACTAGTCATTTGCTGAAATATATTCTGCCGTTCGCCATTCGTTCATACCATCCTTCAGCCTCCTATCAGTTTCATTGTTGCCAAATCAATACTTCATTCTGCGCATGCGCAAACCCCTCATTCCTTCATGTTCCATTTATTCACATTCTAGTCGTTCGATTTTGCTTAAATTTGGATGATGAAAGAAGACAACTTAATTACTCCATATCAATTTCAACATGATTGTATCATTAATAGCTACTGTGCATGCGCCAATATTAAATTCTTGTAATTACTTCGATTTCCACAGTTTTCATCCAATTTTGATGAAATTGTCAGTGAATGCGCGGTTTAGGTTTATGATGGTCCTATACTTATTTCATTGTTCGCAACTCATCAGTTCATTCTGCGCTTGCGCAAACGTAAATTACATTAAGTATAATTTTTTCGTTTTTCGATCCACCAACTATGACTCACGCTACTTCTTGATTTACTGTTTTTCGCTTTGGAATTTTTCAAGAGCATTTAAAACTTTTTAATGATAGGTAAGCGAGGAAGCTAAATGCTACACCCAACTTGGCAGACGATTTTTTAGATAAAATTGGTTTGTTCGCTAATAAGATTAGTTTTTTGCAAATAAAATAATCTGTCTGCAAATGAAATTAACTTTTCCACAAATAATAATTTATCTGTAAAAAGTTTAAATTTATATATGAAAGATTGATTTCATTTGGAGAAATATTCATTGTTATTGCAAATAAATCAGCTTTTTCTACAAATATTATATTTATCCAGTGAGAATGAGCAAAACCTCTACAATATTCAAATGGTGAGATTAAATTATCAGGGTTTTGGTATTTAGAACTTTTCAAATCCGAGCCTAGAGATGATTTGGGGATCATTATTTAGGTATTTTTGATTATAACAAACTGTAAAAATTAGGCAATGTTATAGTGGGCAGCCATGTACTACCATGACGCTAGGCGGTTTACTCATATTCCCAAAGAGGTGTGCAGCACAATTCTATGGGGTCTGAAGGGAAGTTGGTGAAAGAGAGGCGATTAGCGGGGATGTGTAACAAATAGAAAATGTCAGGTGGTATGACTGCTCTTACTCCCAGAAGAAATGAGCCGTTAAAACAGCCAAAACACTTAGTGTCCATGCATAGTTAACAGAAAACTATAATAGTCATAAGACGGGATTGAAGATACCATTGAACAGCTAGTGAAGTCATTGGTTAGGTACTTTTTATTTCATAAGTATTAACTGATTTCAGGTCAAGGTCAAGGAGAAATTTTGAGATATAGAAGCCAAGGAGGTGTCAAGAAGATATCTCACGGATCTAGAGATCTCAGAGAACTCTACCAAGTAAGTAGCTATAGGAGGAGATGAAGCCACCCAGAACAAATTGTTAACCCCCTTAGTCAAAGTAAGGATATAACATCTACCGGATCATATCTTCATTACAATGTTCATTGCTATATGAATTATTTTTGGTGCATTACATTTTCTAATCCCACCATTAAACCATGGAGAAACCGTATCAGACTTTTTGTATGGTTAAAGGTTTCATAACGCTCTGAAGGGGTTTGGAGGGAACCCTAATAATATGTCGTCTACGGTTAAATGTTAGGTATGCTATCACCAATAGTTTATCCTCCAAGGTGCACACAGCTGATCAAACTGGTTCTTTCCTTTCTTATTTAAATCAATTCTAATCAAATATAGACATACTCTTCAATTACCGCCAAGAAGCAATATTTGCGGGTTACAATTTTCAGTTTCGCAGTACCTCAAACATTTTCTTTAAATTTGAGCCACATTTTGAGTGTTCTAGGGAAATTCAATCCAATAAAGTCAAACGAAAAACAATTTTGTCCCCATTCTTTTAGAAATTTGTACAGTTATTGCTTAATGGAAGTTGTAACCCTTAATATTTCCTCCAGACGTGAATATACAGTGATGCGAAGATTTGTGTCTCTTCGAAGCCGATTTGTAATTTTGAGCCAAATGTCCTTGCCCAGAGGTCCCTCTGCTGATCAGTGTTCCTACGTACGCTGAAGTTATTTTCTAGATATCCCAAAAGATTTCCATTTCAGCTCCGTCAATTGATTGAAAAAGAAATGGACCCGAAAAATATTGATGGTCTCCAAAATTTAAATTTCCACTCGCATTTTACGTTCAAGACCATTATGCACAAATTTGGTTACGTGTCTGTGTGTATGTGGGTCTTCTTTCTGCAAATCCTTGTAAAAATCTTTAATTTCACAGTTTTGATCCGGTTTGGATGAAATTTTGTGGGAAGTCAGTTTCGTCGTTTCTGACTCAATACTTCACACTGCGCATACGCAAACCTCAATTCCACCAAGCATCATGGATAGTTATGGGATGACGATTTTATCATCCCATATCAATTTCAACATGATTAATAGTAGCGAAATACTTGTAACAAGCGTAATTTCACAGTTTTCATCCGATTTCGATAACATTTTCAGGGAATGAGCGAGTTAGATTGTAAAGGGTTCCCTATCAGTTTCATTGTTGCCAAATTAATACTTCACTCCGAGCATGCACAAACGTGAATTCCATTATACTCCTTTTCTTCACACCCTAGTTGTTCAATTCCGTTTGGATAATAATTGGGAGAAGACCGATAACCCCATATCGATTTCAGCATGTTTTTATCATTAATAGCTACTGCGCATGCACCAATCTTAAATTCTTGTAAATACTTCAATTTTCACAGTTTTCATCCGATTTTGATGAAATTGTCAGTGAATGCATGGATTAGGTTACAGATCGTCTCGTACCTATTTCATTTTTCTCAACTCATCAGTTCATTCTGCGCATGTGCAAACGTAAATTACATTGAATATCATTTTTTCATTTCTTAATTGACCATTTATGACGTTTCACGCTACTTCTTGATTTATTCTTTTTTGCTATGGAATTTGTCAAGATCATTTATAACTCTTCAATGATCTATACATTCATGATATTTGAATGAGGAAGTTGTGCTACACCCAGCTTGATAGTCGTTTTTTCATTATGACACGCTAGCTAACCAGTGTGATCCTGTTCAACCACCAATAATTTTCGTACGTCATGTTACAATCGTGTAAAACAGAAAAAGTGAAAAATTCAAGACAACATGAAACGCGAAGTGAATTTCACTACTTACATCATGAAAGTGGAAAGGTGGTCGCACATGACACCTATGACAACCCACTTATATTACATGCCAGTGTTGTTGAGTAAAGACTGCATTGATTTTTTTTAAATGTAATATATTATAGGTATTATATATATAAATATTATCTATTCGATTTTCTTACAGGCTGACCCCCTTGTCCATCATCATGAGAAGAGAAGCTACAACCCAGGCTACAACACAGGTTTCAACCCCGGCAACACCCAATACTGCACACCCTGCCCTCCATGTTTTCAACCAGGAGGCATTGGATCTGTTCGGTGAGTCAATCGAGTTTAACAAGTTGGTTTAATGAGTGCTTATCCCTCAATTCACCAATATATGTGACCGTGCCAAGGAAACGGAAGCTTAACTTACCAAGGTTATTTTTCCCCCTGGAGAACAAAAAACGAAGATTGGGTCAAAAAATGACTTTTTTGTCATATTTTTTTGTAGGCCCCAAAACTATCTCTCTTTTACCAATAATCATCAAAACATGAATTAGCTACATTTTTAATTTTATTTATAATCGCAAAAACTGCAGTTTTGCAAGTCTGCTGAAAATCTACGGAAACGTACTGAAAATTTGCAATTTTCGGGCCCACTTTTTCCAAACTTAGAATCGTGAATTTTGATTGGAAAATGATGAAAAGAGTCCAAGAAAACAATTTCGTTCAAAATAATGTGAAGAAAACTAAGAAAACATAAACTCAGATTTGACCTCTGGCAAGTTAAGCTCCCCTTTACCCATAGATTTTGATCATAATTATTGATTCATAATTTAGTACTAAACTTTTTTCTTTCTTTTTCAACAGCAAATTTTAAAAGAAGAAGAGTGCTGCCGGAACTGCACGTCTAGAAAATCATCAAGTGCTCAGGACTACGTAGATAATGAAAGACCAAAAGCTGTAAACTTCATTTGGTGGGCAACGATACAAAATTAAATTGCTTGCTTTACCCAAGAACAATGTATTTCCGTCTTTTTTACTGCCCTCTTCATCCATTAACTCAGAATAAAGTGAATATAATATAAAAAATGAGCGTGTTGATAATAAACAAATGTTTAGAATGTATTGCTTTAATTAGTTAAGGTTATTACCAATACTACGGTTTGCGATTTAGAGCGAGTATAGCGTTAAGGCATGTCTGCGGGAACATAACAGAAATTACATATCGGTTAATTATTTTCAAAATGAACTTTTATTTAATAGACATAGAAACAGTTTCTTAACCCCCTCAAATTCGTTAGATTTCGTAGCAATCCAAAACTGTAAAACAAAGCTGAAAATCATTAGTCCGCCATCTGTAGCGTTTCTCCTCAACTACTGGACCAGCGCAATGGGATCAAAATCTTTGTATGCCAAAACGGCAGAGGCCTGAGTGCCTGAAACCTCAACATCACTTTTGACCAACCTCAAGAGAAAAAAAAACTGAGAGCCGAAATTTCGAAATTTAGATAGGTAAGGGTTCCCCTTAATGAATACTTTCGGAAAACAACTGGGATTGTGTGCTGACGTTTACAGAACATTCAACAGATGGTGAGCTAGATAATGTTATTTACGCCAGTGAGAAACACTTGTGAAGCTCATGTAAGGAACAAAATAAATGAGTTAGTTAGATAGTTCTATCGTTGATCTTCATTAGACAAGAGTTGCTAATTTTTGACCATCATTTCGTGGATAAATTAATATCTATGTTTCAATTCTTTCATCTTTTTCTGTTACCTAAGTATTTGAAAAAATAGTAAGGTCTCATAAAATTCAGTAAATCATAAAATTTAGAAAGGTCTCAGCATTGCGAATGTGGAAAGAATAAGGAACAATTAAGTTTGGAAACATAGTTTTATTGTTTAACGATGTATTGCGAGTTCGAAAATGTTTTGACCAGAGATTTGATGGTAATATTGACACCGGAAATTGGTGTTGAGAGCATCAGAGAGGAACTGGGTATTCGTCTTTTACCAGACGATGGGAGAAGCGAGACCAGGGGCGATGAGACCAGGAGCAGCGACGATTCCGGGGGCTGCAAGCCTAGGAGCAAGGAGACCTGGAGCAACGATTCCTGGAGCAACGAGTCCTGGGGCGGCAATTCCTGGGGCGAGGATGGAGCTACGGGCGATGACAGGGGCGCCGGCAATCACTCCTGGAGAAGCAACCCAGGGGGAGGCGAGAGCTGGTGATGCGACGAGGACACCCCTCTTGTCTCTGGCTTCATCGGCGACGGCGGCAGCGACGCACAAGGCAACAACCTGCATATACATTAAATTCGTTGTTTACAATGTCAGCAAATTTTAGGCGATACTTAATTATTGATAATAAAGCTTAATCATTGAAAATAATAAATCACAAAAAGCATTAAGTAATACATGGTTATGTCATATGTATTGCTATACATGATATCCGGATCCCACAATATGGGAATTGATGTTCACCCAATGCTGACGGATAGAATATAATTCAATGACCTGATGTAGAACCCACGTAAGTGATATATTTCTCTGTACAAACTATAGTTTGAAAAATCAATCAAACTATAATTTGAAAAATCCTATTAGTTTAACATTAGGACGTAGACTAATTCATCGAATCATATTCAATTTATAGGCGTGTAATCTTACGGAGGCTAAGCGTTTGCAATTTCGTTTTTGATATTACCAGTGCAGTGATTAATTGGTTGGGCACAATATTGATGTTGTAAAATAGATTCTAGAATAGATACTAGAGTAGAAGATACTAGAATAGAGAGTAAAATAGAGAATAGAATGTTTTGATTCAATTGATTTTTTTATTCAAGTCAATAAACCACTATCACAGTTCTTAATTATTGTTGATAATTAAAAACTGAAGAGACTAGAATAGAATAGACTAGAATAGAGAGCAGAATAGAGAATAGAATTTTTTTATTCAATTGATTTTTATTCAAGTCAATAAACCACTATCACAGTTTTTAATTATTGTTGATAATCAACATCATGAGAACCAATATTGATTGATTTGCTCAGGAATTTGGTACCTAAATAAGAGTAATAATTAGTATGAAACTCAAACATTAATGGTGTTATAAATATGTAACTGCATATTTGCAAACCTTTATTCCCCCACTACTCATACTTTCCGGCTTTTTGGAGAATTTCGATTGAAAAAAGTAAGTAAAATCAAAATTCAAGCATTCAACTTGTTATGTCAAATCAGCAGTCATCAACATATGTTATAGCAGTCAACATTTAAGGACATATTCTAACATATCAAATGCAGAATTTATTTTAATTTATGGAATTTGTAATTGTATGGGGGTTGGATACTTATATTGAGGAATTACATGATTGGTGGAGCGCTGTGAACTGCGGAATACAACATTCATATTTCAAAGTGGTGACTGTAGAATTTTGAATCTTGATACCAAAAAAAAATTTGACGAATAGTCATTAGTTTCACATTCATAGGTATTTGAAAAAATGATGTTCTAAGTTACTGCATTGTGCTAAACTTTTGTTTTCCTTAAGGTATCCCAAATAATGCTTTTAAAATTTTATCAATGAGAAAGTCGGTAAAATGAATATACAAGCTTTCAATTTCAATTTGCTATGAGTGATGGTTTCTATCAACATTTAAGAGCTATCGTTATTTGCCGAATATAGTGACTTATTCAATTTAGAATTAGTAACTCTGCGGTGATGTGATACTCACAATGAGGAATTTCATGTTTGCAGTTAGGAGTTGTGAACTGTGGGACACAATATGGAAGGTGGAGGCTGTAGGATCTTATATACAAAGCTTATGGGGCCTTGAGGGCGAAGCTCCCCACCAACTACCCGCAGTCTCGAGATGCTTCCGTTTGTTTGGCTACACCCTCGCGCTGACTTTGTTTTGATAGCGAAATCCGGGTAACGCAATGCCTGACGCATTTGTGGACAAGGTCACACATTTGCAATACTTGATGAGAAAAGAATTGTTCGTTTTCTTTTGGAGTTGTACACTTTTGAATTTCTCTTATTTTTAATCAAAACTTAGTCGCAAGAGGTTGGAGAATTCGTTGTACTACAACATTCGAATTTCATCTTGTTTTACATGCAGTCCATATGTTTTTCAACAATATTTTATCCGCGTTTACGCTGACCAAATTAGTCGAACTTGATATGGATTTCTACATACTTTGGGGTGCAGAATGGATTGCCACCAGTCCCAATACGTAATTTAACAGGATTATCGTGGATGAGACGAAAATTGTGCTTAAATGATCACAAAGTGGGCCAAAAAAAGAAGTTAATTATTTACCAAAATTTATGCTTGGAACGTTAACGTAAATTACGCTAGAAATGTTGGCGTAGACATACCTGCTCAAATTTGAAAAAAAAAAAAAAAAAAATGCTACTGATTCCTTCTTACCAAAACCGGAAAATAACAAAAAACATAAAACTCTGTCTGAATATTAACTGAATGTTGATAAGATAAAAGTGTCAACGTCGCGTCTTACATTTCAACTTTAAACATAGCGCTCAAAAACTTGTTCAAATTTTAACTTATACAGTTGAACTTGAGTTGAAATGTCATCAAAAGTTGTTGTTTTGTACAAAAATTTTCTCATAAGGTCATAGGCCACAAGCAGTGCCGTCCTTAGAAAATGCGAGGCCTGGAGCAAAACATTTTTGCGAGGCCTTTTTTAACTATGGATACCGGGGGAGGGGGGAGGGGGGGGGGGGGGGGGGGAAGGGGACGAAATGTCTTCTTTCTTGCTTTTTATTGAATCAAATAGTAAATTATAATAAACATATACATTATTGTAAATACTTATTTAATATCGACGTTCCATGTCTTTTTAGATGTTCATATCTTGTTTATTAAATTCTTCCATTGTTCCATTGTTAAAGTAGGTTTATAATTTTCACATCACATCTGTAAAATAATAAAACACATTATAGCCTACAATAGAGGCCTGTTAAAATATGAGTTATAAGATAAAATAACTTAATAAAACAGATAGTTCCAGCTAAACCGATGTAAAATAATACTGTAAATGCAATCGTTCATTGTTAGATAAACTATATTTAAAATTGTGTTATTATCAACTTTGACTCACCTTATATGAACTGTACTTTTCTCGCTTTCATTCCAGCGAAGTCGTCAATAATCTCACCAGCGCGGACGGTTCGGTCATTTTGCCGCCGCGCCGCTATCAAACGATGTTTTGCATTGCTTTCTTTAAGTCACTAATATCTTGTTCGTTTTTGTTTTATCTATCCAATAATTGAAATTATTGCGCGTATAATCAGACTTTATATTTTAGGCATGTATATCTTCACTCTGCACACTATTTCAATTCAACCAAAACTTTAACTTATTGTGTTTTAGCGAGAGTAAGACCTCGCAGCGCAACAGGTTCTTAAATACATACGTAACACCGGTGGTGGAGGGCGGCGACCAAATTTACAGGAAAAACAGTTGAATATGTGTCCGACCGGAGTACAGAAGTCCCAGGACGAGCGGAGACGACCTTAACTTTTCGCAGTCTCCCAAAGAAGAGAAATCACTATATTTTTCAAGACACTCTATTTTTGAATTCACGGGTGACTTATACTACGGTCCGAAAAAATTGAAAACCTCATCTATATCAAACTAAACATGTATACTGCACGTAAATTTCAACTTCTGCCGAATTTCTAGTTCTAAACGTTAGGGAGAGTGAACAAATCAACAAACAGCGCTCCGGCAGGTTTCATTAGATTCGTTGGGATAATCTCTATCAAAGAATACACAAAAATGCTGCAAATTATTAAACAAAGGTTTATTATTTCTTTATTAAAAAGCCCATCTAAGCAGATCATTGGTCTACAATTATTAAGCCCATATTAAAGCGATGCAGACCATCGAGACTTGGTGGTTCACGCCTTTTTAACTTCAAGACACTATGATTTCACGCTTTTTAGTAAATTTTGAAAATTTTATAAAAAATTCGGATGAAAGGAAGATTGAGATCGAAATAAACCGGCCCTAGAGGCCCGTTATCTGACCAGTACGCCTCTTTTCCTCATAATTGTATTCTAGATGCCCCAGAAAAGCTCCATTTCAAACTTCAGCACCGTAGGTTGATTTTTAAAAAATCAGCTTCATCGGCCCCTTACTGTATTGAACCTTCGCCTAACGTAATTAAGTGGTGGTCAGGCACAAGGCTGATTTTATCTGTATTAATAAAATGGTAAGTATTACTGTGTGTACATTGATTAAAATCATGAAATTTTGCGTTTCTTTTCCGTTTCATGCTAATTGTAGACGATTGGTACCATTTTCTCAAATTTTCTCTGTCTGTCCGTATGATTGTCCGCTTTTCACGATTACAGGGGTCATCGGACTATTGATATGAGTGGGGGGAAATGTCTGCCATGGACATCACTGAATAAACCTGATTGCTAAAATATGTTTGAATTACACTAACTCAAATTACAGGCTACGTGAAAATTTTCAAGTACTTATAAATGCGAACAGTTCTTTTCATTGATGAAAGTTAATAAATCAAACATCGTACAAGGCTCTCTGACGATAATTTGGAAAATTCTTTACTTCTTTGTATCAGTGGAATTAATCCAAACATCGATAAATTAGTTTCCCAAATTCAAGTTCAAGAGCCTCATTGATTTCGGTGTCGCTTTTAAGTTTCGTAGTTTGTAACTATTCCAAATTTAACGATTTAATTATAATGCTGTACATTTTTTTTTTTTCATTTTATTTTGTTATTTTAATAAATTGTATTATAATAACATTGTCGTACTATTTCATATCTGATATCTTTCGCTAAAAATTATGAGCACTTGTTTGAAATGCACTACTTTTAAATGCGGCCCGCGAAAGTATTTGCACTATAAAGTTTGGCCCACAACATGTCAAAGGTTGCCCATATCTGGTTTAAAGCATATTATGATGTAAACAGGTTGCAGAATAATTAATTTTGGTAATCTAACTGAATCAATATTTCAATTTTGTTGAAAAAATTATTGTTTCATAATACAAATTAATCAATAGTTATATGTAAGTACGTCATGCAGATATATAAAGACACTCAAGACACGTGCATAGTCTATCTTCTTCACCCTCCTCTGTTTCATTTTCTTCGTCGTGGTCATAAAGGAGGTTTTTAGCTTCAACCTCCAACTCAATTCTGGAATCCATTTCGATACCGAAAGGTTACCTCACGGAAGAAGCTCAAGAAATCAGGAACAAAGGTTTTGAACGTTTTAGAGTATATAAATATAGAGAAACCAGCAGGCCAATGACAAGCGAGAATCCATTCTATAATTCACTCATTTCTACTGATAACCTAAGGTCCTCAGTGGATCAAACCAGTAACACAGTTGCAGGTTGAAGTCAGAAACCTTCTTTATGACCATGACGAAAAAAATTAAACAGAAGATGCACGCGTCTAGCGTTTCTTCATATAATATCTTGATGACGTACTTCAATATACCTAATAATTTATTTTGCATTATGAAATAATATTTTTTTAATAAAATTGAATTATTGATTCAGTTGGATTACCAAAATTGATTATTCTGCTACCTGATTACATTATATAATGCGGTAAACAGTGGGTCACAGCTGGTCGGGCCTAATTCCGGTTAGATTGCATTCTCTATGATCTACACAACACCGCAAAATCAAGTTCATAGCCCAGCATGGACCAGCACTGTTTTGGTACCATTTCTTTGTGTAAATTTTTGTTGAAAAAAGTGGTTCATCGCAGAAAAAGTGGTTCATCGCAGAAAAAGTGGTTCAGATGCATTTTGATGCCCTTAATAGAGAGTTCCTAGTAGATCCGTAAAACACAATACGTCGTGCCGTATTGACAATCCGGTACCGTAACTATGACGCAATGAGTTGCGGTGACGGATCCTTCCGTACAGCTGCGTTACCGGATCATGATCCGGAAAAAACGTAATCGTCTTGACTAACCTTCTGCACAGATAACCTCCGATGCGTTTTTCGCGATTGTTTTGTTTTCAGGTGACACAAGCGTTCCCGCTCCCGCTGCTCTCCAGTCAGTTGGTTTTAGTCTCCTGTGGTTTTATTCACCTGATTTGTTTAACTTGTATTTATTTGCCTTCGGTTTTTATACCTGTTTGTGGATATAGGATATACTCATGCTGGAATATATGTTAAGGTAAGTGAAACACCTCCAAAAAGTTAGTTAATTACTTTACTTACCTACCTAGTAAGTACCGGTATTTGCTTATACTACGTCAACATATCCAGTACATATCTATTCTTCCATGAACAGCCATCTGCATTTCATTATCTAGAAGTCTTGCATAACTATTTTTTCTCCGTCAAGTAGTACATAACATATTCTTCTCATTTGAATATCTCAATAGGTACCTACACCTCAGTAGGTAGCACCACGAATTATGTTTGAAACTCTCATTCCCAGCTGAGTACCTACCTAGTTCACTCATACTTGTGGATATATTGCGTTAGGACTAGCTAGACCAAGTGCTTCATGGTTTTACCATAATTTTGGGTATTTTGTCAGGTACCTTCAGACTGATTCAGAAGAGAGACTTTCTTCTACCGATTTTCTGTGACGAGCCTGAGGGTTTTTGGTGTATTTGAGAAGTTGTAAACCCCACGTTGTGGTAAGTTAGATACCTATATTCATAGTAAGTACTTTTTTTTGTCAATGCTGCAATCCTCCTAGTCATTGATAGAAAGTCCAGTTATGCAGCATGACCCCATGAGCGAATTTTTGAAGAAATCTTCGACATTTCAGTCGCTATTGATTGTGTAGAGAAATTTTAGTTTATGATTTTGATAGACAAACACGGAATCAAATTATTAAAAATAATTAGGAGGTATTCATACTTTATTATTATTAAACTAATCTTGTAGATTTAAAGACAAATGTAGGTAAATATTCATAGATTTCGATGTCGAATGTGGTCAGTATTGAAGGCAGTTGAAATCTTAACAGTATCCTATCATACCATCATCAAATCTTGACATAAAATAAAATAACATACCGACGTCATATGAAAGAAACGTATTTCCACAGCCAATCGATGATGAGGCTTTATATTACGAGTGATATAAAGTCAGTTGCATTCGAATCTAGTATCCTACAGCAAGAAATTGACAGACAAACTGTAGTCTCTGTGCATCTATTGACAGCCTAAATTATGGGGAAGTGTCACTTGGCTTTTCCGTTTTAAACAGCATGGTTCTAGGATTGGTTATACAGGGATACTTCCATAAGAGTAGTTCAATCTGAATTCGGACCATGTTTCATGCAAATATTACCGATTTTTACAACTAGAGAACGGCATTATTTCGATTTTTGACTCATTTTTCAACTTTGAAATTTTTGAAAACTTGATACATATTCTTATAGGAAATTTTACGCTGATTCCAAATATACCACATGTTAGTATGCTGAAAAAATTATTTCGCACAACAAATCGCAAAAAACAGGTTATTTTGAAAGTTTTGACTACATTTTCGAAATTTTCAACCCGAAGATGTAATCCGATCATGCTGGCCAACGAACTTGAACTTTCGTTTTGAGTCCTTAACATTTTAAAATTTGTTTGAAGTTTCTAGCACAATTCTACGGACAGTTATCGTCTGGAATGACACATACATACAAACATTTATACATACATATATACATACATACATAAAAAAATGCGTTAAACTTCAGAATATGATTCAGAATAGCCTGAAACGGATTTCTGCATAAAATTTTTTTCAAAAATTCACATTCTACAAATTTTGAGGGGAGAGCAATAACTTAATCTTCTTCAAAAATTCGCTAAAAGTGTTCATTTTTCTGTTCAGGGGTTTTCGTAACAGCCTCACAAGATTTTGGCGCATACTTACCTACCAACTCACCATTTCAATGAAAGGCCTTTCTCATGCAATCCCAGCACTTTTTTTCAACGCTACGTCGCAATTATTTTAGTTTCAGTGTAAACGGTTCCCCTCTAGCTTAAGCATAGTTATTATTACTTAGGAATAACCCCCTTTAGGTTAAGCGACTAGCAGTTTGTCAGAGCAGAGCTGAGGCCAAATAGGTAGGCAGAGTAGCCCCGCAAGTAATTGGTACTTAATAAGTATTTGGTACCTATATTATTCTATTTCATTTCTCGAATTATGTAAATGGAAAGCCTTTCCCAACGTTTGTAATTTCCAACAGAGAAGAGATTCAATTTTTGTTTTAATAATTATTTGTTCATTTTTTTTACATTGGTTCAATTTCTTGAACCCAAGGTATTAATTTCTTAAAAATTTCGGAAAGTAAATCGGCCCCGAGAATTTGTTTTTTTGTTTGTTCCTAAAATCTTTCCAGGATCACTCAAGCTACCCCGATCGTCTGGTTGGTTTAGATAGGTATTGTGAAATTGGGTGGGCAGCTTGAGCCTAAATGTGGAATTTGAATTTATTTATATTTTACTTATTTTTTCCCCCTCCCAATAACTTTGTTTTGCGAGGATCGAATGGAGTTTCTCATCTTTCCATTTCTTTCCAGTCCAGTTTCCTCTTATCTATACCAGCTTTGAGGAAGCACGGTTTCACTTTGTGTCCGTGTTTGAAGAAAATTCCATAAAGCACCTCGTGATCACATTTAGTGAGGACTGGAACACCTAACTACTGAGGGTTCTGTGCAAAAGGCTGACTTGAAAAGGTACCACGGTACTGCTATTTACCGAACTGGAAGTAGAGGGGAAAGCCCATTGATGAACTGTCTCAGGGGTGGTATTGGTTTAGAGACATGTGGACAGAACCATCTGATGTGTCCGGCATTTCCACAATGTTGTCATATTCTTATTAGACGATCAAAAACGACTCTTCACCTTTTTACTGGCTCTTAAGTCCAAATAAGAATATTTTTACAACATGGTTCATTAGAACTTCATTCTGACGATTGGGAGTTTTAAACTTCGCTCAATTCTGATACTAAATGTTGAATCTGTTTGGAAAGCTCTCTAGTAGGTCTGCAATGTGAAAAAAAAACCCCTTCAAAAAGCCTATCCAATTTTTTGTAGTTGTCAATTACTGTGCTATCCTTTATTTTCACAGGTGAACATGGCTGATTGTAACGAAAATGAATCTCGCCGCAATTTCTTTTCGCAAGTGGACGACGGAGAGTTGCTAACGTTTCATTCGTGGTGACAAGTGGAAGGCTATCGCCGAAATTTTGAGTTTTATTTTAAACCAACATCTACTATGGGAAAGTGTTACCCACCATCTATGCTTAATCAACTCGTACTGATATTCACCGTGTACCTATTTACAAATGAATAAGTGCCTACTCCGTTTCATTCTCAAATTTTCCCTGAAGTGGCTACACTTAGGCGAAAGTAGTAGTAAACTGACTCAAATAAACGAAGAAGTTCCCAAAAAGTGACCCATCAAAAGTTCTTATGGCAACCTAAACTAATACTCTTAATATTTAGCCATTTTTCGCCAATTTCATTCACTTTTGAACACATTTTTGCGCGCAACAATTATTAATGAGCCAATTTCCCAACTTGTTTTAATAATATTCTGCATTAATGATAAATTTTGCAACTGTTGACCATTTATTCCAAATTTTTATCGATTTTTATGGCACAATTTTGTGCACGAAAAATTATGTTGATCTGACCTACGATCTACGAACTGTTTGCAATGGCTCCATAATTTTTAAAATACAAATTTTCGAAAATTGCCTTAATTGAAATCCGTTTTGAGGCATTATGACACGAATCCTAAACTGTAAAACTTTTTCACATATATACACCATTTCAGAGGATCACTCTCCTTAAGATTGAGATAAAAATCCCGATCTTATGACTAAAACCGGCTGAAAATCGTTACAATTATATTTATAAGCAGAATACTGCTTCATGAAATTTCTTAACTAAGTAATTATAAAATAGAACGTTGAAAAATTCTCTGTTGGTCCAACAATTTTAAATTTTAAACCTTTCTGAGTGTAAATTCTCCTTCAAATTACTATTGTTTAAAATCAGATTATCATTATATATTATATGAAAGTGCTAAATTGCTTCTGTAGGCTTTTAGTTAAATCATGTCACCAAACAGACTGACCTGCTAAGCTTGTCAAATATCAATTCAACCAGTTCAGAGAATTGTGATGTTCAATGTTCCTTCAAACCTAAATGTGATAACAGTTTTAAACACAATTACACAAATTACAATGTGTGTACAATTGGAACTTAGTCTGTAATGTTCACTACAAGGATAGGTGTAGTTATCCAATCTTGGTAACCACTGTCCCATCAAAAATGAAGAAACTGTGACAGATAGCTATGTTCTTAGAAAATTTGATAAACTGAGATATACCTCGGTACCCACGCCGTGTTTAGGCGGGTACATGAATGCATTCTTATATTATTGTTAGCAATTATTCAAATTAATAGGTACCTATGTACAACTATCGAACTGTGATGATCAATGTTCCTTCAAACCTAACTGTGATATTAGTGCAATTGGAACCTAGTCTGTAATGTTCACTACAACGATAGGTGTAGTTGAACAATCTTGGTACTACCTAACCACTGTCCCATCAAAAATGATATTAGTGCATTTGGAACCTAGTCTGTAATGTTCACTACAACGATAGGTGTAGTTAACCAATCTTGGTACTACCTAACCACTGTCCCATCAAAAATGAAGAAAATGTGATAGATAGCTATGTTCCTGGAAAATGTGATAAACTGAGATATACCTAGGTACCCATGTCGTGTTTAGGCGGGTATATGTATGCATTATTATATTATTGTTAGTAATATTATTCAAATTAATAGGTATGTACAAGTGAGATGTTGGGAATGACTCAACTGCTAACAACTGTTAGCATCCTATATTCAGTTACTTAAGTCTTTCAGTATAACTTCCTGAACTCTAAATATCTGATTTGATCACATCTCTCTTTCAAGATCTTATCATTTTCAGTCTTTTCTCACATAGGTCCGATACATTATTTCATATCAGTATGAGTATGTTGAACTTTATATTCACAACAAAGTGCCTGATGTTTGATCAAAGTATTGTTAATACTCTCAATAAATGGTGACTTGAGACGTTAACAAAGGAAATATTAAATAAATCAACGTTGAGAAAGTTTTGGAATTATTTATCTTCCTTTTTCTGAGGCTCGACTATTTTGGTAGGTTCGAGAAAAATTACTACAACCAAATACATTATAATCAAATAACTGGATCATTATATATTGAAGGTACCTAGTTTGGTGTATTCACTCAGATTCAGTCATGAATCTAATAGGAAACTTGCTTTGGTGTTTTTTTGCTCACTTATAAACTTAATCATTTGGCATTACACCAATAGTTTAACGGTTTTTCCTCTCTCATCTTCTGGTTACAGAAATTTGTTTTTTATTAATTAACTAATTATTTTTATATTAAGAGGTTTGATGACAACTGCAGTTCCCAAAACCTCTGTCAATCATTCTTTGTTATTATACTAAATATTTTTGGAGATGCGTTCTGATTGGTACCTATCTCTTTTTCAGTCAAAGTAATTTTATACGTCTATTGATTTTTTAACAAGATTTCAATCAACATTTCCTTTCTACGTTAAGTAAAAATATACTTACGAAATCGATTGTTATTGAGTATGAATAGTAGGGTGTTCAAAAATCTTCTGAAATGTTTTCTGCTCTTTTTATGCTATTGCACTCAGATGAAGGACTCAGAATGAAGTACTAAAATTCAACTCTTGATTTTTTTAAAGTGGAAATAGAGCTTTTATGAACATGTCCTACACTATTATTTGGTCTGTCGTACAATAAATAAGAAGGTAACCCTGGAAAATAAGTAGGTAACTATGAATTAACATAGTCAGCTTATCCTTCCTGCATATTTCCTCAGACGTACATAAGAACCGGGAAAGATAAAGGTACCATTGAATACAGATAACAAAAAATGATGGAGAAAATTTTAATCAAGATAAATATTCTAATAATGTAGGAGGACTTAAATTAAAAAAGTCACTCGTTTGACTGCCATACAAACACGTATGACAGTTGGTGAGAAGCACTGCCACTTGGTACATCCCTCCCACATCCTGTAACTGGAGCTTTTGGTTTTTTGAGAAGTCAACGAATGCAAAATTGTAGAACCTTCCCGAATCCCCACTCCACTGCAATCCTCACTCTTGACATCGCCCTGTTGAACGCAACTTGGTACGGCGCCTGAGTATTGGAGGGGTACGGTGGTATCAAAATTTGAGAGGTCGGGTATGCGGGGTCTCCATACATGACGAAGGTACGACCAGGTGTGACACATAGCCTGCGGACTTGGTCCTGGACTCCACTGCCTGCCCAGAAAGCTGAAAAAAGCACGTTTTGGTTACTGGAATGAAATAACTGATTTAATATACAAGCCCGAATCTATTTAATAATAATTTAGTACTATATTTTATCATGTTTCCCAAGCTTCTGACGTCATTGTGGGCAGGCGGGTCCCACCCAGGGTAGAGAGGTGCAATGACGGCAGGTGCGGTTGGTGTCAAAATTATCAGGATAGAATATAGTTTCATATTCAAAAACAAAACAGATTCATGAACATAGCCCTTTATGGTTTTGACATTTATAAAAAGTCCCAGTCATACCTACTGCATGAGTTAATGAGCACATTTTCAATCAATCACTTGTCAACCAAATGTGTTTTTAATACTTGCTATACTTCATAGGTGATTATTTTAGGTAATACATCAAAGTCAATTTCTCGGATTGTAGATCTTGATCCACTCTAATGAGAGTCAACCTGCCGTTCAGTTTGTATTTTTGAATGAAAGTATATTCCATTCTGATAATGTTGACTCAAACGTCAGTCCCCAACGAAAAGTAGTTTTCCCTCCATGATTTTTTTACCGTTTATAAAACGTGTGACGTCATTGCACCCCTCCTGCCTGGACGGGTATCCCTTGGCCTCTGATGTCACAAGTTCCACGACCGTACACAAGTTCCTACTGATCGTAGGAGAGCACGGTTAGTGTCAAAATTCTCAGGCCGGATTTGACTTCAATGTATAAGATATAAGTATCTACTATAAGTAATCTATATAGAAGTATTCAGATCCAGGTAACGCTTATAGCAGGTACGTACATCTCAATGATCAAACAGTCATGTTACTACGAGCAAGTTACCACTCCCGATTCGGCAGACGTGTTTCAATAAATCAGTCTATCTATCAATCCTAAATTGAGCCTAATATTCAATCACAATTCGGAATACTTAGTTAATGGGCTTACCTGCATCATGCCGTCTTCCTTGATAGGGTCCTTGTAAATTAATGATCAATCCATCCAGAGTGGCGATGGACTGGTATTTGATACAATGAAATCGTTTATGCCCTGAGTAATAGAGCACCTGATCTTCAGAAGGCCGACAAATTTTCCTGGCAGTACCATCAATAAATGCCCAACAATTAGAGAGAGGAGCTCCCTTCTCAGTAACTGCCTGCAAAAATAACGAAATCAGACAAAAATTAATATAGGTACCTAGGTACTTAAACTAGGTACATAAATTTATATTGTGGATTATTTGAAGAGCTTTGTCTATCATCTCTAAGCGCAAAACTTTACCTCAACCCTCTATCAAGCTACTCAGATTTCAGAGGTAAAAACGACAGGTTTTCAAGAGTGCTAAATTCGATCATGAAGTGCACCTACTTGTAGCTACTCCCGACACATGTATGTATATCAAGTTTTGCGGCCTATGTAGGTAGGTATTTGAAATACGGGCAGCAAGTTTCAAATCGTACTAAACACAAGTCTTTTGAAAACAATGTTGAAATGTATAACATATTCGAATACCTAAATGCGAACGAACAACAGATAACTTACCTCAGCATAGGTAGCCAATTTGTCAGCATTGAGCCAAGGTATGCGTTCCAGATCGGTCAACAGATATCCCTTCTGCTGAATGATGAAGCTCGTTGTCCACGAAACGATTGATGACAGACCGGACTTGGAGATACCAAAAATCATCTCTAGGTCTGACCATCGGTTGGGATAAGCCAGGCGACGTAAAAGAATGCACAAGGCTGTTATACCTGGCACTCTGTAGCCGTTTGTTCCCCCTGTATGGACAGAGGGGGGAATACCTAGGAGACGTTGGAGTTCTGGTAAGTCCCGTTTCTGGAAGCGAAACTGCATTACCACATCTTCTTCGTCCATATCATCCAGAGAAAAGATTCCGTATAGCTCACGGAGTTGGCGAGGCAGATTCCTCGAAGTATGATGTTCAAGAAACCCCTCGAAAGCCGCGAGTAGATCATCAGCAGACAACAAACCGTTCACGTATAATTCCGCGAAATCTTCGATATCGTTCATGGTTGGTTCTTATAAGAACCTTTGAAATAGAAATTAAAGAGAACTGGATAAAAATTAAACGAAAAAAAGCACGAGAAATAGAGGAAGTGTGATCGCGAGGATTTAAAAATGGCGATGTAGAAAGCAGCAAAAAGGGATGTAGCGTTACAAATAGATCCGTGAAATACTTGACGTGACTTTAAGGTGCGGTGCAGCTTGCTCAGCTGTGGTTAGCTTTTCAATTGCTGGCCCTAACCGTCCTGGTTACGGCACGCCGTATTGAGACCGACGGATCTACTAGGAACTCTCTAATATGTGGTATTTTCTTGATCAGCGTGAAATTTCCTATAAGAATAGCTACTTAAATTTATTTTTAAATTTAATCAGATGAAAATACAGTTCAATGAAATGTAACCCCCCATTTTACACTTAGTTACGCACCTATAGAGCTGGAAATGGTCCCATTTGACGCAAAATTTAATTTTCTTCAAGTTTACTGTTGGACGAATTTGTTTTCAAGTAATATCTTAGGGCTTCATATGGCAAACTATGTTGAAAATCGTGTTTTTTAAGCATTTTTTGCAAAAAAAAAAAGAAGTAAAACCTGAATATTAGGTATAGGACCATGGGGCATATTCGGAATCAGCGTGAAATTCCCTATAAGATAGATAGAAAATAGACTTTTGTCCCAAATTTCCTATTTTTGGACCACTGTGCGACAGCGCGTGGACGTATTTTTTCTTTTCTTTTTTCTATGCATCTCGAAACGTAAACCAACAAATTTTGAGGGGGTGTTAATTTTTTTTTCTTGTTCAATAAAGATTTATTATTGAAAATAATAAACCAGAAACTACTCCTGTCGCGTAAGGGTTTGAGATCTGGATTTTTCAATATTTCACTCCTTTAATTCTAGCCTTCAGTGTAAGGAAAAAGTGATGTCGATACTACCGGCTCATCCCCGGCCGATTTATAATTTTTACCGAAACTTCATAATGTTTGGTCCAGTAGTTTCGGAGACAAGCTTCAGAAGGACCGATTTTTTTATTCGATTTCCAAAAAATGTGGTGGGAGGGGTTGGTGGGTTCCTCATCGCTACCCAGAGCTTTTTCCCAATATTGCTTGACCAAATTTTATGAAATTAGGGCCAAAAATCACTTATTATGTTGGTCCTAGAAGCTCGGCATTACAAAGTAGCACTATACCTACCGAATGTATCCAGACTCAATTTGAAGAACTGCTTGCTTAGGATGGCAATCCGAAGAAGTTTGTAGACGTCATTGGCTATTGTATACAAGCTCTAAAATTAAGAGCTTTTTCTCTGAATCAGTCGAGTATTTCTCTCCCAGTTGTCTAATTCTCTGGTAACGTAGATTTAGGTTTTCTTTATCTATAATACCGCATTCAATTATATTTTCAGACCACTTACTCAATTTCCATTTGAACGATGAGGGGTGATTGATTTCGATTCGTATTACAACATGTTATATCATATAATATGAATATTCATGTAATTAACCTAATTATGCGGTCTTCGTTTTTGTGATGTAAGAGCTATCGCTTGAAGAAAAGTAGAGGAGGGATCTGTATGCCTACAGATGGACTGTGATGTAGTAATATTCTTATTCTAAGTTTCTGTTTCACATGTGAAATAAAAAATACATAAATCCATTATTGTAATACCCAAAGGGTTTATACAAATAAACGATTTGAATTGAATTGAATTGCATTGAAGCTCGGTATCAATATCAATCAACTCCAAAGGCTAAAATATTAAGAGATCGAGATATCAAACATTTCCGAAATAAGATTAGTTTTTTTCTGTTATTTATAGCCATCTTTCCAAAGAAACAAATAAAACCACCCTGATCGTTTCACGTTCATCTCACCGCTCTCCTTAACCGCGAGAACTTTAGCAGGAAAACATAGGTACCTATCTTAATATGAGAATGATTAAGAACTCGTAGAACACAGCAAATATCACCTTTATAAACCTCGATGATCTTAGCTGATAGTTCCAATAGAACTCTCACTTCCTGAAATCAAGTTTATCATAACTTTTGTCAGCTATAGATGAATTATGAAAGCGTAGATAGGTGATTTATTTTATCTCATCAATTTTTGGTTGGTGGGTGCTTACCCAATGTCGAAATGCCTGCATTCTAACTTACTATTGCACATATAGACATCAGCTCTTCTTGAATAGAACTATTAAAATGTTGGTGTATTATTTAATTTATTGAATGTCTCCGCGGTTGGTGCCGACATCTATGGAATTATATTTAGATAATGTACCTATAATAGACTTAAGGCCCTTTTACACGAGCGATTTTTTCCGGCAATAATTGCAGAAAAAAGTATCGCGCAACTATTTCAAAAAAGTTGGACAACTATTCTCTCCTCGAAAAAGTTGCCGAAGATTGCAGGCAATTAATTGACGGGAGTTGTACAACATTTCAGGCCCACGAGCCCTCTCGGCAACTGTTGCATCGTGTTGAAATGAAGTCCAAGGGGTTTGGAAAATTATTTATTGCGGCAATTTTTCGGCCTTGGGTCGGGAGAGGGAACGAAACAGCCAATCACATTCAGAGTTTATTCGTGCAGCATGGCCTTATGAGCAAATATTGACGTGAAACTGCACTGGTGGGGTGCAGCATGGCCTCATGAGAGAATTTTAACGTAGGAAAGATAGGAGTTTATTTGTGCAGCATGGACTTATGAGCAAATATTGACGTGAAACTGCACTGATGGGGTGCAGCATGGCCTTATGAGCGAATACTGACGTGAAACTGCACTGATGGGGTGCAGCAGTGCCTCATGAGAGAATTTTAACATAGGAAAGATAGGAGTTTATATGTACAGCATGGCCTTATGAGCAAATATTGACGTGAAACTGCACTGATGGGGTGCAGCAGTGCCTCATGAGAGAATTTTTCAACATAGGAAAGATGGGAGTTTATATGTACAGCATGGCCTTATGAGCAAATATTGACGTGAAACTGCACTGGTGGGGTGCAGCATTGCGCCATGAGAGAATTAACGTAGAAAAGATAGGAGTTTATTTGTGCAGCATGGCCTTATGAGCAAATATTTACGTGAAAGAATTTCAGAGGTGAGAGCCAACCCACATTCTCTCTGGCTCAGAAACTGGCGCTGCCAAATTCCCCTCTTTTTCCTTTGGAAGGCAGCAGCAGCGACGACGACCACAGCAGCAGCGACGACCACCTCTTCACCGTCCATGGCGCAAACTGTTGTCGCCCGTGTAAACGAAACAATTGAGCAATTTCTATTGCTCAACTTTATTGGTGCAACACAGTGCAATTAATTCCTTGCAACATCTTGACGCAACACGAGGCAATTTTATTGCTTTGCGTTGCGTACAACTTTTCTAGTGCAATTTTTTTCGAGTTGCGCAACTTTTGTTGCTCGTGTAATCGGCCCTTTAGTTTAATAAAGATTGACAAAGTGTTCTGCGTAGAAGGCTATCTGATGCAGAAATAATGTGCATTAACATACAGTTTTATTAGAATTTTCATCTCATAATTTACTGTAATTTCCGTTCTCGTCCCACTCCTTGATTTTACCGTAAGGGTTTTGATGATATTTTATTAGAATACTTAGGTACCCACAAAAACAAATAAGACTATAATATATTCCAAATTGTAGGCTCCATGTCTTTATGGTCCATGGATTGTCTATGTTTCTCAAATTAGTTGTTAGCACTTCAAGTTGCATGATAAAAGGAGACAAATAGATAACACAGAAATAGAGGAACAATAACGGTTTTATATATAGAAACAACGAGTTATTTTCATTGACCAGAGATTTCGATGTTATGGCTTCGAGTACTATTCTTTCAGGTAGAGTCCCAGAAGTTCAACGAGCGTATTCAATTACCAAACGAGGGGAGCGCCAGCGATACCAGGAGCGATAAGGCCTGGAGCGACGAGACCAGGGGCGGCGAGCCTGGGGGCGAGGAGTCCTGGAGCGACGATACCGGGTGCGACGAGTCCTGGGGCGAGGATGGAGCTACGGGCGATGACAGGGGCGCCGGCAATCACTCCTGGAGAAGCAACCCAGGGGGAGGCGAGAGCTGGTGATGCGACGAGGACACCCCTCTTGTCTCTGGCTTCATCGGCGACGACGGCAGCGACGCAGAGGGCGACAACCTGCAAACCCAAAAATATTGTGTAAGAGACATAATATAGCAACATTATGTAACATGATTTTTTTGTCCAGTTAAAGAAGAAAATTTTTCAACCCGTTATGCCAAAATAGAGTGAATTATGACCCTTCTATTGACCTACATTTGCTTTAGGTGAGGAGCTTGTTTACTCCAATTAATAATCCAATTACCTAATCATAATAATCTAATAACTCTAACAATAATCTAATTTTCTAACATGGTATAATCTTTTTTTTATGTGCCGAGAGCAAAAATTAACCTTCCTATACGACATTCTCACTTGGTTTAAACTTGGAAAGCGCGCTCGTGCGGGTTGAAAATTTCACAGGATTTTAGATTCAGGGGTAACCTATAGAACTATTTCGGGCTGCGTTCAAGTGTGTCTGTGTTCCCAATGCGAAATACATATGCAAAAACGATAAAATCGAATGATATCAAGTACCTCATTAAATAACAAAAATTATCTTATTAATGTACATGATTGTTCCTGATACGGTGTGACGGGTAGTTTATCTAATTTGGTTTAGTGTGCCCTATGGTTCTCAATCAGATGCTGATAAACCAACCCAACAAACTTAAATTTATTTTTGAATACCTATTGATGATATTAACATGTATCATGTTTTAGCCCTGGGGTCCTAGCAATTTTTGCGAGTCAATTTTTTTCCGCGCACGAAACATATAGTGTTACAGTGATTTCCGCCTACAACCGAGTCGTTGCTAGGGAAATGGTACTTCGTCGTTTTTCATCCCACAAAATTCGTTGACCATTCGTTCGAAAGCTCTCGATTTATCCAACAATATTATGTTAACTACGGCGAAGTGCGTGTCCAACAAACTGAGTTATGAGCATGGTTATATAAATAATTGTTTACACACAGGTGATCATTCTCAATAATTGATATTGTGAACATGATTGCAACCGCTTGTTAATTTCTCATGTTTTCATAGAATTTCGAATCAATATCGAGGAGAAAACATGATACATGGTTGAAATTTTTGGTTCTAGAACAGAAATATTATGAGTTCAAAATACCATCCAATGCAAAGATAAGTAGGTAACCTAGTAATACTACACGAGTTTTAATTTTAGTGAAGTAACGTTGTTAGTTCATGTACCCGAACATCAAAATAAGAAAACAGTTGATTGTTCTCTACGCAACACAGTGAGTCTATTTTATTTATTGGTATCGCGTGAGCAAGTTTTCGTGACGATTTTTCTGTTTATGCGCCGCAGCAAAGACGTGAAAATGTCAAAACGCTTATTAGACAAGACGGAGGGGATGGCGATTTTTTCTATCATACTACAGTCGCTATCACTATACTATTTTACCACTCACCTAACAACAAATTATGTTTCACTTTAATTTAGGTTCTCATTGTATTTTATGAAAATAATGACCTATTTAGGTAAATAGTTTGATGTGCAATAGATACTCATTGATATTTTCAAAAGATAATAGAAAACCATGTATTACGGTGTATTTTACGGAAAGGTGAAATATCGATAGTTTGAAGATACCTATTAAACACGTGTTAAGTACATAATTAAGAGATAATTTTTCACGCTGAATCACGTATTGATGTTCATTCATTGGTATTCGAACAACATTTTGGGAAAACACCGAAAAAACTAGGTACATTTTTTTACGCTTTGCGTGATTGGAAATGAGTAGGGAAATGTGCAGTTCTGACCTTTTTCCAGTGTTTTACTGTGTAATAAATCTGCCCCACTCCTTGATTCAGCGTGAAAAATGACTAAAAGTCTTGTATATATTGTGGAAATTGATTCGTATGTACACAAACATTGCATATTTCAAAATTCGTCCAAATTTGCGCGTAATTGCGCTTGTTTTTTGCGCTTAAAAATTCGAGTGACGGGTCATTTTTCCATGAAATTCCATATAGACTATAAAAAATAGGTTTCCCAGTTTAAAAAAAGCTATATAGGAATCGTAACTCCATTGTGACGCGTGATAGGTAAACAAAATTTAATTTGATTTTTGAATAGTAATAGAAAAATATAGGGTGTAAGTAAGTAGTTAACAGAAGTTTGTCATGTCTTCAAAAATTCAAAAAATAAAGCAGGAGGTGGTTATGTTATACTGGGACGCCCTATATCACATTTCGCAAGATTTTCTTTCTGGATTCCATTGTATGGCTTCAAAAGTAGTTTCATTCAACTCAACGCTTGGGAAAACATCGTTGAATGCAATTTTTGAGAGGATTGAGATTTTTTTCGCGAAAACTCCCGTTTCGCCCCACTGTGCGGCACACAGTTGGGAAAACAGCAGATTTTGCTGGACAAAAGTAATTAAGGATGAGGTAAACAATGCAAACACAATCACTTTCAACCCAGGGACAAACATTTTTTCCAAATTCGTTACACAGTGTAATGAGTCAATAAAACTTGTGGTTTTTCGATTTTTATCCAATTCGACTGCAATAAATATTATAATTGAATTCATATATGTTTTTCTTCAGGTATGTTCAAATGATATTTGATTATTTCTTGTAGTCGAAAATTGGAAGAACAAAATTTTAGCATTTTTTGGTAATCCAATCTGATCCGTTCAATTGCATGCTTAAACGAGTTATCTTGGTTCAGTAGGTCCTTCGTTTGATCATACGAGGTAGGTTCATATTCTAAAAGTTTAGAACATTTTTTCAAGTGATCTGCAGGTGGTGTGTACTTACGAAAAGGAATTTCATTTTGAAGTGTGGAGTTGTGAGCTGGTGAACACAATACTGGAGGAGCTGGTGGTCCAGTCTTATATACGAAGAGAGCAGATCCTTAGGGGCCTTGAGGGGGTGAGTCCCAGCCAATAGGACGGCCTGCGGAGGGCGAACGCTTGCGTTTGTTTCCTTTTTGCTCTCTAAAGTTAGTAGTTTTACAATAAGCCAAAAATCCTGAACAGATCTCTTCCTCAAAACCCTGAAGCGAAGAATCAACGGAATATTGGCCAGGGAAACGGTTTAACATGTTCATGTCTTTGCCTAGGCGAGCTCTATTGTGGCATTCTGTGGAGGGACAAGCAGGTAATTGTTTACAATATATGGCGCCACCTCCAATCGTTTTGATACTAACATATATTGTAGTGGAAAGGTATAGAAATATAAAGAGATAGTATTTGAATGCCGGAAACATGTTTGAGCCCGTAGACATACACTTCATTCTGACCTACATGTCCGACTAATCTGTATTTTTACTAAGGGATTGACTACTTGATGTTATGTAATTTTGAGATGCGAGCTTGCGAGCATCCAGACCACCAACCTATACACAGCATTCTTGGTGGTCTGGATGCTCGCAAGCTCGCACCTCAAAATTACATAACATCAAGTAGTCAATCCCTTAGTAAAAATACAGATTAGTCGGACATGTAGGTCAGAATGAAGTGTATGATATCTCTGCTTATCTTTTACGGGCTCAAACATGTTTCCGGCATTCAAATACTATCTCTTCATATTTCTATACCTTTCCACTACAATATATGTTAGTATCAAAACGATTGGAGGTGGCGCCATATATTGTAAACAATTACCGACACGAATTGTTATAAAGCGGCTTCCCATAAATAAAGCCTACATTAAACATGAATTTAATATATAACTAGTTTGATTATTATTTAATCAATCAGAAGAGGTAATTAGGGGAACCCAGGATTTACGAATAGATAGTAGCTTTCCTCAGCTTTTCAGTTATCATGATTAATATATGGATTCCAGAGCATTCGGCGTCAAGCGTCAAAACGTGAAAATCCTATCTAGCGGTTGTAAACTCAACTACAACGCTTATTTCTCGGTCGATTACAACAATTTATTCACAACACTGGTCAACATGTGATTCAGGTGTCGTTGAGTTTTTTCTTCTTATTTTTTATGAGCTGAGTACAGCAATGAAGCCAATTTTTC
Source organism: Adelphocoris suturalis (assembly GCA_030762985.1). Taxonomy (NCBI): domain Eukaryota; kingdom Metazoa; phylum Arthropoda; class Insecta; order Hemiptera; family Miridae; genus Adelphocoris; species Adelphocoris suturalis. Next base: position 32,636,052 of record CM061048.1, read on the forward strand.
TGTATTCACTACCTACCTATTAGGAGATATTGATACCCCTAGTAATAGCTATGTTGAATGTCTTCTGAGACCAAAACGAGAAAATGAATTATTGAAGTATAGTTAATGAGATTATAACCTCTTGTGATAGGTCTCATAAGATAACCTATTCTTCCTTACAATATCAAGTATATATGTCAAATCAAGCGGGTATATTTCAGGGACGTGGAGAGCTTATTGGATACTATTTGTACTTACTACTTTAGTACACCTTCAGTAACTCAGTAATCAGTAACTCACTAGTATAACTCACTATAATCAAGTTCCTACCTAAAGTGTAAATTTTATCAAAACATCCTAGGTTGATTGACAATAATAATATAAAATATCGATTGGGAACCACTGTATTTCCACAGAATCCACCTTCAGAATGCGATTCGTTTCTTCTGGGCTTCAGATCTTGAGTATCGAAACCAGTATCTAAAACAGGACTTTTTTTCTAGCTTAAAAAAAAATAAAACACTTTAATTATAGGTAGCGGTATCAAAACACAGCCTTTTGATGTATGTGTGTGTCAGTATGCATACTAGCTTTGAACTCAAAAAATAGATTTGATTTTGAATAATTATTATAGAAAGTTCAACGTTAATAATAGAATCTTTTTTTAACAAGGAGGTGTATTAACAATCCACTATCCTAATTCAGATTTAATTCCCGTCTCGTAAAAAAGTAATCAATGAGGAAAAGATTATTCAATTCAACTCTGATTGTTGAAGCATTTAAATTTGTTAAATTTTGATTAAAAATCACATGCCCTCCGTTTAGTGTTATGTCCTCGGCATCTTTAAATCCATTTATGGGTTTAATTTTTTAAATTAGGATCCAGACCACTTCTACGAAAATAATATTATTATTTTGGTTGTTATTGATAAATTTAATATTTAAAAAAATCAAATGGCATCACCCATACATTGCAGTACATTCACCCGTTTGCTCTTCTTTGACAGGAAGAAATAGCGTCATAGTATGTGCGTGAGTACGTTTTCGTCTTGAAAGTCTCCTTATAAAATTCTACCGTTGGACCAGCTGATGTAGTTTTCAAGATAGGGAAATTATTATAGTTTTTCGTAGACTAGAGAAGTATAGTTCGGAGTTTCATCATGTTTCAATAGTTTCCTTTCAGTAGATGTCATCTTCGTTATTAATATACCTACAAAACTGATAGGTGGAAATAAGAAAAGTTTGAACTGCAATTTGACTTAGTATTCAACATAATATGGTTCTGAGAATAAACTGAATTTCTATTGAATATAAGGCTCTCTGCCTTTTTAAGAATGTTGGGTTACGATGACAAGCTACCCTGAACAGCTGAATGATTCCTTAAGCTCATTTTTTTTCTATTCAACCAACGCCTCATAAATTTCAATCTAACCTCCAAGAGTCTTCAGAAGAGCCACTCCCAGTTGTTTATACACCATTTTAATAACAAAAGCTTCCAATGTGAGCCATGAGACTAATTTCTTTCCCACTCAAAATGTCGGGATTTGCAATGAAGCCTTTTCGGGACTGTTGGGTATAAATAACACGGTTAAACGTTGCTCTTATTGATATTTAGTGAGCAATGTGGCTATAATATCTTTCAAACCAGAACTACCAACACACAATTTGAAATAGAAGGTACTTACATTGACTAAAAGTTTTGCCACCTGTCACTATCATACGTACAGCATTACTGAAAATCTTAAACAGCGTTAGGATGAGCGAGCGAAGCAACCGGACAGATAACATTTTGTAGATCCTAGTCCCTAATTAAATTCAAACTGTAAATTTATTGGGGAAACACCTAATTTTTTTTAACACTGAATGTGTTTTAGCCTTGGCATCTCCAACCAAAACCGAAACGTTTTATGTTAACGAAAATCTGTTCCGTTTTTATGTAACGAAAATGTGTTGCAACAATTTACTGATGATATTCGCTGAAAACCGAGTCGTTGATAGGGAAATGGTACTTGGTCATTTTTCACCTCACAAAATTCGTTGACCATTCGTTCGAAAGCTCTCGGTTTATCCAACCATGTTATGCATTGCCAACTACTGCGAAGTGCATGGCAAACAAGCTGAGTTATGAGCTGAGTTATTCACATTATGAATAATTGTTTACACACAGGTGATCATTCTCAATAATTGATATTGTTAACACGATGATTGTAATCGTTTGTTAATTTCTGATAATTCATATGGCGCCTTTGGAATCCAAACCCATCCGAGGGTGGGAGGGAAACCCATCCGGGGGGGGGGGGGGGGGGTGGGAAAATATAAATTTTTCGTGTGAGGGCTCAAATGAAAGCTTATGACGAGGAAGATTCAAATATGGCACTAGTGCTAAATAAATAAAACAACTTGACATAGTAGTGATAAGATTGACCGCAAAATCTGAGTCATTCTTATCTTCGGGTTTCACGGGTTTATGTGAAACGCTTAAACTAAAACACGTTCTATGTGTCAATAATTTCATTGGAAGTAGGTACATTTATGTAAATAGAGGTAACCGGGGGTCCAGGGGGCTTGCCCCAGTTTTTTTAAACACGGATTTGTTTTTAGTTTTGGGGTTTATTCTACAATCTGTGTTACGAAAAAAATGAAACGTGTTTTGGAATACTATCCTAGGTGCTAGAGATTTAAAATGTAGCATGAAGGCTCCATTTGGATTTTAGTTGGCTGAAGATACTCGTCTTCATGATTGGTCTACTATTAAGGTTAGTTTAGAGGGAGGGTGAATTATATAAAAATATATAACTGCTGGTCGACCTGCCGACTTGAAATTTGACCCAAATCTTCGTTAGGGGGTCTCAATCGAATTTAAGATCAATATGCTAGTTAGATCAGCTGGTTGCCCTGAACATATAACTAAGTTGAGGCTCAACCTATCGACTTCGAATTCGAACCAAAGCTTCCTTAGGATGATCTCATTCGAATTTTAGAGTTTGGTGCTCAACAAATCAGCTGAGTGCCCTGTACGGATAACATTTTTGCTGTTCGACCTATCGACTTGAAATTCGAACCATAGCTTCCTAGCTTCAGGATGGTCTCATATAAATACAGCTATCTTACTAGCAAAGGAATTTTCTTTTCAATTCGAAAAACCATATTCATGATTTGAACTTTCTCCTAGTAAGAAGAAATTTCAATTTTTACAATTTCTTAGAGTTCTGATTTCTTAGATTTACGAACTCTATAGGAACCAAGAACTTTATACTGTCATTTTTATATATAGGTACTTCTACGGTCATTTAAGAAAGGTTGACGAAACATTTGAAGCATCAATTTATGTTTTGTTAGATAAACTTGTTTTTTTTAAGGATCACATTTTTGCTGATAGCCAATATTTGGGTGGATGGTCCGAGGGTAGGTCATCCCTTTCCCAACATTCGTTTATATACACTTAAGATACAACTCCTTATGAAAACTTTTTTTTCCACTACTGGTTGGACGCAGTACGAAGGGTTGCAAACCAGCGTCAACAGTTCCATGAGCGTTCAATATTGCAAACTAGTATATAGTGGAAAAAACATAGAAAGAGAACTGCTCAACGTAGGAGAGTGCGATTGGTATCAAATTTCTTACAATTTCTTACTTTCATTTGAAAATATAAAATGAATACGTGGGTAGCACTCATTGCCCGTTTAGCAACATCTAGTTAGTACTAAAGTTACTACCGATTAACTACTTAAAGCGCAAGGTTGCATTATATTTTGGTTTGTAAAAAAACCCATAAAAACCGCTAAATAGGAACTCAATGGGTACACCTATCTATTAGTAATGAATCATCCCTTCACTACTTTTTATGAACATCTAGATGACATGTCAGAGAACTAAGCCTCTCAATACCTTCCTCAGTGCCTTTCGAAAGAAGAGCTGATGGCAGTTAAGTTCATCCTCAAATGGCAAAGCCTAAATTGTAGAATATAGCGTAGACGTCAAATGGCGCCCGCGCATTAGTGGGTTTCTAGCCTACTGGCATCGAAAAAGTGTCATCTGAGAATCGGTATTCATCTAGAAAAACAATTTTCATAACTACGAACGTTCGTGTTCATTTCACATTATCCGTAGCTATATAAATCAGCTTTTTTGGATCATAATTTTGAATACCAATGAACCCTTGTAATTTGTAAATAAAAAGTAGAATTAAATGTAATTTTTGTATAACATTTTCTTGCTGACATGTTATTATGCTTGACCGGTATTACTTGACGAATATCTTATAGTACAGGCCACTAGTCTAAATACACGTAAAATGTAGGCCTTCTTATAAATGCATAGGCAAATACCATGATTTAATACCTAAAATATTCGAATAAAAATTCATATCTATTGAATTGAAACCTTTGTTACCAAATTAAACAGAATAGTGTATTAGGAAATCGAGAGGTAGATTCTTCTCGTTGAAAAGGAGAGACCAATCATAAAGTGGGATTTAGGTTGGTACGAAAATAGTAATGTGAACCACAGAATTTGGAACAAAAACAGTGTTTATTTATAGGAATAAGAGTTTTTTCATTGACCAGAAATTTGGATGTCTAGGCTTTGAGTATGTTTCCTGCAGGTAGAGTCACAGAAGTTCGATACTCAATTACCAAACGAGAGGAGCGCCAGCGATACCAGGAGCGATAAGGCCTGGAGCGACGAGACCAGGGGCGGCGAGCCTGGGAGCGAGGAGTCCTGGAGCGACGATACCGGGTGCGACGATTCCTGGGGCGAGGATGGAGCTACGGGCGATGACAGGGGCGCCGGCAATCACTCCTGGAGAAGCAACCCAGGGGGAGGCGAGAGCTGGTGATGCGACGAGGACACCCCTCTTGTCTCTGGCTTCATCGGCGACGACGGCAGCGACGCAAAGGGCGACAACCTGCAATTCCGAAGTCGATGACGTGAGTGAAGGGTATAACAGTGAATACTCAGAACTTGAATAGTGATATCTGAATCAAAATAATGTATTTACTTTCTAAATCAATGTGATTTTTAACTTATGAGTTTTACACCTCCAGAACTCACAGTGATAATATACAGTGATAATATAATCAGTGATGTCACTCTGGATTTTATTTATTTATTTTTTTTTTTTTTTATTTAGGTTTTTATATATTGTGATGCCACAAAAACAAAGGGTCTACTACCAGTGGCCATAGAGATAATGCGTAGAATTACCATTAAAGTAATATCCAATAGAAGTTTACAGAATTAGTTATGTTATAATTTTGGTTAGGGCAAAAATATTGAATGATCACTAATAGCCACTACTTGAACCAAAATTAATGCAATGCGGATTTTGAAATAAAAGACGTTTTACTCTATTTTTATTAGGTAGTATTTTTCAAATTTATTTAATAATTTTAGTTTGATTCAATTTTATTTCATCATTGTTTTTTAGTTATCGTTTAACTATATTTATTTATTAATCTTAATTTAGTCATTAATACTTTTTGTTTTGTTTGTTTGATCCGAAAGTATGAATGTTGTATGTCTGACCCCAATCATTTTCAGATACTAATCGAAATATCATGAATTTTTACCTATTATACCTCTCTTGTTACTGAAATGGAAAATTAGAGATACAAATTTAGACTGTGATTATTAAAATTAACACCCATTTTTATACATTAGAATCATTTTGGTTCAGAAATATTTATTGCAATAAGTAATTGATTTCCAAATTATCAAATTCCCTCTTCACCCGAACCTCTTAAACGAAAATTGTAATTAATTGAAAAATTCAGTATAAAAACTTTCCATGCACCCAGATTAGATTGCACCCAGGAATATTGAGATTCAAATAGGTAGATTCTTCTAGTCACATTTTTGGTATTTTTCAGTTTTGTTAGATGTGGTTTACGTATTGTTCAAGTTTAATTCAAACATATTTTCGTTGTGATGTTTAGGTAGATTGAACTTACGAAGAGGAATTTCATTTTGAAGTGTTGGGTTGTGAGCTGGTGAACACAATGCTGGAGGAGATCGAAGTCGCGTCTTATATAGAAAGAGCGCAGATCTTTAGAGGCCTTGAGGGGGTGAGGCCCAGCCTGTGGGACGGCCCGAGGAGGGCGAACGCTTCCTTTATTTCATCTTTGTCCGATACCTAAAAGTTTGTGGTTGCAAGGAATATTTCGAATCAACGTATTCACCACTGCTTAACAATCAGCCTGATATAACGATTTCAGAAACTCCCGCAAAACATAAGTTTAGACTCGACCCGGGCGCAGGAATCTTCTTCCTTTATCAAGAATTAGTAACGGTACTTGTGTTTGTCATAGGATAATTTAAAGAGTTCCAACCAGTCCTAATGTCACAGATAACCGTTTGCATCCACAGTGGTGAGTGTGGCATATAGCATCTTCGAACCACTAACATGATTGTGAGGATAGTTGAAATAATTTTCTAAACAACACCATTAAATTGTAAAGTACACGTGGAATATGGAGTGTAAGGGAGGGAAATAATAATTGGTTGGGGACCGTTCAGACCCCCACCCTCAAAATTTATGAGAATTTTATCGAAATAAAATAAAGAGTGTACTTACTTAAATAGATCGCGTGAACAAAGTTTTATATTTACGCGTGCGCCGAGATTTATGCCGATAACAATAAATTTAATTTCTTCAGAACTATAGAGGACTCAATCCACCTATTCTGATAAATTCATCGGTCGGAAGCACAAGGGAAAATAATTTGCCTGTTACCAGGAATAGAGGAGTTTCTAGGTGACTATGTTAGGACGCCAACCCACAAAATTTCAGAGAATTTTATTAAATTTAGATGGAAGCAACGGCAGTATTATGCTTGTTTGATGAGTTTGAAAGTCGTACATACGTAGTGGTATCTTTTATCCGTCAAAGATTCCTAGGTTCATAGATAGGTAACTCCCAACACAATTCTTGCCAGTTTTTTTTTTTTTTTTTTGTTTTTCAAAATTGGATTAAATAAAACTGTAGAAGCACTGTGAATTGTACTCGCCTCATTCGCAAAACATCTATTCAAGCACAATTTATAATATAAAGTTACCTGCCTGTGGTGCTTTTGTGTCCAATGCCATGAAAAGTGTCGTATTTTACTGATACCGCATTCAAATTTGGTCTAATGAAAGTGGTGAGTAATAAATACCATTCATACTCACCCAAAACGTAACTTAAGCGAATTTATCGAAATGTTTAGATTAAATCTAACTTCAATAATTGAACACAAGGAGTTGTAGCATCTTGAACAAATTTTTTCAGGGAAAATTTGGAATACCTTCGAGAAACAGCTGCAATTTTAAATGTTCTGTATCTTGATCACATCGTATTTTGTAATGTTTAGCTTACGTGGACAAAATACAAAACATAAATTGTTTTTGCCAATGTAGCTGAAGTATCGTGATCCCTTTTGAAGCTAGACAAAAAATGTGTCCTAAATTCATGTCACTATCATTTCGCGTCATGCTGAACAATAAATTATGGTTTCATGTCTGCCTATTTATCAGTTTTTGCGCTCATTAATCCTTTCAACGCGCAAAAGTACGATCTCGCCAGCTTACAATTCGATTTTGACGATGTTTCAGAAATGCGGGATACCTGCAAGCTTGTTATGTATTTTTAAATGGAAGTATTATTAAATTGTAATAATACAGACATCAACCGTACTCATTTATGATGATAAGCTAATAGAATCATGCCGCTTGACTGGAATTTTTGTAGTGTTTCGGTGAATTGGTAACCTTCATTGTTTGGTTCATAGAAGAACTACGATTTTCTACAGAACCGGATCATTGTGTATGTTATGAGCAAAGGTAAAATTCAGAAACAATCGTAATATCTGCTGTTTTCATCCTTCGATGAAAATCTCATTGATTGTACGGTTCATATATATCGCAGACCCTAGAACATTTCTCTCGGACGGACATTACGTAGGTTATTTCCCCTTCCTATGGATCGGATGCAATAGTAGGGTCACACTGTTGGCTGTGAAATAAATAATCTGGGGAATGAAACACCATAGATACGACCCAATAGGTCTATCCTTGGATTTTACATACCGGTAGTAGACAGAGTGAAGCCGCAAAATCTTTTATTAGCAGAGGTCGAAGACCTGAGATGTAATAGTTTTAGTAACCCCTACCACCTGTGTCGATTTGACTAGTCAGTTCCCCAGAATCACCATCCCAGTGGGGGTCTCCTCAAACCAATTTTGAAGAGGACGACATTGTAATATTTTTGAAGCTGTCTAAGTCTAAAGTATACATTATATCCATTCAAGCAGAACGTGATTTTCTCCTTAGATTCGCAAGCTACCATAGGTATTTATTGGAAATAAGATGATTCTCTGTCACACTCTGCCATGCGTATGGTATTAGAAATTGGGATAATATCGAGCTCTATGTTGTTATTTAATAGAATGTATGAAATTAAAGAAATTATTGAGCGAGCGTGGTATATAATGCTTAAGTCGACTTCAGCAGCCAGCTGTTGAAGTGTCTCTCACAACTGACAAATCTCTTATTTAAGGTTCAACCGTTGGCTTGATGATTGCAATGGTGAAACCTCATCAGATGATCATCCTTGTTGAAATGGAAGCCACTGCAGAAGATGAAGCTCCAGTTAGGAACCTTCCAAATTATGATAGGCTATAACCAATATATTCGTGAAACCGATTCTGCATCAATCTAGCAACCGAAACCCTAGTATAAAGACAAGGGACAGGATGAAATCTTCTGATATGTACTCATCCAGTTCCATAGCAGCTCCCAGATACCTAGGTCTAGGCCTGGAACAGTTGGCGGTCACAGGGACCAGAGTTCCAACAGTATCTGCACTTCGATTGAGTCAATTGTTGAAGTCTTGAGCTCAAATCTCAACGCCCCTCGTCGTTATTCAAGATCTATGATGAGGAAATACCTCGCCTTGAGTAAATAATTTGATGCTTACTCTTATAATTTACTCACATCTATTTTGCTGAAGAAAGTAGAAGCTCCCTAGTTGCCAAGGAGGTCATTTGAAAAGATGCACAATACGAGAAGCTATAAGAACATTTTTAATTTTTCTTCCTCAGTAAACATCTTCCCTTCCCCAGTAATCCTAAATCGTGTTAAGGTGGGTACATCTAGGTAAGGGGTGCTCAAACGGTCGCTCGCGATCGACCAGTCGCTCGCGATCGACCAGTCGATCGCGAGTGCTTTTTGAGTAGATCTCGAGAAGAAAAAAATTTTTAATAAGTAGGTACGCATTCAAAAGTAAATTGCAACTTATGATAGATCAACTGAAAAGAAAGGATCTGAAACATTTTCCGTCTTTGAAAGCAAGGATTCCTCAGTTGAATTATGATACGTATGAGGCTGAATTATCAAATATTTTGGGACAATTCGAAATGCGTTTTTATGATTGCAGTAAATTGGCAAATATAGCATCATTTATGAGTTATTCTTTTTCATGTAAAAACATTGAGGAATTAGCTACTGAAGTAGCAAGTCAGTTTAATATGAACTCATGTTCTGTTGAAAATGAGTTGGTGCAGATTATATCAGATATGCATCTCAAAACTACAGCATCTGATACAAATTTCTGGTGTTTTATATCTGAAGATAAATATCCGAATCTAAGGCAAATTGCCCTTCAACTGACGGCAATGTTTGGGTCAACTTACTTGTGCGAGTCTGCATTTTCTGAAATGAAGATGATTAAGTCAAAATATCGCAATCGACTAATTGACGATCATATGTCATCATGCTTGCGATTGGCACTCAGTGGTTACGCACCATCTTATGAAAAGTATGCTGAGGACATGCAATGCCACGCTTCAACATCCAAAGTCACTCCTTAGTTGAGTTTAACACCATATGTAACTCTTTTGTTTTGTAACAACGAATAAACTCGCAATTTTGAATAACTAGGAGTTTTTTCATTGATATTGTAGAGAAGAACTTAAGTAAACCTAACCCAAACCTTGACTAAAATAATGTAAATTGTGCGGAAAGCACAACTCTAGCTAGGTAGGTAGGGTGTATCGTGTATGTACGACAACCCTGCATCACACATACTTGCAGCCTCTCAGAGTCGATCGTAAGTAGTCTAAAAATATTGAGGTGGATCGCCAGCAGTTCAAGTTTGAGCACCCCTGATCTAGGTATTTACCACTACTTCACGTGAAGGAAAAAGTTAATAATCTCCTTAATTTCACATCAAACATCTGTTTTTCTGATCAAGTATATATGGTTGATCCACACGATATCAATATTATTCCCACTATGACCCCAACAATTGAAGAACTTTTTTTATGAAAATCAAGGGTCGATTTATGATTCAGCAACTGTCACAGTACTTAGTGTGAAGTCTCAAACCAGAAGTCAAGATGAAAGATGGATCAAATCAATGAATCTCTCACCAGTATAGTTTGAAGCAGAAAAAGAAGCTAATGGAATAGCTCCAAAAAGTTTTTTGGAAAAATCGCTAGGAATTACTAATACAACAAGAAAACTTTCTATTTGTAGTATTGTTCAGCTACATATTACCCATAAAAATTATTTCTCAACTATAGACTAGAACATTAAAAAATTTATGCTCGAAATATTTCTAGAAAACGCACGAAATTCTGGAAAAGTTGAATACCTATCATTCATAAAAAGTGTTTTTGCGAAATAACGATTTGTCACACCATTTTCTTAAATAGACTGTCTGGTTATGTTGACATCGATGTGTCTTTTAGCTGGGGTATTTTAAATCATGAAAACGCTTGCATACGAGTCTCCAACACATTGGGACATTTTATGTCTTTAGTTGAAGACAAGTATGTGTTGCAGACTCGTATGCAAGCTCTAAGAGCAACTCAGCTGATCCGGACCCTGGGCATCTTCACGTAAATGTGCTAAAGAGACTACATACGAAATTACAGCTTCCTAGAGTGTAAAACATAGAAATTAGCTTTAAGAGCCACTCATCTGATCCGGACCCTGAGCATCGTCAAGTAAAAGTCCTAAAGAGGCTACATACGAAATTACAGCTTCCTAGAGTAAAGTATAGAAATTACCTATTAAAATGATTTAGCCACCGCTTCACAAATTAAACCGTTCTCGCAATATTTGGATCACCTGCTATGAATCAAATCATCGAAACACCAGCTCAATGAAATCATCAGAAATTAACAAGCGGTGGCAATCATGTTCACAATATCAATTATTGAGAATGATCACCTGAGTGTACACAATTATTCAAATAACCTTGCTCATAACTCAGCTTTTTGGCCACGCACTTCGCAGTAGTTAACTTTATATGGTTGGATAAATCGAGAGCTTTCGAACGAATGGTCAACGAATTTTGTGGGATGAAAAACGACGAAGTACCATTTCCCTAGCAACGACTCGGTTGTAAGTGGAAATCATCAAAATATTTTCGTGAGCAATTTTCCTTGACGTTTTTTTAGTTTATGTGCCATAGCAAAGCCATGTCAAAAATTTTAATTTCTCCCTTGATGGGAAAAACAAAAGATCATGGATATGTCTAGTACCTACCTACTGCTTACCAGTTGGTACCTACTACTCAATTGTATACCAACCATGTAGTGCCTTCTTTTCACAAGATTATTCCATTATGGTTACAAAACAATATTAGTTTTTAACTTAGAGTAATAAATCAGCATTCCTTGACACTACAATGGCTTAGAGGTCATGAAATGTCGTGGTAAAATGAGAGCATTCCAAAAAGTGGCGAACGATTTTCCTACTATGAAAACTATTATGGGAGCACTCTTCCCTAGCAACGCCTTGGTTGTACGTGAAAATCAATAGAAAATGTGCCGGTCGGGAAAAAAAGTGTCGGTCGGGAAAAAAAGTGTCGGTCGGGAAAAGTGTGGCGAAAAATTCCTTGACCCCCAGCCAAAAGACATATCCGTGTCAATTGTGTAACGTTTTTTCAGCCCAAAAAGGTGTACAGGAAGCTTTATTTTCTATTGATTTTTACGTACAACCAATGCGTTACTAGCAAAGTGAAACTCCCTTAATTTTCATAGCAGGAAAATAGTTCGCCACGTTTAGGAATGCTCTCATTATATCACAACATCTAATAATCCCTAAGCCATTGTTGAGTCAAGAATAGCTGATTTATTACGCTACGTTATAAACTAATATGCTAAGTAACCATAATGAACTAATAATGTGAAACGAAGGCACTACAAGGTAGGTATACTATTGAGTAGTAGGTACTTGTAAGCAGTAGGTACTAGACATATCCATGATCTATAGTTTTTCCGATCAAGGGAGAAATTAAAAAGTTCAATAGATTTTTCAGCAAATATGAATGCAATTTTTTTCTTCAGGTTTTAGGAATGACTTCGTGGCTTTGTGCTCGAGAAGATTTGTTTTCCTACGCGAAGGTGAATGTTGACGTGAATTACTCTTACTAGAAGTTGGCAGATATTTCGGGATGGATGCATACAACAACAACAACATAAATGGGGAAGAAAATAGTTTTTTTATTTACAGGAAAGACCAGTGTTTTTATTGACCAGAGATTTGGATGATGTGATGGCTTCGAAAATTTTTCTTGCAGGTAGAATCACAAGTGCTCGACGAGCCTGCTGAATTACCAGATGAGGGGAGAGCCAGCGATGACGCCGGGGGCGGCGAGTCCTGGGGCGATAATACCGGGAGCGACGAGTCCTGGGGCGGCGATTCCTGGGGCGAGGATGGAGCTGCGGGCGAGCAGGGGGGTGCCGAGGGGTCCGGCGGCGATGACTCCTGGAGAAGCAACCCAGGGGGAGGCGAGAGCTGGGGAGCCGAGAAGGACACCCCTCTTGTCTCTGGCTTCATCTGCGACGACGGCGGCGACGCAAAGGGCGACAACCTGCAAACCATAAAGATGTTAAAATAGGAATATCAGTAGTTTATTCATTTATCTATTTATTAAATTTATTCGTTCTATTTACTCATTTTATTTTGTTTTAATTGAGTTTCTATTTGTTTATTCATTCTTTTTTTTAAATGTTTATAGGATTATCAAGGCGATTAGCACCACACCTTTAGTAGCCATAAAAAAACAACATATCTGGATTCCAAATATGAAAGACAATTAACGTTCTGAATGAATTATTAAAAGTGAATCAACACATATTGCATCGGATCGGTGTTTTTCATCTTGCTATGTAATGAATTATTTAATAAATAATTAACTATATTTTAAAGATATTTTCAAATTCTTTTTATGTTCCAGAAATTTACATTTTTTGGATTATTTCATTTTGGTTTATTATTTCCAATAATAAGCCTATGTGATCGTATAGCAAAAAAATTTTATAACCCCCCCCCCCCCCACCCCCCCCCTCAAACTTTGTCACTTTACGTTTCAAGGTGCGTAGAATCCAAATTTGAAATGTCCATCCGCCGTAAAAATAATTTTTAACTAAGTTACTTACTATCATATTTTAATAACGAATTTGACTCCTACTTATCCCGAGCTATCAATTTAACGGTTGCGTAAAATTACGAATTTGTAACTCAGTAATCTGAAAAGTGAAGTTTCACCTCTCATTCAAAGCAACCGATCGTTGTTTTATAAACATTTTATTAGATTTTAGTGATTTTGGATCTTAATGAGGATAATGGTTGTACTTACGAAGAGGAATTTCATTTTGAAGTGTTGAGCTGTGAGCTAGTGAACACAATACTCGTTGAACTTGTGGTTGCGTCTTATATACCTACCTACTCGTACAGAGCAGATCCTAAGGGGACAAGAGGGGGTGAGGCTCCGCCAACGGTTCGGCACGAGGAGGGCATACCTACGCTTCCCTTTGTTCATTTTTCTGTGCAACGCAAAGGTTTCAAGTTATATACGAGAAGTAGGTACCGAATTCGAAAATACGAAGATATATTATTTTCTCAACACCCCGATAGCTCTAAGGAGTGTTAAGGTATCGGCTTAACTAAGTGTTCACACAACCTTACAAAACCGAAGTGTATCGAATCATACTAGATGCGTTCTTCATGGAACTGGAAAATTAATGTGCGTCTTTGTTGACCTTCCTGTTGGCGCAGTACAAATCCCAACACTATCAGGCGCAATTCATCTGACGGATTAATGTTGTAATTTTTGTTTAAGTATACTGAAAAATGCATAAAATCCAACTTTTTACACGTATCTATATTTGCGGTTTTACACAACTCTTCCCTAGTATATTTCAACAATAAAAATTGGAAATTACATACAATGTTTCAGAAAAGTCTGACAGGTTATTCGCTCAGGTTCACGATAAGACGCAGTTCATCTCACAGATTATGTTCTGCGATAAGGTTCAATACCGTTGAATCAGGGGCTGGAACATAGGTATTTTAATATTATATGAGAGATTAAGAGAGTTCTATTAACGCTGTATGACAGATAAAGAAAAATAGGTACCGGAAAACATTTTGAAATAATTATTAAAGTAAAAAAGTACTCTCATGATAGGGCGCAATTAACGTGGGGGAGAAAAAACCGAGGCATCCTTTGGAGAGTGATGCGGAATGGGAAAGCTACTAGGGGCCCCAAACCAAATACCTACCCCTCGATTCACCACTAATGGCTCACAAAATATGTAACTTCATCTCACAGATTAATTGCGCCCATTGCTTTAGACGACGTGAAAATAAATGCAAACGTCAAGTTAACCACTACTTTACATTACACATATAAACATTCCTAGAATAGTTACTATTTTTATTTTCCAGTGTACAACTATGGAAATTGTTGTTTTTAATTACATTTCTGTGTATGTAAAATATGTAGAGCCTTAAAATTTGATCACTGTGATGTGGATCAGCAACTGATCCGGATGTCATATCGAAAATTAAATAAACTGAGCGTGTTGAACAAATCCCATTTATCACTTTATTGGTGCTGAATACCTAATCAATAAATAAATACGACCCTCTCCGCCTTTCAGAGAATGGCATGTCCAGAGTTGTGAAGGTAGTTTGCAGTGTACCTATAATATTATCGCACAGACAGCCTGTCAACTGCAGTCATTGTGAAAACTTGTATGATCCAGATAATTTACTACCCCACCAGGGCAGGCAACCTATGTATCTGCTAACTCAGATTGTTAGACATTCTACTGAAAACCGTTGACATATTCCCACCTCGTGACAGGCTTTATAACGCCCACTCTTTTGGAGGCGTTTTTGATAAAATGGAGGGCTTACTGTTTTGTGGCATTATTGCTCACATACGTATGCTGCTACCTTCTTGGCTTCATATTTCCATTATTGATTCAGTTATTTGATTTGGTCGGGATGCAGCCCAGAGAAAAAAAAAAAGAAATGATTCATCATTATTTTCTCTGGGACGCATTCCGACCAATTCAAATAACACAATCCTAACGGCTGACCAAACTACCAACATAACATTATTAGATTCAGAAAACTCGAGGGTTTAATATTCCATACGACGGGTTCTCAAGCTTGAGTTGCCTATTTAGTTGAAACGAATGCTCTATTATTGACTCAGCGAATTTTCACCTCTACTTACTGAGTTCTGTCTTAGTGAAATAATTCTAAACTACGTTCAACCAGTAAGGAACCTATTCCATATTTGGAATTTATAAATACGTTATATCAAACTTGATGACCAGTGCTAATAAAAATAATGCTGTATTATTCATTCTACGTATATAAGAACGCACTATTTTCAAATTCGGTTAGACGGTTAGACTCTATACATACATCTCATTTCGGTTCGTTTTCGTGCTTACACCTATTCATATTCAATCTCAAAAAGAAATCGTGGATCGTACGAAAAATTTGAAGACGGTATATTTTGCTTGCTCACTATTGAAAGTAGGGAAGCTTTGTGATCGTGCGAGAAGCCAAAAACTATACCAATTTTGGGTCCGATTTTAATGAAAATTTCAGGGATTGTGCGGGTTAGCTCCAAGATGGTTTTCTATGAATTCAATTGTCATGGGATAAATAGTAGCGTGAATTTCTTTTTGTGTCGAATTCTCATTACCTATCAGACCGATTTTGATCAAGCTCCAGTGGGGTTGGCATAGGTCCAGGATGATGCCCTATGTATTTTATTTCGATCGGTGGAGTCAGACTAATTCACAGATTTTTGTGAAATTTTCAGAGATTGTGAAGCTTTGCTCCAAAATAGTTGCCTATATATTTCATAGTCGTTGTATTATTGGTAGTCTGAGCGCACGTTCTGGCATGAATTTCTTATCACATCGATTTCTCATGAACTATTGAGCTCATTAGTTCAAACTCGGAGAATGGTTGAGCATATATATACGAGTATGTTTCAGGATGATTCCCTGATGTGGATTTTATCACGAAAGGTTTGCAAACAAATTTGCGCATGCACAAAACTAATGTTGGCTGACTCAGGCCCAACTCCGAGACTCCGAGATTTTGATGAAGTTTCCTAGGTGTGCTCAAGACGATCTTCTACCAATTCCATCGACCAATGTTATAGATACCTCTTGGAGAATGCCTTATGGATGATAGTACGGCATATCTAGTGTCTACACATGTCTACATCACTGACCTATTCTGCCCTCTACCTTTTTTGATTCGTACTTTATTCTTCAACTAACTCTATACGTTCATTTTACAGTAAGTGAGGAAGCTATACTGCCCAACCAACGTGGCAGACGTTTTAGGTTATTACTCTCGCGATTGGGAAAGATTTTTTCCATTAAAAGAGGCTAGTGAACCAACTACTGTAGGGTTCTTCAGATTTAAGTATTCGAGGAAACAACCTGAAGGTACCTATTGAAAGATATCTATTAGCTGGAAAATTCTTTAGATTTATTTTATTCATTACCATGTCTTTGTACCATCAACTTCCCACGCGACTCTAAAGACTAACAAGTTAAGTGAATCGGCCTGAAAATGTATTTCCGGAACCCTTTATTTATTTTCTTTTACTTATTTTTATTTTTTGAAATGTATTTTTAAAAAAATCAAATAAATTAATAAAACGGCATCTCTGGCCGTTTTTGAATCAAGCAACCTGTTTGTATATCACTCTGTTATCAGCGAAAATAATTTTACTTTCCTGGAACAAAGTTTGAAAGTAAAATCATGTTTTAGTGTTCCTGTACGCAAGAGCAAAGCACTGATCCCGAAATTTTGTTTTAGATCCATTAATTAGTGGTGAGAAACAGGTCGCTTATCCCTTTTTCCCCAAACATCGGCTGGACCCTCAACGATAGTTCCAGGGACTCCACCTCGAAGCTCCAACTTTACACTATCACGCAGCTCCCCTTGACTGATGTTATACTTCACCTTCCTAACTTCAAGTTAAACTTATAATTGTAAGGCTATAAACGAACAACCTCTCCACTAGCCTTCATACTACCCTTGGCAGGCAACCACTTTGCCCACATCCCACATGACTATTTTCCGTCAATCTCCGTGTCCCATTCGCTTGGCACCCCTAATAGAACCCGACCACGTCTTTCACAGTTTCCAAGCTAGGTCACACAGGCAAGGCTTCGCATATAAGAAAGACGACATATTGGAATTGATCCAGGGGGAGGAGACTACCCAAGCATGAGGAAAAATAATAATAACCGTATCTATATAAATCCCATTCAGATCATTCTAAGACCGAATCCGTGAAGGAGAAACCATAGGAGTGTGCGTGACAAATTTTTTCGACGCTGCCCAAGCCACAATTCTTTACCGATTTTTGAGATTCTATCTTTGTTTGATCTCAATTTTATTCTAGTTGTGCAACAAACCTCGAGTATTTTGAATTGTATGACTGAAAAGAGAAAATGGAGGGGATAAATCAGAAAAAACGTGCTTTTCTACAAAAAATTTCGTCGACGCTGACCAGGCTACAATATTATCAACCTACTTTTGTGATTCTTAGTTTGTTCACCCCTTTTCTTTCCCCCTAGATTCCGAATTTTTTAGGATGAGGGTTGGAGAGGTGGTAACCTATTAATTCAAGCGCTGCCTGTGCTACAATTCTCGACCATTTTTCGTGGTTCTCGGAAAATAAAAATGGAATTGAAGCTGATAAACTCTTGAATGAGGGAAAGTAAACAATCCCACAGTTAAGAGGAGCACCCAACCCAAAAACTTGAAGGAAAAAAATGTATTCAATTTTTATTTATTTATTTTAATCTGCAATATGTGAAGAACGATTCAACAAAGTTTCAGATTGTTTGGATCATTCCAAATAGTAAAAAAATGTATTTCAGTAGGCGCCCGCCATGTAGGACGGTCCTCCGGAGTCCGCGTCTGTCGCTGACAGTTCTTCCTCGAGTTCTGGCTAGACTTCGTTTTTGCTGTTGTTGTCAAAAGTGTCTTCTTCATGGAGTTATAGCAGACATAGTTCTTCGTTGAGTACCTGGAAAAAAGGCTGGTGAAGGTAGGTACAGGGAAAGGGATCAGTTGTGAGGCAGTGATAGAGATCGGGAGAGACGATTGTTGGCAAAAATCTGCCAAACTGAACAGTTACATTTTTTCACCTTCCGGTACACATTGTGTGGGCATGCCTGGACCGATTCGATTGATTATTTTTTTATTGCTTGTTATTAAATTATCTATAAAAAGCTGGGAGCAGATTTCCGGATATCCAACCAGAGAAAGCACGGCATGGCTTGTAAAAGAGAAACGATTTGAATTAATTGGGTTCGAGAAAAACTAGAGTAGGTACCTATTCAAAAAAATCATTTTGAAAAATCTGTTCCCTGTGTGTCAAATAATGGCTTAGTTCAAACAAGTATTAAACAAGACAACTTGATTCGGCCTTTTGGTTACTGAGAAAAGTGCACTGAAAGGTGAAAATCGTGGTAAAATTAGACGAGACTTCCAGACCCTGCACTCATGACCTTATTACACCTATTTCAATTTTTCGGTGGTTATTTGAAAGCTATATAGTCTTTCTAAACGTGGTAAAATTTTCAGAACGTTAGAAAGGAAAATTAATCAGCTATGGATGAAATAATGTGAAAAAATAGACTGAGCGCTCGCTCGCTCGAAAAATTTATGTGATAAATATATTGTGCTGTGGTATATGAAATCAAAGGAGATCAGCAAAGAGGTACTTCAACAGAAATATGCACAGACAATTATCAGTGAACTCCACGCGCCACAACAAAATTACTAACGCAACATATAGGTAATAACAATTATGAAATTGTGAAATAAATACCCTCAAGATACACGGAAATTAAAACGTATTGATAAAAGAGAACTACATAATGATTAAGCCATCCCTCTTTAGTTTGACTCAACAAACTAGTGTGCCTAGTGATACAACTGCTAGTCTAGTTGTTCACAGAGCTGAATCAAATGCTCCAATATTGAAATAGCTGACACAAAAGTTCGACCAATTCTTGGTTTAGTTGTCGTATGTATTCATTACCTATCCGAAGGGCAACCAATCAGCAAGGTTCCTTTTCCATGATTGGTACTCATAAGTGAGAGATACGTATCAACTCTTGATGCACTGATTAGATGAAAATAATCTAATATATAAAATTCTCGTGTCACAGTTTTTGTTGCCATACTCCTCCGAAACGGCTTGACCGATTTTGATGAAATTTTTTGTGCTTATCCGGTATCTATGAGAATCGGCCAACATCTATTTTTCATCCCCCTAAATGTTAAGGGTAGTCCACCCCTAAATTTTTTTAATTTTATTTTTGACCGATTTTGATGAAATTTTTTGTGCTTATCCGGTATCTATGAGAATCGGCCAACATCTATTTTTCATCCCCCTAAATGTTAGGGGTAGTCCACCCCTAATTTATTTTTCATTTTTTAGGCAAAATTTTTAATTTTACCTCAAGCGAGCGAAGCGAGCAGCATCCCCTACAGAAGTTTAACCTACCCTTAGAGATCTACTGTTTGCGAGCGAAGCGAGCAACATCCCCTACAGAAATTAAACCTACCCTTAGGGATCTACCGTTTGCGAGCGAAGCGAGCAACATCCCTTCACATGTTTCAATTGTAATACATCGCATGTGCACAGCCACACCTTGCGAGCGAAGCGAGCAACTTAATGGGGGGTCCAGGGTTTTTGTTTGCGAGCGAAGCGAGCAACATTCCATACATGCCACACTGCGAGCGAAGCGAGCAATTTAATGGAGGGTCCGGGGGGCTTGCCCCCCGGCTGGACGTGGAGGCGAGCGTAGGAAATTATTTATATGGCAAAACAACGTTTGCCGGGTCAGCTAGTATAATATATAAAACTCCCGTGTCACAGTTTTCGTTGCCATACTCCTCCGAAACGGCTTGACCGATTTTGATGAAATTTTTGGTGCTTATCCGGTATCTATGAGAATCGGCCAACATCTATTTTTCATCTCCCTAACTGTTAGGGGTTGTCCACCCCTAAATTTTTTTTTTTTTTTTTTTTTTTTTTTTTTTTTTTTTTTTTGTGGTTCCACGTAGTTTTATAAGATTTAATTTGTTTGTAAGAATTTCCAACTGAAAAAAACGTCTGCCAAGTTGGGTGGGCAGTATAACTTCCTCAAGCGAGCGAAGCGAGCAGCATCCCTTACAGAAGTTAAACCTACCCTTAGGGAGCTATCGTTTGCGAGCGAAGCGAGCAACATCCCCTACATTTTTCAATTGTAATACATCGCATCTGCGCAGCCACACCTTGCGAGCGAAGCGAGCAACATTTCCTACATACCACACTTTGCGAGCGAAGCGAGCAATATTCCCTACACGTCACACTTTGCGAGCGAAGCGAGCAATTGAATGGGGGGTCCGGGGGGCTTGCCCCCCGGCTGGACGTGGAGGCGAGCGTAGCGAGCCAGAGCGGCTAGTGCTACAATATTTTTCTTGCTAGGAACCTCCTTCTATAAAGTTTGACTAGAACTCCCTCAACCGAGGTTATTTTCTTGTACCTACTCATAACATGACTGGCATCGGCATCTTCATCCAATTACCATGCTTCTTACAAATATTCAATTCTCCTAAGTTGGATTTCATAATCCAAATATTAAAATATTTTTTAATATTTCCTCATATTTTATATTTTATTAATTATTGCTTTGACATCATTTAATACCTAATGTTAGGAGTGAACACCTATCATTATTAGAGGTTATCAAATTAATTATTGGAGGATAATTGGGTCAGGAATAATGACGTGAACAAAAGAGTAGGGAACAAAAACAGTGTTTTTATTGATAGGCAAGGCTAGATTATTCAATGACCAGAGATTTGGAAGTATGGCTCCGAATATTATTCTTGCAAGTAGAGTCACAGAAGTTCGATTGGTGTACTCAATTACCAAACGAGGGGAGAACCAGCAATACCAGGGGCGATGAGACCGGGAGCGACGAGACCAGGGGCGGCGAGCCTGGGGGCGAGGAGTCCTGGAGCAACGAGTCCTGGGGCGGCAATTCCTGGGGCGAGGATGGAGCTACGGGCAAGAACGGGGGTGCCAAGGGGTCCAGCGGCGATGACTCCTGGAGAAGCAACCCAGGGGGAGGCGAGAGCTGGAGATGCGACGAGGACGCCCCTCTTGTCTCTGGCTTCATCGGCGACGGCGGCAGCGACGCACAAGGCAACAACCTGTATCAGGCATTATTTATTATTTATAGTTGCACAATGTAAAGTGATAGTAAAAATTTGTTAATGTCAAAATAATATTTATATTGCTTTGAGACAAATGCTGTACGTCAGAGGTAATCCATCGCATGTGTTCCCCTCTGATGAAACGGACGAAAATTTTGAAAACAATGTTCATAACGTAGCAGGAACATTGTATGAAATAAAAATGGTGGAACGGTGGCTCATAACCTTTATTTTGATATTTGATACTATAGCTTTTTCATGACAAGATCAAATGAATTTTGGAAACTTCTTTTGGCTCTGGTGAAAAGTTGAGGTTTTGCATATATGATGGTTTACCATTAAGGTACAGATATGAATAAGCCATTTCGTTTGTTCAAAATCAAATATTAGCAATCATGTTCATCAAGCTCTGAGAGATATAAGCTTTATATTTCGTGTCTAAGGGTCTGCAGAGGCAGTAGAATGGGTAGGTATGCTAAAAAATGATTTCGAAGATAGCTGCTTTACAAATTAGTACGACCCACAATATGATTTTCCCCTATTTTTCGATGTTCAGAATTGAGTTAGGTACGTACCTACTCGTAGAACCAGAAATCGTAAATCAAAAATTTCCTTAAAGAGGATGTTTATCGGTCACAAATTATCATTATTGAGATCAACAAACCATAATTAGGTAACATGATTATCTGTTATTGCCATGAGCCATGATATTCTATAACAAGAGCATTACAAGATAAAGGGTTCTAAAATTCGGCCCTTCGCCCCCTGGACCCCCCTGTTGCATTCCGCTTTGAGCCTTCGGCTGAAATGCTATAACATAGAACATGCTTTCTTCCGCTAATTCGTAAATGTGAATAAATTTAAAACTACGACATAAATGTTTTACTATGCGAAATTAGAACAGAGTACTAGGTAGGTAATTTTCTGTTATGGTGCGCGTCTACAATTACTATAACCAAGATTACCTTCTCAACCAAATGACAACCAAACTAGCGGTATTGCTTACTATATCCATTTATAATATTAGCTTTCCAACAAGTGGAGCCCGATTTTTGTCCGGTGAAAACTAAAAGTTTCATTTCCCCAGCAACGGCTTGGTTGTACGTGAAAATCAAAAGAAAAAATTTCGTGACACATCCGCATAACATTTTTTGCTAGTTAGTCCAAGTTTCGGGACACTTCCGCGTAACGTTTTCGGGCAGTTCGCTCATGGCTAAAGCATGTTCCATGCTAAAAGCTATTGTTCTTATTAGTACGTAAAAAGTTGTGAACTAGTTATTACTTTGGAACGTGTTGATTGATCTGAGCGCTAATTAAAATGAATAGGTATTAATATTTCGTTGGTTTTCGTATTGCCAAATTATATTATAAATGCATTAGAACTTATTCAGACTTAAAATTAATAAAATTCTTGTCAGATTTTTTCCTAAATAGAAAGATTTACACACTACAGTATTTTCCAAAATAGATATTTGGTATTTATGATTTAGCACTAGTGGTGGTTTGTTTTTTAGTATTTAAATATTTATCAGATTATGATATGCTCGTAAATTTTACTCACGATGATGAATTTCATTTTGATGTGTTAGGTTGTGAGCTGGTGAACTCTATACTGGTGGAGCTGGTGGTCGCCTCTTATATACAAAGAGAGCAGATCCTTAGGGGCCTTGAGGGGGTGAGGCCCTGCCAATGGGACGGCTCGCGGACGCTTCCGTTTGTTTTGTTGTTGCCGCTGTCCGAACTTCTTTTGGTAACTTCTCGACGACTTTTCTGCCGTACTAAGAACAGATCCTGTATCTGACCAACCCCTACTTTTGGGAAAATGCGTCTTAAGGTTTTGAGTCGACATTTCCTAATATTAGCTCTATTTTGCGTTGTCTCGAGCTCCAAAATCACTCATTCCATAAGAAGTTTCTCGCTGAACCATGTAGTGTGGCTGGGAAAACATTATTTGAGCCAGAAAATTGCAAAAAAAAGGTGTAGGATACCTATATGTACTAGGCGATTTCCACGTCTCTGGTGCACATACGAGTTTTCGTTTAGCAATAAGGCTGATACGTTTTTGACATTGAAAATGTCTTAGCCGACGGGTCAACCGGAAATTTTGTTACACAAAGGAAAAAACGTCACGCAACCTCGGTTGTTGACATTTTATGTCTTTACTATGGCACATAACTCAAAAAGTGTGACGAAGAAAGCGTTATGAAAATTTCTGATGATTTCCGCTTACAACCGAGTCGTTGCTAAGGAAATGGTACTTCGTCGTTTTTCATCCCACGAAATTCGTTGACCATTCGTTCGAAAGCTCTCGATTTATCCAACCATATTATGTTAACTACTGCGAATTGCGTGGCCAGCAAGCTGAGTTATGACCATGGTTATATGAATAATTGTTTAAACACAGGTGATCATTTTCAATCATTGATACTGTGAACATGATTGCAACCGCTTGTTAATTTCTGATGATTTCATTGAGCTGGTGTTTCGATGATTTGATTCATAGCAGGTGATCCGAATATTGCGAGAACGGTTTGAGTTGTGAAGTGGTGGTTGAATCATTTTAATATGTAATTTCTATACTTTACACTCTAGGAAGCTGTAATTTCGTATGTAGCCTCTTTAGGACACTACTTGACGATGCCCAGGGTCCGGATCAGCTGAGTGGCTCTTAGAGCTTGCATACGAGTCTGCAACACATACGAGTCTGCAACTAAAGACATAAAATGTCCCAATGTGTTGCAGACTCGTATGCAAGCGTTTCTGATTATTATCGAATACAACCTTATCGTCTTTGGTCGATCCTTTAAATGTTATCTTGATTCTGGGAAGTACCTACCTACTTATTTTTTTACAAATATTTATCCACATCACTCGCCCCCTAATGAAATCGTCGCCATAAATGAAATGGAGTGTTCATGTTTATTGCATTCAGCTCAGCCTATTCACTCAAGAATGAAGTATCTTTCAATAAATGCGCCTCTCCTTTGTGGAAGTAGGTGCTACTTACCTCAACTCTAACAAGAGTATGTACCTACATATTAGGGTTAGATGGCATTGAGACGCCGGTCTTTGGGTATGCGAAATTTCACGTCGGTACCTAGATTTCAAAAATCAAAAATAAGTCATCAGTTTTAAAGTAATATAAAGTGAAGGAAAATTTTGGTTTTTTGTGTGAATTTTTTTAGAAAATTAAACTGAAAATAAATTTTTCCTTTTTCTTTTGATTTTCACGTACAACCCAGCCGTTGCTAGGGGAATGGAACTTCTTTAGTTTTCAACGGACAAAAATCGTTCTCCACTCGTTGGAAAGCTCTCGATTTATCACGCATTTCTTTCGTACTTGTTCTTCTATTCATGTCGTAGTTTTATATTTATTTATGTTATAAATGGATATAGTAAACAATGCCGCTTGTTTTGTTGTCACTTGGTTGAGAAGTTAATCTTGGTTATAGTAATTGTAGACACGCACCATAACAGAAAATTACCTACCTGTGAATTCATATTCGTAGAAGAATTGGGCATCGTCGAGACTGGCTTACAGCAAATTCAGTAATTGTGTATCAATAAATATTTTATGTTTTTAATTGTTATTTTATTAAAAACAATAAAAAACATTGAAATTACTGAGACATTTTCAATACTCATAGCTCTTCTCTCATACAACAGAAAGTACGAGCGGCCTACCACGTTTTTTTCTGATTTTTCCTATAAAAAATTAGTACCGTGGCGAAAAAATAAAAATCAAAATTTTCTCATATATGCAGGATACTAGGAGAAAAATCGTGGTTTGCCAACCTCCGAAAACCGTATCTGATCTGACAATAGAAAATACATTCGTATCATCAAAATACTGGGAAGAAAATTCGTATCTGCCACTGATTCCGAAATCGTATCAGACGTCGCGATTCCTAAAATACTACGAAATAAATTCTCATCTGGACATTCAAGAGTGTCGCAACTCGTATGTACCTGAATAATACTCGTAATAAAATAATCGTATCTGACGCCCAGATGCGGGTTTTAGCTAAAAATACCAGTTACGGGATTTTCATTAGTAAATTGAACCAAAACGTAGTTAATGCGATAATCGTAAGCCGTTTTTGAGGCATTTCCCATTGAGATCTGAGACAAGCAAAATCGAAAGAAACCACCCCCCAAAACGGTTGGGTACAATTAACTCGATATGGCCAAAAATGCGGATACAGGATCCATTCTTAGTGCGGCAGTATTGAAAATAGGCTGCCAATGAACAAACAACCCAGGCGAATCTTCACTTAATTTTCGGTTCCTTATTAGTTATTAGGCACCAAAGATAGGGAAGATCAACCTGGTACAGTTTAACCTGTACTTAAATTAGGCTGCCAAGAGAACCGAAGACTCCGTTCACCGTGAGGTCTGTCGAACCCTCCAAGTACTATTTTAGTAACTGGGAAACATAATTGTGTGCCAAATAGAGGCATATGTGATGGTCTTAACTGGAAGTCACTACAAACGCTGCAAATTACTACACAACGATTTTTTTAAATAGGTAGCCCATCTAAACCCATCATTGATTGATCCTATGTTCCATCATTAATGAGCCTGGTCTATAGTACATTATTATCTAAACTAGAAGCATTGCGCTTCGCGAAATTTTTCTCTCCGTTTCAGCACCAGGAACCCTAAATTTTATGCTTGCAGTAAATGTTAACAAACAGAACCCTTTATGGCAAATTTGACTTCCCGCCAAGTAGCAGGAGTGCATGGACTGTTTATTGATTTCAGACAATGTTTTGCTTCTTCCACTTGAAATCCTCTATTACAATCAATTAACGTATTTCAGTAGTCGATCAGGAAATAAATCAGCTTCTGAAACCCTCAGCTAATAAGTGGTCTGTCATACCTCGTAACATTGTTGTCAAGACATGTATTCCAAAGGCTCTCTATTTCAAATTTTAGCACCATTGATCGATTAGTACAGAAATTATAGCCTTTGAGGTTCCTCTGTTGTTCAGTTCATCTTCATACCTCGTAATTAAATCCCCATGTCTCAAAAGCGCTCCATTTCAAATTTCATCGTGGTAGGTGATTAGGAAATTAATTAGCCGCATCGGCCCCTCAGCTGATCAGAGCCTATCTAGAATACAATTGCACTGTATAGAGCAACACATGTATGTTTGTTTGTATGTATTGTATGTATGTGTATAGACATTGCAATTGTATTCTAGATACTCCAAAGTTGCTCCATTTTAATTCTCAGATCTGTAGGTTAATTGAGGAAAAAAATCAGACTCACGGGTCCCATTTTTGTAACAGATTTTGTGGTGGTTGGGAGAAACAATGACTTAGTCATCAATACGCCTACCTACGTTTTTCCACCTACCGAGAGAAATGAATGAAATTAAATAAAACATCTACACTTTAAAAGTCCGTCTGATCTAAAAATATCGACACTAACTTAGATACCCACCAAAAAAATTCACAATTGATACAATGATGCAAAATAAAGAGGTTATAGAAGAAAATATGGGCCTGAAAGCTGAAGAAACACTTATACTGCGCAGTGTTCCAATCTAATTTTTTGAGAATATTTTGGTGATGTTGTAATAACCCTGTTTTCCCCTTGGTAAATTGTGATTGGTTAGTCAGCAGTCATCTCATGATTAATAAACGGTATCTCAGAGTCCAACACATTTTAAATTCTAACTACTTAATTCCAATAAGTGATTATTTAGTCGTAGGGATTTGACTGATCATTGGTATTGGGCCTTTTTTCTACCAACATCCTCGTCAATGTGTACTCAACTTAAATGCAGCCCTAGAAATAACTGTCCAAATCTGTAACGAGTGGTATACTGCCTTTGGCAGTCATTACTACCCCCTTGGTAAGGTAGTTTTGTCCATATCTTGGCTAAACTTTTACTGTTCTCTTAATTGAAATGGACCTATCATTCAATTTCATTTATTTTATTGTGGCTTACGTCACTTACGAGAGATTTCGTTCAGCAATGCATCTAGAATGATAAGAGGTGTAACAGATAGGAGGTGTTACAGAAAATGCTTGCCTCAGCATGCTCACAAACTTTTACTCGTTAACCGGCGATAACAATTGTAGGAGGCCGCTTATATAATCTTCACAACCTCTGGAATCGGTATCGTATTTAGACAGCAGTTGAGTACAGTAGGTTCGGAACAAGGCATTTATTACTGACGGACAGCCCGGTATCTAAACAAGTAGTTCAGAAAGCTATAAAACAAAAAATAATAAATCATGTGGAAATTTTGATAATGGAGGAAATTGGTATTGGAAAATAAGGGTGAAACTTTTATACTTCAAAAACCAACGCCGAGTTTCAGTCTATGAATTTAATTCCATGGGAACGTTGGCTTCTCATGATCTATGATATTACACTATTGTGACAAATTGATGACATTTTGAGAGTTAAATCGTGTGAACAATAACTAGTTCTCACTGTCATATGGCCTGTGATGCTCAAAACTAAAGGGTAGTTGAAGTATGTTCTGAAAGTGATAGTATTCTGTGCGTGCGGGAATATGTACGTAGTTCAATAGCTATGGTATGTATTGGTCAATTTTGATCAAGTAGCGCACTGTGTGCAGTGATTGAGTGGGTTTGCACATGAAATTCCTTTTCCGTTTCATTTCCGATGACATCAGTGATCGTATACTCGTGCGCTAACGTTAATTTATATTTCTAACAACTTAAAGGGCCGAATTTGCTCAAAATTACAGGGAAGTTAGAAAATGGTCTCAAGGTGTATAAGTAAACTTGGAATAGATTAACTGAAAATATGTTGAGATAATTATTAGTTCAACATTTAGTCACCAGGCCAGGTTCCGTACGCTAAGAAGAGTTTCAGCCTTCTTCATTGCAGGTCGGACACGTGTTATTCTAGGCAGTCAGATAATAAATGAATCTAAGGCCGTTTTTCCCTGTGCTAATCAGAGAGCTAAGGGAAAACGGCCTCTCGACTCACTTGTGAAGGCTTCCCATTGCAACCAACAATTCGAGACTGGTACAAATCCATTACATGCATCGCAGCTCATTTTTTCGCATTAGGATCTACCTTGTTCATGAACGTTGGTACCAAGTATCTATAAACAAGCTTTCAGAATCTACAATTCGATTTATTTGCTACAATTTCATTTGTTATCCAAGTGTTGCGCAGCTCAAAAAGTAGTTAGGCTCACTTTCACCAGGAAAATGATTCACCAGAGTTTTACCGAATTTCGTTAAAGGCAATTTCGAGGGTTGAACCTGGGAACACATCACCCGTCCTCCATCAACCCAAATATCTGCTGAGCAAATATCTATAGGTATATGCCCAATGGATTTTAACAGGACTTTATGAAAAAAAGGCCATTCTGTCCTTAAATTGTTTTTTTTTTAATTAGAATCCAACGTTTCTCCCCAAGAACTGGGGCTTCTTCAGGGTTCAGATTATAACAAGACTTTACAAAAGGCCTTAAATTTAACGACAGAAAGGCCTTTTTTACAAAGTCTTGTTATAATCTGAACTGTCATAATAAAGAAACGTTACAACGGATTTTAGGCACACTCTGCAAACAGTAAACTTGTCACAACAACCACCGCTTATGTCAAGTCCCACTTCCAATTTGCTGGCGTAATTAAATATTTCAGAATTTCAAGAGATACGTTAGATATTTTAGGCAATTCATTGCGAAATATATCTGTGGGCTCCCAGTGGTTGAGGATGAGGATCGTCTGGCTAATTTGCTCGATTTTGGTAATGATAGGGAGAAAATGTTAAATTTATTTCATTTTGTTACTAGTGCACTAGCACTTCGATCAATTGCGCTCACCGAATAGGTGTCTGATATGTACAGCATTAGCATTGTATAGTGTACAACAGGATAGGCTTGTTGTGGATATTGTACGAGTACCACAGGAATAGCGTGGATGTTATGGATTCATAACGGATTATTATTCTTTATATTAATTTCATATCGATGACCTCGTTCATTTTGCATGTACTTCATTAAGCTGTAATGCCCTGTTAACTAGATTAGGAAGAAGATATTTGACTTATTTCTTATCTATTATATATTTTTGTAATGATGATGTGTAAGTGGACCTGAACTCTTTGTAATAATCATTGATTTAATACAATAAACAACTTACCTACTACTACTACGTTAGGTATTTTGTGCACGGAATTGTAGAGTTTCGTACATAGGTACTCAATAGTTCTTGGTCTTCTTTATATTATTATGTGCTATTATCATCTATTATACGTAATTTTCCTATCATCCTTTATGATTAGCTGCTACACCGGTCAGGGTATGTGTCTGTTGGCCAATGATTATTGGATGAGAATGCAGTGATGAGGCTATTTCTACTTCGATTTGTATTCTGTATTGTATTATTAGCTCGAAGATTGTTTCTCGTTATTTCAAGACATACCACTTATCGTATTATAGGGAGCAACCATGGTTGAATAATCTGTCATTTACCTCCTATTATAAAAAAGCCTACCCTCAGAAAATGAGGAGGTGTTACACTAGTTTAGCAACAATTACAGTTAATGCAATATGTTGTTTTCAACATCTTGTTTTGTAAGCAAATTACGTTGTCGTTAATTGTAAGGTGTTTGACATACGTAAACATGTACTTAATACCTGCAAAACTATGCACAAAGAGGGTTACAACCCAACCGAACCCACCAGATAATTGGACCATATACCCACCCTCCGATCTACATCGCATGTTTAAAGCTCACTGTCTCCTTCGATGGCAAGAATGGCACTCTACTTATCCTTCTGGCCGACGCTACACTACCTTGTTCCCTGCAACATCACCAACACCCTGGCACCATCCTT
Source organism: Adelphocoris suturalis (assembly GCA_030762985.1). Taxonomy (NCBI): domain Eukaryota; kingdom Metazoa; phylum Arthropoda; class Insecta; order Hemiptera; family Miridae; genus Adelphocoris; species Adelphocoris suturalis. Next base: position 32,666,415 of record CM061048.1, read on the forward strand.
CGCTGGCCTACCAAAACAGTTTTATAAGGCGATAACACGATTGAGAAGCGGGGTGACCGTCACCAAATCATTCCTGCACCGTATTGGTCAGGAGGAAGTGGCTTATGCTCCACCTGCCGAACAGAAGAAACTGTTCACCTAATTGTGGAGTGCACCAAGACACACAACCAAAAAGTCACGTTGTTCCACAAGTGGGACAAAGAACTATCAAGACCATATAATTTCGACGTCGCACCATGCTCCCAACTTCCACCAGTATGCATTTCTCTATTCAACTTCCTACAAGCGTGTGGTCTGAAGCTGTGATACTACTATGTACTACTGTAGCTATATGTATTGTTTATGTTTCATAACAATTACTTAGTGTTGGCTGTCTAGTGTAATTTGTAACTGATGCCAAATAAATAAGAATTAAAAAAAATTCGCAAACAGGATAAAGATAATGAGTTCTTTACCTTTTTAAGAATTTGATAGTGTAAAATGTTTCAAGCAGGTATACTACCTACTTTGCCGAGTTTATTTTCATTCTTGTACTCATATTTGAGAGATAATCTACTTCATGGTCACGTGATGATGGACGAGTAGGTAGAATGAAGTGCTGGTGAGATTGACTGTAACGTCAGAAGTTTCAGGCAGGGAATTGGTGTGTGTTTGATATAGGGCAACCCAAGGAAATCCGTGGGTACATCAAAGCGTGGCTATTTTACTTGCATTCGTCCATCGCCTCAAAACTTCTCATACGACTTTGAAACTGGGAGCCAACCACGAAATGGGATAGTTGTAAGAAAGACTTTGTTTATAGATCACCTCAGCGCGTAACCAATCCTCGCAGCTTTTTTCTACTTCTTCTACTCATATGAAAAAAAGGAGAGTGAAATAAACGTTTGAAGTGCAAACGTTGTCACGGTCAAGAAAGCTTTTATTTTAATCTTCTGACCTGCGACCTCTCAGAGAGATAACGAGACAGGACGAGAGGAGATTCGTCACCTGACGATTCTCAGGGCAATCAGGACTTTCCTTTTTCAGTGCCCACCTCGCGATTGTGCCGATCAGACCTCGTGTCACATTTTTCCGGACTTTTATAATAATTTTCCTCGTGGCATCTACCCCCCGATACTTTTGGATTGCCGAGGTGAGATCATTCCTTTTACAATTGATTCTCAGTGTCGGGAAGGACTGCATCCCCCTCTTCTCTATCATTTTTCAAGAAGGAAACTACTTTTATTTTCCCCCTTCTTTGTTAGGTAGGATCCCTAACTTTTATTTTGGGAATAAACTACCCAAAAGGAATTTCATGGGTATTTTCATTCATTTTCCCCAAACCTTATTTGTAGAGCACCTTACAACGTTATTTGGTTCGGCTTGTTGTCATATTTAGGTATTTTCTTGCTGATATTATGAGTTAAGTCCTCTTGATAAAAGAGGTTGTCGAATCAACTATTGTCAGGTGAATGGTTCAAGAATAATGTGTAAAACAAAGTTTAGGAAACAAAAACAGTGGTTTTATTTGTAGGAATAACGAGTTTTCTCATTGACCAGAGATTTGGATGTGATGGCTTCGAATGATGATCTTGCAGGTAGAGTCACAGAAGTTCGATGAGCGTACGGAATCACCAGACGAGGGGAGCGCCAGCGATACCAGGGGCGATGAGGCCGGGAGCGACGAGACCAGGGGCGGCGAGCCTGGGAGCGAGGAGTCCTGGAGCGACGATACCGGGTGCGACGAGTCCTGGGGCGGCGATTCCTGGAGCGAGGATGGAGCTACGGGCAAGAACGGGGGTGCCAAGGGGTCCAGCAGCGATGACTCCTGGAGAAGCGACCCAGGGAGAGGCGAGTGCTGGAGAGCCCAAAAGGACACCCCTCTTGTCTCTGGCTTCGTCAGCGACGGCGGCAGCGACGCAGAGGGCGACAACCTGTAAACAGGAATTTTCGTTCATTGATTGATGATTGCTTGATGGAATGAGTGGTAAGTAGTATATAGCATTTCCCGATCAAAATAAACTTTTCCCCAACCAAAATAAACATTTTCCCAACCAAAATAAACATTTTCCCAACCAAATCAACATTTTCCCAACCAAAATAAACAAATAGAGAAAGAGATTATCGACCCACAATATGTATGTTGTCAAATTATCAGGATAAGGGTCAAGAAACGAATAAAAGTCCTTATCGCTAGTTTAGTTTAGCTCTATTTATGCCTTCCAGCAGTATTTTTTCAAAGTATTTTTAAATTTTAGCCTCTAGTTTTTCGTTTTTCGTTTTTTTTAGTCCTATTCATGTGCCAACCCTAGTCAGCCTCAACTGCAACCATTTCTTGTTTTTGTTATGACAATTTTGACTTCTGAGTGACCGTGTCCTATATTATGACACTGTGAAAGATCCTTGAGCCCTGAAGATGGTTTTATATAAACCGAAAGCTCGACGATAAGGACTTTTATTCGTTTCTTGACCCTTATCCTGATAATTTGACAAAATAAACATACAACAAAAATATACGTCGATTATCTCCCGCCCTACTCCCCCCAACTCAATCCCGTGGAGAACGCCTTTTCAAAAATAAAGTCCATACCTAGTTCGAAACACTCTTAGCGAACAGGGAAACCATGTGTTATAGGATGTGATTAGCAGTGCAGTCGCTGCGATTAATACTGATAATTTTCGGAACTACGTAATGAACACCTCTATCAACATCAGCAGCTGCGGGTGAAGCAATTCATTACCTAAACTTACAGTTTGTTGTTTTCGTTTTTTGAATATTGCTAAAGTAATATTTAAGTTTATAGCCTACACATTGTTAAAGAAGAAAGTTCATTTTGATTGTCTTAATGTTAATAAAAAAAGTGTTTATTTTGGTTGGGAAAGTGTTTATTTTGGTCGGGAAATTGTTTATTTTGATCGGGAAAATGTTTATTTTGATCGGGGAAATGTTTATTTTGAGAGGGAAATGCTATAAATTCTGAATTGCAAATATCTCTTGTACTAATAGGGGCATATTATGAACTATTTCGGTCAATCGAATTCAAATATAACAAATCAAGTCCATTAGCTGTGATAAAACGTTAGCAGTTTGGGTGTCAGATCCCTACACCTAGGTAACTATGGGTCGAAATCAGTGGATAGAGCATAATAGGTATTACTTGGAGTAACTGTGTCAATTTTAGCGTATGGATAGATTTTTTCCAAGCTTTTTAGAAATTAGGTAAGGTACGTATCTTGAAACGTAAACCAACGAATTTTGAGAGAGTGGTTTTCTTTTATTACAAGCTTCATTATTGATAGGAATAAATCCAAATAAGATAGGTACTGTTGTTATCATCTCGCAACGGTTTGTAAAAGTCATAATACTCGTAAGTCATAAACATTAATTTCAAGACAAATGGTATGAGATAATGAAGAAACGAGAGTTCTTAATATAGTACAACAATTCTTAGAACTATTTATTAATTAAATTGTTGATTAGACTAAGTGCTAATTAGGTATTTTATTAATGAACCAAAGTATTTTGTTGGGTACTGCCAAATCCTATTTAAAAAGCATTTAAACCTTTTCAAACGTGTTTTTTATCAAATGTTTGTCAGATTTTTTATTTATTCCAAATGGTAAGACTGCATATTAGTTTCTTGATTAGATAATTTACTACGAATTTAGGATTTATTACTGGTTGAAAGACGAGTGTTATTGAGCATTCCAAAGTTTCTCGGAATATGAGATTATGGTAAATTTTACTTACGATGATGAATTTCATTTTGAAGTGTTGAGTTGTGAGGTAGTGAACACAATGCTGATGGAGATCGAAGTCGCCTCTTATATACGAAGGGAGCAGATCCTTAGGGGCCTTGAGGGGGTGACGCTCCGCCCAGCCACTTGACAAAATTCAGTGCGAGGCTTCACCTGAATTATGCTTCTTTACAACTGAAAGTTGGGATGAAATTAATCATGATGGATGTTGAAAAATAAATTGTCCTCGGAAACCAAAAATTGTCTTTACTATTTTGGTCTTTCGTTTCAAAACTTTCTGAACTATTATGAATTTAGGATTTAGTGCTGGTTGAAAGACGAGTGTTTTTGAGCATTCCAAAGTTTCTTTTTGATCAACGTTTACTTATTAAACCGAAGATCTCAGCTGTTAAACAACGATTTTCCGTTTTTCCATTTCTGTTTCAGGGAATTCAACGATCAAAACCATCCAGCCGAATTCGGGTGGTTAGCGTTTCAATCAACGATTATCACTAGGTAGTTACCTAGTTCTCTTCGCCATCTTTGTTTACATGGCCGAAAGTTCTTTTATGGTACGTTTTCCTGTCTGCTTTGCTACATTTTCTTAGCTATTTCCAAAGTTTTCCTACCTGCACGAAAATGAGCCACAGAGGATTGATTAAGGACGAATTTGACGAGGATGATAAGACTTTACTATTCGTCATCCTTCATTCATCGTTATTTGATGAATCTGTGATCGAGTCTTGCGAATTTCCCAGCCACTTGACAAAATTCAGTGCGAGGCTTCACCTGAATTCTGCTTCTTTACAACTGAAAGTGGGGATGGAACTAATCATGAAGGATGTTGAAAAATAAATTGTACTCGGAAACCAAAAATTTTCTTTACTATTTGGGTCTTTTGTTTCAAAACTTTCTGAACATTTTTGAATCCACATCACAGGTGTCTGGAAGGCAATGAAGGTTTTCTCACGAACAGGATCTGCCATATTGACCGGGAATCGTCAAAAACATCCCCAGGAAATAGAAAAACCTTACCCCAAAATCGTACCTGTTCCTAAACGTGATTTTTTCACGTCTGTGTAGTTTCTATACGAACAAAACTCTGAAATATGTTAAAATTTCAAAAATTTCAGGGATTTATATCCAGCGCCTTTTTCTTGTTTGTAAAACAGAACCTTGTAATTGAATTCCTTGTTTCTGAACTTCTAAGAGAATATTTCTAGACACTCTCGACCCTACCGAACTCCGGATATTTGGAATTTTTTAATAAAATCCGCGTTTTAAGCAAAGGTAAGGTTTTTCTATTTCCTGGAGATTTTTTTGACGATTCCCCGTCAATATGACAGATCGTGTTCGTGAGAAAACCTTCATTGCCTTCCAGACACCTGTGACATCTCTCTGAAGTCAATGTTTGACTACGTAATTACTTGAGCTACTTAGGGCCGGTTTCACCAAAGTTTTTGATCAACGTTTACTCATTAAACCGAAGATCTCAGCTGTTAAACAACGATTTTCCGTTTTACCATCTCTGGTTCAGGGAATTCAACGATCAAAACCAACCAGCCGAATTCGGGTGGTTAGCGTTTCAATCAACGATTATCACTAGGTAGTTAGTTCTCTTCGCCATCTTTGTTTACATGGCCGAAAGTTCTTTTATGGTACGTTTTCCTGTCTGCTTTGCTACATTTTCTTAGCTATTTCCAAAGTTTTCCTACCTGAACGAAAATGAGCCACAGAGGATTGATTAAGGACGAATTTGACGAGGATGATAAGACTTTACTATTCGTCATCCTTCATTCATCGTTATTTGATGAATCTGTGATCGAGTCTTGCAAATTTCCCAGCCACTTGACAAATTCAGTGCGAGGCTTCACCTGAATTCTGCTTCTTTACAACTGAAAGTGGAGATGGAACTAATCATGAAGGATGTTGAAAAATAAATTGTACTCGGAAACCAAAAATTTTCTTTACTATTTGGGTCTTTTGTTTCAAAACTTTCTGAACATTTTTGAATCCACATCACAGGTGTCTGGAAAGCAATGAAGGTTTTCTCACGAACAGGATCTGCCATATTGACCGGGAATCGTCAAAAACATTCCCAGGAAATAGAAAAACCTTACCCCAAAATCGTACCTATTCCTAAACGTGTTTTTTCACGTTTGTGTAGTTTCTATACGAACAAATGTTAAGATTTCAAAAATTCCAGCGCCTTTTTCTCGTTTGTAAAACAGAACCTTGTAATTGAATTCCTTGTTTCTGAACTTCTGAGAGAATATTTCTAGACACTCTCGACCCTACCGAACTCCGGATATTTGGAATTTTTGAATAAAATCCGCTTTTTAAGCAAAGCGAGTCTGAGTAAATATTTTGTGGTTCTGCTCATATATAATGTTAAAATTAAGACTTCACAATATGTTATTCGGAAAGAGAATTTTTCTGGCTACAATTTCCACTATTTTTGAGCCTAAAAATGTTGTGTCTTGTTCGAAATATCCCAATTTGAGCCATGAAGAAAAATGTTCACAATGCACATTCAACCATGAAATTTATATTAACGGACTCACGAAAAAATCACGTTTAGGAACAGGTACGATTTGGGGGTAAGGTTTTTCTATTTCCTGGAGATTTTTTTGACGATTCCCCGTCAATATGACAGATCGTGTTCGTGAGAAAACCTTCATTGCCTTCCAGACACCTGTGACATCTCTCTGAAGTCAATGTTTGACTACGTAATTACTTGAGCTACTTAGGGCCGGTTTCACCAAAGTTTATTATCAACGTTTACTTATTAAACCGAAGATCTCAGCTGTTAAATAACGATTTTTGGATTCACCATCTCTGGTTCAGATGAATCAAGATCAAAACAACCAGCCGAATTCGGGTGGTTAGCGTTTCAATCAACGATTATCACTAGGTAGTTAGTTCTCTTCGCCATCTTTGTTTACATGGCCAAAATTTCTTTTATGGTACGTTTTCCTGTCTGCTTTGCGACATTTTCTTAGCTATTTCCGAAGTTTTCCTAGGTGCGCGGAAATGAGCCACAAATGATTGATTAGAGCATTGGTTCTTAAGGACAAATTTGACGAAAATGATAAGAAGACTTTACTATTCGCCATCCACGGAGGGTTAGAAAGAACTAGATACGGCAGATTTCGATCTCCATGAAATCGATTTTCTGATGAGGTTACCGACTTTCAAAAACTAGGTACTGTTTTGTCAGCCCTGGAACAAATTGATGATAGCATCGATTACATAGGTACATAAGTATGGATACACATAGGTATATTTGTGACCGTGCAAGGGAAAAGGGAGCTTAATTTGCCAAAGCTTGTTTTTCAGGAGAACTAAAAAAGTCCAGTCATGCAGCATGACCCCATGAGCGAATTTTTGAAGAAATCTTCGACGTTTCAGTCGCTATTGATCGTGTAGAGAAATTTTAGTTTATGATTTTGATAGACAAACATGGAATCAAATTCTATCTACAGCATGGTTCTAGCCTTAAACAGCATGGTTCTAGGATTGGTTATACAGGGATACTTCCATAAGAGTAGTTCAATCTGAATTTGGACAATGTTTCATGCAAATATTACCGATTTTTACAACTAGCGAACGGCATTATTTCGATTTTTGACTGATTTTTCAACTTTGAAATTTTTGAAAACTTGATACATATTCTTATAGGCCTTTTTTCGCTGATTCCGAATATACCACATGTTAGTATGCTGAAAAAATTATTTCGCACAACAAATCGCAAAAAACAGGCTATTTTGACATTTTTGACTACAGTTTTGAAAATTTCAACCCGAAGATGTAATCCGATCATGCTGGCCAACGAACTTGAACTTTCGTTTTGTGTCCTTAACATTTTAAAATTTGTTTGAAGTTTCTAGCACAATTCTACGGACAGTTATCGTCTGGAATGACACATATATACATACATACATACATACATACATACATACATATATACATACATATATACATACATACATAAAAAAATGCGTTAAACTTCAGAATATGATTCAAAATAGCCTAAAACGGATTTCTGCATAAAAAATTTTCAAAAATTCACATTCTACAAATTTTGAGGCGAGAGCAATAGCTTAATTTTCTTCAAAAATTCGCTAAAACGGAGATTGGGTAAAAAAATTACTTTTCTTGTAATATTTTTTTGGCCCCAAAACAATCTCTCCTTCCCCAATAATCATCAAAACTTGAATTTTCTACATTTTCCATAGCATTCATAATCGCGCAAAACTGCAGTTTTGCAAGTCTGCTAAAAATCTGCTGAAACTTGCTGAAAATTTGCATTTTCGAGCCAACTTTTGCAAACTTGGAAAAAATCATAAACTTTGATTGGAAAATGGTAGGAAAAACGGTTCAAATTATTACAAAAAGGTTTATTATTTCTGTATTGTATAGCTCTTCTACGCAGAACACCTGTCTATATTATTAAACGAATCATTAGGTAGGTAGGTATCTAATTTGTCTACCTAGAAGAAATTGAGTTTTAAAAAGGTGTAATTAATCATGCACATCATTGCACGTTTCCTACCCGTTAAAAACTTGTTGTATATGAGTTTAAAAAAAGATCCCTGAAAGAAAAACTTGCTATCTAGCGGTCATTGATGAAACTCAATTAGTTCCCTGGAAAATCATAGTTTCGTATTTCCCATTACGGCTAGTAGGGAGAGAACGGAAGATCTTACGGCCTTCTGGATGATTCCATTAGATTTGTTTTGAAATATATGTAAACTAGCTTAGTTTTCTCACTCGCTTCACTCGCTCGGTATGACTGTATAGATCCGATGGTTTTGACATTTTATGTCTTTGCTATGGCACATAAACTAAAAACGCTGCAAATTATTTCACAAAGGTTTATTATTTTTTCAATTGAGTATGATCATAGTTTTAGTTGGCTAGCGTACGTCATAAGGCCCGTCCAGACTCCTCGGCGTGTCCTATTTCGAGTTGCCACAACCTATACTTCTATAATTATATACGCATGTTTATATTTCTCGATTTGAGCTCCTATCTATTCAAATACCTAGTTATTGCCTTAATAATATCATTATCTAAGTACGTACGCAAAGTCGAGAGGATATGTTATTAAATATGCGTAGGAAAAGCTTTGGTATTAACACACAAATATGACCTTGAAAAAAACATATATTCATGCCTCGAAGGAACGCCGGCGCCGTATCCACCACAAGGTGCCGCGGCGCCGGCGCCTCCTCTCACTCCACCCCCCGCTCACCGCCCTCACCACCCACCGTGACCCCCTGCCAAGCCTGCCAGGCGTGCGTGCGTGCGTAAGTCTAACAAAGCCTTGAAATGACACTTTTTCGCCCGTTTTTGGCCCATAGCATCTATGCGAGTAAAGCGATCGGGATGGTTAAACGTTAGGACCAACTAGACCCCAAATGGAGTCTATGGGCGAAAGGACGGGTTTTTTAAGTCAATTCTTAGGCCTTTTATGGCCCGGACGGCGGACGGCGGACGGCGAACGGCGGACGGCGGACGGCGGACGGCGGACGGACATTTCAAATTTGGATTCTACGCACCTTGAAACGTAAAGTGACAAAGTTTGAGGGGGGGTTATAAAAATTTTTTGCTATACGATCACATAGGCTTATTATTGGAAATAATAAACCAAAAAATGTCATGGAAAATTGCTCACGAAAATATTTTGATGATTTCCGCCTACAACCGAGTCGTTGCTAGGGAAATGGTACTTCGTCGTTTTTCATCCCACAAAATTCGTTGACCATTCGTTCGAAAGCTCTCGATTTATCCAACAATATTAAGTTAACTACTGCGAAGTGCGTGTCCAACAAACTGAGTTATGAGCATGGTTATTTGAATAATTGTGTACACTCAGGAGGTGATCATTCTCAATAATTGATATTGTGAACATGATTGCCACCGCTTGTTAATTTCTGATGATTTCGTTGAGCTGTTGTTTCGATGATTTGATTCATAGCAGGTGATCCAAATATTGCGAGAACGCTTTGATTTGTGAAGCGGTGGTTAAATCATTTTAATAGGTAATTTCTATCTTTACACTCTAGGAAGCAGTTTTTTCGTATGTAGCCTCTTTAGGACATTTACTTGACGATGCCCAGGGTCCGGATCAGATGAGTGGCTCTTAAAGCTAATTTCTATGTTTTACACTCTAGGAAGCTGTAATTTCGTATGTAGTCTCTTTAGCACATTTACGTGACGATGCCCAGGGTCCGGATCAGCTGAGTGGCTCTTAGAGCTTGCATACGAGTCTGCAACACATTGGGACATTTTATGTCTTTAGTTGAAGACAAGTATGTGTTTATGATTACACAGAGGATTAGTTCATGTAGTAACATGCGAAAAGAGTAACAGGCAGACGTTCATTTTTCCGATTTGTATTGCTATTCATGTGTTTGAATTCGACCAAAACCCAGTTTTTAAAATGCTATCTGATTTTTTATTATTAATTCTGTTTTATTGTAGTATATACTTTTATTTATTTATTTATTGATAACTTATTTTTTTTTCATTTTATTTTTCTTCTATTGTAGTTTAGTGAATATTACTTATTTAATTTTTCAGTTCTCAGGATTGTATCTTCGGAATTGAAATCATAACAGTACTCCTGGTATTATAAAGAAATAAATTTGAATCATTTCGATTAAAGCATGTTTTATTGATCCTGGTTTCATGCTTTTCACTTGTGCTGATAAGACATAAACAATTTTCTGCAGGAATGAAAGCGACTCTTTGACGAGACGTTCGCGAACAATCAGTTGAGACACGAGATTCTTGACCCTGACTTACTCTTTAGTTCGACTACCCACTGCGTGGCATTCCCAGCCCTCCAATCGCCATAAGATTTTACAAAGATCAGTTATCTGCTTAGATTAGTGGTCTGGATGCTCACTACGCTTGCATCTCAAAAATACATAACATCCAGTAGTCAATATGTTAGTAAGAATTTAGATTTGTTGGTCAGGGTCTAGAGTCTCGTGTCTCAAATTGATTGCTCGCTAACATCTCGTGACTCTTTGCGATATGCCGAAAGTAATTGCCGATAATCGGGGTGTACGTAATGAAACGTTTATAACGAGAAGAAACAATTGAACAGTATATTTGAATTTGACAAGTATGTACCACTTGGAAACGCCTTAAACAATTAAGAATCTCGAAATTCGGGCTCTCAAACATTCATTGCGGGGAGATTATTCTCGACAGCATTCTTATTACTTCACGTTCTTAGTTTACAAAATCTAATGATAAAACATTACTGCAATAATGTATAGAAGGCAACATATAATAATAAAACATTACTGTAAGGAGATGTACTTATATAGGCAATATAAGTATTGTTAAAAAACGTACTATTGAGTTATATATGGAATGTGCTGAAAAATATGGACTCAACAATCATAATGGCGGTGGGATCGTAAATAACCTGATTATCAGGAATGATCTTGTTCCTTTTATTCCAAATCTTTCTGAATTAAATCATAGGATATCATACGTGCGTGAAATTTAATAAGAATTTACTATGAAAAGGGAAATGTTCACAGATCAACAGTAACAAATGAAGTGTGAACAGTTCAACTGCAATTATTGAATATCGAATTTTCAGCCAAAAGTTCGTGTTTTAATCTTTTAGGACATTAGAAGATTGGTAACAACATTGTTATGATAATTTAACTGTATTGTTATTTGTTATTCGTGGAATCAGGTACGATTATTGGCACCTTGAAGAGTTGAGTTATTCTACTCGATTACTTCTTTGTGAAGCATGAATTCAGTCTGGGTTTCACGTATCGCTCACAACCCTCCGTTGAAGTCTACAGAAGGGCGGCCGGCGCGTACAGCGACTGACCCAGGAGAGGGGAGCCGACGTATCCAGGAGTCAAAATGGGGCTTCTGATGACGGGAGCGTGAGCAATGACTGGGGAGTGAGCGTATGCAGGAGCGTAGGCGGGGGCGTAAGCGGGGGCGGCGAGGACGCTGGGGGCGGCCACAGGGGCGGCGTAGAGGCCGGGGGCGGCGAGGAGGCTGGGCGCTCCCAAGAGGAGCCCGCGCTTGTCTCTGGCGTCATCCGCGGCAAACGCTCCAGCGATCACTACAAGAACCACCTGTTGACAAAAATAAACTCAAATTTTACTTCGCAATTAGACGGCATAAACCAGAATAGGATAGAATAGAATCTTTATTGGTGATTTGGGCTTTTGACCCTTACATATTTCATCATTGAATGTGTACAGAATAGGTTAGTAGGTGTATTATGAAACAACAACAATAAGGAAAGATATTAAATAGGTAATCAAAAAGTGATGTTGAAAAATTCGTCGACACTAAACAGGGGCTCCCTAGCAAATAGGGTCCCACAGTCGAGTGGGAGGAACTACGAATGGAAATAGAACATTGCACATGCGTACGAATAGAAAAATCCTATTCGGGGTTCAAGGGAAACCGAATACAGATCCGAATACGCATGTAACCTTCCATGACGATAACCAATAATGGTATAATCAATTTTTTTTTTTTTTAGTTCCTATTTCAAAGTGGCACGACATGCGCATTGTAATATTCGTAATTTTCAAAAAGGTGGTTGGTTTGTAGGATTTATCCTAACTTAAATTATGCTGACACCTTATAATGGATTCTAAAACTTCTCGATCTCGAGAAGTTTGCATGCTCTCGATGTCGGAGTGCATATATTTGAGTAAACCCGAAGATAGCCGAACGTTGCCGGCGAACGTCGGCTCCATTCGGTTTGCTCTCAATAAGGTCCACTGGTTCCCGTTACGTGAAAATCTGCATGTGTACGGGAAGAGGCGAATATTTACGATCACGAGAAAAGAGCATGCGTGATGGCGGAGGTCAACAATACTTTGTTCAAGGATAAACCTGAGACCCGATACTTTCATTTGGGTTCTTATGTACATCGTGCAATTCCTAACGCTCAGACCTCCAAGAACAACCTTGATAAATTCATAAACGCATGATTTGAAATCCTTAACTCAATAATGAAGAACGACCAAAGTTAATAAACTCTCAAGATTCATTTGTATTGAGTTACTACAATCGAAAAAAGTAAATATATTTAAGCAGTGGAATTTCCAACACCACAACTCTAACGTTTGGAAGATATAGATTTTGTCTGTGTGCAGGTTTTAGGTACATATGAATCGATGTTACCTTCCATTCCCATCATTCTAGTCTTTGGAGCTAAAATTAATATTGGTGAAAACTACAATTTACAAAGTTTTACAAAGAGAAACACCCATTCAAAATGAATACATAGAGGGAATTAAGGAGTACGGTGAGAGTATTTCCGACAACACAAAGGTTCAAAAGCTGTCAATAATTGTGCGCTCTATCATTTGGGGTCTGTGAGAGCTTAACAAGTTATTTCATCAGTTTCCAAAACTTCTGATTGTCAGCAATCCCTCTTAGAAAACAACATTTCGATTTGTCCCCATTCGAATTCAGGGATGCACTTGCAGTGCAGTACAAGAGAATGACCATGGAAATGCCCAATGCTTGTGATTGGTGTTGTGAAGCACTTTAGAACATACCTTACACTGTAAAACAGGATGTTTGATCAGTAGAAGGCATATCTTTTAATTGAGCTAATGAATGAAGCTTGGAGTAATAGCCGAAAAGAGCCGATCATTGCAGAAGCGGAAAATAGATCTAAATGCCTTAAAGTTGATTTGCTATACCGCGGAGTGTGGGAGCCTCAGAGGGAGGCGTTATTTGGCGTTTGTGTCACTAACACAGACGCTCTTTCCTGCTCTTTCCATCAGTATTGAAAGCCGCTAAGGGAAAAACTATCGGTAAACGTGTTCCACTATCTGCTTTACAAGCAGATACCATGTTACATGGATATGTCTTTGATTGGGGATTTCATAACGGTTGTCCTCGAGAGTTGTAAACAAATCCTTCAACTTTAAACGAATCCCTGGGCCGCATCCCGACTAATTCCAACAAAACAATGGTTTACTTATAGAAATGTTGAAAATAACTGTGGAGTAGTGATGGGACATCCGAATGAAGAATCGAATGCGGCATTCGATTATTGAAATCATTCGGATATTCGGATGCGAGATATGAAGTATTCGAATACTTTTTCATTCGTATAGTAGCGAGACTAGCGGCATAACCACGAAGCGCCGTATTGAAATCACTCGGATATTCGGATGCAAGTATTCGAATACTTTTTCATTCGTATAGTAGCAAAACTAGCGGCATAACCTCGAAGTATTGAAATCATTCGGATGGGAGTATTCGAATACTTTTTCATTCGTATAGTAGCGAAACTAGCGGCATAACCTCGAAGTATTGAAATCATTCGGATGCTAGTATTCGAATACTTTTTCATTCGTATAGTAGCGAAACTAGCGGCATAACCACGAAGTATTGAAATCATTCGGATGCGAGTATTCGAATACTTTTTCATTCGTATAGTAGCGGAACTGGCGGCTCCTTCCCGAAGCTCAAACATCGAAATAAAACCACTGAAAGACGGAGCTGTGACATGCAAATAGTGAAGTAACCGCTACTTGGAGCTGAAGTCTTCCGAAATCTCGTGCAGTTTCTTTTTTGTATTCCGTTGTTGTACCTATTTTTGTATTCCGGTTTTAAATGATTCGTGCAACGAATATCAAATCGTATTTTTTACTTACCAACTCAATATATTCTTGAATATTTTTTGTTTTTTTTTTTGTTTCTACTTCCCGTGTTTGCTCGGGTTTTGGTTTATTATTCCTTCAAATAATGAGCCTTTGTGATCTGGTCGAAAAACGGCACTGCAAACCATCCTTTGTAATTTCTTGTTTCAAGGTAGGTACCTACCTACCTAGATAGAATCCAAATTATTTGCACTCTTTCTGCCTCCCTCTAACTCCCTGGCTAGTGGGGTTATCGAATCGTCCGGTGAGCCGGACGAATTTATTTATCTCATTCCACTCTTTCCAGGGTAGGTGTGACAAATCAAACACCAAAAAAGTAAACAACGTGATAGTGATATTCAGTAGGTACCTATATTAGTGATACGAGATAAGAAGTAGCTGTTACAAATCAAGAAGTTTCAGCTCCGCTCCGGTTCCAACTTGCTATTTCATTCGAATACTACGTTCATTCGGATGCCAATACAGATATCCTATTGGTTGTTTCGCATTCGAATACTCATTTGAATACTACGTTCATTCGGATGCCAATACAGATATCCTATTGGTTGTTTCGCATTCGGTTCAAAATGGCAGTTTTTCCTCCCCATTCGAATGAATCATTCGAATGATCATTCGATTATCGAAATCATTCGAATGATCATTCGATTATCGAAATCATTCGAATACTCGGTATTCGATTATTGAAATCATTCGTTTCGCCCATCACTACTGTGGAGAGAAGCCACTAGCCACTACAATGAGTTGTTGTTAACAGTCGACTGTTGTCAAGAGGATGAAAATTTTTCCTATGGAGTGGAGTAAATGATGCTATTGTTTAACGTTAAGAATATTGTAACCGGCTTATTAAAATTGTTTATAGTCCAATCAACTTAGTTTAGGAATGTAGCCAGGTACGTAAGGAGGGCGAAATTGGTAGCTTGAGATTTGAACATTTATCAAATAAATCAAGCGCGGGTGTAGTTCGTTATCCGCCCCCATTTTGTTCTCTCTTTTGCAAGCACACCCCACCACCTTTTTCAATTTTTGTGGAGTGTTCCGTAAACTAGATTTCATGTACTGTATGAATAATATACCGCACTTACGTTTTCAAATACTCCAAGCAATGAAACTAGACATTGAAAAAAGTGGGGGCGTATACCGAACTATTTCCCTAGAGAAAAAGTTCGATAACCGCCCCCACGACTGAATTGCATTGATTCGGCCTGGGACGTTTTCTTGGGAGAGATAACTGGTGAGGCAGAGAATAACTTTTATCGAAAGTTAAGAGGTTGAGATGCGATGCTAATAAATAAAATAAAAACGATGTTGACTGTAGCGGTATATCAGCGAAATATCAATGCTGGAGGAAACATCACCAGTCTTCATTCACACTTGCGCGAATTTTTGGGAGGAGATGTGTGAAGTCAATCAATCCATTTGAGCATTTTTTGGACTGCATCAAGAATTTGTATGATCCAACCATAGAATAATACAACACCACAATATGTGTCAGAAGTAATATTCATATTAATAAATGAATTATTTAAACCAAAAATGTTGTTTACCATTATTAACTACCTATGTGGGGGCGCATACCGAACTTTTTCACTAGAGAAATAGTTCGGTATCCGCCCCCACTTTTTTCAACACCTAATTTCCCAATCTTAACCAATCAAAAATTATAATTCGTCACGATTGTGCTCAAGAAGATGAAATCTAGTTTACGGAACACTCCTCAAAAATTGAAAAAGGTGGTCGGGTGTGCTTGCAAAAGAGAGAACAAAATGGGGGCGGATAACGAACTACACCCTCAAGCGCTTTCCAACGAGTGGCGAACGATTTATGAGCGATGAAAACTGCGGAAGTTCCATTCCCCTAGCAACGGCTGGGTTGTACGTGAATAACACTGACATTGTGACACAAATTTTGCGTCACGGAAATTTTTGGTTGACTCCCCAGAGCAAAGACGTATTCATGTCAAAAAGGTCTGCCAAGTTGGGTGTGGTTCATAGCTTCCTCGTTTTCCTATCATCTACTTTCAGCTATCATCCAAATTTAAGCGAACTCGAACGACTATAGAGTGAACAAATGGAACATGATGGAATTTACATTTGCGCATGTGCAGAATGAAGTATTGATTTGCGAGAAATGAAACTGATAGGGGACCATCTACACCCTAACCCGCGCATTCTCTGAAAATTTCATCGAAATCAGATGAAGACAGTAGAAATTAAGGTCGTTACAAGGATTTCACAGAGGCGCATGCGCAGTAGCTATTAATGATACAATCATGTTGAAATTGATACAGGATGATCAAATCGTCATTCCCCAACTATCATCCAAATTTGAGCGAGATCGGACGACTAGGGCGTGAAAAAATGGAGCATAATGGAATTTACGTTTGTGCATGCGCAGAGTGGAGTATTGATTTTGCAACAATGAAACTGATAGGGGACCGTCTACACCCTAGCCCGCACATTCCCTAAATATTTCATCCAGATCAGATGAAAACTGTGGAAAATAAGCTTGTTACAAGGATTTCATATTGGCGCATGCGCAGTAGTTATTAATGATACAATCATGTTGAAATTGATACATAGATGATCAAATTGTCATCCCTCAACTATCATCACATTTGAGCGACATCTAACGGCTAGGGTGTGAGAAAATTATGCATGGTAGGATTTACGTTTACGCATGCGCAGGGTGAGGTTTTACTAAACTCGTACTTAACTATAAACGTTAACTATAACTTATACTCGTAACGTATAAAAAATACTCGTAACTAAAAACGAACCCTAACATCAGCCCTCTCCCAATCAATTTCCGGCTTAAGATCACATCAGTTAAATTACTCTTTGTAGACCTCTATTTTAGTTCATTCCCTGAATATGGTTTTAGTAAACAATAATTTTAAAATAGAATAATAATGAAATTTGACAATAGAATATTTTGAATAGAACTTTTGCAGTCAGGATAGACTGACACAAACATAATTATACATTCCCTGCTATGTGGTACCTATCAAATTGATTATAGATCGATGTAATAAAAACTTCTCAGGCTGCACACACACCAACCCTTTTAGACGTTGAGAAAATGATCACTAGATAATTATGAATATTTTGGATGGAGTACAGGAACATCGCCAACACAAGATAAAGTGGATAGGAGTGGGATTTTTTTCTTCCTTTTTAGTGATTTAAAAACAATTGTAAGCAGTAATAGACCGATTAATACTGGTATTACTACAATTTTTAGTTGATTCTTGTTACGTTTTTAATCTGTTTTTTTATTGTTTTGAAAAACTCGTTGGGAAGGAGGTATTGGCTGAATAAAATCAGATAGAGTTGGATATGCAATTTGCAGTATTCAGCTATGCAATGCGGTCAACGGCCAATAATTATAGAATTTTCCAGCTCAAGATAGATCTAGCTACGTTATTCAGTACTGTTTATATTGAAACAGCTTGGACAGCTTAAAATGCAGCCAAGCGTACCCTAACCTGAACTTGGAAAGTACCTGAAATACATTGTACTTACAAGCAACGTCTTCATGGTGGGAAGTGGCGTGTGATGGTTGATACGAACAGCGACACAATGTTCTCAGCGGAATTTCTCCACCCCCTTATATAGAAGATGATCCCTAGGGATAACACTCTCATTGTGTGGAGAAAATAGATGAGGAGTGGTGGTGGAAACCTCAAGTTCAAGGGACTTTGTAGTGTTGTGAAGTGTGTACCGGCCTGGCCAATGACTCCTAGAGGCCCCTCTATTGTCCTCTCGGCGAAAGAATCCCCATTATATTCGACCGAAGGATCATCTCTCGTCTTCGCATAATACGGAGAGACTCGATTACTGACTTATTGTAGTCGCTTGTTGACTTCGCGGCTCAAGAAGGCAACGCTCGTTTTGGTAGAACTCGACGTCGGTACCCGGATCTGCAGGGTTCTTACATGGTAGGTTCACTACCTGCTTAACCCGTGCATTGCATAGGATGATTGGCATTCAGAAACTGAATCACAATTTATTGTTCTTGTTAAAGATTATCAAATAAATATGAGGGTGTAGCACTAAATTCTTAATTATCTTCCGAAATTGGGCGCAATGGACTACTTGGTTGTCTTAATCTCTTGTTCGGAGTATCCACAGTTCGTAGGTACATGTGTGAGGACTACATTGCTGACCCCTAGAAGTTGGTTCAGAATTTTAAAGATGAAAGAATTTATTATTCGAGTTTATTAACTATTCTCCGTGTACCTACTAGCGAGGCACAGGTACCTAGATGCTAATTTCATATCATAAACTCCTACCAAGTCTACTTATAGGTGGCGGAAACATTGTTTCAACTTTCTAGAGGTGAAAAGTTTTAGTCTCCAAAAAATCAACCGGTTAGAGAGGCACTTTTTGTTGCAAATTAGTTGTTGACTCCTAGGAGGTCAGTAAACAAAAGTGTGAACAACCTGTATATAATGAGATAGGCTTGTTTGTCATGGCAGTGAGCTCCAACGTTTGATACCCTCAGCATGAATTGTCGGTGACTCATGACAGTCAGGGTGACAACCCTGTAAACAAGAGTAAATTTTGCTCAAACTTGACGCTCAAAACTCGAGCAAAATTTACTAGTATTTGATTGAGGGACTCTAAATTTATAATTAACGTCACCGGCGAACTAGGAAACACATACTGAAAATCATTGTTACCTACATAAACTTGAACAATTTTAAACTTGATTTTCTCAAAATAATAAACGATCAAGAAAACGATAAGTATTTGTTTTACAAATTTTGAATTTGATATTCTGAATTGTGTCTCTCTGAAGAAGCCCCATTTCCCGGGGAGAATCGTTAAAGATTAATAAAAAAAATCAATATAAGGACAGAATGGCCTTTTTTGTAGTCTTCCCATAATCTAAGGGCTGCAGCGCAAATATTGATAAGGACAGTATGCAATAGTTAACATCGCAAATCCGAGTTTAATAATATTTTCTTTATAATCTAACAGAGCCCCGGATAGTACCTACCTTATTAACTACACCCCATTCAAATAAGTGATAACCAAAGCGGAAGCGCAAAGATGAATTCGTTGTCACTTTCATAACTGACTAGATATTCATGAAATTTCCTAAGATTGTACAAGTTTAGCTCTAGATAGTCCCAAATTGAGATTATCTGCACTCAGATCATTAGTAGCATGTACCTATAACTATTTGGAAATTCAGGTATTGGAAATTAACATGAATGCTGACTTCATTGCATTTAGATTGCATCGGTATCCTCTATGTACATGGCCTTCAGTACCAAACCCACCACCTCTAATTATCCCGGCATCTGAATGTAATTCCTCTAATTTCAGTTAAATTGTTATTCGCCTTGTAGGTGTTTACTATCATATATCCAGTTAATAGGCATATCGTCCTTGTTATGAGTGGTAGCTCTCACGTTTGATCCCAACGGCCGACAATTACCGCGAATAACTGCACGATCAACATCGCCGCCGACGTCACAGACGGCGCTCGCAAAACCCTTCGTTCGAGGTAGGAAGCGGAGAAACCAGTTCGTTGCTCTTGTCAACAAAAGGCGGCGCCCCCGCCTGCAGGCGCTGCGGAGGCGTCGGGCCCCGGTACGTCTAAAGCTGACCTTAAGGTCGGTCTGGATCGGGCGTTTTAAGGTCAATCCACCTTCACAATGCGCCGGCGGACTGGATCGGTTTTCTATGACATAACTCGCGGCCGAACCCTGCACGGCCAAGGTCCCCTTTGTTTTTCTATGCGCGTCTCTTTAAAGAAGGTTTCTCAGACCGCAACCTTCCTTAAGGATTTCCATCAATTGAGTGAATATTGGTGTTTATTTCGTTTTGCTGCCTGCCCACAACTCTTGAAAGATAGATAACAAGAGATCGTCAAATTTTTTTTGGTCGTAGAACTCCTTTTTTTTTTTTTTTTTTTTCTCGTGAGATGTGTGTGTGTGTGTGTGTGTAGAGAGAGAGAGAGAGAGAGAGAGAGAGAGAGAGAGAGAGAGAGAGAGAGAGAGAGAGAGAGAGAGAGAGAGAGAGAGAGAGACAGAGAGACGTAATATTCCATATACCTATGGAAAATTTTTAAAATCTTGAATTCGTTTCAGATTGTCTCAAAACGGATTTCAATAAGAAAAGTTTCGACAATTTTTATTTTCGGCGGATTTTTCTGCGTTGGAACGAATTTTTTACACCGTATTTTAAGAAAGTGATCGTCTGGAAATACACCGTATCAATGTAACAAAGGACATTTAAATCTGGAATTGTGTTCTTTGATGTATTAAACGGATTTTTATGGGCTCCCCGACCCCTCCCTCCCACATTTTAAATTTTGATGCCATCTACCTTAACTAGCTTATTTTTCTTTAAAAATTCAGTAAAACTAATGAACAAATTATACAGTAATATTCTCGATGCATGCAGCACCATAATTGATATCAATAACGACATTGATATATTGATTGAAGATTGAAGAATAACCTACAATATAATAATTTCTATCCTTAATTTGAAAATCACTAAAAAATCACAAATCGGACATTTTAATCAGACATGCAGACATGTATGTTCGTTTCTGAATGTGTGTGAAGCTGATTAAAGATATGCACCTGATTTATTGGTTTTATTGATTCATTCAGAATCACAGTCTTGAACAAAAAGTAAGAGTAAATAATGCGATGAATAAAGTACAATACTAACTACCTAGTGTAGATACTTCAAGAACTTTTTACTTTACATACTAGGCAGTAAACATTCGAATCAATAAATAGCCGATAACTTGGAATTTTCGCAACAAAAATCACGATATTAGTTCAGAAGTACTAACTTAAGATAATCTCTGTCATTTCAAGATTATTCACCTCCGTCTAAAACTGGAAGAGCGAATGCACAAGTAGGGGCTAACGGAAGAGATCGAGAGTTCCTACAAATGAAATAATGTGACAAGAGTACAAATTTACCGATAACTAATCGTTGAGGTATAAAGGTAAGTCCTCTAGAAATCACGGCTGAGTTTGGAGGATAGCAACCTACGCTTATCCTCAGTTATATCGTTAGCTCTTTCTGTGAAAACCGGACATTTGGCTTTCAGGGCTATTTTCGCCTAGACAGCTTGTTAACATATCGGACAGTCCGGGTCAAAACCGTACACTTGGAAACCCTGCATAAGAGTGCTGCAAAAATCCACCATAAAAGTACGTCCTAATTGACAATCGAGGAGAGTTTCTTCTTTGGCTCGGCCTACATTTGCCTGAATGTAATTGTGTCTGTCTATCTGCCCAGCGCAATAGAACGCGATGTTGAAGCTATCGACTTGGAACTTAGTAGGTAGACTACTTAGTAATACAGTTTATAGTTTTTGGTGACGATCCGATACGATAAGGCTACGATATCGTGAACGACGTTGATCGCAACATTTCAAAAGTACGTGTTGTCAAGGATTTCGATATTATCTTAAATCGGTAGAGGTGACTTTTAAAGTGACCCGATTCAATGCAATGACAATATTATCGTCAAAAATCGTAACGATATCAGACGATAAATCTCAAAAATACGTGTTTATGGTAGTTTTGATGTTTTTTGGACTGCTGAATTGAATGGATTTACCCTGATCTATAATCCTTACTATTGAGTATCAATCTTTGGGTAGCGAAATTTGTACATTTACTTTAATATCGAGAGGGCGCAGCTCTCCTTTTTTTTTACTTCGTAAACTTATTCGGCCGACCCATTATGTAGTTTTAGCTCTATCCCAACGGTGGGCACGTAGGTGGACACCAGATGGTATCCTTTGGGAGGACATTTCTTCCATTTACGGATGTGTTCTCCATGTCCTCCATTGTACTAAAACGTACTACACTTTCGGAAGTTTCCGTACAAAAAGAAAAACCTAAGCTACCTACTGAAAAAGCAACCTACTCTACTTACTAGCTACCAACCGATTTCATCGTCTTTTCTTGCGGCTACCCGCCACCTGCCCAGCCCGTACAAGTAGAACTAAAACTCCACTCTAATCTACTCTTATCTTACTGTTATTGTGATTTCTGGTTATTTCGTTATTGAAAATAATGGATGGCGAGTCCTGTAGATTGTGATTTGAAGATGTGCTGATTCCAGAACATACCAACCAATGTATAAGATTAGTAGATATAGGTATATGTGTACCTGTGTATTAGTTAATTGCAGACTAGCATGTGCCAATGTTTAAGTCGCTCTCTAAAGATAGTAGGTGCTTATATTTTTGATAATTTTGCTTTAATATTGGTCGTTTATTTATGTTTAAATAAATTTCAAGTCTTCAATTCGTGTGTTTCTGTCTAGTAACCCTATGCAAACGCCTATGTTGGAAGCAAGCGTCTACCAAAGTTGGAAGTAGTACGACTGTCGCTGTGGATGTGGTAAATTTTCGGCCTGTCAAGTCTTCCAACAACTACAGAAATCGCTGCATGAATAATAGTCTACTTATATTGAGAAATTGGCCACATGGCTGCTATGCGGTGGTGTCCTGTTTGGATACTCTTACACTACGAAGTAGTATTGACATTTACGATCCATGAGTCAAATGAGTCCCACCTTTCACAACTGTCTCATTTTCCTTGGACTTAGACCATCTGCTTAATATTGTTTATCCTGCTGCCGAATGAACAAACATGTTTATCTCAGTAAATTTTTTTATAAAGACGTTGGAATAGACGGTTGGGATAAGTTTTCATGAAGTTTCCTATACGCCTACTTAGGCGTAGCTCTATGATCACGATCCTTACGATCTTATACGGTTTCTAATCGATGATCTCTTTTAACCCCAAAAACCCATTGTTCGCCTCAGCTCTTTGTTCAAAAGCCTGGTTTTTTTTACATTACTTGAGAGTATTGACAACAACACGTGAATAGAAAAAAGGATACAACTACAACCCGAGCGATTATGAGCCAGAAATAAACGCCGACCTTGAAAGAGGGCGAGGCTACTATATTCACGGGCAACAGCTGCTGGTCGTTGCGTCAGGCCGGGGCAGTGAATTCAATAGGTTGAGTTTGTTATTATGAAATAGGAAGCACCTCAATAAATTAATCTACCTGCGACGATAAATCGATTCCCGCGCAAACTGAGTGGGTGCGGAGGCAGCCTTTAAACTGATTCATTCAAGGCCAACGTTGTTTCTCCAAAATGTATTTAGTGCGAAAATAAAGGAATCGTATACAACGTGACGAGATAGTGGCCTGCGTAAATGGCAACTTATGACGAAACGATCCAAATTATTGCGAAAAGGCGAATTATCAGTATTGAATAGCCAATCAGTGCAGCTCACTGGTCTTTTACATGAACTTGAGATAATGCTTTACATGCCTTTTACACGCTATAACCGTATAAGATCTACCCGAATTGGAGATAGTTCAACCAAATAATGAGTCCAAAAGACGCTTTGCTCTTCATAATCATTGTGTACCTACGTGCAAATAAGACGAAAAAAATGCTCAAAACAAAAGTTTCTTTTGCTTTTTAATAGAGATGAGTCGATACGAAAATTTATCGATTCCCGATACCGATACCGATACCTAAAAAATCGATTCCCGATTCTCGATACCGATACCATCGATGCATAATACCTAACTTACCTGTTGGTGAAAAACAAAAATTCCTCTTGAACTAGTAATATATTCAAATTTTTTTGTACAACATATAACTTATAGTCACAAAAAAATTTATCCCAATACCTATATTTGCAAATGAGGTATTTTTTAAATAAAAACAAAACATGGATAATAAAACTAAAAGTTATTAGTCTAATTAGCTAGTTAATATATTTTACATCTCTATTTATTGTCATTAGGAGTTCTTGTTCCAATGAAGCTTCAATGCTTTAGTTACTTATTAAAATTAAATAAATTTTAAAGATTAATTCTAATTACGAATTCTAAATGTCAGATTTATATTTTCATTTAAGGCTTTAGTTAAATTGATTTGTGCAAATACAAAATTTGATATTTTTTTGTTATCTATCAAGTATCAATTAATAGGCAACTTTTATTGCCTAGGATTGATTTCTTTCTGAATAAAACAAGTTAAGCAGACTGACTTGGTTTTTTAGTTTTTTGTCGGTAACTGTAAGGTATTTCCAAATAAGACTGGCTCTAGGCTTTTATACTTGGAAAACATAGCTTTGTCTAATGCTTCAGTTGTCGCAAACAAAATAACACAAGACTCCTTGTAAACAAAGTTATAATTGTAAGTGGTGTTTTGGACAATTCATGTTTCGCAACTGCTAACTTCACACAACGGTTGCACGGTACAACCATCTTCGTTGTTAGATGGTTGCAATAGTACCGTAGTGTAATAAAACGCCCATCACCGGGCGGTATCGGTATCGGCTTTAGGCGATCGATTCTCGATACCGATACCAATGCCTAAGAATCGGTGGTATTGAGAATCGGTATCGGGAATCGACTCATCCCTAGTTTTTAAGTTACATAGCTTGCTGATCAATTTCAGTTTCGTGCCTCTCTATTTTATGTCTGTCCGTCGTTACCAATTCATTTTCTCCCCAAAATTAAGCTACCTAGGTCTTATTCCAATTTTGATGCATTTTCAGGGTGAGTTAGCTCCTAGACGGGTACCAAATTAATTTCTTTACCGTTGGACTGATAGTAGCGTGTGCGCATACAAAAACATCGATTTTTCACGAGCCATCATCGGTCCGATTTCAATTCACTTTCAACATGTACAGAAATCCACATTTCTTTTCGTTCTTTCAGTGTTTTTCCTGTACCCAGCTATCTATTAAAACACTATCATAAATTTTATCACCCTCATATTTGGCAGATTATTCTGGATACACATATATTATTGATCAATTTTGCATTTAATCGTATTGTAATTCGATCTTCAGCTTATTCTATACGTTGACGTTACGAATCTTTTTCAAAATCCGATATCGTCGACGCTTGTTGAGGATAATATCGTCGTTATTCATTGAATCGGATTGCTATGAATGTCATCTCAAACGATTCTACACACCGGAAACTATTGTAATCCTAACCAAACACAATTACAGTGTCCACACACTCACACACACACACACACACACACACACACACACACACACACACACACACACACACACACACACACACACACACACACACACACACACACACACACACACACACACAAAGTGATTAGGATGTCGAAATCAGCAGGATAAAAATCCAAAAATTAATTTCACTAGTATCGGTCACCAGCTATCAACTGAATTGAACCTTTGGATTATAAAAATCATGAAATCTACCAAACGCATTCATGGTCCCTTTTTACAACCAAGTTTCTGCAAAATACATCTTCTATATTTCTGGATTTCGTGTGTTTACACAACATTTGCTCTCCGGCGATAAACTCAGTCAGTGTTCTACATCTGGGTGGCAATAAATAAATGCACAGCTTTTTGCTTAATTACAAAATGTCTTAACGAATTTTGATGAAAATTCTCATGTGTTACAAGATTTAAAACATTAGAGATGAAATTCACTCAGTGAATGTTCAAAATATACTCTTCAGGTAGATAAAAATTAATGTCCCTTTTAATCAAGATCACACCTTGTATAATACCTCCAAAAGCTGGAAAATGCCAATATGTATATTTTCTTTGAATAGCTGTAACCGGATATTTAAAAAATAAATATATATTTTTAATGCCTTCTAATCATATAAAAAACAGAGCGTAGGAGTCCACAAGACCTCAACATTTCGTTAAAATACCTAGTTGTTTTCATGATTTTATTTTCAGCAGTAAATTCACCCATTCTGACGTACTACAGATATTACCAGATCCCAGCCAAACGCTGCTGTTTTCGAGTATCTGGACTTTACTGAGTATAAGGGGTGAAAAGAAAATTTTTGAGACCATTTGTGGATTTTTACGAAATTAAAATTGGGTTTTCGACTTCTGCCCAGGTAGATCCGACACCATGTTGGTTTCGTTCCAAAAACCATACAGCATATTCTGGGTGTCTGAGGAGTAAGCCTACCAAATTTCAAGACGTCATCTCCAAAGTCGCCGCCCCTGTAGCGCGGAACTGATAGACACCCACACACACATGCAGTTCAAGTTAGGGTAGACTGATTTTGTTCGTCAACAAGACGGAAATAGGAGTGGGTGATTAAAAGATCGAGACCATTAGAGGGAATAGGAGTTCCCAAAACACGTATTCACGTACTATTCACGTAGTTTGGAAAATAATGACCTATGCTCGTTCTTAAAGCGAAATTTTGAAATTTATGAACTCTTTAAGATGGTACGTATGCGTAGTCCATTCGAAATCAAAGCAATAAAGAGTTCCAAGAGATCCGTGGGTCTCAATTCGGCGTGCGGTAACGAAAAACTTTACCGCACCTTAAAGTCACGTCAAGTCCTTAACGGATCTAGTTGTAACGCTAAATCCATGGAAGGAGGAAATTATCCCTAGGATGTTATTTGAGACCATGGAAGGAGGTTATTTTAGACGATTAAGCTTTTTCCGGATTGCGATCCGTCAACGTATCTCGGAAGGATGCGTCACCGTAACTCAATAGCCCGCCATACACGAGCAGATATCTGCGACAGATTTGGTCGCCCGATCTCATCTGACAGATATCGCTAACGATCTGGAGTGACCGATGAGATCGGTCGTTGCCCCTTAACACGAAAAACTTATCGGCCGATCTTTCATGCCCGAGATCTGTCACCTGACCAATGCCCGATGTCATCTGTTCGTTCGTGGGATGAAATCTGACAGATTCAGGTCTGTCACCGACGTTCGTCTGGCAGACTCGAGTTATCGGTCAAATCCGAAATTTTTTCCAGATCGGTCACAGATTCCGTAAGTTGATGCCATGGGGTTAGTGACTGTCCGTAGTAAAAAGCGTAAATTAGCGGCTTCTGCGGCGGGTATTTTTTTTAATTGCCCATAAAACGGCTAAGCCAAAAAAATACAAGTTTGGGAGAAGTCATGGGTTTCGTCGTAAGCAATGTTTTTGACGTTTTTGTTCATGTAGTCAACATGCTTCAACTGCCACAGACAAGGTCTGTCTCTATACATGTCGATCATCATTTCAATTAACTCGTTTGGCCACTCTTTTTTACCCATTTTTTGATACCGCACAAAAAACCACCAATAGAAACTGATTTCTTTAGAGGAGAGATCTCACAGGGGAAAACACACGTGGAAAACTGAACATCTTAACGTTAAGGGACGCTGCCCGATCCAATAGAACAGTTCTGTGTACCACAGACATCGCTTCCGAGAAGTCTGCAGGTTAAGGGGGACGCCCGACTACCATCTGCTAGATTTGAACTCTCGCAGATATCTCTGGTCGATTTTCACATCTTTCATCATTTTCTAACGCCCACTAACGCACAGATCTTTCCCACAGATATCGTTTAAAAACGCGATATCTGTCGCAGATATCTGCTCGTGTATGGGTGGCTATTGCGTCAGAGTTACGGCACCGGATGTCAATACCGTACGACGTATTGTGTTTTACGGATCTACTATTAACTCTCTAGTATGTAGAGCACCATCGCTGTACGGGGTAGGCGTTGCAATGAACCGCTTCTCATGCGATTAGCGAAGTTAGGCAACGTCCAAGTAGTCTTCCCGTACGCTTCTGTACGGCAAACCTCTCTCCACTCAAGTGGGCGAGACAATGAGTAGCTAAGCGAACTAATCGATACGAATTTTATCCTCCATTTGGAGGACAGCTGGTAACGTCCGCGACGCGCGAGACAGTCGGACGAAAAGCCCCAACCTGGAATAGTTGTTAAGTTTACTTTACTTTAAGAAATCTTTCCCCAACTATGTGACCCGAATTCGGACCGAAATTAAGAGTGGTTATCTATGATAAGTACAAATGTTTCACGTTTTTTACACGAGAAGTGGTTGTCATGGATTTAGCAAGATTCGTTGAAAATTATCAAAAATCGTACGCAAAAACGTGATTTTTGAAAACACCGATGATATCAAGAGAAAATTATGAGAGTTATCAGTCTAGCAACGATTTACGGACGGAGATGGACATTACACAAGACCGAATTCGTTCAGAAATATCCGAAACTTAAGGCAAAGGAAATCCAAAATGATATTACAGATCCCAAAGATATCACATTACCTTAGTCAAAGATTCTGCCACTGATCATACATAATTCACCGAAAAATTTCGGCACCAACCTAACAAAGGAAAATTTCAGCTTTAGTGGTAGGTAGTAACTTGATTTGCGGACGGGCGGACCTATACGAGATTTAATCCATTCAAAAACCCCCAAACACAAAAATCAAGTGACAATATTTTGGGGTAATCGTGCCTTGCATATTTGTTTCAAAAAATAATCATCTGAAGTGCAAGAGTTCTTTCTCCATAAACGAATTGATTACCTTTACATGTGAAAAGCCATGAATCTAAATTTTAGCAAGGTTAATAAAAATCATGTTTAAGAAAATTAAAAAAAAAACTGTTCCAACTCTTGCACTTTGATTTTAGAAATTTGGCATAGTTGTAAGTATATGCTGAAGGGCTCAGTATACTTGGTGAATGAAACTTTTAATGGGATACACTTTTAAATTACACTCGACTTCCTTAAAGAATCATTTGTGAGAAAATATCAATCTAAACACAACATAATCATCAGCAGAAGTCATCCTGAGCTACTCCCGGATAAAAGAAGGAATTTCACAACTTGATACTAAGGTAAAAGGATAAGAAGGCCAACGTAAGAGTCAGGGCGTAGGCTATGTGATCTGCAACGCAGTTCTGTGTGACGGGTCTGGTATTAAGACTCTTTGCAGTAAAACAGTGGGGAAAAAACGCTGCCAATGATTATATACAATGGTTTATTATTTCTGTTATAGATAGCCCTTCTACGCAGATCATTGGTCTATAATTATTAAAACCCGTATGTAATATATAAATACGTGTAATTATACGAATACGTCCTCCCTATCGACGCACAATGTGAAATTTAAGGGATCTAGGATGACAAAATCCACAAACAGTCATTGAAATCGGCTAGGACCTTGCAAGATGTGTACATGGATACCCAGAATTGTTGAATTCGAACTTCGGTCAACCTCCATCCAGATCTAGTGGTAGCACTTGTTTAAACATGACGTTTTCCAGCTTGCAAAAAATAGAGCGATTTTACAAAGTATTTCATTTGCTGTTCACTACCGCTGGGAGAACGACCACTTTCTCTCGTCAAAGAATTGTTGTACGCACTATGAGATATGCTCTCATCGTTTAAATAATTACTTTGATCCTCAACAAATGGATTAGAGAAATTATGCAACAGTACTTCCAATTAGGCTTATAGTACAGTGCTCGGTTTTAAGGGGTGAAATTTCTTGTTTTGCTAGGAACTGTGTCAAGAGTCTATACTCGCTGGAAAATCTTGCACATGTTTGTACTGAAGATAGCAATTTGCAGTGGAGAATCCCGTATGGCCAAAATGGAGACAGTTCAAGCCCATCTGAAAAACTTCCTGCAGTTGTTGAACAGCCAGTTGTTGGATTCAGATATCAAGTTTTACCAGCATTTTCGGGGTCCTAATATACTTTGAAATTCAATCATTCTCTTATGAATCGATCTGTTTAAATTTTCCATGTGATCAATCGGCGTAGAATTTAATCACCTTCAATTTTTTCCGAAAGAAAAAAATTGGTTTGAATTGTTCGTTTTGGAGAAAATTTGGAAAATTTGCTAGAAAATGAGGTTTTCCAACAAAACACGCACCAAGGATTCATTTTAGGTAATGACTAATGAGTTATATTCGGAATCAGCGTTAGGTTTCCGATAAGATAGGGGCAAGAAATAATTTTTTCCTCCCAGATTTTTCAAATGCCACACTGTGCGTCGGCTGAAATCATCATTTTGATTGATCGAGGCTACGTAGAACTCTTTCAAGATGTACAGACCTACAACATAGGTGCTATTGTCATTAAATATTGCTGTTTAACCGATATTTAAGTACCTCCACTTGAAGAGGACGCTATGCCGTCTCACTTGAAAAATAGGTAATCCATGCCTGTTTTATCAACATTGTTGAATTTCCGAATCCACTGATACCAAATACACCACATGTATAGCTAATTAGCTACCTAATCAAAGAAAACCCTATCTTTTTTAACCTATTTTTCAACACAAAATCCTATGGACCTATAAAAAATGTTTTTTTTTGTATTTGCGAAATTATTTGAAGAATAAGTAAATATTGAGGCATACAATTATTTTTTAAATATTAACATCGTATGTCCATGTTTGGACCTTGAAG
Source organism: Adelphocoris suturalis (assembly GCA_030762985.1). NCBI lineage: Eukaryota > Metazoa > Arthropoda > Insecta > Hemiptera > Miridae > Adelphocoris > Adelphocoris suturalis. The sequence goes on from CM061048.1 coordinate 32,697,105, forward strand.
GTTTTTTTCTTTGGTTTTTCCAATATCTATATTAGGTATTCCACTGCATTTTCAGAATAGTAATTTTTATTGCTGCTCATTTTCCTTCAAATAGGAGGTGCAAGTTAACAAAATTTCGGAGACATTTTCAAAACTTTTCCAATTTTTTCTTCATTGATAAGAAGTTATCAGTCTATTCTTTATAACAAGTTTTTTGTCTCAAAATTGTTCGCTGAGGCGATTGGTATTGACTTGCAAATCATTTCAAACTGATTGGAGACTGCTCAAGTGCGCATGCGCGACTTCAGCCAACTTTCAGATTGATTTCAAACCGGTTGGGGATTGAAGACTGTGACCCGCTATCAAATATTCTAAGATTATTTTATTTTAAACATTCATGTTACGAAAATGAAGAAGCTATGTTCCACATATAACTTGGTGGATTTGGTAGGTAAATTTTATCGCTTTTTATTGGGATGCAAAACTGTGTTAAACAGCATCTATGTACAATAATTTAATATAGAAAATTCATACTGTTATTGTAATATTATTTAATCAAAGAGCAGACTATCTAGACGCATATTTATGCGTTGTTATGTCAAACGTGTGGTGCTGTGATTTAAATATGGGCGAATCCCATCCTTTTAATTTTCAGCCTTTTGAAATTTCGCAATGAAACAATATTTTGATATTATAAATCCCATAAGAGACAGTAATTAGGTAGGTATACCATGTCAAATTGTTTCTATAATTATACTTCTTTTGTTTACACTTATTTAGTAATTCAGTTCTATACTAATTATCAATTTAATAGGCACCTATACTCGTTGACATTTGCACTCAGTCTTACTAAACAGGGGAAGATTTTTTACTCAATTGAAAAATGAAAAAGTTCAAGTACAACGTTTTTTTCCGAGTTCAAGGCCTCGATGGAAGCGATTTAACCCTCACGCCAGCGTCCAACACAAATCATCCGGTATCTCCGCAACGGTTCGAACCTCCAGTTCAGTTCCTATTTCTTATTGAGTTTCTTTGAACCGCCGTTCGCTCTTTATGAGCTGACGGGAGTTTTTAAGCCGCAAATCTCCACCTAATAATTATCTTTTGATAACCGTTTCCCCTATCCATTCCTTTTCAGTTATCGATTATCAAGGATCGCATCCAGCTAGTCACAAAACCAGCTAGTCGATGTGATTGTTTCTTCGTAATATTAGTTTTTGTCGTGAGAATTCGTGTTGCAACAGTTTTTATTGATGTCTTGGAAATGGTTGTACCTAGATCAAATCTATGGACGATGAACTAACATCGTTACACGGACAGACAGACAAACATTCACACACACACAGTCAGACACACATGGAACATTATATGCTCAGAATGGTTTAAAACGTTAAATGCGAGTGGAAATTTTGATATTAGAAACAAAAAAAAGCTTTCGTCTCCCGAAAGTTAATTATCGGTTGTGTTTACCAAGTCATCGGTTTCCACCCTTCCGCTCTTTGATGAAATAATATTATAATAACGGAATGAATTTTCTATATTAAATTATTGAACATAGATGCTGTTTAAAACAGTTTTGCATCGCAATAAAAAGCACTAAAATGTACCTACCAAATCTACCAAGTTAGGTACATGTGGCCCACAGCTTCTTCGTTTTCGTAACATGAATGTTTAGAATAAAATAATTTTAAAATATTTTATAGCGCGTCTCTATGTTGGGGTAAATAGTAAAACAAGAAGTAGCGCGAAACGTCAAAATCAGCAATTAGGAAACGAGAAAATGATGCTTGGTGTAATTTACGTCTGAACATTCGCAGAGTGAAGTATTGATTTGAGAATAATTAAAATGAAAGGGGACCATCTACATCTTGTGGGGCCTAGGGAACAATCATGTTGAAATTGATGTGGAATGATCAAATCATCTTCTACCAACTATCTTCCAAATTTGAGCCAGGTCGGACGACTAGATCGTGAGCAAATAATACTTGATGTTTACGTTTGCCTCTGCGGAGAGGGAAGTGATTTGAGATCAAAGAAACTGATAGTGAACCATCTACACCAGCGGTTCCCAACCTGTGGGCCGCGGGCAGCTTGGTACTGGGCCGTGGATTCTGGTCAAAAATGTAAAAATATATTTAAAAAATCATCTGAGTTTCAACAATTAATATCGGAATAGAGATGGAAACAATTAAATTAAACCATGCTCACTTTAGTGTTAGCAATAGTCAAATTATTCAATATTGCATTTTTATAACAAGTAAGTTTAGGTACTCTTTGAGCGTGTAAGATAGCCAGCGAATTGCCATTCGCCATTTGAAGGAAACTTGAAAAAAATGAAACTGTCTTCGAGTGAAGAAGACTCGGTAATTGAACTGTCATGTGACCAGACTCTAGCATCGTTTTTTAAAACAACTCCATTCGTTCCGTTCTCGATTAAAGTTCGCGAAGAATATCCGGCAATCGCCAATATTGCACTGAAGCAGATGATGGGGTTTTCCACCACATATTTATGTGAACAAGCCTTTTCAACGTTGATTTTTTTTTTTTTTTTTTTTTTTTTTTTTTTTTTTTTTTTTTTTTTTTTTTTTTTTTTTTGAAAAATAAGTACAGGAACAAACTGAATGTTGAAAGCGATTTAAGACTAAGTGTCAATCCTGACATTGATTCACTCATGGGAGAAAAACAATCTCAAAAATCCCATTGAGTTTTTTCTTTTTACTTTGACCACTTGTATATAATTGTTTTTCATCATGTAACAACTAAAAGTGAATAAAGTACAGGTGTTTTCTTTGCAAATACTTGAGATATTTTTCCCCTTGTACATATCTTTTACCAATTACATGTTATATATATATATATATATATATATATATATATATATATATATATATATATATATGGGCCTCAAAGCTTTATTTTAAAAATAGTTGGGCCTCACAATTAAAAACGATGGGAACCGCTGATCTACACTAATCCGCCCATCCCCTGAAATTTCATCAAAATCGGACGAAAACTGGAAATTAGCTTGTTACAAGGATTTCCGATCACACGGACGGACAGACAGACACACACACACACACACACACACACACACACAGAGTTAGACATACATAGAACAATAGTTGCTCAGAATGGTTTGTAACGTTCAATGCGAGAACAAATTTTGCTTTTAAAAACAAAGCTTTCAACTCCCGAAAGTCAATTATCGGTTGTGCTTACTAAGTCATCGGTTTCCACTCTTCTAATTTTGTCACCTCGAATTTCACAGCTGATTGGTTTAACGAGTGGCACCACTGATTCACACTCAAAGCTTTAGGACAGATGTTATTTCTCGCTATGGCATTACTTTGAAATACCGCTTATTACAATTACGTTCAGGATTTTAGTTGAAGGAGATAAGCCACTCATTTAGGTTATCCCATAAATCTCCAAGAAAATGCCGAACCAATAAGTCGTAGTTTTATAATTAGCAGAGTGATTTCCGTCAAATCACTTGAAAACAACTGTGACAACGAATGATTTGGTTTGGGTTAGGTCTGTTTGTATTGTATGGCTTTCCGTATTCTCTGCTCTGGTTTTTGAAGGGCATCGATATGCAGGTACACGCTCTACCTACTCGAACGTCTAATAATAAAATACCGCAGAAGAAGGAAACAATCCTCACAGAACTGAACCGCACCCATGGCTGACGCAAGGGGCGGCATTTGTTGCTGAGATGCTGGACGGGTCTTCAAGGACCAACAACACCGGCTCCCCTGACCATAAACGTAACAGTTGGCGAATCTTGCATGTGAATTGTGAACGTGGAAGGCCCACGCATCGAGTGGGGGATCCAATTGCAGGTGATCGGAAAATCTTCGTACCTCCTTGCAGTCATGAACGTAATGAGATCAAGGGACATTTTCTACTTCATTCCTTTCATGGTATAACGTGAATTGTGTTAGACGTTGGTACACTTCGTGTAATAGGGGGTTAGATATTTTGTAAAGCATCAAGGTAGCAATCGTAAGGCCGAAATGAAATTAAGAAAGGCTGTAGAGTTACGTGATGTTCATATACGTACGTAAGACGACTAGGTTATTTATAAATTGAAATGATATTTGAAACCTTTTTTTCTCTCTCATTACAGCTTTACTTTTGAATGGTCCAGCCGTTGTAGTTATCATTCTGCCATTTGAAATTTGCATCTGCCATGACCTTCCTATTGCGAATAATCTGAAATCTTGGCTGCAGCCTCAGACGCAATGAGTTCTGGATAAATACTTTTATTTATTCTTTTCTAAGGTATAACCTTGATGGCTATCGAGAATTGGGAAGTTCGTGTTGTGCTCATTCACAAATTTTACACTGCGTACGTAATATATTGCAATTTTCTTCAGGTAAGGCCATAATTTCGTAAATTGAAACTCCTAATAGAGTATCAGGTCTCAAGTTTCAAAATGAACGTGCTTGACAACCGCCATTGATGTAAAAAGTTAAGAGGGCTTATTCTGTGTGATTCCTAAAGTTATACACCGTGAATTACGCGAAAAATTGGAATGCTAAGGAGTCCAAACACCTTTAATTAATTGGTCAGTTTTCCAAGTGTGACGTCAAGAATGAACTAGAAGTTTCGTCTGGCATACGGTCTGAACAAAACTCACGACTTATCAATGCATACATTTACGTAACTTACAAGGTTTTGTCTAGTCCTTATGGGGAAGCGTGGTTGCGCCTTTAATCTGTTCTGGTTTGAAGAGTATCCAAAACTCCCGGGATTGTGAGACGTTCTAAGTTCGAGAAGTTATCTATTCAAGTGCAACAGCAATTACACAACAAACAACGTCGTTTTTTCTCTGCGAAATTTGGGGGAACTGTGGATAGGTTCATACTAGGAGAAATGAGGTAATAGACCTTCAGTTCAGGATTCGTACAGTATTTTCCCTCGGTTCTTTTCCGAGTAAAACTGATTATACGAATCAAAGGTATGTGGGTATTCATGTGAGATCACACATAGATCAGATATGAGATTTGAGTGACTATGTGAGAACGGCAGGGAGCAGCTGTGAGATCTAAACGGAATATGGGGAGAGGGTACTACAGTATCAGCGTACATCTGATTGAAAAGTTAATAAATTCGCCTGACATGTTTCACATGAACGTATTCAACCATACTCAACGTAAATTGTGAAAGATGCTATTACACTGATCTGTGAAATGTGCGGTTAGCCACCTCGTATGCTGCATTTATGTGGGCAGTAAAATATACGAACACTGCCCTGCAAAGTTGAGCATAGAACAATAACTTTTGAGGAAATCCTTATTACTCTTCAAAATTCGACCATTCTAAATACAATTTGATTCAGCTCATTTTTATTTGTTTGATGCATCGCTGCAATATCAATTGTCTATAAGTTGACACAACTTGCATTACAACTGTTTTTTGTCAGGTGAAATGGGCAGCACAGCTCCTCAAATGTAATTGGGCACATGGAATTTGTATTAGTTGGTGGCGAAGTATGAACGGAGATTAGGAATATGTATTCAGCTTGTAGCCCAGGTCTATCCCACGCCAGCCCTTGGGATCAAGGTAGTTGAAGAAGTTCCCCTATAGAATGACCACCAGTTTAGATATGGACCCGAAAGACGCAGGTGGTGATACCCCTGAGTACTCCTGTCGAGGTTTCCAGGTCGAATAACTCAGTGGCACTTCTTTCTTACCACACTGCGTGCCACGACCTCGGTGTAATTTCTGGAGTACTCACTTATTGTAGCACACCACTTCTGCTCTAATTCCACATTGACACTGACAACCTTGACATCCAGGACTATGAAGACCCATCGGGCGTAACGGCAACGATATCCAGCTTGTTGTTCTAGTCACAACTCGTATGATATTGTCTTTTCCGGATGATTCAGGTTCACACGCAGACGAACACACACACACACACACACATTCTTTTGACACTTGGATATTTTATGCAACTCAAATGAACATTAAACCACCTATTGAATTTTTTCTTGTATTTCGTTGCAACCATACAATGGGAATGTTGTTGCTGCGGATTCGGTCGGAAGAAATAAATTCTAGGATGTCACGATTTTTTAAATTTCTTGGTTTTGAGTCCATATGGACCTCTCTATAGGGTTGGATGAAATGCCGGAATATATTACATGAATTTATCCTGATAATGAATTTGTTCTAGTCCCAATTAACTGAAACATCCACGAGAAAGGCCATCTGCCCTGCCCATCCCACATTTAGGTACGACATTGCGGTAGTTGCTAGAATGTACAGACATGATCACCTTGACTGTAATCGTACTCTGATGGTAATCTTAATTTTCCTCTTTAAAGACTACTTATTGGTACTACGACGACCGTTCAGCAGAATTTATACGGATCAATTTTCAAAAGAAATTTTCAAGGTATTGTTTATGGAAAAAGCTGAAAATTGCTGATAAGACTGTCCAGTAACTTCTTTTTTTTCCAACTCCCACAAGCTTTATATTGGTAAAAATACTGCTTCACTACAGCTGTTTCCATCTCATTCAGTTCTTATGATATGTGGACCGTTTTCTTTCACGAAGGCCGCCTGGTCAACATTAGGTAGAGATGCGATAAATCTTTCAAACAAAATATGTATTCCTTCGTCCACAACTCTTGTTTATCTTTCAACGCCAACCCGCTAATCAATGTAATCGCTTACCTTCAGGTTATGCAGACTAGTGTCGTAACTGTGGATTTAATAATAATTTTTATTTAAAATTAATACGATTTCAATATTATTAATATACTCTCTTTTTTTTTCTTCCTCACTTCCAAAGGTAGGAAAGTTTTTTGTTCGTGCGGGGAGTCGAAAAAAATGTTGTCCTTCAAAAGCAAAATTTCCCGTTGCTATTATTTGTATTTTGCAGCTGGCTGATTTTTATTTTTTTCCGTGTCTGTCTGCCTATGTGCCTGTGGTAAATCCTCGTCTCACCCATAACTATACAGAATCTAGTCCGATTCTGATGGGATTCTGAGCGATGGTGCGGGTTAGCCCCTAATAGCCCGTGCACATGCGCAAACGTGATTTTTTGACATGTCATTGCTCTGGGGGGTCAACCAAAAGTTTCAGTGACGCAAAATTGATGCCCAGCCGTTGCTAGGGGAATGGAAATTCCGCAGTTTTCATCGCACAAAAATCGTTCGCCACTCGTTGGAAAGCCCTTGATTTATGTGATAAATGTTCACATCTCAAGCTACCAATTTCCCCCTCCTTACGTACCTGGCTACATTCCTAAACTAAGTTGATTGGACTACAAACAATTTTAATAAGCCGGTTACAATATTCTTAACGTAAAGCAATAGCATCATTTACTCCGCTCTATAGGAAACATTTTCATCCCCTGACAACAGTAGACTGTTAACAACAACTCATTGCTTCTGTATTGGAGAAATAACTTTAATATTTATAGTATGCTTTTTGTGACTCCAAGAATGAAATAAATTCTTTATCCTACATTTCGTCGCCTACAGTCCAAAGTTAAAGGATTTGTTTAAAACTCTCGAGGACGACCGTTATGAAATCCCCAATCGAAGACATATCCATGTAACATGGTGTCTGCTTGTAAAGCAGATAGTGGAACTCGTTTACGAGTTTCGGTACTTTAAAATGAAGCACATGACTGAGGTTCATTTTTATAGTTTCGATTTCTTTTTATCATCTATTGTTATTATTTCTTTCACTCAGGGTATCAAATTTGATTGCGTAATACCTAAATATTTCCCATGCGCAAAACTAATATTGGACACACCATGGAGTGATTCAGGTGATATTTTCACGGATTGTGAGGCATAACCTCTAGACAATGTCCTACAACTTCCGTCACCGTATATATACTTTAGATCGTGAATGCCGTTGGGGTGATGGTACGGTGAGAGCAAGCGCATGTGCAAAAATGAATTATAGCCCTATTGTCTAACTCCTCCATTACCGAAGACAGTAAAATCGTTCTCAGTGCTCGTTCCGACAGTTCTCGAACTCATCAGAACTGGGACGAAAATCCCTTGGCGTTCCGGAACTTATGGAATCTGCACTGCGAACGATTTCAGAACTTGGAAGTGGAATAACCCTGTGTTATTGTTTGTAACCTCACTCAACTCGTGTTACCTTCTGGTTCTCATTTTCAGAATATTTTTAGTTCCCGTGAATATATTGCTTATTATGCCCGTGAATATTACTTAAATAATATCCCACGGCAATAAGAAAAAAATAATAATGAATTCCACGATGACGAATTCCATGATGAGTATACTCTAATAAATTTTGAGCTTAGTGGATTTAGACGAGATCCAACTATACCTTCAATCTCGTCCTCTTCATTTACAAACCAAACGCCATCGTCGAAACTATCGCTTTCCAAACTTGACGAGCTAGTTGAAATTTCGACCATAGAATAGGTACATATTTATACTAACATATAGAGACTAAAGTATGATTAAGTACGATTTTGATGAAGAAGAAAAGAGTTGTTTACTCCACGAGATCTTAAAAATTGTGAAATTCGCATGCGTTAACTATGTCCATTAGACTGACAACGAAAAAAACGAAAGTTCGAATTTTTGAGGTGCTCAAAGCTCAGATGATTGCATCAGATGCTAGGAACAACTCCTGAAAATTTCAGTCCGAACTTGAGGTCTCCTAAACCCGTTTTTTGGTAATTGAATTATCGATTTTAGAACACTAGACGCTTAGGACAAAAAGACAGTTAGGACATGAAAGGTCCATGCGTCTGGACACTTTTTATACTATATTCCTATGTTTTCGGTGTCGCGGTACACGATGCTGCCATTATTGCAAGCGCAGAAGCTGTATTTCTTTTGATATTTAAGAAATCAGTCCAAATAAGTGATGGAAAAAAGGCATTTTTTGCCGTTTTTACCTAGTTTTGACTGGGAAAAAATTTGTTTGCGGGTCTTTTCTGCTTCGGAACTTGTTTCCTGGCTTGTTCCGAATGTAACAAGACCAATTTCGTCCTATAATATATTGTCCTTTTGGAAATATCTGCTCAAGAGCCGAGTTAGCTTTTTTAAAGGTAACCGCTCTATACTTCCCTGCGAAATCAAAATTTAACACCCTGAAGCCCTTTTTATCACATTATTTTATGTTTTTTGGCTCGTTGAACATTACGTGCTAGTAGTGGAGGCGTCGGACTCGTATTTCGGTTAATAATTAAGAGCTGGGTGTCAAAAATCGGTAAATAGAGTGGATTTTTCTTGATGTTCAAAAAATCAGTGGACAAAATTAATAGAAATAAAGGATTTTTGGCCGGTTACACCTAGTTTTGATTGGGACAAACTATTTATGAGTGTCTCCTCTGCCTTGGACTTTGTTCTGTGACTTATTCTGAATATGACAAGACTAAGTTTGTCCCATAATACATTTTTCTTCTCGAAATATCAGCCAGAGCCAGAGCCAAGTCGACTTATTTAATGGTAATCGTTCTATATTCAATAGTGGCACTACTACTTGCACGTAATGTTCAATGAGCCCAAAAACATAAAATAATGGGATAAAAAGGGCTTCAGGGCGTTAAATTTTGATTTCGTAGCTACTGGGAAGTATAGAGCGGTTACCACTAAAAAAAGCTAACTCGGCTCTTGAGCAGATTTTTTCAAAAGGACAATATATTGTAGGACGAAATTGGTCTTGTTACATTCGGAACAAGCCAGGAAACAAGTTCCGAAGCAGAAAAGACCCGCAAACAATTTTTTCCCCAGTCAAAACTAGGTAAAAATGGCAAAAAATGTCTTTTTTTCCATCACTTATTTGGACTGATTTCTTGAATATCAAAAGAAATACAGCTTCTGCGCTTGCAATAATGGCGGCATCGTGTTCCGCGACACCGAAAACATAGGAATAGAGTATAAAAAGTGTCCAGACGCATGGACCTTTCATGTCCTTTTTTGTCCTAAGCGTCTAGTGTTCTAAAATCGATAATTCAATTACCGAAAAACGGGTTTAGGAGACCTCAAGGGGTTATCGGTTCGGACTGAAATTTTCAGGAGTTGTTCCTAGCATCTGATGCAATCATCTGAGCTTTGAGCACCTCAAAAATTCGAACTTTCGTTTTTTTTCGTTGTCAGTCTAATGTCCATGGGTTCGAGTTCTGACAGTTCCGAAAAAAAACGGGGATTGTCAGAGCCGTTCGGAACTGGGTTCGCAAAACACTGCGAACGCCGAACTCCGCGTTCTTGGCGTTCCAGAACTGCGCGTTCTGGCAATGCGAACGACAAAAATCGACTGCGCTAGCCCAGAACCGTTCGGAACTGGCAGAACTCACACTGAGAACGAAACTAGTGTGTGAAAAGTCGAAATAATGTTTGTCTTCCCAAATTGAAATTCCCATTTGCTTTTTGCGTTTCAGAGCTTGCTGATCTATTTTAGTTCCCTCTCTGTCTGATGTCTGTCTTTCTGTTTGTGTGTCGGTGGTAAAACCTTGTCACTCCCAGAACAATATAAAGTTTTATTCCGAATCGATGCACTTCAAGGGATGATGCGAGTTAGCTCTTTAACGGAAACCTATCAATTTCATTGCTGTTTGATCGATAGTAGCCTATGCACATGCGCAAACTGTGAGTTTCTTATAGCCTCGATCGTTCATCATCTATCAGTCTGATTTGTATAAACTCCAGGTGGTTTATTGTTATATGCCGAGAATTTGTATTTTATCACGATTAGTTAAGTTGGCTTTATCATGATTAATTAAGCTCCTTGTGGCCTAGGGATTTTTACCCCCTCCAAGGTTGGAGGGGGTAAAAACCTGCCCTTAAAAAAAAAGGTAAAAACCTTACACTGCCAATTTAGCTACAAGCAACATCTTTCCAACAAGGCATGAACGAAGTAAATCGGAAGATTAGTTTTGATTTTGTTGTCATATTAAATGGAGAACCTGACATCGTCCCTCGTCGCCTCCTCCCACCCAATTTGTTCACCTTGGGAACTCGCGTTGATGAGATTTTTGAACTCGCGTTGTTTATGCATTCACCTTTGCTCGAGATCTCGAAGTGTAACTCGTCGATCTCCCCATAGCTCGGTTTCAATTTCGTCCTTCAAATCTTGAGAGATCGACAATTTTAATTCCGCTTTTTCCACACAGTAATATAAAGTTGTATTCAAATATCGATGAATTTCCAGGGATGATGCGAGTTAATTTCCATCGTGAACGTTCAACCGACCTCAGGAAAAACTTCTCCACGTTTTCACATTCTTAGCAGATATGACGGTCTATTCCATACCCAAACACTATTGACGATGAATTGATACCGGTGTTTCACCAAGAGAGTTCGAAAATCTGCACGCACGGATTTCACAAGGTCCGAAAATAAGGGGAGAAGAAGTGGCGAAAGACGATGTTCAGGGCTCCATCTAACCATCTAATACGAGCATGAAACCGAAACTATTCGTCCGATTTACTTCGTACACGTCTCGTCTTCTTTTGCATCCTTAATCGTCTATCAATTTATTTACTTATATATTCATGATAACTGTTCGTTTTTATATTTATTAAATAATTACCTACATTTATTTTATAAGTTATTATATAAATACGTCGATATTAGAAGCAATAAAAACGGTGGTACGAATTAACATAGCATGTACTTAATAGATCCAAGCGCCGTCATTAATGAAACGAGTTCAACCAATTTTCTTAATTATTCGAACGCTGTCGCTTGCTTGCCATGTATCTGAACAACCCACCCTCATATACACCTCAACTTGGACTGTTTTAGCCTTGATCGAAATGCCTGAAAATGTGACAAAATAACAGTAGGTACAAAAAGTCTGACGAGATATAATTTATTTCAAAGGCTTTTTTCTTTTTCAACTAATCATTGCTATTCAAATGCACGAAAATGTGGATGACAACCGAAAGCGGTGGATTACGGGTGTTGCAAAATCAAACACGTACTTTTATTATGTATCGGACCGAAGCATCACTCGGACCTACTTGAATGCTCAGCGTTTGAGATGAAAAATAAAGAAGTTTCATTTCCCCAGCAACGGCTTGGTTGTACTTGAAAATCAAAAGAAAAACGCTTGCATACGAGTCTGCAACGCATTGGGACATTTTCATGTGTTTACCTATGAATGGTCAACGTCATTTCTGATGGTCATAATCATCGTTGTGGCCACTTGGGACAATTTTTTTCGTGACGATTTTTTTGTTATGTGCCATATGAAAGACATGAAAATGTCAAAAACCCGCGTGACGGAAAAAAAACGTGACGGTAAAACCGTATTCACACCCCGCTAAATTTTTCGACGCCCATAGAAGTTTACACTTCAAAATGTGATGCCAATTGTAGCTTTGCTACTAGGTGATATACTATTCCTGATGAGGGCGGTCATTAAGGCACCGAAATATTGTAAATGAAAAAATAAAAAGCCCAAACTTCCAAGACTCGTGTGGTCATTCAACCCAAATAAAACTGAACGTCGACCGAGTCATAAACCAACAACAAAGTATTGTAACCGAATATGCTCAAGTCTTGCATCAACGAGACAATCATTTCTCGTTATAGCTTAAATACCAGCCTAAAATAACATAAAATCACTCTTTCTTCATGAGTTGGAGTGGTGACTGTTGGAAAAAGATCTATTTTAGTCGTACAACCATCGAATTTAAACAAGGTACCTAATTTCCGACTGATGGCACGGTAACCATCCCCTACCGAGTTGGCAATACTGTCCCAAATGAACAATTTGGGTTCATGCTTCTTGGAGGGTGTTCCGAGTTATGTGTCGGAATTTCACCCTTATGATCTCAAATCTGATTCAGCACCCTTGAAAAGCTTCAACTATCAATTTTGAACACCATATCTAGGCTTCATACGAGACAAAGTCTCAGAAGGTACTGGTACAAACTTTAAAAAATTAGGCTCAAAAATCATACTTTGGCCGGGGATGTGCTGGGCATTACGTTCGATCAACCCTAAAGGGCTAAAATATTCAAAAATCAAGATCTAGCATTCAGTAACAGTAATGTTCTTTAGTTCCATTTATAGATATCTGCTCAAAGAATGAAACTACCTCTGTCACTGTACGTTCATCCGCTTGCTTTCCCTAAGGGCTAATACATTGACAGAAAAAAAAAAACAAGCATGAATGTTGTGTGAATTGCAACCAGTAAAATGTATCAGAAATCGCCCTGAAAATTACGACAATTGTGCCAGCTGATATAATTCCAATGGAATTCTCATTTGACGAAATCGAGTTTATTATAACTTCTGTATCCTATAAATGGACGTGTGTTTATAACTGCAGATCTATAGGTTCCAGACACCTTGAGCGCTTTAGTTCCCAGGTCATTCTCTAGGACCTCTGGCTAATTGCCTGAACCTTTGGAAGGGGTTACTACTCCATTTCATCATCTCTCCATTATGTTAGCAGAGCTAGGTTTCATACTACCCTTAACCGCTATTATTAACTGCCCACAGGTCTCCCATCAAACTGCCCCATAGAAGAAATGGGCTACAAATGATTACCGCTTACCATTTACATTTTATACATTTTAACTATTAGCATAATACATCCTACTCCGCTTTTTGCGAGCCTTTTCCTCCACTCTGAAACCCCAGTGATTTTTGAAAGCCCTGGGAGTCCGATTGATATGAATAGTTCCCCTCTTCGTTTTTCGTAAATTTTATGTTTTTATTATTTGCAAGGGGGTGTTGAATACAATCAAGAATGCATTTAAATCAATAATGATTTAAACCTCTCTCATTGCAGATGGGGATCGTGTAGATTTGTTGTACTTCCTATGAATTCGCCCAATAATGCGTGCGTTTGGGGTGCGCTTAGTTGGCAAAAAACACTTGAACGGAGATGAGCTATAGGCCTGCTGAATTGGGAAAAATATTGGACCGAGTTGGCCAAATTTTGTAGGATGGCCTGGCGGTACAGGCGTGAGTTGGTATGCGAGTTCAACTGGCAGGGGTGTATTAAATTTCTATGGCAATTCACTGTTCTATTTAGTATTCTATAGTAATTTAGTTGCACACTAGCCTGACTCGATTATACTCCGACAGATAGAAAGTACAAAGTCCCCATCGTATTGAGCGCTAAATCGGAAAAAAGATTGGACCTCGTTGGCCAAATTCTGTGGGATGGCCTGGCGGTACAGGAGTGAGTTGGTATGCGAGTTCAACTGGCTGGGGCGTCTTACATTTCTATGGCAATTCCTTCGTTTTATTTAGTATTCTATAGTAATTTAGTTGCACACTAGCCTGGCTCGATTATACTCCGACAGATAGAAAGTACAAAGTCCCCATCGTATTGAGCGCTAAATCGGAAAAAAGATTGGACCTCGTTGGCCAAATTCTGTGGGATGGCCTGTCGGTACAGGAGTGAGTTGGTGTGCAAATTCAACTGGTAGGGTTGTCTTACATTTCTATGACAATTTACTGTTATATTTAGTATATTTCGTATTTTATAGTATAGTAATTTAGTTGAACACTAGCTAGACTCAGTTATACTCCGACAGACAGACAATACAAAGTCCCCCTCGCATTATGTGTGTTTATAGTTGTAGTTATTTATTTTACTTAACTATTTGTACCTTATTATCGTTCTTTATCGTATCGTTGCTGTGTAAATAAAGCATGTTTCATTCATCCATTCATTCCGTCACCTCTAGGTCACAGTATCCAGTAGGCTATATTTTTGTCCCTGCGTGATAGTTGCACACTTGGAATCAGAACTTCTATCTCGAATTACTTTTGCATGTACGAGAACGATAATTTGATATTCCTGCACTTGAACTCTATAGAGCGAGGAAGGAAACGGGGCTTCTGATGTACTTGAAGGGCAGAAGTCCGAAGGATAAGCTGAGCAGGCGGATTCGGGGGCGCCCTGACGCAAGTACCAGCTCGTCTTGCTATGAGCTGTCCAGGGACCCTGATCTCGAAATTTCAAAGGTCTACCCGCCCAAGTATATAAGCTATCTCGCTCGCCCCAACGAATCAGTTCTGATCCCCCAGCACTTCACCACCCCATACCAACCATGTACAAGTTCCTCGCCGTAAGTTAAAATAAATTAACACAAATTAAAATAAAACTTTCTATCTGATTATGAAGACAAGGAAGTTAATGAAATAAAGACAACGATTAGTACCATCATTAGTAACAAACAATGACTTATTCTAACAATAACTTTTTGTTTCTTACTGATTATGACCTACCTGTCGAAATCGATCAAACGATAGTCTCATCTCTCAGTCTCTCTCATCTCTTCATTCCGCTCGAATAAACAATGTTTTCATTAAATTCCGTTTTCTTCACTAAATTGGGTTTCCAATATTTCTTCCAAGTAATAATAGTAGATTTGAAATTTTTGATAATTTATTAAAATCGAATTTAGATCAACACCCAGTATATTATTTTGTTTATACATTCAAATAAATAAAATAAATACACACTATTTCCAAATAGTGATAAGTGTAGTGCAAATCACGATCAATAACTAAAATAGGTTTTCTATTTTATTTTATTTTTTTCGTTTTACTTTTTATTTTATTTCAAGTTTAAAATAATGAATCTTAACTTTCACTCATCACTGCAAGCTTTGGATAGAAACTGCACATATTTCAGTAGAGGTATTACTTAGGTATCTTCTGAAAACTATTTCACACAAATTAAAAATCAATCAACGTTATTTATTGATATAGCTTGATTCATTAAGTACTATTTGCATACCCAAAACAATGGTAAATGTTTTCCATTATTATTAGAGTTTATTGCTGTATTCGTTAAAGAGTAATTTTAGACTACTTTTTTATTACATCTTTCGTTTAGAATCGATCTACTATTATTTTTACATCCACAGAAATCAAAATCCATATGAATTTGCATTGAACAATAAATTACTCGAGTTCAAAAGAAAAAGTTACACCTGAAAATTTTTTTTAGAAAGTTAGAACTTTATATTCAGTAATCACAAAAATCCATTCAAAACACAAATCCATTATGAATTATTTACGGTTAACGGAACCTATACCTAACAGCCAAACCCATTTCCGCAAAAACTGTGAGTTTCAATACTTTTGGCGATTTGACCTTTTTGGCGCGCTTTAACGGCGAAATGGTTGGTCGCGCAAAAAACATTTCTGTACGGAAAATGTTGAAAATTTTGTCTATGTTAATTTTTTATTGGGTACTCTTTGTAGAAAAACGCTTTGTTTCTGAGATATAGGCCAACAACTCGAAAAAATGCCAGAATTCGGGAAAAAAGTATCGAAAAACCAGTTTTAAGCTAGATTTTTGGCTGAATACTTCTAATTCGTGTTCAGCAACCCGAAAAACACCAAGGGTGAGAAAATCAAAACTATAGCAACTAGCAACAGTTTCCTCTGTTCCCCCTTCTTTTATCTAGCCTATAAGGCGTCTGTAATATTAAATTAATGTGAGTGATAAATGAGTGTCTATCAACGTCTTGAGCTTTTCAATTCAGTGTTTTCATCCATTTTCACTTTTGATGACCAATTTTAATTGTTCTAAAGGCAATAAAATTTTAAATGTCATCTTGAATAAAAGGATCTTTTGGGAAATCTCTCAATCATGAACGAATGAATAATCATTACGTATCTACTCATGTTTTTCCATTGCTTGAAATTCGTCTTTATGTTGCAGGTTGTTGCCATTATGGCTGGAGTCGCTAGCGCTGGAGTCCCCATCGGCCTCGCTCAGGTTGGCGTTGCCACTTCCCAGGTCTCCAGGATCGACTCCGGATCCGGCATCCGCGTCTCCAGGATCGGATCTCCATTGATCGGCCAGCAGATCGTCGGATCTCCCCTCGTCGGCCAGCAGATCGTAGGCTCTCCCCTCCTCGCCCGCTCCCAGCTCGTCGGATCTCCTCTGATCGGACAGCAGGTCGTCGGATCTCCCCTTGTCAGCCAGCAGCTCATCGGTTCCCCTGTCTTGAGGTCTCAGATCGTCGGATCTCCCCTCGTCGGCCAGCAGATCGTCGGCTCTCCCCTCCTCGCCCGCTCCCAGCTCGTCGGATCTCCCCTCGTCAGCCAGCAGCTCATCGGTTCCCCTGTCTTGAGGTCTCAGATCGTCGGATCTCCCCTCGTCAGCCAGCAAATCGTCGGCTCTTCTCTGGTCGGACACCAGGTCGTCGGCTCTCCCCTCCTCGCCCGTAGCGCCCTCGTCGGCTCTCCCCTC
Organism: Adelphocoris suturalis; assembly: GCA_030762985.1. Taxonomy (NCBI): domain Eukaryota; kingdom Metazoa; phylum Arthropoda; class Insecta; order Hemiptera; family Miridae; genus Adelphocoris; species Adelphocoris suturalis. The sequence continues at coordinate 32,714,272 of CM061048.1, forward strand.
GCTTCCCACGGAATCATCGGTTCCTCTGCCATCCTCGGTTAAGACTGAATAGAACGAAACAGCTAAGAGCAAAACGATGTAAATAAGAAATAAATTATTATTTATTCCTCATGCAGGCATTCTTATTCATAATATTCATATTCCATCTATGAAACACATTCACCTGCTGATCAATCAAGTCGTCACAACTGTAGAAAAAATACAGTGATTATGGGAGAATATATCACCAATATTAACAAAAGTGGCAACCTATGCGAATATTGGGAAAATTCTCTTTTATTTCGTGGGGTTGGTGGTAAAAGTGATCAAGTCCATTTGGCAAAAGTGTTGAGGAGTGATTGTTAAAGTTCTCCAACACACGGACTGATGGAAAAATGCGAATTGTGAGCTTAAAATCAGGTCAAACCAAATAATTTCATGTTATGTGAGCTCAGTAATACCTTTGTTATGTGAGAGTAGTACCAAACCTTATACAAAATAAACTTACTTTTAATTTTCCCCGATTTTTAGTGAAAATTGTAAGTTGAATACTTTTACCTGAATAAAAACTGTTTATGACTTGGACATGATCACTATAATAAAACTTCAAATTCACAGTAAATTTTACGAGTATTATCATTTTTAGGTGTTCAACCCTTCAATATCAATCCCTCGGGATACTAACAATCAAGAAATAACGAATTTTCATTAGATTATCCCTTACAACTGTCATTTGACTGATTTTACTTGTAAGCTAAAGTATTTCTCCAACCACATTATAGGAGTAAAGACGATCAAATGACAGTTGACATTTTTTACTTGTAATGTGTTGGTACTTACAATCAGTTGCTGTACTAATTCTAGTTAAATGCCATTTGATCATATGTGATCCACTGGTTCATTCAGGTAAAAATAATTTTTTTTGGTTTTTGACATTTGTCGTCATAAGTTTTGTTTTTCAATTCTCAGCAGTAGATATTGTTTTATAGTATCCGGAGAGACCGAAACCTCATTTTCTAAAAAAAATGCACTTGATCACTTTTACCACCAACCCCACGATTTTATATTTATTTAGATCCTGCACGCGATTAAACATCCATTTAAATATTATATTACCAGCATCAATATCCTAACAATTTACAATGAACAAAGAAACAAATACAAAGAATCAGATCATTTCAAGTGTAAATCTCTCAATCTCCTCTTTATGGTCTGATGAGTCGTCACAGAATACCCCAAAGTGAGAGACCTCTGCATCTGGCATGAGCAATGGCAGGGTGAGGTCACTGGTCTGCTTGGTGTCCTTCAGGACTTCTGCCCGGTGGGCCATTTCGTAACCCAACTACCAAGGAGGGAGCCACTAGTGGTCAACCGGGTTGCCTCTGGCCATACCCGTCTTACAGACACCTGCTTAGCGCAGGAACTCTCGATGCCTATTTTACATGTAGTCTTAGTTGCATTATTTTGTTTTACAGTTTTTAGCATGAATATGCTTTAGCCGTGACCTAACTACCGAAAAATGTCCCACGAGAGTGCAACGAAAGTAGCGCCAATAATTGTGATGATTTCCGCTTACAACCGAGTCGTTGCTAGTGATATGATACTTCGTCGTTTTTCATCCCACAAAATTCGTTGACCATTCGTTCGAAAGCTCTCGATTTATCCAACCATACTATATTAACTACTGCGAAGTGCGTGGCCAACAAGCTGAGTTATGAGCATGGTTATATGAATAATTGTTTACACACAGGTGATCATTCTCAATTATTGATATTGTGAACATGATTGCAACCGCTTGTTAATTTCTGATGATTTCATTGAGCTGGTGTTTCGATTATGTGATTCATAGCAGGTGATCCGAATATTGCGAGAACGGTTAGATTTGTGATTAGTGATTTGTTAAATTATTTTAATAGGTAATTTCTATAGGTACTTTACACTATAGGAAGCTGTAATTTCGTATGTAGCCTCTTTAGCCTCTTTCTATAATAAAGTGAATGTTTACTCGCGAGTTTCTATTAGGAGATCATCATCTCACAAGAGCTCAATCGTCGTGATCATTTCTATAATAAAGTGAATGTTTACTCGTGAGTTTCTATTAGGAGATCATCATCTGACAAGAGCTCAATGGTCGTGATCATTTCTATAATAAAGTGAGAGCGAGGAGCTAAAACATTTTTTTGTTTTGAATGATAAACAGAGTTCAGAGGCCGATGGGGGGTCGGGTTCAGAGAATCGACGAGGAGTGAGTCGTGTACGGCTAAAGCATATTCATGTTTTTTATTTTTAGCCGTCAGGCTCAAAGGAACTGTGGCTTTTTTTTTCTTTTTTAATCCAATTTTTAATGCCAGTGGAGTCCATGATGGCGCTCCTTTTTAGTCAAGGATGGCAACATGGCTCCCCTTAGTAAGAATCGTGCCACTTGCAGTGTCCCTTTGGACACCTTGCTCAATGCCGCTAATGACCCATCTGGTTGACTTAAAATTAAAAAAGTCCGATTTTGATTGCCATATAATCGGTGTTTAACAATTTTTTACCCAGAAATTGCTCAAATTTCAAAACAATGTAGTGTAATATAATACGGTAATCTTCAAAAATTCGCTCATACGATCATGCTGCATAAATGGAACTTTTTCTTCTCTTACGTTTGAGTTTTTCTTCATTTACCCACATTAACATTTCATTTAGCGAATTTTCCTAAAAAAATAAAGCTATTGCAATGGCTCCAAAAATTTTTAAATAAAAATTTTCAAAACTTTTCTTCATAGAAATCTGTTTTGAGGCATTCTGGAATGGTTCCTGGATTTTAACGCTTTCTTATACGTATATATATATATATATATATATATATATAATGTATATATATATATATATATATATATATATATATATATATATATATATGTATATATAGCTTTGTGAATCCTACTCGTTTGCGACATTTACAGATGAATCCTACTCGTTTGCTACATATTATGTCGCAAATGAGACGTCGCAAACAAGTCTATTTTTAGTATATGAAACCTACCTGTTTGCTACATATTCTACGAATCCTACTCGTTTGCTACATTTTCGCTTGCACTGTGGTGTATATCAATGTACAGGGCTTGTTCGCTACCGAAGCTCGTTTGCGACCCAGGAGTGCCACCACTGCTTCTGTCTCTGCATTACTAAATATCTGTAGGTATATGACTCCTATAGTCACATCTTGAAAAGCGACGCTCCTACCTTCCAACATCATTAGGTCTTGTGATGGGGGGGGGGGGGGGGATTACATCGGTTTAACAATCGCGATGGATTGATTTTTCATGGTCCCGAAGACGTGGGAGGTCAGGGAGGGGGGGTAAAATATGAAGATTATTATATTTCAGCTATTTAAAATCGGAAAAAAAGTTGTCTACTAGTAAAATTCGAGATGAATTCATTTTTCAAGGTCCCGAGGACCTGGGAGGTCAGGGAGGGGGTAAATATGAAGATAATTATATTTCAGCTTTTTAAAATCGGGAAAAAAGGTTTCCACTAGTAAAAATCAAGATAAATTGATTGTTCATGGTCCCGAGGACGTGGGTGGTCAGGGAGGGGGTAAATATGAAGATTATTTTATTTCAGCTTTTCAAAATCGGCAAAAAGTTTTCCACTAGTAAAAATCAAGATGAATTGATTTTTCATGGCCCAAGGACGTGGGAGGTCAGCGAGGGGGTAAATATGAAGATTATTATATTTCAGCTTTTTGGAATCGGAAAAAAAGTTTTCCACTAGTAAAAATCAAGATGAATTCATTATCCATGGTCCCAAGGACCTGGGAGGTCAGGGAGGGGGTAAATATAAAGATTATATTTCAGCTTTTTAAAATCGGAAAAAAAGTTTTCCAGTAGTAAAAATCAAGATGAATTCATTTGTCATGGTCCCGAGGACCTGGGAGGTCAGGGAGGGGGTAAATTTAAATATTATTATATTTCAGCTTTGTAAAATCGGGAAAAAAAAAACTTTTCCACTAATATAAGTTGCGTAAAATTCATTTTTCATGGCCCTGAGGACCAGGATTCGGATATTTACAGTTCCTATTTTTACATCATTCATGGTCCCGAGGACCTGGGAGGTCAAGGAGAGGGTAAATATGAAGATAATTGTATTTCAGCTTTTTAAAATCGGGAAAAACGTTTTCCGCTAGTAAAAATCGCGATGAATTCATCATTAATGTTCCCGAGGACCTGGGAGGTCAGGGAGGGGGTAAATATGAAGATTATTATATTTCAGCTTTTTAAAATCGGGAAAAAAGGCTTCCACTAGTAAAAATCAAGATGAATTGATTTTTCATGGTCCCGAGGACCTGGGAGGTCAGGGAGGGGGGTATATATGAAGATCATTATATTTCAGCTTTTTAAATTCGGGAAAAAAGTTTTCCACTAGTAAAAATCAAGATGAACTCATTTTTCGTGGTCCCGACGACCCGGAAGGTCAGGGAGGGGTAAATATGAAGATTATTATATTTCAGCTTTTTAAAATCGGGAAAAACGTTTTCCACTAGGAAAAATTGCGATGAATTCATCATTCATGGTCCCAAGGACTTGGGAGGTCAGGGAGGGGGTAGTTATGAAGATTATATTTCAGCTTTTTAAAATCGGAAAAAAATTTTCCACTAGTAAAAATCACGATGGATTTATTATTCATGGTCCCAAGGACCTGGGAGGTCAGGGAGGGGGTAAATATGAAGATTATATTTCAGCTTTTAAAAATCTGAAAAAAAGTTTTCCAGTAGTAACAATCTAAATGAATTCATTTTCCATAGTCCCGAGGACCTGGGAGGTCAGGGAGGGAGTAAATTTAAATATTAATATATTTCAGCTTTGTAAAATCGGGGAAAAAAAACTTTTCCACTAATATAAGTTGCGTAAAGTTCATTTTTCATGGCCCTGAGGACCTGTGCTGTTAGAGAGGAGGTAAATATGAGGATTATATCATTTAAGTTTTGTAAAACCAAGAAAAAAATGTTGCCTACAAGAACTTTCAAAACGCTTGCCTCGCTCTCTGTCCTTGCCTTCATCCCCGTGGTAGGTAGAGATAAGAGGAAGTTGCAAAAACTGTCGACAGAATGCGCTGGCGGCGTCACTGGCATCCCATCTCCAGACACTCCTCACAAAATGCAATGGAGGGATCACATCACAGTTGGATTGTGAAAAATCGATGTTAGAATCGATTTTTTCGGAAAAACGGTTAAAAACTGTTTAAAACGGTTGGCTGTGTGAACGCGAGTTGGGAAAAACTTACTTGAGCCGACGGAGCGTGCTGATTGTCGCCGTCGCTGCTAGCTTGGTTTAGTTTACCGCGCAGCGAAAACAAATGAGGCTCCGGGGAAAAAGGATCAGATTCCGTGCGCTTACAGGGAAGAAAGATCAGAGTCCGATTTAAAGACCCCTTTCCCCTATCTCCCACCCCTTTGCATGAGTTCTACGTTTCTCTCTTTCATTTTGTTTCGCAGTCCACTTTCGCGTTGGTTAATTTGTTGTCAAACCTTGCATTTTACTATAAAACTTTAGACATGCCCCGTGTTGAGTGTGGTTTTTGTGATAGTTCATCCTCAGGCGAACCCAAGGTTCATCAAGCACAAAAGCTCTAGATTTTATTTTTGATGAAAAGGATAGAAAGAGACGCCTTCAAATTCGGGTCGTGGTTGCAGGATGACTATCCGAAGACGTGAGATCCTTCACATTTTCCCGGGCGCCCGTAGGAGAGGGGGGAAAAATGATTAAATCTCCAAAAATTGAAATTGCTGAAAATTGGCCTACAAATGGAATGCTAAGTGAATTTCCAAGTTATTTCTACATTTTTATCCGTTTCATAGATATTCAAACGCACCAACGAATTTTTGAGGAATTTTTTTTTTTTTTTTTTTTTTTTCAATTTTTTTTCGAAAATTTTACAAGTGCCCACCGGCCGAACCGTTTACTAGGGGAAATTAAAAGTGGCCATATATCCGAAACCAAGTGCGGTGCCACCTTGAATTTTGGACGGATTGTGTGCAGATGCAGTACGAAGAGATTCACGGGTCCAAAAACACCCGGGCGCCCGTAGGGGCGCGGTGGTGGGGGGACCAATTTTTCTATTGCTAGATTTTATTTTTGATGAAAAGGGTAGAAAGAGGCGCGGTGCCACCTTCAAATTCGGTCGTGGTTGCAGGATGACTATCCGAAGACGTGAGATCCTTCACATTTTCCCGGGCGCCCGTAGGAGAGGGGGAAAAATGATTAAATCTCCAAAAATTGAAATTGTTGAAAATTGGCATACAAATGAATATTGCTAACTGAATTTCCTCAAAAATTCGTTGGAGCGTTCGAATATCTATGAAACGGATAAAAATGCAGAAATAACTTGGAAATTCACTTAGGCATTTCATTTGTAGGCCAATTTTCAACAATTTAAATTTTTGGAGATTTAATCATTTTTCCCCCCCTCTCCTACGGGCGCCCGGGAAAATGTGGAGGATCTCACGTCTTTGGTTAGTCATCCTGCAACCACGACCCGAATTTGAAGGTGGCACCGCGCCTCTTTCTATCATTTTCATCAAAAATAAAATCTAGCAATAGAAAAATTGGTCCCCCCACCACCGCGCCCCTACGGGCGCCCGGGTGTTTTTAGACCCGTGAATCTCTTTGTACTGCATCTGTACACAATCCGTCCAAAATTCAAGGTGGCACCGCACTTGGTTTCGAAAATATGGTCATTTGTAATTTCTCCTAGTAAACGGATCGGCCGGTGGGGACTTGTAAAATTTTCGAAAAAAATTGAAAAAAAAAAAAAAAAATTTCCTCAAAAATTCGTTGGAGCGTTTGAATATCTATGAAACGGATAAAAATGCAGAATTAACTTGGAAATTCACTTAGGAACTCATTTGTAGGCCAATTTTCAACAATTTCAATTTTTGGAGATTTCATAATTTTTTTAACTTTGTGAACCTTTCCGTACTACTATCATAACACTTAACTTTGACGAAAATAGAAAAAAAAAAATATTATTGCTAAAGAGTATTGCTAACGTCTCTTGGCAATATTTTCCGTTGCTGGAATCTATTGCTAACTTCACTCCGGTAGCAAATGAATGAATAAGTTTAATAGTATACGTTGATAGGAACACAAATATTCAAAATTACAAAATGTATAATGTAACAAATATTTATCTATATTAAACATTAAAAATGACTGCATTATTTCCAAATACAACACGGGTTTGTTACTGCTTTTCATGAATAATAGCTTATAACAAGGTTCCTACTTGATAATAGGAAAGCTCAAAACATATTGGTAAGTAAGCATTACAGGGACGTCCCTATGAATGGATATAATTGGATATAATTTTAGTGAGAATTAAAATGAGAGGAAAGAATATGAATGTCATGATTTTATCTGACCCCCCCCCCCCCCCCAACAACAATAAAATTGCATGACTGGACTAAAATTTGAATCGAACAAATAATTGAAACTGTGGGCGCGGAAGTAATCGATATTACTTCCTCCGTTCACCGCCTTCCATCATGAAGTGTGTAACTTCTGATATACCTATTTTCCTAAACTAGACCAAATTCTTAATTTAAAAACAAAAAAATCACGAAACTCAGAGGAGAATAATTAAAACATTACGGCTTTTTACTATTACCCCTTCCATTCACCCTCTTCCATGGTGAAGTTTGAAACTCCTGACACATATATCCGAGTATATATTTGTACGGAAACGTGTATATATGCATACACCGAGTGTTTCTGAAGTTATGGTCTATCCTCCCGCATTTCCTTATTTGATTGGGTAAAAAAAATAGGCCCAACGCCATTCTTTATATTTTTTGTGCGGAATCAGGAAAAATACTTTCGAACCGACCACTAGCGCGTAATTGCACGCTATTAACACTAACTTAATTTTTTACAAATGTCCCCCTTTTTTATTGCAGATTCAAATTCTACGTGAAATATCATGAAGAAATGACCCATCACTCGGTTTTTTTAAGTGCGCGTTTGTGGGCGCAATTCCGCTCCAAAAGTGTGCAATTCCACTCTAAAAGTGAAAAATTGTGAGACACTGAGTTTTTAAAGATGGGTATTCAATTTCCACATGTAATACATGATTTTGATTTTGGGGTATTTTTTTTTTTTTTTGCTGAACCTCGTCATAATTTTTATTTATTGATATTTTCTACACCAGCTTGGGAAAACGCCGAAAGATTGACCATAATTGCACTTATCTTACTCATTTCCACATAGCACAAAGCGTACCCACTAAAATGAAGTTGTTTTGGTGTTTTTACAAGTTGGTATTGCAAATATCAATAAATGAACATCATTACTAGGTTCAGCACGACAAAATACCCCAAAATCATGTATTACATGTTGCTATTGAATATCTTCAAGAACTCAGTATTTCACATTTATTGCACTTTTAGAGCGGAATTTCGCCCGCTTACGAGCACTTAGAAAATCGAGTGGTGGGTCATTTCTTCATAAAATTTTACATTTTTGAGATCCTTACAAAAAACATTAAGATTGAAAAAAAAAAAAAAATTACTGTTTATCGACCCATTATTAACGAATTGAATATCTTCATGTGGCAATTGAATATCTTCAAAACTCGGTATTTCACAATTTGTGCATTATTAGAGCGGAATCGTACGCGCACCTAAAAATCGAGTGGACCGCAACAAAACTTGATATCACCAACCGGTTAAAAACCGACACAAAATTATGTAACGAAACTTTCTAACAAATTTATTTCTGTTCTAGAACCAAAAATTTCAACCATGTATCATGTTTTCTCCTTGATCATCATCAGAAATTAACAAGCGGTTGCAATCATGTTCACAATATCAATTATTGAGAATGATCACCTGTGTGTAAACAATTATTTATATAACCATGCTCATAACTCAGTTTGTTGGACACGCACTTCGCAGTAGTTAACATAATATTGTTGGATAAATCGAGAGCTTTCGAACGAATGGTCAATGAATTTTGTGGGATGAAAAACGACGAAGTACCATTTCCCTAGCAACGACTCGGTTGTAGGCGGAAATCACTGTAACACTATATGTTTCGTGCGCGGAAAAAAATTGACTCGCAAAAATTGCTAGGACCCCAGGGCTAAAACATGATACATGTTAAAAACGACATGCGATAACGGTAAACTTTGTAGCAAACCTTCGCTTATATTTTATTAACAACAGTTGCTATGCGTTGGATTACTTGACTCCAAGTTATTTCTTACAAATGTTATTATTATTATGAGTACGTTAGTTTATGGATAAGAGTGTCAATGATTTACCCGGTGAAAACACAATTTTTTCCCCCTCCAAGGCTGAGGGGGCCACACAATTTTACCCCTATGGTTTTTCATTTCCACGTATTCGGTCTTAGAATGGTCTGAAATGGATTTGTATGTGGTTATATTTATTGAATTATTTAGTTTCGCTTCCTCACTACCTAAGGCTTTGTGTTCGTGATTGAAGTCGAAAAAATTGTTGACCTCCAAAATCAAAATTTACACTCGCTTTTTGCGTTTCAGAGCTTGCTGATCAATTTTGGTTCCGTGTCTGTCTGTAGTAAATCCTCGTCACGCCCAAAACTATACCAAGTTTCAGTCCGATCCCGATGAAATTTTCAGGGATTGTGCGGGTTAGCTCCGAGGCGACCCCGATAATTTTCAATGCCGTCGAATCAATAATAGCCTGTGCGCATGCGCAAACGTGAATTTCTCTTTACGTCGGTTTCTTATCATCTGTTGGTTCGATCAAGTTTAAACTCGGTATGTAATTGGGTAGATATATATGTTCTAGATAAGTGCCGTATAAATTATATTGCAATAGGTAGAGTAATAACCATTGCGCATGCGCACAACTAATATAGATTGACACAGGCATAACTCCGTTTCTAATGGAACGATTTTGATAAAATTTTCAGTGATTGTGCGGGATAGCTTCTAGACGGTTCCCTATAAGTTTCATTGCCGTCATACGAATACTAGTCTGTGCGCATGCGCAAACGTTAATTTACTATAACGGCGATTTCGTATCATCTATTGGTTCGATTTCTTTCAAGCTCGGGGAGTAGATGGCTATACGTTCCAGAAAAATTTCCTATGAATTATATCGTTGTTTGTGGAGTAATAACTATAGCGCACAGACAAAACTCCGAAACTGATGAACCAATGATTTTAATGAAATTTTCAAGGATTGTGCGGTTTAGCCCCTAGACTTTCACCTATAAATTTCACCGCCATGGGATTAATAGTAATCTGTGCGCATGCGCTAATAAAAATGTCTTATAACGCTGACCTATAAGAACTCTCGAGGCGTACCTACTTTTTTCTTCAACTAATTCTATACGTCCTTGTTACAATATGTGAGGAAGCTAAACTGCTCACCCAACTTGGCAGACTTTTTTTTAGTAGATTAAGTGGAGTGTTTTTTCTCGAGCTTGGGTTGTCCAACACCGCCTGAATCAATTCCAATAGGCCGTCCCTCTATTGATGAAGCTTCGCTTAAGAGGAGCGTCTTAAAAAGTCATCATTCTTTTTATGAACTCATCGTAATTGGCTGATGAATCCATAGCATCTAGTATAAGTAGTGAATCAGAGTTAATTCCTTAGCTCATAATAGATTGTTTTCTTAATCGCATCACATTTTTATCAGCATGTTATTGATTGCAATTTCAAAACAAAACGCAAATAAGTTTTGTTAAAAGGGAGGTCGTTAGGTCGTTTTAGGGAGGGACGATGGACGTTAATAAACAGGTAGTTAATTTTAAATAAAATTAACGTATTATTAAATTTTTGATTTAAAATATAATATGAATATTAATTACATATATAAATAAAATAATTATATTTAAATTAAATATATTTATTTCCAGAAAATAACTCTCCTTAGGTTTGAGATAAAAATCCGTCTTTTTTCTCCGAGAAAAAAATCAAGCATTCTGAAAGAAAGGACGATTTTATTGGGCAGCATTTAAATAAGCACAATAATGATGTACAATGCTGATGAGCACAATGAATGGGACAAATAACAAAAAATGTGCTGAATAAATCAAGTTTTGTCCCCCTACTTTTACCTAAAAGTGGTTAAAATTGGTACAGAATAATTTTTTATATTTTTTGGCTAATATCACTCACAAGAACATCATCACCAATGAACTACAACATTAACAAATTTATTCATAAAATTATGCCTAAAATGCACTTTTAAAATGTCATTATATAAAATCAATAGGTATAAACTGCACAAAAAAAGGTGTTGTAATCCAAAATTTGTTTAAAAAGCTGATTATTATTGAGAACAAGTTTTTTTTTCATAACATTTATAATACCATTTAAAAGCGCTAAAGTTCTCACATTTCAAAACAATTCAATGTAAATATGACACGAGAAATCAATTAAGAAAATTTTCTCATGATCATGCTGCTTTACAGGTTTAAATATTTTCTTAATTTTTCCTATTTCTATTTTTGTCCTATGTAGGTTACGCGATTTTTATTGTCCTTTGGAATGAATAGGTAATTTGTCCAAGTTTTTACCTTCATTTTTTATGTTCTCTAATTTTCTGATTCTCATTGTGGATGTATTTTTAATTCCAATACAGAAATATAGGGTTTTCCCACGCTTCGACAAGCCAGGTTCAGGGATTGTGTAGTTATGATGTGTCCAGAAAAAAAGAAATTTATGGATTGTTTGAGGAGCTGGTATGGCATTGATTCATTGCCTACACAGATTTACTAACAAACGTTCGAGGAAATACGAAAATCGAGCGAGAAATAAGTAAAAGCAAGCAAATTTTCGGCATTGGAGGATCAAAGCTCCAGAGCCGTGGTTAGGTCTGTCAGCGGGGGAGGAGTGACAGTGAGTGCCATCCGAATATTCTGACGGCCGCTCTAATGTTCTACCAACTTCACTACCTACGAGATGCAGTGGGCGGAGTGGCGCCGAGGGGGAGCTTGTCTTTGGGGGGTGAGGGGTGGTGGCGAAGTGACCTTGAGGGTGACGGCGGCTCCCCCCCCCCCCCCCCCCCCACTCTACCTGAGAAAGTGTTAGAAAACCATGAAATCTTGACTATTTTCATACAATTTAAATTCAGTTTAAAATTTTCTTTCTTCGAGGAATAACTACAAACGAAATTGAACTAATCAAGCTTTGGAGTGTGAAAATTGATCAACTACTTAAAATGTTATGATAATAAAACCTCCTGAAGGAGGGTTTGAACAGCCTTAAACAAGTAGCTGCCTCAAGTCGATCTACGACGGATTGCCAGCGCTACTAGCGGATTCTTTTGACAACAGCTCAAGAGCAGCTATTCGGAGCAGGAATAGGTATTCGGTTAGAGCTGCTCGGTTGGCACCCACGTAGGTATCACGTAGGTACTTCCTAGGTAAGTAGTAGGTACAAGTACCTACTACTTACTTTTTGTGAAATTTTTTTAATGTCACCGATGAGCCGACCTGTTACTGTGTGTGTGTGTGTGAAATCCTGGAGGGGGCCCCAAATCAAGCTCACGCATGTCATAGTAACGACACTGACACAGGTTTTTGAAGTGTAAACTTCTATAGGCGCACCGTCGAAAAATTTAGCGGGGTGTAAATACGATTTTACCGTCACGTTTTTTTTTCCGTCATGCTGTTTTTTCTTTTGATTTTCACGTACAACCAAGCCGTTGTTGGGGAAGTGAAACTTCTTTATTTGTCACTGGACAAAAAACGTTCTCCACTCGTTGGAAAGCTCTCGATTTATCACGCATTTCTTTCGTACTTGTTCTTCTATTCAAGTCGCAGTTTTATATTTATTTATGTTATAAATGGATATAGTAAACAATGCCGCTTGTTTTGTTGTCACTTGATTGAGAAGTTAATCTTGCTTAAATAGTAATTGTAGGCGCGCACCATAACAGAAAATTACCTACACAAAATTGAGTCAAGAACATTTATCTCTTATTTCAGTTACCATGAGCCAATAATTTCTTTTCTAGAGTCGTCAGATGACTGTAATAATGATAACACTATTGTTGATGGTTAATGAATAAAGAATAAAATAATACCTACCTAATGTAAACAGAAAATATTGAAACAATGTTGTGACTAGTTTATGTGTAAGAAAAGTTTAATTAAGTTTGAACAAAAATTTTGTATACCTACTTTGAAATTGGTCTTTACAAGATTTTTTTTCGGCAACCAAAATCATTTCCATAATATACTTTATATTTATAATATTTAGCAGAAAATCGTCATAGAAGTTTTCACTTCTTCCGTGTGGTCTTTAGCACACCTGGTTTTCTCTATCAACTGTAATGTTTGTAATAATAATAACGTTGATAACGAAGATGTTAGTAGGGAATTTGAACAAGGTAGGTACCTACTGCATACCTAACTAGCTACATTCTTTCGTATCTATGTTGGGTAGACCTTTAATTACCTACTAAGGAAGGTACCTTACCTTACATGCTGGGTAGATAGGTAAGGGTTGCCATCCGTTCTGGTTTCCCAGGACATGTTATGGTTTGGAGGGTGTTGGGCTTGGTCATGTCCTGCCTTGTGACCCATCCTGGGAAAGTTTCCACGTTTCAAAAACGTCCTAAACAACCTGGTTTTCTCAAATTCTTGCATTATCGAGAAAATGTGATTATTATTTTAATATCTACCTCTACTACAGCTACCTACCTACCTACCATTGTTTTCAATAATTACAAAAAAAGTCTGCCAAAAACTTCCTCGCATTTTCAACATGACTGTATAGGTAGGTACCTACTATAGGTACCATTCAAATGCACTAATATCTTTACTATAATTAATATTCTTCTGTGTATTATCTATAATTATTATTCTCAAATTCTTGCCTTATCAATAAAATGTCATTATTATTTAAATATCTTCCTCTACTACAGCTACCTACCATCGTTGTCAATAATTACAACAAAAAAGTCTGCCAAAAGCTTCTTCGCATTATATAATATTATATAATAATATTCATATTTACCCCCTCCGTGACCTCCCTGGACATGAAAAATGAAACCATCGCGATTTTTACTAGTGAAAAACGTTTTTTTCGATTTCAAAAAACCGAAATATTATAACCTCATAGCTCATATATACCCCCTCCCTGGTCCTCCGGTCCATGAAAAATTAATGCATCGCGATTTTTACTATTGGAAAACTTTTTTCCGATTTTAAAAAGCTGAAATATAATAATATCCATATATACCCCCTCCATGACCACCCAGGTCCTCGGGACCATGAAAAATGAATTCATCTCGAATTTTACTAGTGGAAAACTTTTTTCCGAATTTAAAAAGCAGAAATAAAATAATCTTCATATTTACCCATTCCCTGACCTCCCAGGTCCTCGGGGATCATGAAAAACGAAGTCATCCCGATTTTTACTAGTGGAAAACGTTTTTTCCGATTTCAAAAAGCCGAAATATTATAACCTCATATTTACCCCCTCCCCGACCTCCCAGGTCCTCGGGGACATGAAAAATTAATCCATCGCGATTTTTACTATTGGAAAACATTTTTTCCGATTTCAAAAAGCTGGAATATAATAATATTCATATTTACCCCCTCCATGACCTCCCTGGTCCTCGGGACCATGAAAATTCAATCCATCGCGATTTTTACTAGTGGAAAACTTTTTTCCGATTTTAAAAAGCTGAAATATAATAATCCTCATATTTACCCCCTCCCTGACCGCCCAGGTCCTGGGGACCATGTAAATGAAATCATCGCAATTTTTACTAGTGGAAAACGTTTTTTCCGATTTCAAAAAGCCGAAATATTATAACCTCATATATACCCCCTCCCTGACCTCCCAGGTCCTCAGGACATGAAAAATGTAACCATCCCGATTTTTACTAGGTAGTGGAAAACGTTTCTTCCGATTTCAAAAACCCGAAATATTATAACCTCATATATACCCCCTCCCTGACCTCCCTGGTCCTCCGGTCCATGAAAAATTAATGCATCGCGATTTTTACTATTGGAAAACTTTTTTTCCGATTTTAAAAAGCTGAAATATAACAACCATCATATATACCCCCTCCCTGACCTCCCAGGTCCTCAGGACCAAGAAAAATGAAGTCATCGCGATTTAAAAAGCTGAAATATAATAATATTCATATTTACCCCCTCCCAGACCGCCATGGTCCTCCGGACCATGAAAAATTAATCCATCGCGATTTTTAATATTGGAAAACTTTTTTTCCGATTTTAAAAAGCTGAAATATAATAATCTTCAAATTTACCCCCTCCCTGACCTCCCAGGTCCTTGGAACCATGAAAAATGTATTCATCTCGAATTTTTCTAGTGGAAAACTTTTATCCGATTTTAAAAAGCAGAAATAAAATAATCTTCATATTCACCCCCTCCCTGACCACCCATGTCCTCGGGACCATGAAAATGAAATCATCGCGATTTTTGCTAGTGGAAAACGTTTTTTCCGATTTTAAAAAGCTGAAATACAATAATCCTCATATTTACCCCTTCCATGACCTCCCTGGTCCTCGGGACTATGAAAAATTAATCCATCGCAATTTTTACTATTGGAAAACTATTTTTCCGATTTTAAAAACCTGAAATATAATAATATTCATATTTACCCCCTCCATGACCTCCCTGGTCCTCGGGACCATAAAAATTCAATCCATCGCGATTTTCACTATTGGAAAACTTTTTTTCCGATTTTAAAGAGCTGAAATATAATAATCTTCATATTTACCCCCTCCCTGACCTCCCAGGTCCTTGGGACCATGAAAAATGAAGTCATCGCGATTTTTACTAGTGGGAAACGTTTTTTCTGATTTTAGAAAGCTGAAATATAATAATATTCATATTTACCCCCTCCATGACCTCCCTGGTCCTCGGGACCATGAAAATTCAATCCATCGCGATTTTTACTAGTGGAAAACTTTTTTCCGATTTTAAAAAGCTGAAATATAATAATCCTCATATTTACCCCCTCCCTGACCGCCCAGGTCCTGGGGACCATGTAAATGAAATCATCGCAATTTTTACTAGTGGAAAACGTTTTTTCCGATTTCAAAAAGCCGAAATATTATAACCTCATATATACCCCCTCCCTGACCTCCCAGGTCCTCAGGACATGAAAAATGTAACCATCCCGATTTTTACTAGGTAGTGGAAAACGTTTCTTCCGATTTCAAAAACCCGAAATATTATAACCTCATATATACCCCCTCCCTGACCTCCCTGGTCCTCCGGTCCATGAAAAATTAATGCATCGCGATTTTTACTATTGGAAAACTTTTTTTCCGATTTTAAAAAGCTGAAATATAACAACCATCATATATACCCCCTCCCTGACCTCCCAGGTCCTCAGGACCAAGAAAAATGAAGTCATCGCGATTTAAAAAGCTGAAATATAATAATATTCATATTTACCCCCTCCCAGACCGCCATGGTCCTCTGGACCATGAAAAATTAATCCATCGCGATTTTTAATATTGGAAAACTTTTTTTCCGATTTTAAAAAGCTGAAATATAATAATCTTCAAATTTACCCCCTCCCTGACCTCCCAGGTCCTTGGAACCATGAAAAATGTATTCATCTCGAATTTTTCTAGTGGAAAACTTTTATCCGATTTTAAAAAGCAGAAATAAAATAATCTTCATATTCACCCCCTCCCTGACCACCCATGTCCTCGGGACCATGAAAATGAAATCATCGCGATTTTTGCTAGTGGAAAACGTTTTTTCCGATTTTAAAAAGCTGAAATACAATAATCCTCATATTTACCCCTTCCATGACCTCCCTGGTCCTCGGGACTATGAAAAATTAATCCATCGCAATTTTTACTATTGGAAAACTATTTTTCCGATTTTAAAAAGCTGAAATATAATAATATTCATATTTACCCCCTCCATGACCTCCCTGGTCCTCGGGACCATAAAAATTCAATCCATCGCGATTTTCACTATTGGAAAACTTTTTTTCCGATTTTAAAAAGCTGAAATATAATAATCTTCATATTTACCCCCTCCCTGACCTCCCAGGTCCTTGGGACCATGAAAAATGAAGTCATCGCGATTTTTACCAGTGGGAAACGTTTTTTCTGATTTTAGAAAGCTGAAATATAATAATATTCATATTTACCCCCTCCATGACCTCCCTGGTCCTCGGGACCATGAAAATTCAATCCATCGCGATTTTTACTATTGGAAAACTTTTTTTCCGATTTTAAAAAGCTGAAATATAATAATCTTCTTATTTACCCCTTCCCTCACCTCCCACGTCTTCGGGACCATGAAAAATGAATTTATCGCGATTTTTACTAGCCGAAACGATTTTTTTCTCAATTTTACAAAGCTGAAATAAAAGCAGGAGGAAACGTCCACGCTAAACTCGTAAACGAGTTCCACTATCCGCTTTACAAGCAGATACCTACCATGTTACATGGATATGTCTTTGATTGGGGATTTCATAACGGTTGTCCTCGAGAGTTGTAAACAAATCCTTTAACTTTAAACAAATCCCTGGGTCGCATCCCGACTAATTCCAACAAAACAACGGTTTACTTCTTATAGAAATGTTGAGCGTTTACTCACAGAAATGTTTACTTACAACTGTTGAGAGAAGCCACTACAATGAGTTGTTGTTAACAATCGACTGTTGTCAAGAGGATGAAAAGTTTTTCTATGGAGTGAAGTAAATGATGCTATTGCTTTATTTACGTTAAGATTATTGTAACCGGCTTATTAAAATTGTTTATAGTCCAATCAACTTAGTTTAGGAATGTAGCCAGGTACGTAAGGAGAGGGAAATTGGTAGCTTGAGATGTGAACATTTATCACATAAATCAAGCGCTTTCCAACGAGTGGCGAACGATTTCTGTGCGATGAAAACTGCGGAAGTTCCTTTCCCCTAGCAACGCTGGGTTGTACGTGAAAAACACTGAAATTGTGACACAAATTTTGCGTCACGGAAATTTTTGGTTGACCCCCCAGAGCAAAGACATATCCATGTCAATAGTTCTAATATATCCCCTCCCTACCAGCCCGGGTCCTCGGGACCATGATAAATTGACAAATGAGATATAGATTCTCAACTTCCCACTTGGGCTTCACTCATACATTCTACATCTCTCTGGCAAAGAAAAAGCGCGAGAACTGGCATGCGCCAATGTGGCGCTCATTTTTCCATTGTAGTTGATAAAAGTAATTTAGATCCTACACTGCCCACTCGTCTGTCAGACAATACGTAGACGAACCATCCGTCGTCTGGAGAAGGAAGTTAGTTGGATTCTGCTGAGAGCTACTGGGAAAACAGAAATATAAAAAAGGGTTGGCATCCCTGATTTCGTGTAGCGAATGAGTAGGATTCGTCTAGTTCTACAGAAAAACCGTATATCTGGAATCCCTTCGTTAAGTAAACGAATCCTACTCGTTTGCTACATCAAGGCTTCATGGCTTGGAGGTAGCAAATGAGTAGGATCTAGCTCAATGTAGCAAACGAGCTTTATACACGTGTATATATATATATATATATATATATATATAATATATATATATATATATATATAAATTTATCGAATAATTGGTACAAATATAAACACAGATATGAGTAGAAATAATCAACAATTGCGTTATCAAGATTAATGAAGATGTTTTTATGTGGTAGGTGTTTAGGCAGTCTTGATCACCTGATAAGTATTGTGGGTTGTGTTGGAGTTCAATTTTGAGTCAACAATAATTTTTGGCGAAAACAATTTTCAGGTCAAAGAATTTTTCCAAATTTAAAAAAATTGTTTTTCCTCGGGGGAATCAGCCATAAGAGTTCAGGCCCGGCGGCTTGAGGGCACCCAGAACCCAAATCCGAGCTTGTTCCGCATAGTGAAGAAGCAGTGGATTCTCCTCTCGCAGCCTCTTGAGTACTCGAACTCCATAGCAGTCATTAAAATTTAGTTGATGTACTGCTGCATGACGGTTAACTGGCTGGTTCCCTCGTCTATCAGTCGTAGAACGATGATTGTTTATTCTCTCGTTTAACTGGGTAGCTTTACCAATGTAGAATGCGTCACACTGCTTGCAAAGCAATTCATATACGCACATCCTGCTTTGACAGTGTGCCGTTCCCTCCACTTTGTAAGTTAGTGGGGTATTAGGAGAAGAGATTTCCACTCCTGGATGTATTATGTCACACATCAGGCACCGAGGATGATCGCATTTTTGTAATCCAAGGGATGGCTCATTTGGAGATAAGTGCGCCTTGTGTGTGAGCATATTGCCCAAGTTAGGTGGTCTTTTGTAGGACAGAGACAACACTTCAGGAAAAATCTCTCGAGTTAGTTCACTATTGAGCAGGATCGGGTGCAGTTCTTTTAAAATAGTGTTGATGTGTTGAATCCCAGGGAAAAATGTAGTGACGAGGAAAGGTCCTTTTCGATCTCGTTGTTGGTTGGGAGCCCGGTACGATACATGTGCTGGAACGATCTTTCTCCTAAGTAAATTTTGTGGGTAGCCCCTTTGACTCAGTCGATTTGTTAAAGTCGAAAGATATTTTTCAAGGTCGGCCCTGTTGCTGCAGATGCGATGACCGCGGATGGAGAGTGATCGAGGAATTGCATCTTTTATGTGGGGGGCGTGGCAACTCTCATATTGGAGATACATTTGGGCATTGGTAGGTTTTACATGGACCTTAGTAGAAAATCTTCGGTCTTCAATAGTAACATCTACATCCAGGAAAGTGATGGTTGTTTCTGAAATCTCATGAGTGAACATTAGAGGCGATGATGCGTTAAGATTCTGTATGAAAACCTCCAATGCTTCCTGCCCATGCTGCCAGACCATAAATGTAGGATAAAGAATTTATTTTATTATTCTTGGAGGCATAAAAAGCATAGGTACTATACATACTATTAAAGTTATTTCTCCAATACAGACGCTATCATTTTTATGTTCATGATAGCCACTATAATGAGTTGTTGTTAACAGTCGACTGTTGTCAAGGGGATGAAAATGTTTCCTATGGAGTGGAGTAAATGATGGAGTAAATGAAATAAAGTGGAGAAAATTGATTGTTTATAGTCCAATCAACTTAGTTTAGGAATGTAGCTTGGTACGTAAGGAGGCGGATATTGGTAGCTTGAGATGTGAAAATTTATCACATAAATCAAGCGCTTTCCAACGAGTAGCGAACGATTTATGTGCGATGGAAACTGCGGAAGTTCTATTCCCCTAGCAACGGCTGGGTTGTACGTGAACATCATTAGAAATTGTGACACGATTTTTGCGTGACGGAAGTTTTTGATTGACCCCCCAGAGCAAAGACATATCCATGTCAAAAAATAACAAAAAATGACAAAAAAAGACTAAACATCGGTATTTTTATTTATTATTTTTTTTAGCATGAATATGCTTTAGCCGTGACCTAACTACCGAAAAATGTCCCACGAGAGTGCAACGAAAGTAGCGCCAATAATTGTGATGATTTCCGCTTACAACCGAGTCGCTGCTAGGGATATGATACTTCGTCGTTTTTCATCCCACAAAATTCGTTGACCATTCGTTCGAAAGCTCTCGATTTATCCAACCATACTACATTAACTACTGCGAAGTGCGTGGCCAACAAGCTGTTATGAGCATGGTTATATATGAATAATTGTTTACACACAGGTGATCATTCTCAATTATTGATATTGTGAACATGATTGCAACCGCTTGTTAATTTCTGATGATTTCATTGAGCTGGTGTTTCGATTATGTGATTCATAGCAGGTGATCCGAATATTGCGAGAACGGTTAGATTTGTGAAGCGGTGGTTAAATTATTTTAATAGGTAATTTCTATACTTTACACTATAGGAAGCTGTAATTTCGTATGTAGCCTCTTTAGCCTCTTTCTATAATAAAGTGAATGTTTACTCGCGAGTTTCTATTAGGAGATCATCATCTCACAAGAGCTCAATGGTCGTGATCATTTCTATAATAAAGTGAGAGCGAGGAGCTAAAACATGATTCCATGTTTTAGGATTGATGGCAGAATGATAAACAGAGTTCAGAGGCCGACGGGGGGTCGGGTTCAGAGAATCGACGAGGAGTGAGTCGTGTACGGCTAAAGCATATTCATGTTTTTTAATTTTAGCCGTCAGGCTCAAAGGAACTGTGGCTTTTTTTAGCAGAATATTACTCAAATAAAGTTTATCAACTATGAAGTTGGTAATTTAATAATTAAAGCTCAAACCTATGCTCAAAATTGTAATTAAATTTCATTAAAATGTGCTACGAAATCGATAAAAATGTAAATAATTCTAAAAATTCAAAATCTTTGTTTAAATAATAGAATGTTATTTAGAACAAATTTTTCAACAATAAAATTGATAGTTAACATTTTTTGCAGACAATATGACGAATTTGAGCAATAAAATTAATAGTTAACATTTATTTTGCAGACAGTATATTTCAACTTGAGCGTTGCTAAGTCCGAAAATCATAATGTGAATATCGTAAATGTTAGCGTCTAAGACGTACAGAATAATTAAAATTGATTTAGCGATGCAAAAATTGTCAATTTTTACCAAGTTGTGTCACAACAATCACATGTGAACTCTGACATGTCTTGAATAGTGGTGGCAGGAAATCATAAAATGAATGATAACACAAAACATCAATTGCCAAATGCACCTCTATGTCGTTTTTCCGCTCCCATAGGTCTTTCAATCATTGTTATTACATTGGGGAGCATGAGCTGGTTAGGGAGTTGGCGATTCAGGATCTTGGAGTCAGGTTGGACCGGAAGCTTCACTTCGGGCTTCACATTGATGAAATCACATCACGTGCGATGAGAATTCTTGGATTCATCAAGCGCAATACCAGAGAATTCAAAAGCATATCTACCCTTAAGGTACTTTATGTATCCTTGGTGAGGCCTATATTGGAATATGCGGCGGTGATATGGAACCCATACTACGCTGTACATCGTGAGCAGATTGAGAGGGGCAGCGTGTCTTCTTGAGATATGTGAGTTTTAAGATGGGTCTCCAAGCGGGGGATGTTGTTTACGAGAACATTGAGAAACTAATTGGCATCCCTTCGCTTCGTTCTCGTAGATTCATAATTGACATGTGTTTTATCCACAAACTGCTTAATGGAGCGATAGACTGCCCATCTCTTCTTAAGGAAGTGGGAATTTCAACACCCCAGCGTAGCAATCGTAACCCTCCTTTACTTTATGTGCCGTTTGCTGCGACCAACTACTTAATGAATCTTACTCGCTTAGCCAGAGAATTGAATCTAGTCATTCAAACAAACCCTTCCGTGGATGTCTTCCATCATTCCTTATCAAAATTCAAAAACTCTTTAATTGACATGCCTGAGTGTTTATAGTAAATGTAAGTAATATCTGGTGTGAATCTACCTATTTTATTTATAATATACAAGTATTTTTCGTTTTCTCTATTGCACTTCTTGTTCGTTGGACATTATTAATTTTTATTGTACTTTTTCCTTGATTATATACTTATAATATTGTTATTCAACTGGATGAATTTAATTTGATGATTTGTAATTGGGCTTGTCCCGTATTAATAATAATAAATAAATAAATACAAAACATATGTACAGTGACTAACTCCTGTAACCCATTGCCATCCATTATAAAACTAAAGGAGCTATGTAAGAAATGGATGTTTGGTTTACCATTGGAAAATGTAAAACAAATGGTACTATATTCATATACACAACAAATCAATATACAACAATTTATATACCCAACATTTACACAAGAAATCATTTGAGTTTTACACCTCACCACTTATACTCCACTTAGACAGGATGTACCTAACGTCCTTCAAAATAGCGATAAAACAAGCATTTCGTTTCAACAATGAAAAAAATACCAAGTAAATATCCGTTCTTAAATTCGAACAAAATGGACTAAATTGGTGATTATGAGTTCATAAATATGTCTGTTATTTAGGATGTCCAGAATAGATTTAAATCCTAAAACCTTGCGAACAATTTATTAGGGATGAAAAATTTTAATTTGCCAGGGATACTTGCTTTACCAGTCATAATATGACATATTATGTTCAATTTTATATAGGTCCCCCATTTCGGTGTATCTAAATTTCAGGTATTGGAAATTAAACGCAGAATAAAACAGGTCTTAGACCTAAGAACCTGGGTTCGCAAACCTTTCAGTACGTACCTCATTTTGGACCAGAAAGGAGGTTAGAACCTTTCTGACCTTATTTGTGAAATAATAAGTAGCAAGTAGCAATATTCTCAGATGATTAATCTCTGCATCGAATGTGATTAAAGATCGGTTAGAAACTACATTTTTGGCGATTGCTTAAATTTGGGAGAGTGGGAGGAACAAAATTCACCATTTCTGACATTTTTATAAAAAATCCACAATTATTTTGGGTATAGTTTCACCCAATTTTTTCTTTCGCTTTGTGTGTGTCATTCCAGACGATAACTGTCCTTAGGATTGAGATAAAAATTCCGTTCGTGCGCCGAAAAATCAAGTTTTCCAAACGAAAGGATGAATTCGTTGGCCAGCACTTTTTGAGCACATTAAATTGTTTGCATTTGAAAAAATGTGCACAAAAAATTACCAAAAATGGCTAAAAACGGTTAAACTTTTTTTTTTTTTTTTTTTAGCAGAATATTGCTCAAAATATAGTTTATCGACTATAAAATATAACGTTTAAAAATTGCTGTACAAAATTATGGTCATTTAACTATCATTAAAATTTGCTAAAAAAAATCGACAAAAACTACATAAAAAGCTA
Organism: Adelphocoris suturalis; assembly: GCA_030762985.1. Taxonomy (NCBI): domain Eukaryota; kingdom Metazoa; phylum Arthropoda; class Insecta; order Hemiptera; family Miridae; genus Adelphocoris; species Adelphocoris suturalis. The sequence continues at coordinate 32,738,021 of CM061048.1, forward strand.
AAAATTCAAACCTGTTTTAAATAGCAGATTATCATTTTAGATACGTTTTTGCCATAAAATTAATAGTTAACAATTTCCTTGCACTCAAGAAGCTCAAATTTCAAAACAATTTATCATTATACAGTACGAGAATTTACGAAAATTCGCTCATACGATCATACTGCATGACTGGAACTTTTTTATTCTCAGTCACTGCTCTTTTACCTGGGACGTTGGGTGGATTTAATAGTGAAAACGGCTAGACAATATTTATAAAATATTATACAGTTTTATTTGTTTCGAATAAAATTAGAATAACAAAACACTCCATTATTTTGGTAACAACGACGAGAACTTGAGTTAGACGAGGTGGTTTCAGCCCCAGGGATGGTAGTCGGCGGGGCGAGCGGCCGCTGCTGCTGACGCGTGCGCTGCTGCGTGGTTGAGAGCGGCTTGAGCAGCTGCGGCCTTGGCTGCCGTCTGGTGGATTGCGTGCGCTGCTGCTTTCGACCTCTGCAAACCAAACAAGATTGCATCAATATTGTTGTTATTTTTACTAGCATATCGTGCGATCAAGAAATTTAAATCAAAGATTTTTTCCCCTTAACGTTCCAGGAATGTATTTATTATTCAAATATTTCTTGTTAAGTATGTACCGATTGAGAGTTCTGTTAATTTTATGGTTTTGGGGATGGAGTGATGAAGCTGAATTTAAACATTATGAATAATTTGTTGTCAGGTATTATTTTGTACTGATATTAGAGATGACATTTTTCTACTACCTGGATGGCAGCAGCAGCTGCAGCTGCGGCTTCAGACCTCTGGAAGGATGCTGCGGCAGCGGCTGCGGCTTCTTGCCTGTGAATTGCGGCAGCGGCGGCCTCGGACCTCTGGATGGCGGCGGCAGTGGCGGCGGCGGCTTCTGACCTCTGAATGGCAGCTGCGGCAGCGGCCTCTTTGGCGGCGGCGATCTTCTGCTGAATCAGCACCTGTTCTTTGGCGGCCTGGACGCGCTGCTGAGCGGCGGCTGCGGCGGCTGACGCTTCCTTGGCGGCCTGCAGAGCGGCTGACACTTCGGCGGCGTTGATAGCATGTGCTGATTGAATGGCGATCGTCTGAGCGGCATTCTGCTCAAATTTGAAAATATTAATTTTACTCGTGATTTCATTTAAATGTTGTCAAATTATCAGGGTAAGGGTCAAAAACAAATAAAAGTCCCTATTGCCGAGCTTTTGGTTTATATAAAACCATCATCAGGGCTCAACAATCTTCTATGGTGTCAAAATATAGGACACGGTCATGGATTTTGAGTTAAATGTCATAACAAAAACAAGAAATGGTTGCAGTTGAGGCTGACAACGGTTAGCACATGAATAGAACTCAGAGTTTAGCTCTGTATGCTTGTCAGCAGTGTTTTTTCAATTTTTCAATTTCAGCCTTTAGTTTTGAGTCCTATTCATATGCCAACCGTTGTCAAATCAAATAAAACTGTGACTAGATTGTAGAAAAATATATCACAGTTCGTAGTAGAGCTCTCGGGTACGACAACAGGGACTGATCCTTGTCTGGTACAGATAAAACGTCAACCCAATGAGGAGGCCGATGCTGGACTCGGAGGACCATAAGGTATGGTCAGTCGTCCAGAAAATGGCGGATGGACAGATCCCCCCCATAGCTTCCGCACACAACACCCCGAGGTCCTGCGCTCAGCAGGTGTCTGTGAGTAAGACGGATATGGCCAGTGGCAACTCGGTTGACCAATATTGGGTCCCTCCTTGGAAGTTGGGTTACGAATAGGCCCACCAGTCACACGTCCAAAAGGACATCTCGCAGACCAGTGACCTCACCCTGCCATTGCTCGTGCCAGATGGAATTGGCTTTATGTTGCATGTAAGATAAATAAGATAGAGATTGGATCCTCAATGCGTATCGGCAACATATCGATGGAGTTATCACTAATGACTCTCCTTGCAAGAGCATCTGCACACTCATTGCCATGAATACCCACATAGCTCGGCACCCACATAAAAGTTATGGTTGAGCTCAATGTTGTGGCCTGGTGGTGGCTACACGTAGGCTTTGTGTTAGAGCATGGATTCCCAAACTGCCCCCCCCCCCCCCCCCCGGGGGGCGTGAAGACGGGTTAGGGGGGCGTGAGACCACGACCATTCTTTGGGGGAACATCGAGCTAACTCCAGGCTTTGGGGCTCGTTTTTGCCCCAAACTATCATATATCATCCTTTGGGCTGACAGCAGGAAAAAATTATCTCAAATACCACTGTCGGACAATATAGTGAAACGTCGTATTGATTATATGGCTGAAGATATAAAAAACCAGGTTGTCGATGGAATAAAACTATCACCAATTTTTTTAAACCATGAAACACAAAACGCCGTTAACCAGAAGACCATTTTTTGCTGTTGCCAAATCCTTAATTTGTTAAATATATTGTTTTTGAATTTTTTGCCATCCAGCTATGCGAGAGTACAGACGTTGCTCAACATTCTCAGTTAGTCTTATATGTTCGATATGTTGAAAATGAATCAATAAAAGACGAGCTACTCTTTTCAACAGAGCTGGAGACCACTACAAAAGCTGTTGATGTGATGAAAGCCGTGTCTGATTTTTTTGACAATCATGGACTCTCATGGCAAAAATTAATGGGCACTGATGGCACCCCTTCAATGCTTGGTTCTCGCTCAGGCTTCGTGCAGTTAGTCAGAGACAAAACGCTGATGTGACGTTTTATACACCGACAAGCTTCGGCAGCCAAAACTCTTCCAAACGACCTCAATGCCGTCTTAAAATTATGTCTTAAAATTATGTATTAAAATAGTGAACTATATAAAAAACAGTGCACTAAATACCCGACTGTATAAAATCCTTTGTGAAGATTTAGGAGCTGACCACAAAACACTGCTATTTCACACAGAAGTACGCTGGCTCTCAAAGGGAAACATGCAGGCAAGACTATTTGAGCTCTGAGATGAAGTAACTTCGTTCTTGGAAAACCAGAAGCAAAATGAGCTAAGCATGAAGTTCAGCAAACCTAGTTCTCAAGTAATGTCGGCATATTTGTCAGACTTCCTTGATTCATAAACAGCCTTAACTTGAAACTGCAGATGGAGACTCAAATATCATAACTCATCGTGATGACATCAAGACGTATGTTGAGAAACTACAACTTTGGAGACGAAAAGTATCAGCAAACCCCTGCAACTTTTCAAATTTACCAAAGCTAGTATCAATATCAGAAGAAACACGCTTCAAGGAGGTTTTTGAAGGATAAAACTTGTCAAAACAAGTGTCAAACCATTTGGAGACGCTCACTGATGAATTCGGGAAATTCTTCCCTAACACTGCTGACGAACATACAAACAGACTTTCAACAGATCCTTTCCATGTCAACGTTGAACATGTTCCAGAAGCCCTGCAAGGAGAATTTTTTGAAAAAAAAAAAATTATTCTTCTGCCAAGTATGACTTCGAAAAAATGGCTACTTCATAAAAGCTACGTGTTATCAAATCGTGTTTTGTATAAATAGCAAATAAACAATTGTTTTCAGTGTAAAACTTGCATTTTTTTCACATCCATTCATTAGTTATGTAAGGGGGGCGTGGGAGGCTTTCATTTTACCACAAGGGGGCACGGTACAAAAAAGTTCGGGAACCCCTGTGTTAGAGGATAATCAGAATATGAGTCCTTAATTGCCTCGATGGTACTTAGCGAATCGCAACAGATCACATAATTCCCAACTCCCAACAACTGGCAGGGTCGAACAGCCAGTGTCACTGCTCACATGTGGTAAGCGTCTAGTGACTTGGAAGTTAGAGCTCCATTTACACTAAATTATACGAGTAAAAATTTTACCTGAAGACATATTATGTTTTGCTTGAAATACCAAAATATATTGACGATACGTACCTTAGCCAGAGCTACTTCTGGGTTGCTGTGGTCGTAAGGAGCGGCTCCGGTAAGCGCCTGCAACTCGGCGGCGAGTGGCCATTGGTTGGCGCCTGGTAGAGCCCAGGGGGCGGCGCCGCCGAAAGGTGCCCAAGGCGCCGGCGCCGGCCAACCCACAGGCACCCCGAGAGCGATCCCGCGTTTCGTCGAATTGGGCTTCGCCTCGTTCTCCGACCTGCAGACGGCCAAAACGGCTACCAGAACAACCTGCAACATAGTTTTATGGCGAAATAAATCCTTATATCATGCATAGCCTTTCCAAACTGTACATTTGATGACTATGGTTCTTCAAATTGAATTTAAAGTTTTTCCTCAACATGTCTCGACATTTACCCAATTTAGGTTTACAGATTTGATGTTCAGTCAGCCTGTTTCCACCACCCATCTCGCCGATAGTCCCAAAGGCCTGCCAAGACAACCAGTTAGGTTAATACAGACCGACAGGCATCGTACACAGCCAAGAGAAAGATGGAAAGAGCAATCAGGAACGATCAGGAACGAACAGCAAGCTCAGAATATAGAAAAGTAAATAAAATCGACCATTAAATTTGGAAAATAATTAATTCATTAGGGAATTCGTGAGTTCGACTCCTAAAGCAGTTTATTTATATTTGAAATAACCATTGGTTCAAATTTAACATTCTTTAGGCACATGAACCATTTGAGAAATAATAAAATATATTATTTGTTTCCTCGAGAAGAATACAAATTCTGACTAATTGTGTTTTAGCGTAAATTTTCTTGGAATAACTGTCAAAATTGGTGTTTTGAATTCAACGAATTTCATTGCTTTACCAACCTCCCCGGATCATAGTAAGTATTTACAGGGAGGGACGTATATATATGTATATATATATTTCGTTTTTTTGTTTTGTTCGTTTTTTTATTGACGTTTTAATTTACGTTGCAAACATATTATACATGAATTTACATATAGATATACAATCTACAAAAAATATGTAATAGCAAAGTTGAAATGTAGGATGAAAAGGAAACCTCAAAACGGATGGGAAACTTTGTAATAACGTAGCTCCTAACAATTTTTTTTTTTTAACTCATATTACAAGCTCTATATTTTATCTAAAATTTTATAACTCTCAGTGCTTAATGAATACAGTTTGCCCCGGAAATTATTGATACTTATGTTTTATTAGAGTCGGTATTCTTTTCATTATTACCTCTAGGAGAAAAATTTCGATTCACCCAATTTCACTACCCCACAGAAACCATCTACTTTTAATATTCTCCTGTTCAAATACATTTTTAGATTTTTAAAAATTTTGCTGTTTTGCATCATTATTTGTTAGAATTATTATTATTTTTTTTTTTAATTCTTTATTTATTTTATGTTATTAAGCAAAGTTATGAATAAAATTGCAAAAATGAAATGACCAAAATTTTCCTAATGGAAATAGGTTTTGAGGCATTCTGGAACGCAGACTTTGTTGAAATTGAGACATTGATTTTCACGCCCCCTTATGCATGTAGGCATTCACAGGCAACATTAATACATAATTTATTAGCACATTTTAATGAAATAAAAGTCAATTTTCTATCTCGATTTTGAGTGAAAATTTCAGAACATTCTAGATCACAGTTGACGATCGTTTTCTAAGTATAATTCTGTCTAAGGATATTTAAATGTAACAAGTTGCAGCAACTTTTAGATAATTTGTTATCATTATTTTTTTAATTTAAGCAATTTAATTTTTTAGAAAAATGCTGTCCAACGTACAGTCCGTCTTTTATTTTGGAATTTTTTTTTCTGGCAAAAATGTGGATTCTTTGAATCTTTTTCAAAGAAGAGTTATCGTATGGGATGACATACATTATATAAATATATGCATATGGAAAGTTTTAATGCCTAGGAGCCGTTGCATGCTTCAAAAGAATTTCCTTTTTTTTCTTTTTTTTTTTTAAAGTCGGTTATAGCAAATTTTTGTAGAAAATGCAACTATTGCAAATTTTAGAAGGCTCCAAAAAAATTTAAATAAAAATTTTTGAAATTTTTCTTTATTAAAATCTATTTTGTGACATTCTGAAACCATTAATAGATTTTAACCTTTTTTCGTATTTACATATAGGTACATATTTATGTATATTTATGTCATTCCAGATGATTACTCTCATTAGGACTGAGATGAAAAAATCCGTTCTTGTGCCCGAAAATCAAGTTTTCCAGATGAAAGGATGAGATCTTTGGCCAGCGCTTTTCGAGCATATTAAATTGGTCAAATTTCAAAAACTGTGCTGAAAAATAATTTTAACCTCGTATACCATTAAAAATTTGTGTACCAAATAATGCTGAAAAATGTATTTAATTTCATTATATTTGATGAAAAACCGATAAAAAACGCAAAAAAAGTAAAATCCTAAGAGCGATTTGAATTGCAGAATAATATTTAGAACGAGTAATTAAAATTTACTTGCACTCGAAGTGCTTAAATTTCAAAACAATATAACATTGTTTTATGGATGTTTCCATATTTTATCAAAATTCGCTCATACGATCGTGCTGCAAGACGCAGCACTTTTTAAAATTTATTGGAGCCATTGCAATAGTTTAATTTTCTATAAAAATTTGATAAGGAAAGAAAAAATTATTTCATTTCGTGACTTCGGTGGTACGTACGACTTTGATGAATGCCATGGTGTCGTGATGGTGTGATAGACTGATGATGGGATGAGATGATGGAATGGATGCCTTCTGATGGGACAGAATCCTTTTTATACTCCCTTCCCGCCGATCCGGGATTTTTCGAGGGGGAATCCAGGGGAACCCAACTGCTTCAACAGAAGTAATTGCTTTTGTTTACTTTCCCCGGCACGTAGACGGTCTGGCGTCCTCCGCGCCCCCGTGATATTATGAATTAAAACCTGAGGCGGTTACGTATGATGTGGACTATTCGAGCAAGGGATGGAGGAATGTGGGCCTGTAGGACCGCTGGACCCGAATTGCGAAAAAGGGCTTAAAATTAACTGGATACTATTGCAATATTATCAGTTTTAGCGAATTTTTGAAGAAAATTAAGCTATTTCTCTCGCCTCAAAATTTGTAGAATGTGAATTTTTGAAATCCGTTTCAGTTCAGGCTATTCTGAATCATATTCTGAAGTTTAACGCATTTTTTTATGTATGTATGTATATATGTATATATGTATATATGTATATATGTATATATGTATGTGTCATTCCAGACGATAACTGTCCGTAGAATTGTGCTAGAAACTTCAAACAAATTTTAAAATGTTAAGGGCCCAAAACGAAAGTTCAAGTTCGTTGGCCAGCATGATCGGATTACATCTTCGGGTTGAAATTTTCAAAAATGAGGTCAAAAATTTCAAAATAGCTTGTTTTTTGCGATTTGTTGTGCGAAATAATTTTTTCAGCATACTAACATGTGGTATATTCGGAATCAGCGTAAAATTTCCTATAAGAATATGTATCAAGTTTTCAAAAATTTCAAAGTTGAAAAATCAGTCTAAAATCGAAATAATGCCGTTCGCTAGTTGTAAAAATCGGTAATATTTGCATGAAACATTGTCCAAATTCAGATTGAACTACTCTTATGGAAGTAAGAGTACCTCCTAATTATTTTTAATAATTTGATTCCATGTTTGTCTATCAAAATCATAAACTGAAATTTCTCTACACGATCAATAGCGACTGAAATGTCGAAGATTTCTTCAAAAATTCGCTCATGGGGTCATGCTGCATGACTGGACTTTTTGTTGATTACATCTATTTTCCACTTTGTTATTATAAGCATACCGTGTTGTCCATTTTCCCATTAAATTTGTCAAATTTTGGTTTATTACATTTAGTAATGAACCTTTGTAATCGATCAAGAGGAGGAAATTTTAACCCCCCTCCTCCTCCTAAAAATTAGTAGGTTTACGTTTCAGGATTCGTAGAAACCAAAAGCCCAATAGAAACAAAAATCCGTTCGTACATCGTCCGAAGCTTTTCACAAAACTTTCGGACCAAAATTTATAAAATTTGGCTCGAAAACTTAGTAGACACCAACCTGCTTAGTTGACAATGCGAGCTAGAATGCATGCCTCGACCCGTAGGTTAAGACGGGTTCTTGACATATGGCATAAGATTCTGACTGTGTTAACAGTCTCGTCGCAGGAGAATCTTCCCAAATTTGATCTTGGGAGAGACTACAAGGCACATAGCCTAAGGACTCCTAAGCACGACTTCTGGATTCATGGAGGAGATATTGGATCATTCATCCTTCTTACTCAACCTCTTAAAAATAAGGTACCATCCTTTTCAACGAGAATGAGAAACCTCTTCTCACCGTCGTTTGAAGGAACGTATTCAGGACATAGGTCGTATGACAAGCCCTCTGACAAGACTTCAACGGGCAGCAAACTACTACAGCTTAGTTACAAAAGTAGCAATGTAGATTATTTGAGTATCAATAGGAAAGGAAATCAATTATTGTCTCTTGGACACGAAATTCTAGTAACAACTCAAAAACCATATTTCATGCCAACGAAATCCCAGCTTCATAGGTTGAATAGCAAAGAAATTCGCTCCGGAGCTCACTCAGATGGGAATAAAAACTTCAATGGTCTTAAATTAGGTAATCATTTAAAAGTATTTCCTCCTCGTGTTATTAACTACCCACATGTTACTACCATGACTATGACGAGACCTTCTCGAACGATCAAGTTTGTCCCCCACCCCGGCAACTACTTGGAACCGTTCCCTACAAGAAGAACTGTGAGTTTTTCAATTTTGTTCAACCTGTTGGGTGGACATGTAGGTCAGAATGAAGTGTATAATTTGGTGGTCTGGATGCTCGCAAGCTCGCATCTCAAAAATACATAACATCAAGTAGTCAATCCCTTAGTAAAAATGCAGATTAGTTGGATATGTAGATCAGAAGTGTAGTTTCGTGGTCTCATAACACGATCACATAACAGTTTAGAAACGTAAATGTGACTTTTCATTTGTGACTCATGAGCTGCTCCGCGTTGAACGGAATTGAAGAACTCACAGTTCTTCTTGTAGGGAACGGTTCCAAGTAGTTGCCGGGGTGGGGGACAAACTTGATCGTTCGAGAAGGTCTCGTCATGACTATGTTTGCTCGTCTCGCGATCCTGCGAAAATGCTGTCCTGAGATCCTGCAAAAATGAAACATGTCAATAGGTAAATCATGCTTGGCCTCATTGAAATCCTCTGCATTACAGGCCGTCCTGTGCGTCCCACTTGTGTCGTGAATTACCTCTGGATCTTCTGCCCGAGTGATGGATTTCCCAAATCATGCAGGGATATTTGGTGCCCGACATTCTATTTATTTATGTAATAACGGGAGAGCCGTAAACATTCAATTTTATTAGAAAAATGTGTGAAATAATATATGACAGGAAAATTAAAAGTTTAAGTTAACACAAAAATGATAAAAGAGAATATGTAAATACAGAACAAAGCAGCAAATAACAATAACTAAACTCTGAGGAGACGGCTAGTAATTTAGCAACTTTATTTAGTGTCTTTCGGGAAGACACCGGAAAATTTTTATGTAGCAGTTGGTTTCTTAAATAATTACTTGAGAAAAATGAGATGAAAATAGTAGGTAATGATGAGAGGTCGGCAATATGTGGAACTAGAAAATTAAATTTTGAGAGGGGTGGTGGACAGCCGATGTTATCTGAACACCGACATGAATAAGACCGATGTTCAGTATGTTCGCCGCCAAGTCCGGTCACAATGGCCTACTACATTTCTGAAGTTCATGATTGTGTGGCTAAGCTTAATGTTAAAACCAATGACGACGAACTGTTTGTATTTCACAACAGTGAGGGCACTATGATGTTTACCACAGAACACAATTTACATTTTCTGTTTCAGTGTAACGTGCTCAAAAGTGACTTGCTTCGAATTTATAATATTGGTCTATGTGACGAGGAATTGATATAGTGGTGGTGGTAAACATATTGCATTATATTGTAGTCACTGGGTGTGGGGAGCTGATCAAGGGCCCGTGTGGGGAGTTGACACCGAAATGTGGGGAGCTTACCGGATCCCCATAAAATATAGAGCTTGAAGGCCACGTTCAGTAAGATCTTATTCAGAACTCGCTCTAGTCAGTACATATGCACCGCAATCGAAAGAGACTATATTGTGCATGTACAATCCTGAATATGGTGAACCACGGCTTTACAGTGCGTGACTAGCTCCCCAATATGTCTGGAGAAGTTTAAGATGTGCATCTCATCACATCACTCCTAAAAAGTCATCTCCTCCGACCTCAGCAATATTCGATGGAATGGAATATGATGGTTACCACGGAACTTTTGCAACTGGGTACTTACTTATTTCTCACCACATTGCCAAACTAGTGGAGCCCCACAGCCTCCATACTTCGACAAAGGGGTCCACTCTTGGGCTACTCCGGATTGTTTAGTTCCCGATCCATGTCTTCGTTATTTTTCCCTTCTACTCGCCGTGATTACCTCACCGTTTCAGCTTGGACCATGCCTATTTGTTTATTGGTGACCGTTACCTGTGACTCAGTGCTATCTGTGAGGGTAGAGAAAGCAGCTTTACTTCTCTTGGAAACTTCTCACTTGCTGATAAAACATCTGCTCAGGGCGTGGTTTAGGCGTGATGTGGCTTGATTGTCGGTCCCATCCTGGCTGTTCATGGCTCTTAGGTACCCAAAGCTCTAGAGGAGGCGAAAGGATGGTGCTTCCTGAAAGTGCCCGTTTGGTTTCGGGGATACTGCGGCTGCGGTTGGAATTGCGGTCGCTTCTACGCAGTTCAAAATATAACCCACCTTCATGGTTTTGAACCCGGCTGTGATTTGAAGCAACATAAGTTATGGCGGGGCACAGGTGCACCATCACTAAAAATGAAGAGTACAATAAAAAGGATGATTGTTTACACTAAACCAGTAGACACTGTGGCCCACAGCTATATGCAAACATGCTCTATGCATTTAACCCCCATCCCGCGCGGTTTGAAGCGCCGCTGCAGCTTGCATTAACGGATCTCTCAAAATGTTGAATCTCTGGCTTCAGTGGTTGTTGTTCAACTTAGTTATCCTAGTTGGTGAGATAAATAATATTCTTAGAGCTAAGCTTAAAATACATGGGTGTAATGTCTCACGTAGCAAATGGGTCTCGGCACATACATTAAACCCTTTGATATAACCAACATCCCATATATTAATTATATATTCTTACGAGCTTATTTCTAGATATTTAACCAGTATGGGCATAATTACCATTTGTATTACAATAGGAATAACTAAAACCTGAGAAAATTGTGATAATTTGCTCGCAATATGTTCATCTACGTAGAAAGTAAAAGATGGTATCAAAAATATAGTTTTGATTTTTTTCTCTACGAGTTTCATTACATTTGTAACAACAATCCTTGGTAATTGTAGTCTCTACACTTGCTTACACGTGAAATTCTCTCAATATCAGTCAATTCAGGTAATGTGGCACTACTCTTTTACTACTATTTGACACTCACGTTTTTATAACAAACCCGTTTCGCACAGTTGGGTTATGAAACTATACATCTTGGTAATGTATTCTGTCCTCAGTTACCCCCGTTGTTGATAAAATTCTGAGAGGCTATTAGGATTCAGTCCTTGATGAACCCCTATGAGTCTCTATTTATACGGATCAAATCGTTTTCGCTCATCAGCTAAAAGGTTAATCACAATTATACGAATGTTATGAAAATTCCAATTGCAATTTGAAACATTATTATTTTTGAAATTGACATACGCATTTTTGCATTAGTAGGTATCACGGTTATCTACAGTATATGCTAAAATGATGAATTCATGATACACGGATAGCTTCCAAAATTTCTATTTTATTTCTTAGATATGTTCAAGAATTTTTCGTTGGCTGTAAGTAGGTATACGTTCTCCTTTCCAATTTCGTTTCATAAGGAACAGCATGCCAAGTTGGGTGTGTTACACATCTTCCTCATATCCATAATATGATTGGTCCATCCATTGTAACAATCAACGAAATATTGGATTTTGGATTAAAGGCAGGATCCACATCACCAAATTTGACATAAATAAAAGGTATAGAAGTGTGAGATCTCAGACAAAACCTTTACAGGACATAATGTGCAGTTGTCTGTACGCTCCCGGTTCAGGTCGTCACAGATTGAATCTCCTAACAGTAGGTATATCTGAATTTCGATCAAGAACTAGGTGGAAGTAATGCCCACTTTTTTAGTAGCGAGTAGAAAAACTATATGCAGGATGTGAGGATAGTCGAAATCAATGTTGTGTGTTAATACGTGAAAGAAAATTTGTACAGAATTTTAAGTTTGCGTTCTCAAAGGATTCCTACGTAGAATGTGAGTGTAAATTTTGATTTCGGGAGACATATTTTTGTTTTCCACACAAAAGGCATCTCAATGCTTTCATCTTTTTAGTTTACTTGGGAGCAGACATAAAGCACACCGCCCTTGCGTCAAATGTTGAATTCTCTCAATAATTCAAACAACTTCATTTCTCATAAATACGGAATTTTCAGAAATTGTCTGAGGATTTTAAATTTCAATTTTATTTTTGGTGCGTGCGATCTGTTATAAAAAGTGATCACTATTGGCTATAGAATCTCGTGATCCAGTAACTTGTTGCGTCTATAGGGGCGTAACAGGAGGGCAACTCTTCCCAGAAGCTGGTGAGGTGAGCAATAGATTTTGATGGGACGGTGATCTGTGAGGTTACGTTCACCCATCAATCGAACTCCGGCGCTTCGATCCGCCGGAGGATCAATCACGCGACCTCTCACTTCCAGATTTTAGCGGCCCAGCGCTATAGGTATCTCGGGATATTATTTATCTAAGCCACATCGGGAAGGAAACAAGGGTCAATTGGACTTACGTAGTTCTCAAACCTGATTTATTATATCTGTATTGGAAGTGCCCGGACGCTTCGCTCGCTCCTCCAAGCCATGCATGTTGATCACACCATGCAGTGCCACCATGTGTACCATCACATAAATTCCAAATCAATTGTGTCAGTTCTGCCTGGGAAACAGTTACTATCCACAGTTATATCTACCACACCCAGACAGGCTCCGTCCCCAAGGGCCCTGCACTTTTCGTTTGGGATTTGGGTTTCATCTTGGAATTCTGTTGAAACTATGCTCACACTACAGCTTTCGATGCCTCAGTCAAAAGTCTCGAAAGTCTCCATGGACTAAAAAAAAAAAATATGTGTATATATATATATATATATATATATATATATATATATATATATATATATATATATATATATATATATAGATATATATATACGTATATATATATATATATATATATATATATATATATATATATATATATATATATATATATATACCTATTGACAGGATTCAAGCGTTTTAAATTGTATTCAAAGGAGCAATCCCCCATCTCCTCTTAACTTTTTTAGCAAATTTTTGAAATATCAGAGTGAAACATGGCGGTCGTTTTCGGAGTGCCTAATACTAAGATTTCAGCAAAAAAAAAATAGTTCCTGCATATTTTTTCAACCCCGTGTAGGTCCATCACAAGAACTTCGGATGAATGAAAAGTAAAGATAGAAAAGGGGTCCGATATGTGTCAAAGAAACTTTAAGGAATATTTCCCCCACTAAGGTGAGCCTCAGTGTCTTGTGGTACCGAGATTAGGTGGGTACATCTTTTATAGATAATGAGACTTCCCTTTGCACCAAATTTAGTAAACTTTAGACTACTTTTCTTTTCTTTTGTCAAATTTACGCATCTTGAACGTAAATCTACAAAGTATAGAATGGAGGGAGGGAGGAGGCTTAAACAATTGTTTTTCCTGGTACGTAAGTTTATTGTTGAAAATAAACCGATGTAGTTCCACTACTTGCAACGGAGAATTTATTTTTAAAATCCCCACGCGAATCCATGGTACACTCATTGCATGCTGTCCTTGTAAGACAAAACCAGTTCACATTAAAAAAGAAAGAAAAAAACTCCGTTAATGAAGGTCTAGTCTAGACGCCACCGTGTTACCACTGACCTATTAACCTCGAGTCAAGAAATCCATTGGAAAGCGTCCCCAAACTTTGAATTAAAACCCTCGCCATCTCTATTCTCTACGGTGCTGTTTCGTTATATAACCTGATTACTTTTGTGAGTATTTTCTGATCTTAAAGAGGCTTCCGCCTGTCTCCACGTTTCTTCATAGAGCTTCTTGGAATTGTTGGATATATGAAAGAATGGGGAGCAACTTGGAATAAGATATCACAGTTTCTTATTAAATAATTATAAATGAAACGCCCTGCTGATTGGAGAAGTTTATTTGAATATTTCTTGGACTTGGTAACTCTTCAAGGGCCGGTTTATCAATCACATTTATCCAATGGATGAGGGGGACTTATCAAAGGGACAGCGTTATTCTCCAGGTAACACAATAGGGGGTGTTTACCCATCCCTAGTTAAACCCAATCTGGCGTTTTAATTTATCTGGTCCCTTGAAGGCTGTATAACAATTATAACTGAAGGTTAATGAGATACCCAGAGCTTTCTAACGTCAAACAAGTTTATTTATTTACAAAATTCTTATTTGAATCTGAAGTTTGATTGTCTTCATTCTTGTACCTTCCAACAGATATATTTGGGGTTTTGTCTTCAAATAGCAGCAACAGCTAAGATTCTATCGTAGCATAATTCGTTGAATGGAGAAAAGACCGTATATAGTAAGACCCCGTGTAGATCACCTACTAAAATGGGACGAGTGCGTATTTTTATTGAGGTTTCGGTTGCACAAAGATACCTTTCTTAACATTATAACACAGATCGAAGATGAAAATAAGTCCTCAACTTACTGATCACAATAATTCATTCATGATAATTAGGGTTGCAATATCGCATTCGTATATGCCTTTCTCTCTCCAGAAATGAAGCAAATAGGCAAATTGCAAACTGCAAAAATGTGGTGGTTTCTTATTTGCCGAGCTTGATAATATGATGGACAGTGATGTGGAAAAAACGTTAGACCCGGTTTTTTTTTTTTTTTTTTTTTTTTTTTTTTTTTTTTTTTTTTTTTTTTTAAAGTCGATCCATGAAGAAAATGTAGCTCCTGCTCTACTCTGTGGTAGCTCCATGTGTAAATCGACCTTATTTTGTCGCCTACGGACACCAATGAGGATGCTAACGGCGCTATCTGCCAGACAGAATTTATCTGAGAGATAATTTTATCCGCTAGATAATTCGGCATTGATAAACGACTCACATTCTTTATCTGGACTATAGCGCTATACTCAGTATAGATATCTTACAGTTAATGTTGGTAATTGATAAAACGGCCCTAAGATATGCAAAGCGAAGGATTTTGCATTGGTACCAATACTGGCTGACTCTGAATTCAGTTTTTCTAATAGTATACAGTATACCACCTGGAGTGATGTGTGAGGGCTTAGTCAACTTTTTGGCAAAGTCCACGATGAGTTAACGATGACTTCTTATTAATAGAACCTACCGCTGGAAGGAGGGGGGCCCCTCTTGATCTCATGAGCTCAGTAATGATTCATGAAAGATAACTTTTGACGCGTGTATTCGTGTTCGAAATACCTGGTGGCGGCTGCCATTTGTGATTTTGGGATTTATTATTTTCAAATAAGAAGACGTTTTGTTTGAATTCAATTTTCCCCTTTGCGGGAAAAGTTAGTTTCAACCTTTTAAGAATAATTTCTTTGGATTGGTACCATCCCCTTCTCCTGTAGGGGATGGGCCTTTAATTATAAATAAATCAGATTCGAAAATATAGACGAGTATATTATATTTTGAATGCTATTGAGGAATTTTTTCCCACCAGACCTACTAAAAAAGACTTATTTTTGGGTACACAATGGAGAGAATCTGAGTTTTCAATTTGGAAATTTTCTCCTTACGTAACATCATTGTTACAGGTGTTCAACTTATGATGCAACCCATAACTTTCGTGGTGCCCTATAGTTATCCACAGAATCGTTCACAGAGTCATCACAAAACTAGCGTATAAAATCTTGGTTAAATAAAATCTTAATTTATAACACTGCATCAGAAGATATCCTGTTTTGATTATTGGAATTGTCACCAAATAATATTATGAATTTTACAATTAAGAGTTTTTATCTGTCCAAAGGAAGATTAAAGCAATATTTTGTGAGGAATATGACGATATTTATCGAATTTTCATCTTCGTGGAAAACGGAACTATTGCGATGGCTCCAAAAGTTGTAAAAATCAAAATTTCCGAAAATTGTCTTCATCAAACTTCGTTTTGAGGTACTCTGAAACGAATCCTAGAGTTTAACGATTTTCACATACATAAATATTTATTTATATTTTATAATTTTAAATATTAAATATATTATATCCAATCCCGAACCAAATAGAAAAACGCTTTAAATTACATCATAAACTGTCTATATTTCTGCATTTGATAGCTCAACTACGCCGACCACATGCCTATAACTATTAAACGTAGTCTATTATACATTACCTAAATATAACTGCAATATAACGCCTACCGAAGAAAAATTGATTAAATTAAACACCTAAACTTTGCAACTCTTTCTGTGAATAACAAGAGCTCTGATATCCAAATACACCATTACATTATTATCTAAGTATATCGACAATGGTTTCAGCACCCATCAACTGAAAATTAATGAGTTAAAATAGTTCAGCTACCTACGCTTCAGCAGTCCATATAGGTAAAGAGTTTTACTATGTTCCAAAAGTTCTGATTTGGTCCCGCGTTGATGATCGTTTTTCCAGTCAATGTTCTCGCCCTTAGGGAGAGCAAACGGATGAGCGCACAGCTTCCCAGTGATTTCATTTAGTTCTTCGGAATGATATCTATAATAGACATCCAAAGAAATTACTCTTGTTTCTCAGTTTTCAAGATCTCGATTTTTTAATATTTCACATCTTAAATTCTACCCTTAAAAGTTTATGGAAAGGGGTGCCAAAGTTCTGGGACCAAACAGACCCCATATGTGATTTTTGATCCGTTTCATAAACTTTAGTCCAGTAGTCACGGAGGAAAGCTCCAACTATTTGGCCCCACTAGTTGGCAATAAGTCCAAAATCTCCACCTTAACTTTTATTCTTACGTATTTTTCACTCAAAATCGAATTAAATCATTGCCAAGTCGCTAGTTCTCCTAGGAACCGAAGTGTTGCATATTTATTCCAAATTACGCTGCATTTAGGCGAAGTTCGCTTGCCGGGTGTTCCTTGCAGTAAATCGATTAAAATCTATTTCTTCCTCATCCCTATAATACCGGTAAATACCATATCATAAGAATTGTCACTTACAAGATAAATAATGAAAATGATGAATGAAGAATTAATTGTGTATTCTGTTCATTTTTTGTCAAACTCAAATGCGTATTACAAAAGAACATCAGTTGGAACCCATTTATGAAATTACTATGGAATGCTCTTTAATTGAATTAGTAATTTATTATTCAATTACGAAACAATAAAAAATGTAAAAAAAGTCCTAAAATCTATTTTGTTTGGTATTTTAATTATTTTCAATACTGAACATTTGTAATTGACCAACTTTGTTTCCACCTGGAGCCAAACGGCTAAACATTATGGAACACGCTTTTACCTCTATAGTCGGTAGAGGCTCCCTACCAAATTTCAAAATCCCAGAGTGAAAAGTAGAGAATTAAGCTTACTCAGCTGATCAGGATGGAGTCAGTCATTCAATTCTACTTACGTTTTTCCTGAGAAACTCTCTGTAGAATTTAAATTCCCTAGGGTGAACAGGAGCGAATTTAGCTCACTCAGCTAATCAGGGAAGAGCCCCTCAGTCTATTCGTCTCGACGTCCCACAGTGGCTCCATATCAAACTTCTTATTCCTTGGGCGAAAAGGAGAGAATTTAACAGACTCTGCTGATTAGGATGGAACCCATCATTCCATTTGACTCTTTATGTCGCAGAGAGTTTCGTTATCAAACTTAAATTTCCCAGGGTGGGCAGGAGAATATTTAGCTCACAGCTGATTAGGAAGAGCCCATTATTTTAA
Organism: Adelphocoris suturalis; assembly: GCA_030762985.1. NCBI lineage: Eukaryota > Metazoa > Arthropoda > Insecta > Hemiptera > Miridae > Adelphocoris > Adelphocoris suturalis. The sequence goes on from CM061048.1 coordinate 32,756,007, forward strand.
TCGTTTCTCCGTGTGCCAGAGAGTATCGCTATCAAATTTCAAATTTCTAGAGTGAACAGGAGAGAATATAGATCACTCGGCTGACAAGGATAGAGCCCGTCATATCATTTATCTCTTAATGTCTCTGCGAGGCTCCCTATGAAATTTCACAATCCTAGTGTGAAAAGGAGAAAATATAGTTAACTCAGCTGGTCATGCTGAAGCCCACTATTTTAATATTCTCCCTATGCCTCTGAAAGTCTCCTTATCAAGTTCCTTGCAGTTGATTTTTTTTTTTTTTTTTTTTTTTTTTTTTTTTTTTAAATTTTGGACATTGTTTGCCAGCTATGTACGGCTGAAAATTTGTTCCTCACTAAAAAGTGTAAAGGCCTCAATATTTGTTAGTATTTTGGTAGTATATGTTTAAAGATGCAGAGATTACAAGAATCGAATCCCCTATAATACTGGTAAATACCATTAAAATGATTTAACCACCGCTATAAGAATTGTCACCTGCTATGAATCTTACAAGAATAAATAATGAAAAATGAGAATGATCAAATCAAAAATGCTCATAGTCTTCAACCAATATTATGAAGAACGACGAAGTATCAGATCCCTAGCAACGACTCGGTTGTAAGCGGAAATCATCACAATTATTGGCGCTACTTTCATCTCACTTTATAGTCTCACTTTTCGGCGGGGGATCCATCGCTAAAACATGATTCCATCTTAAAAGCTGTCCTTTATTGACGAAGCTTTGCTCACCATCTGAAGCTGTTCGCCAAAACTACTAGACGAAGGTTGGCCCAAAAAGGATTAAATCAAAGTAATTTAAAAAAATCAAAATAGTTCAATGATTTGAATACAACTTTTTGGAACACTGTAAAACCAGTCGAAGTACTGTGCGACTACTCAAAGTACGTTATGAGCCACCGTTCACTCTCGACAAGCTTTGGAAGAAAAAACGTAGTCAACATGACTGAGAATCACATAGCGCAGAACTTTTGCTAATAAAGCTCGGTCTTATTCGAGTTTTCTCGTTATTACTGTCCATGAACGAGCCTTACTCTCTGACCATATATTTTTAAAACTTAGTGCTCGCCATTCAAGCTTTTTCCTGTTAGTACATCAAAGTCTTCAACCAATATTACCTATTCGTTCACAAGCTATACAAAATAATACCAGACTGGATAATTGATCATTGATTGAGTACGATACTGATATATCCATGTAAAATTGGTGGATTGTGTTACATAATAGTCCTCGGAATGAAGTCGAATGATAAAGAAATCACGAAACAGTTTATTTATTTATTATGTCATATTCGGATAGTAGTCTCTCTATACTCGGAGTGGGAGTTGTTCAAATATTTAAATATTCGCTGGCGACTCCTTCTGTCAAAGCTCACACAATTGCATGAACTTCCTCCGTCTGAAATATTTTGACCTTGAGAAGGCGATCACAATAGATTCAAATAATTACGACATCACACTATTGTAATTATTACTGCTATATCTTATCTTATGCAGGTTATGATTGTTTAACGTTGTGTGAAACAGTCAGTAGTTAGAAGGGGTTACATTCAGTGTTTCAGAGCCCAACAGTTAGTTCTCTCGGGAAGGATAGTTCACCAGGTAAAATACAAACAGATTCTATAGACTTACATTACGATTGGCGATCACTGATACTTGTTTTGGAGCATAAATACCTTTAAAATGTTTTAAACAGTAAGCTTCGCCTGACGCTGTCCATGTAAGCCCAAATGCTAAAATTATTTAACATAAGCTAGTTGGGGTGGTTGCCATTCTTACACACCATGCAAATATTTGAACTTTTGATGGATTACTTGCCAATTTCTTGCCATATGCTTATATTCCTCGTTAGTCATCTGATTTAGTTGAAACTTTTGTATTTTCCTTAATGGATTGCATTAATAGGAAACTAATGAATGTACCGAGTAGAATTTCTCATACACATTACTCGCCGAGTTTTCATCATATTTTCATGAGATTTTCATGGGAAGGGATTAATGCTTTAATTCAGGTTTCAAATGAGCGATATTTAAATTAGCATTTGTGTAATAATTTGCATTTTCTTTAGTATTTTCCATTTTTATCAAAGTAAAAAACAAAATGCTGCACAATTATTGCCCGACTGAGTTCATGATTGCGTTTTATAGTTGCAAAAGTCTTGTAATAATTTGTTGAGACTTTGGAAGATATCAGACTTTATAGCTTTACAAAAAAAGGCCTTTTCTGTCCTTAAGTTAGTTTTTTATTATCTCCAACGTTTCCCCCCAGGAACTGAGGAGAATTCTATACAGTGAGTTCAATGTAAAGAATTCTTACGAGATGAAGACATTGTTAAATGGAATTCAAAAAAGACCTAGGTACAGATTCGTATCTTTCGATGCAACTTTCATGTTTACATCAATACTACCACCCTTGGTTATGAAAATCGTAGCTGAAAAATGGCATGATATCCAACGGAAGGATAATAATTTAGAGAAAAAAACGTTCCTAGATGCATTGAATTATTGCATGGTCAATTCTTTCTTCATTTGGAAGGATCAAGTGTATTTACAAACAATGGGATTAGCCATGGGAAATCCACTAAGTTCTATTACGACTAATATCGTTGTGGAGGAAATTTTCAATCTAATCAAAAGTGAATTTGGAGACAAAATCCAAAAATGAAGAATATGTTGATGACAGCATATTTCTACTTGATCCAGTCATTATACCAGACGTCCTCACTTGTTCAATAGCTACTGCCCCACTCTCCAGTTCACAGTAGAGGAAGAAAATGGCGGAAGAATTTCATTTTTGACATTGAAATTATAAAAAATGAAGAACATGGTAAAATTACCACAAACCACTTCTTAAAAAAACACACTCCGGACGATTACTAAATTTCTCGACGCATGCTCCGATCCGGTACAAGAAAAATGTCGTGAAAAATATTGTACATCGATGGCTCACGCTTCGTGATCTCAAATTTCACAAAGAAAACACAAACAAGTTAACAATGATCCTGACGGCTAATGGGTACCCCATCAAAATGGTAGACCAAACTATACATAGTGCACTTCAAAGAAACACTCAGAAAAGAATACTTTTAACTCAACAACAACCAGTCGAATATTATTCAATGCCTTACGTAAAAGGGGTGGCAGAACATATGACAAAGATTTTTGAGCCTTATAAACACGTAAAAATTGCATTTCGAACACTTAATACGAACAGGCCACTATTTTCCAAACTAAAAGATTCCACACCAAAAGAACAACGTTCAGACTTGGTCAACCAGATCACTTGTGGCAGTGGTGGGAGTGGAAAAGTGAACGTGGGGGATACGTCTCAGTCCGGCGTCGATTTTCAAAACATGAATCGGATCTACGACAAGAAGATACGGAAAACGCGTTGGTTGCCCTTTGCAGATACTTAGGACATACTACAGACTTCGACTATTTCAAAATTGAAGGAAGATAATTTAATTTGCAAAAAAGAATATATCTAGAAATGGTTGATAAAAAATTCAAATTCAATTAACTTCAGAAAAGACACTCAAAACTGGAGCAAAATTTACTCGTATTTTATTGATGGGCTCTAAATTTATAATTACCATCACCAAGATGGGTCAGAATTTCATGTCATTCAACACACTTAGAAGAAGATCGAAGAACGACCTCAAAAGTTAGAAACTTGCTACAATCAATCTGTTATCGATGGAATTCACACTGGTTTATTTTGGCCCTCAACACACACAATTTATTTGCAAGAATTTATTCGTATGGGGATAAAACCGTATAAGTTATGCTTGTATAGCAGAAGCTATACCTTTAATCCAGCAATTATGAACTCCAAGGATCACCCTCATCTGGGCACTAACAAGCATCAATTACATTATTATGTAATGACTTCAATACATTTCAATACAATTTTAACAAGCCTAATTTCCACCGTTTTCATCCTATTTTGATGTAGGAATGTACAGGTTAGGCTAGAGCCTGCAGACCTCCACTCATTTCATTGTTCCCAAATTAATACTTTACTCTGCGCATATGTAAATTTCATCAAGCACCATTTTCTCGTTTCCTAATCGACCGATTTTGAAGTTTTACGCTTCATCTTGATTTACTATTTTTCACTATGAAATTTTTCAAGGTCATTTAAAACATTTCATTCATGTAACTTATACAAGAAAACTGTGTGCCACACCCGTCTTGTTTGATAAAATGTTTTTTATTGTTGTCTTGCTTCACTATTTTATCTTTTTCTGTTATTGTAGTTTCTAGAACGAAAAAATGGAGCTGTCGACGAGTGAGTGCATGGCGATGGCAAGACGCGCGTTCAGAAGAGATGACGTGGAAGTCTGTGGATTCGGACTCGAATCGGCAAAAGACACGGGTCGAGGATTCATCAGCGAGTCGAACATTTTCTGGATTAAAGTTAAAATTGACGGGAAAACCATTGAACTCCGTTCATTCGTCAAGACCCAGCCGGTCAATCAGTTTCACTTCAAGCTTGTGCAGAAGACTCGGGCGTTTTACAAGGAGTCTCAGTTCTTCAACACGATTTACCCGCTGCTCAAGAAATACTTCACACACAAAGTGTTCCCGAAGTGTTACTTTTCCAGTTCCTCCGTCACTACGCTGGAAGATTTGAAATTTCTTGGATACGTGAACCGCTCATCTGGGATTCTAGATGAGGAACATTGCAAAGCTACGTTGAAAACCTTGGCATCTTTTCACACGGCTAGTTTACTGTACGAAAACGAAGCAAAAACTACTTTTGACAAATCACATCCAGACATTCTCTTCGTCTCTTGGTTCAGCCATTTACCCGACCACCCTGGCAATGTACATTTTTCAACAGGAATACGAGCTTTAAAAGTCGTCATGGAAAGATACTTCAGTCATGAATCCGAGGACACCCGAAGCAAATTCATGAGCATCCTAGAAGAGGTTCCTGCACTGCTATTGCCTTCGAAGAACCACCGCAATGCCCTAAGCCATAACGATCTTTGGAGTAACAACATTATGTTTAGGTACAACAGAGACGGGAGCATAGACAACGCCTGCCTAATAGATCTCCAAATTTTTGGTTACAATCCACCTGCACATGACGTCTACACCCTTCTACTCCTGAATGCCATAAATGACTCTTTCAAAGACCATTTGCCCGAAATGGTGACCTATTATTACCACTCTTTCGCTGATACGATCTCCTCTTTTGGCCAAAACCCCGACGAATTTCTATCGTATAATGATTTCCAGAAAAGCAAATCTGAGTCTGTACCTCTTGCTTTGGGTTCTGCGGTGATGTTTACACATTTTACGGCACTTCCCGAAGAATATTTGAAAGATATCGTGAATAGTGAGGAACTGATGGTCAAAATGATGGAGCAAGACAGGGTAGAACTTGTATGTAACAGTATAGTCAACTTTCCAGTTTATAAACAAAGACTTTTCGCTACTATTTCTAACCTATTGGAGTATATAAAAGGAAACTTCGAGCTATGATGATATATATTTGGATGGCTCTGATTAACATTAAAAAAGTACTATGTTTTAATGAAATATCAAGTTGTTGACCGTGACAACTACTTACCTCAACACCACAACTAATAAGTTTGTACCAAATGTTATATTACCTCGAAATGCATAAAGTTTACTGCAGTGGCTAATAGATTTGATTCATACCAAATCCAAACCATCGGTTCCATTCGTACCATCGGTTCTTGCCGTGTTTTGGTCGCCAAGATTTCAGTAATTGCCACACTTCAACTCGAATATATGATTTTTGTTACCCTTCACCAAAGGCTACGCCTACTATAAAGTGTGTATACACTAAACGCATGACACCAAAGATCTGCAGGCTGTAAGGTTCAATACCTGGAAGGATGAGAATACGTGAAACTGGGGAAGAATATTATTTATGTAGATATGATATGTTCTTCATATTAATTGTTCTATAACACTTTAAACCATTAAGTTGAATCAACTATTAAGTTCATCCTTCGTGACACAAGATTAAAATCGGTGGTTTGAGGTTCATTCAAGGAAGGTACCTCCTACCTAGTTATTCGTTCATTTATAGACTCTTGGGTTGTAAAGGAACTTCATATACCAATAATTAAGCTGCAACAATACTACCTACATTATTACATGAACGAAATAAGTAAGTAATCGCAATAACAATATTCATTAAAAGTTAAAAAGCTATTAATCACCATAATATACAAAAGGCTGTAGACGGCCCTCTATAAGTTTAATTGCTCACGAATCAATACATCACTCTGCGCATACGCAAGCATTTTTTCTCGCTCAAATTCGATGGGTAATCGGAAAAGATGTAATTATTCCATACCAATTTCATCACGATCGTATCAGTTGTAGTATGCGCGAACGTAGTAGCTATTAAGCATAATTTTCTTGTTGTTCTTCGTTAATTTTCAGTATAACAAAAATAGTTTAATTAGTAGGCTTAAATAAATTATCTTAATTTACTAATTTCCCTAACCATACGAAATACGAAGCGCTGTTGAATATATATGTGCGTTACAAGGTGCCACACCGAACTTTGTTGCAACACATTTTGGTTTATTATTTTTCAATACCTAATGAACCTTTGTAATCGAACAAGGAAAAAAAATTGTTAACCCCCCCGAAAAATTTGTTGGCTTACGTTTCGAGATGCTTAGAATCTAAAAATCGAATTAAAAAAATACGTCCGTCGTAAACCGAACGCCGTCCAGAGCTTTTCTCCAAAACTACTGGACCAAAGTTTATGAAATTTGGTTGAAAAATCATACATTGGCAGGGGATGTGCCAGTAACATCGGCATCAATTTTGATCAACCCTAAAGGGTAGTAATTAAGGGCTGAAATATTGAAAAATCGATTTAATTTTATTAATTTCTCTTCAGTAGTCGTCTGCACCTATGCAGACACATTAGATACCTACCTGATGATTAGTTTAATAATATAGACTGTTCTGCGTAGAAGAGCTATGCAGTACAGAAATAATAAACCTCTGTGTAATAATTTGCAGCGTTTTTCTTTTTTATAACCTTTTATATGCGGCCCGTAAGATTTTTGGTCTTGGGCCCCAATTTTCTGTCTACGGCCCTGTTTATGGAATAGGGAAAATACCCTTTTTTTAGATCTAATAGACCTAATTAAATATTGAGTGTTTTCAGCAGACCTTTCTATAAATTTCTTCTGCAGGCAACTGCTTTATGTTGCTCCAGGAGTTGGCTTTATTGCTGTTTATAGTTGTTGCAAGAGATGAACATACTGAAGAGGTATGAATCTGAACCTACCTCTCTTCGTCAAATTAAGGTTGAGCAAGGTTATGGAGCATCAGAATTCATGTGGAGGTGCTGTTATGGCAGTCTGTAGTTGGAACTTTTGAAAAATGATTGACTACCCGTCTATATTGAATTATTTCGAGCAAGAACTGAAGGGAATCATTGGAATGCAGACCGATCTGGCTCAAACCAAAATTGTTGAAAAATGCCCTGCTATTAGTATAACGTAACAAACTGTTGCGTAGGTTTTGCTTTGCTACAGAACTAATAAACTAAAAAGGGGGTTCTAAAAATTAGGAAGCTTTTCTTCACACAAAAAATGGTGCATGTCTACACAATTTGTGGAATAATTTCAAGATCAATAAAGAATTTGCAGTGTTATTATCCTATTTATTTATTTCTTATTTCATTTATTTATTAATTTTATTATTTTATTTTATTTATTTATTTATTTTATTTTATTTTTTTCTATATGTAACCATGTATTCAACCGAGAAAATAAGTTAATCCCCCTCAAAATTTGTTGGTTTACGTTTCAAAAAACATTGATTCCAAAAATCGAATTGAAAAAACCGGTTCGTCCCCGTATTCAATTTGTTGACGTGTATTTATTTATTGCAACAATAAAGTGGATTGAGAAAAAATGTAGAAGGAGTAAGCTTAGAAAACGAAGGTATGAGCGATCTCTAGCGGCTCTCTCTCAAAGAGCAAAACAGCGGAGTCAGCCGCCAGAGAGTATTGTGACCGCGAATCGAGTAGGAAAGTTGCGTACAGAAGATTCGACAAGAGTTAGGTAGTATGTACCTACCTACGTGAGTACGGAAGATTCGACAAGAGTTAGGTAGTACCTACCTTAGGTAGTACCTACGGGCATGGAAGAAGAGAAATTCTTTCTCTTCTTCCATGCTACGGGTCTTAGGCCGTATGAACACAGAGCTACTGAAAAGGTAGGTAGGTACTTACTAATCAGTGACGCGAGTTACCAACTGAACACTATCAGTCAAATGGGATGCCGCATACGGTGTACTGGTTGAGGACTCGTTTTTGATTCACATTCATATTTGTAAGTAATGCATCCATTACACGGACGCCCCAATTATTGGATTGTGCATAATTTAGGTAAGAATTAAAATAAGAAAAAATATCACGATTTCTCGGAACCCCCCCCCCCCCCCATTTAACCCCTGAATAGAAAGCAAATTTGAAAGCTCCAAGGTTGCATAACTGGACTATAATTAGGATCGAACAGACAATAAAAACTGTCACGGAAATCAGACAAATACAGTAAAAATAACACGATTTATCGCTGGGGCATCCTCCATTCACCCCCTTTCACCATAAAATTTGAAAAGTCCTGATACATTTTCCAGAACTAAACCAAAGTCATAGTTGAACAAAAGAAGTTTCACAAAAAAATCCGACAAGAATAGTTAAAACATCATGATTTATCAGTGTTACCCCCTCCATTCACCCACTTCCATTTTGAAATTTGAAACTCCTGTTGCATTTTCCAAAACTGGACCAAATTCAAAGTTGAAGGAAAAATAATCACGAAAATCGAAAGAGAATAGTTAAAACATCTTGATTTATCAATATCACCCCTCCATTCACCCCCTCTCTTGATGAAGTTTGAAAATACTGACATACTTCCCAAACCAATATTAAATTCATAATGGAACAAAATAAAAAATCACGAAAATCGGTAGAGATTCGTAGCTTGGGCAGCGCTTGACAAAATTGGAATTATTCCCCCCACCCCCCTCGACAGCAAAGTTTCCTAGGTTCGTTGCACAACTAGACTGATTTGGAATCGAACGAAGTGAGAATCACGAAAATCGATTGAGAATTATAGCCTGGGTAGCGTCGACAAAATTTGTCAAAAAATCCACGTTTTTCGGCTTTACCCCCTCCATACCCCCTCTTCCATCTTAAATTTCAAAATTTCCAAGGTTTTTGCACAACTAAACTAAAATTGGGATCGAACTAAGAAAAAATCTTGAAAATCAGTTGAGAATTGTGGCCTGGGCAGCATCGACAAAATTTGTCACATACACACATACATACAGGGTGGTCCGTAATAAACGGACACATTTTAAAATCCTGTAACATTCACAAATTCGATCGTAGGGATTAAAAAATAAGCAGAACGTGTAGAGAAAATCAGTAAGTTTTATTCACAATCGAAAAATCGGAAAAAAATTATCAAGTTTTAAAAATTATGTCATTTAAATGACGACCCTGTTTGGTAACGCACAGTTCAAGACGGTCCTTGAAGTTCTGCGTCACTCTTTGCACCATATCTTCCGGTATTTCCGCGATTTCTCGTCTTATTGACTGCTTCAATGCTTGAATGGTTCGTGGTTTGTCCACGTACACTTTAGATTTCAGGTGGCCCCATAGAAAAAAGTCACAGGGGGTGAGGTCTGGGGAACGCGGAGGCCAGAGAACATCCCCATGGCGGGAGATCACGAGTCCGGGAAAAATCATTCGCAAAAAGCCACCTGAAATTTAAAGTGTAGGTACGTGGACAAACCACGAACCATTCAAGCATTGAAGCAGTCAATAAGACGAGAAATCGCGGAAATACCGGAAGATATGGTGCAAAGAGTGATGCAGAACTTCAAGGACCGTCTTGAACTGTGCGTTACCAAACAGGGTCGTCATTTAAATGACATAATTTTTAAAACTTGATAATTTTTTTCCGATTTTTCGATTGTGAATAAAACTTACTGATTTTTTCTACACGTTCTGCTTATTTTTTAATCCCTACGATCGAATTTGTGAATGTTACAGGATTTTAAAATGTGTCCGTTTATTACGGTCAACTCATACAACTTTGTGCCACTTTTTTGGTTTTTTGAGCGTCAGAACTTTACTTGTCGTCGTATCTCGTTGAAATGTTTACCCAAGATACTTACACATCTCAGTGATCAAATGTCGCTAAGGAAAAAATTCCATCTGTTCAGCGAATAGAAGGGGAACTATTTATCCGTGGCACATTCATTACCCCAGGAAGGTGCAACTTTGAGCCACCATCTTTTTTAGCCTATAATGAAATGAAAAACCTAATGTGGCCTATTGTGGCGGTCTGAATCTTGTTAATCAGCATGTTGACTTTGCAACGTAATACAAAAAAAAATTTGCCCTCGGAATTTTTAGTGTTTTTTCGATTTTTTAAACAAGGTGAATATACAAATCAATGCAAGGCAACTTTCTGTTCGTTTTTATTATAAAATCTTAACAATTCATACAAAAATATCCCAACAAATCTTCAACTCGTCCAGCCACCTTTCTCCGATTCTGAGCACCCATTTTCTGTAAAAATAGAACGAGAAAGCATTAAATTTTATTGCAGAAATAATAAAAAACGGTGGCACAAAGTTGTACCCCTAAGTTCCCGTTTCTAACATATCTGGTCATATCATAGAAACAAACAAACTTTTGATAAGAGCAAATACTGTAATTGGTAGCTGACAGTATAGGGATGAAAATATGAACTTACCAGACTATTCAGAAATCCGCAGCATACTCATCCAAAGGAGACTCCCAGCACAAACTGAACAATTCCCTTTTAGTGGACTAGAAAAAGAGCAACCTTGCCGGCACTGAAATCTACAGGGAAGACTTGTGGAAGCGTCGGCATCCTCTTCTACCATCCCGCAGCTAGTGGGAATTTTCTCGAACTAATAACTTCAAGTTTGTTACCGTTAGAGAGCATAAGGTTCAAAAAACGAGATTGGCACAATGTTGAACGGGGTGCACAAAGTTGTATGAGTTGACGGTACGGACCACCCTGTACATACTCTACTGTCACACACACACACACACAGACATAAACCTATCGTTTTTTTTCTCTTCATGCATTTGGTCTTAGAATCGTCTGATACGGATTTGTATGTGGTTATTTTTTTCTCAAGCTTGGGCAGCCCCCCACCCTCCTGGATCAATTCCAATAGGTCGACCCTCTTATGTAAATAGGAAGCCTTGCCTGTATGGCCTAGGCTCTGAGGGACGTCCTAAAAAATACCCGATCCCGCCCTGGTTTGGAACGGCTAGTTCCGATCCATGAAACCGGTGGAACTGCCCATCCCTATCAGCATTCACCATTGCAAGAACCTACCACTTATACATTTATAAATCACTTTATATTATTCTCCAAAATATATTAGTTAAATGTTGATGGTTTTCTAATATTAGTTCCTAAAAAATAAAAATGTGATGCCAATTAAGTCTTTGCACTTAGGTGATGTAATATGCTTGATGAGGGCGGCCATCATGGCGTCGAAATATTGCGAATAATAAAATGAAGCCCAAACTTCTAATACTGGTGTGGTCGTTAAACCCAAATCAAAATTGAATATCGACCGAGTCATAAACCAACATTAAAGTATAGTATCTAGGCATGACTTTTTATAAATAAGTGTATTTTTATTCTAAGGTATTAATTAAGGGAATCACGTTGAGGATACGAGGTAGCTGCATTTGCAGGATTCTGAGCATTTGGAAATGAACCAGCTACCCAAGAGATCGACTGAAATACCTGGACGGTAATGTGAGGTAAGCGACAAGTCACATCATGCGGACATGCGCGGCGAAGTGCAAAACCGTGTGACATCGCCGTGTCCTGGAAAGGAAAGTGAAAATGAATTCACTTTCCGAGCGCCCAACTCTCCTTGTCCCTAACCCGGTGGAATTAAACATTCAGGTACATACCTAAGTCCGCATGAAGTCAGAATTCTCTAGATGTCCGCCACGAAGCCATAAATTCACAGCAGACTCTCGCAGAAGAAATGAAATCCTGCAATTCTTGACAATTCATTACGCCTAAACGCGAGTCCATTCAAAAGCAATAACGGCATTCAGTTATACTAGAGAATATCAGTACCTTCCAGTAGATTTTTATTCACATACCAGACCCAGATGCCATTAACTAAGCACTTAGGTGCGTAGAATTCAATTGTGGAATATAATGTTCAAATGTTTCCTCATGAATGTGATACCTAATTAGGTTTTTAAAAAATTCATTTTGACGTATATCAACAATTATTAACGTGGACCTATTGCTAAAAAACGAGACTATTTTGCGAGACCATAATATGCCACGTAAGTGGTCACAGCTTGAAACTTTCCAAAAATAAAAAGCATTTGGTACGGAGCCTCTCTAGAACACCAAGAGACGAATAAAATGATGGGTTCCATTCTGAACAGCTGAGTGAGCTGAATTCTCCCCTGTACACCCTAGGAATTTAAATTTGGTAGGAATAATCTTTGGGGCATCGAGACATGCAGGTCGGTAGAGAAGTGGGTCACTGGGGAAATTACCTACCCCTGGGCTCGGCCTTCATGAGGGGGGCCGGATTTTCTTGAGAAAAAATAAATAAGGAGAAAAATTGAGAAGAAAACTAAAATATGAGCCGTGCTTTGGATGGCTGACCAGTTGTAAATGCATCAAGGGGCCTGATGCGGGAATACAGCAGCTTGGAACAAGTTGCAGAACGTCATGCAATCTTTATGGCGGAAGCTGGGAAACCCAGAGAACCATCTGCAACGATTTCAGGTTATCAAGGACATAAACGAAATATGTTCAACTGTCCTCGTTACCACTATCATCAACATCCTGCCCTCTCCACCCCCCCCCCCCCACCCCACATACACACACACACACACACACACACAAAACAGCTGTTCTTTGAATATTTTATGTAGCACTTAGTAAATACCTATTATGATAAAGTGATTAATACATTTCTATTACACCATGGGGATGGGGGTAAAATAGAGAAGGTCTACTTGTTCAAACAAAATACTCGTACATATTGCAAGACAGTAGGTAGGAATCTACTCTATATTATGAAGTAAGAAACCTTTAACAGTGATAATATTTTAAGCTGAGCGCATAATTTCGAAGACAAAACGGTATAAATCTGGTTATCAGAAACGCAAAGAGCGAAATCTATCCAAAACCTGATCGTTCCTCATTTTCTGCACTCCATCTTCCCTCATTCCAATCCCCCCTTCCCCAAAATGATAATCACTGCTTTAGGAACACATTTTAGATTTTAAAAACGCTTTATTTCCCAGCTTTATTCTGTGCAAAAAATGAATTCTATTAGATAAACAGGTATGTAGCTAGAAAGAAAACGATCTGGTGCTCCAAATATGGTACTACAATTTTATTCACTGAATTCACCTCAATACAAAACGTTAACTAGACAACTATTATAATGAAAGATAAGTTGGATAACTCGAAAAGTTTTTGATTCACTCAGGTTCGCGGTAATAAAATCCTCGTAAAGATGAAAATTGAACACAAACAGACCACGCGTTGTTATGCCGACTGAAAATATACATGGAGTCCACGAAGTGAAGTAACGGGTGAAGCTTCTGAATAGTAGGTAGCTTTATTTTACCTAACAAATTCCAACTGAAGTTAAAATTCAGACATTACCCTGTGTGGGGAACAAAATTAAAACGTCTATACATAGCCCATAACAGTTTTTTTCCCCTGATGAGGCCGAAGGATTTATGCCCCGGTCGGTGATTTCCTCTCTACGGCCATGGAGGTATCCCTGGGGGTACGTATAAAATTATGGGCTCTTTCCTTGATCAGCTGAGTGAATTCTCCCGTGCACCCTAGGAAATTTTAATTCGACAGGGAGCCTCTCTGGGACAAGAGTCCGATGAAATTACGAGCTGATTGATCTCAATTCTCTCCCTCTTCGCCCTAGAATGTTGAAATTCGGAAGAGAGCCTCTACTAACGACACCAGAGATAAAAGCGTGTTCCACAGTGCAATGTTTAGCCATTAGGCTCGGGATGGAAACAAAGGGGGTACCGGAAGCACCCCATAGTTTTCTGTAGGTTTGTTTTGCGTCATCTTACTGATGAGGGTTGTGAAGGAGGAGAATGAAGCGACGTCTCCCAATTTATAGTGTTTATTCATCGCTTTCGCCGACATGGCCTCGTCTGGAGCATTTAAGTCTAACATGTTTCTCCTGGGGTTCCCCCAACTCTGCTTCTATGGTATATCTTTATTTATTTCCTCGTGTTTTTCTCTACTTGTAGGTGCTGTTTGTTCCTCATTACTGTGCTTTGAAGCCACTTCCAGAATGTACAACTTATTAGACGTTTTTTGTATGAGTTTGATTGACAAAGTGGGGATAGTTTTAGGCGATTATATAAACTTTTAAACTCAATTTTTTTAATTAGATGAAGGGATCTGCATACTTTTTGAAAGTCGCTACCAAAGCACAGTAATGAGGAGCAAACAGCACCTACAAGTAAGGCAAAAAACATGACGAAATAAATAAAGTTACCACACATAGAAGCAGAGTTGGGGGAACCCCAGGAGAAAAGTGTTAAACTTAAATGCTTAAATGATGAATTACAAATTGGGAGACGTCGCTTCATTCTCCTCCTCCACAGCCCACATCCCATGTCTGTTACTAGTCCACTCAGCCATTTTCATTTTTTTTTTTTTTTTAGGTTTTTTTTTTTTTTTTTTTTGGAACAACATGATTAGTGTCAGACAGGGTTACCTACCTAGGGTACCGCGACCAGTAACAGACACCAGTCACAACTTTGAGTTCCAAGAGTCAAAATAAGAGGGGTAAGCATTTCAGATAGGTAAAACTGATGTTGCGTTGATCCATGAGTACAGTGTTGCCATCTAGTGTGACCACAGAAAGCCTAGGCAACTGGTTTAACACGTGTACAACTACTTGAAGGAAAACAATCACCTAAGCATTCAGTGTGCGGCGATATTTTGCGCCAAAGACGAAGCCAAGAAGTGGATTATTTTAGGTCTAGAGTGCGATCGTTTTGACCAGATTATAGGGAAAGGATTTATATGTGAACGTCAAGATGGAACATCAGCTGGAAATATCCCAATGGTAAGTGGACCTTCATATCATCAGTGTGCAGTCCACGATTGGAATGCCAGTGACTTTGCCATAATGATTCTTGAAGATGAACTTCCCGTGACCTTGAATCAAAAATATGAAAATAAAATATATTTACGAATAGTCATTTTGTAATTCATTCAAATAGTTTGATTACCCTGAAGTCTAAAACCATCTTTCTATGCATAAAATGGTTCGAAGGTGTGAAATTATTTTGATATGTTCCTATGATTAAAACGGGAGTGGTTCATTTATTTTATTTTTTTCTTGGTCGACTACAAAGGTTCATTTATTGAGAATAATAAACCAAAAAACAAAAACCGTTCGTTTTTGTTGGAAACTGAAACTTTTCCATCTCATTGAAGTGAAACCTGTCGCTACCTGCTCGGAAGCAATTTATGAGATGAAATAAGTATCAACCAATGCTTCACATATATGATATGGATATGAACAATAAATTAGCTCAATTTCGCAAAGTTTGAATAAATTCCATTGGAATTATGAAGAAGCAGAAGAAGGAAAGTTCTGGACGGCAGATGGACGGATTTATTATTTACAAATAACTAATAAAAATAATAAAATAACGGTTTATTATTTAGACGATTTTCGAAGTGCTTCTACTCGTACAAATTTTGACAGAAGAGGAAGGGACAGCGAGTTATAACTTACCGACTTATCCAAATTGTAGGGAACTCAAAGATACTACCCTGTGTGTACTTATGGTCATGGTAACCGTGTTCGCATGGGCATGGAGTTGGATGTTTTCCTAACGATGGTGACTTTCAAGCACTGAGATTCTCACAAGTGGAACTAGCACGTAAAAACAACGTAATATGTCAAATGGATACACATGATTTTTGGTGGATCTGAGGGTATAAATTTCTTACGCAAAGTTTCGAATGGCTGAACGACTTCGTGCATTTGGAGTCGGTTTCAATGTAGCTTTTCATGCTCAACCATGTGGAAATTTTCTCAGATCCCGCCGACTCCGTAATAACCGAGTTTTTCTGCTAAAAATACATAACATCGCTCGTAAAGCTCTATATAACTTGTTCAAATTTTGTGCATTCCGTATCTTTTGTTGCAGTTGTACAGTATCTTCAATGATTTTCGAAGCGCTTCTACTTGTACAACTTTTGGCGGTGGAGGAAGGAACAGCGAATTGTAACTGTCCCAATTTCGACTCAACTAAATTGAAGGTAACACAAAGATACTATCCTGTATATCACACGAAGGTAACATGGATGGAAGCCTTGGCATTCTGTGTTAGTATGGGCATGGAGTTAGCAGTTTTCCCCAATGAAGCTGACTTCCAAGCACTCAGACACTCACTCTTGGAACCAGCACGTAAAAGTAACAGCAGGACATGTCATATGATTGGCCAAGATTTTTGGTGGATCGGAGGGTATAAATCTCTCGGGCAAAGTTTGGAATGGCTGAACGGTAAAGGCCCCGTCCGACAAGCTATGGATGGGAGCCAGAAGTATTCAAAGTGTATCTACAACAAGAATGTCGATAATAGGGCTCAGTGTGCGGCTATATATTGTACCTGGGACGAAGTCAAGAGGTGGAATATTATAGGTCAAGAGTGCGATCGTGTTGACAAGTTTATAGCGAAAGGTTTTATATGTGAACGTCAAGATTGAACTTCAGCTGGAAATATTCCAACGGTAAGAGGACCTTCGTATCATCGGTATGCAGTAGAGGGTTGGAAGACCAGTGACTTTGCCATCATGATTTTTGATGATGAACGTTCTATGACCATGAACCAAAAAAATGGAAATAAATATTTACAATTCATAATTACGTGCCTTATTCAAATATTTTTGATTACCTAACCTGAAGCCTAAAATCATCTAACTCGTTGGTAATTGTCCTCTTCACATGAGCATTGTGAATACATTTGGAATAATTTTCTATTAAAATACGATGGTTCGTAGGGGTAACATTATTTCGTAATGTTCGTATCAATCATGTATTATTCAAACAATTAACTTATCCAATCAAGAGATGGATTTAATTAAACTGGTATGTTTGGATTTCAATGTAGTTATTATGGTTTAATTGCACGTAAGTTCTGGATTTACTGCTCAAAATACATAACATGGCGTCATGGTATTGTGGATTTCTGAAACGAAACCCTTCAGTAGCACATAGGATCAATCTGACACTATCGCAATCAACAGTGACCACAGAAAGCCTAGGCAACTGGTTTAACACGTGTACAACTACTTGAAGGAAAACAATCACCTAAGCATTCTAGGCAACCCAAACCGAATATTTAACTGTGATGAAACTGCTTTTTTTTCTATACCCTAAGGGATCCCGAGTGCTTGCTATTAAAGGGGACAGAAATGTATACCAAATAGTAAATAACGATGATAAAGAGTGTGTCACTGTTTTATTTACAGCAAATGCTGAAGGACAACTTCTCCCACCGACTGTGATCCATAAGTACGTAAGAATTCCAGATAATATAAAATTCAGTATGCCCTCTGACTGGGGATTAGGAAAATCAGATTCAGGATGGATGACTAGTAAAACTTTTTTTGAATTTCTGGCCAATGTGTTCCAGCCATGGCTGAAAACTCATGGACTGGATTCAGAACCAATCATTTTATTTGTGGATGGACATGTATCTCATTTAACACTTGAGGCAAGCAGATTTTGTGAAAAAGAGAAAATAATTTTGATCGCTTTACATCCGAATGCTACTCATATTCTACAGCCACTGGACGTTTCTGTATTTAAGCCCTTGAAAATAAAGTGGAAAAAAAAAAAAAAAAAAAAAAAAACAGTGAACCAATGAAGAAGAACCTCTTCAGATGGACCTGTTGTTAAAAAAAAAAAGAAAAAAAAAAAAAGCATTTTGCTGACCTGTTGGAACATTCTATAAGCACTCTAAGACCACAGGTAATCGTGAAAGGTTTTGAAAAGTGTTGATTCTGTAATGTGGTTCTGTGGATTCATGATGTACAAGGTTTAAGACAACAATGTTTAAGGCTGGAAAACTAGACTGATGATTCTTGTTTTTAGTTCTGCTTAGTTTAAGACCTTCTGCAGGAACTAAAATGAAAGAGGGAATTACATTTCTTTCATTGTGATTAACGAGGCTGTTATATCTGAATAGTTTGAGTAGGTACCTACCATCACAACTTAACCACCTACTAGGTTCTTTGTGATTTAAGAAGTTTATAATTTAGTTTAATTGTACCTGAAAATTGTAAGTAGATAAACGTATTTACCCACTCAATTTATATTGTGGTCTGATAACTTGAAGTTGCCTACATTTATTAGAAGTCAAATGTATTCAATTTGGAAGTTTAAATTTAGTTAATTGTTTTTTATTTGCAACTTTAAATTTAGTTTACCTATTGTTTTTAAAAACCTCGCAGTTGTCTTAAATTCTCATTTTTTGGTGGTTATAATTTTTTAGTTGCGTACTCACGTATTGTTTATTTGAATTTAATAAGATTTTAGTTCTGACAATAAAGAAATTTTGCATATTTTTACTAAAAAAGTGAGTTTTGTCGGTGTCTGTTACTCATCCTTTTACCCTGTCTGTTACTGGGGAACATCAGATTTTTCGGTGTCTGTTACTGGGGGTCAAACCTCTTTTCATAACTGAGCAATTAAAAATAGATATAACTAATTTAGAGGATCCAGAAGCCGCCAAAAGTTAAAGGAGATGTAGTTGCATAAGAGAAAAATAGTTGGAAAACGATGAACACATTACAAGAGACGGAAAATTAAGTTAATCTGAAAGTGATGTCTTAAGCATGTCTGTAACTGGTGCCGTTACCCTACCTAAGGCTGTCTTTTCCGTGAAGGTTTTTTCACGATGACTAGATATGAAACTCATTTTTCCTATCACGTCCGGGTAATTTTGACTATCGTTATCAATCGAATTTAGTGATTTTCGTAGGCACTTAAGGGCGCTGTTAACGGTGCCTGTATCTGGCATCAAGATTTTCTTAAAGAATTTCGTACCCGAGTTCGCCAAACACTACAAATTATTACAAACAGTTTGTTACATATTATGTAGCTATAAGATAGCCCCTCTGCTTAGACCAATACCTGCAGAATAAACGGAGCTTATGGTAAATAATTATCAAGTTGGTATACTTACGTAGACCACCTGCAGAAAGGAACTTATTGAAATGAAATATAACAACACCTATCTACGCTCCACTGCCTCACCATAGGTAATAAATGTTAATAATAAACTCGATTACCTATAGAGGAAATTACATGATGACATTTTTATTATGTTTGTAAGTGATCCCACTTACACCCATTTTCAGCATGATGCGGTTATGTCATCTCAGTCGATTCTTTGAAATAATGTTCATCAATAGGTGAAATAGATCAATTTACAGTACCTTGACCTTTTCATTTTACCCTTAAGAGTTCAGCAAAAGTGATTCTGAGGTTTCAGATCATACTAGACCTCATATGTGATTTTGATCCAAAACTTTTATAAGCAATAGCTCCGGATGTCGGGTGAATGGATTTTTTTAAACCGATTTTTTGAAATACCTATCTTGGAACGTAAACCAACAATTTTTTGGGGGAAGGGGGAGGGGGTTTAAATGTGTTCATATTTGATTTCAAATTCTACTTTTCATGGTAGTCCTATTCCTCAACGAATGTAGTTGCAGTCTGAGTTAGCCTGCACAAATTGCTCTGTATCTAAACAGAAGTTAGTGATAAACGTCTATTTCCACGAAAAATAAAGAGTTACAATGATAAATCGATTTCGACGGTTAAGCCACCATCAGTAACAAACAATAACTGAACACACATTTGAAAGAACACAGCTTATATAGTCCCAGGTGAAGGGAGATTGAATCCAATTGGTCGAGAGAAAGGAAATGGCCGGGAGGTATTACCAATTGAGTTCAAGAAATGTGAAGGGGATTATAGCTAGACAGATGCAGTTTCGGAGGGGAAGAATTACTCATTCTGGTTTCAACAGTGTGAAGGTATAATCCCAAGCTTGATAGAAATGGATTCGTTGATTGTGAAATATATTGAGCGATATCCTCATTTAAACATTTACCAGATCTTTCACTTTTGAAAATTTCGAATTTTTCAAGTTCATTCAACACACCTTGTCTTAGGACAAAAATGAAGAAATCATACAAACTGTTTATCTGTCAAATCAAAATTGTAACCTTGTCGGATGGGTAAAAGTAAAGATATAATTCGCCATAATTCGAGCGGTTTCCCTTCGGATACCAGGTGCCCGGAGAAAAGTGCCATCAAGAACACCATTAAATCCAAAATGTTTTACTTGTATTAAAAATATAGTAACCTGTTTAGTAAAAAATAAATAAAAAATTGTAACTACGACTGGATTCCTTAACATGTTTTGCAAATGTAGACTTACCTACCCTGATTTTCCCTGAAATTCTCCAGATGCTCGTCCATTCTTTCTCTGAATTTCCTACCAGTTTGACAGCAATATTCGTATCCACAAGAACATTTAAGTTTAAACACCCCAATTTTATCCTGACATTGATTTAGTCTTTAACGGAACCTATATTAATGCTTTAAGGCTATTTTTAGTGCGTTAATCTTATTATTTTATCTATTATAGTTTTAATCTATTATTAAAAGCATAACGGCTAGTAATGTATGTGGAGGAGATCTCGTTGATGCCATATGGGATAAGGTTCCTTGTAGAAAGAGTAGAGATAAACTTTCCAATTTGGTTAGGGAAGATTTAACATTAGAAGAAAAACGTAAGTATACCTTAGTATGGGGACACTTCCGATAACACCGGAAAATTTCTATCATCGAAGGATTAAAAAGTGGATTTCAAAACTAAAAACAGCCTTAGAGCATTACTAGGTTCCGTTAAAGACAAAATCAATGTTCAGAATAAAAGTGGGGTTTGTAAACTAAAATGTTCTGTGGCTACGAATATTGAGGTCAAACTGGTAGTAAATTAAAGGAAGGAATAGACGTATCAACAGGAGGATTTCTGGGAAAATAAGGTTAAATCTATATTTGCAAAACATCTTATTAACATCATAGTAACAATTTTGATTTGTCAGATAGACAGTTTGTGGATTTTCTTAATCATTTTCTTCCTAAAAGAGGTATGCTAATTGTACTTGAAAAATTCGAAATTATCAAACTGACAGATCTGGTAAATGTTTAAATGAGGATACCCCTCAATATATTTCACCATTGATAAGTCTATTTCTATAAACTTGAAATTATCCCTTAACTTTGTTAAAACCAGAATTAGTAATTCTTTCCCACCTTTCACTTCAGCTGATCAGCTATAATCCCCTTCACTTTGCTTGCACATAATTCGTAGAAACTCCCGCCATTTCATTTATCTCGACCAATGGTATCCAATCTCCCTTCACCTGTGACTAAATAGGCTGTGTCCTTTCTAATCTGTGTTCAGTTCTTGTTTGTTGATGGTGAGGCCTAACTGTCGAAATCGATTTAACATTGTAACTCTTTATTTTTCGTGGAAATAGACAACGTTTTTTCACTAACTAACGTTTGTAGTTGCGAGAGATTTAGGTTGTTGGTCTGTATCATGAGATGATGTGAGAAAAGTCTACTGCTCTCCCTATTGAAGTAAACCGTGTATACCGTTTCTTCTTTTACCTTATTTTGCATAAATTTTCTTTCTTTGTAAATTAGGTTTCAAATATTTTATCAAAGACTTATGGTTCGTTCTAGTACATATTAGATCACAAAACACATGATAAGGTTATATCATTTTATACTGGTAAACATTTGTCTCCATTCAACTTCTTAGCCTGAAAGCGTGCATTTGTAATGTACTGTTGACCTTTCATTAATAACCAGAATTTCGTTCACTATTGCTACTAGGGTTCAAGGAAACATTATTCACTTAAATAATTTGTCTTTATTAAAAACAAAACTGTACAACACTTAGAATAACTTAAAAGAATAAAATTACTCAACTTCAAAATACCAACAATAAAAAATATTATACAACTCAACAAATTTTTCGTCTAACATATACTCAGCGATCTTTTTCATATCGCGAGCATTGACGATGAGCAATTTCGTTGATCGACTAATGTAGTGAGTATCAGTCATAGAACTTTGGTCAAACATTCTTACACCTTTGGACAGATCGAGATTCCGTTTCCTCGTGCAATTAGAAATGCACAATTAACACGAAAGGGATCTCGATGTGAAACAATTTAAACTATCAATTTCTATGTACAAAAAGCACGTACTCATGTGGCGATGGCTATCGATCGTTATTTTGAAAGAAATCATCATGGTACAGGATATACTCAATTGATTATAGTGATGTGACAAGGCTTATTTAAAATCCCAGGGTTACTGTTTCCTCAACAATGATCTTGATTTACACAGCCAAATTTCAAACATGATTCTTCTTGCTTCATTTTCTGTTTATATATTGATTTTACGTAATAAATAAGTATACATAAGAAACAATTATTTTAAGAAACATAAACATTTCTGTTATGGTTTCTTCATGTTTGAGGGAAGGGATTGCATGCATAATTTTCACATAAGTATATAAAACCAATAAGGTCATTATTTTCCTGTTTGAAAAGAAACCCTTTCCACGATGTTGAAAGAACATGTGGCTCTCAAATTAACAAATCAGTTGTACCTGTCATACCATGATGAATCGTAACTGAGGGGGTTTCCTTGCTGAATAAGAAGAACTCCCACTGCTACTAGACGGGCAAGCCCGTAATGATATTGTATTCATAGCATCACTTTGTACAGGACTTAAGTTTATTGCTGAGGAGGTGGAGGTCTCAGTCCTATCGGCGGATGTCTTTGGTTTTTTCTGGACATTTCTTGAGCAAGAATGGCGTTGAGTTCTCGTTGCAAGTCTCGTTTGCTGCCTTGCTGCATAGGCATGACGACAATAGGTGACGAAAATGCCGAACCGGACTTGAATGCATCCTTTGCTTTCCTGTATTTAGGAACTCTGATTTTCTCTGGAATCGCTGGAAATGGGTTGCTCAGAGGGTGGTGATTGATGTGGCTATTGTGGTGATTGTTTTTGAAGGAAGAACTGCTGTGGTGGATGGAGTTATGGTGCGCCGCATTTTGGTGGATAGGGCTCACGTTTTGTGGAGCAGGGACGGCCGGAGAGAAATGGACCGGCTGAGGTGCTGATCCAGCCACCAGACCTGGACCGGGAAACATTCCTTGCAGCTGACCCCATCCTAGGTCAACATTGGGAAGACTCTGAAGAGGAATCACAATGGCATGAACCATCTGCGCCTCACCATTCGGCCCGTTTGGAATCATCACTGGGATGGGAGGAGAATAGCCCATCGACTGGTACAAACCCATGACATCGAGATTCCTGCCTGCTTTAGGCTTTGTCTCAAAAGGCTGAGCTTCCGGAACTATGTTACTTGTCAAAGGCAGAGCTATGGGTGTCTGCATTGCATTACTGAAGTCAAAGAAATTCGTGTGTGTTAGAGCATGGTTGTGGTCGAAAGTACTCTTGCCTACTGTGGGAACATTTTCGATATCAGGGCTATTGTTGTTCATATAATAAACAGATGATCCACCGTTTTTCAAAACATTTATTTTAGGGCGTGGTGTTGAATCAGGCACTCGATATTGTAATGGTTTTACTTTATCCAGGTTGTGAGACATTTCCACACCACTGTTCAGCTGCTTCCAAACCGATTTCTCCCCATTGACATGAATTTTCAACCCTTGCTCTTTAGGTTTCCCAAAAACTACATCATCTGACGGGGCCCCTCCAAAACCGATGCTGTACCCAACATTGAACGCTGTGGGATTGTCACCACCTGCAGACTTGAACTTCTTTTTGGATGTGTAAATTTTGGTGGATTTCTCTCCATCACTGAACTTTTGCGGTTCTTGTTGAAGTAATGTTTCCATTAGTTCTTCGCTCATTCCAGGAGGAGGAGTTGGGGCATTGATTCTCGGAGCAGAATTTTTGAAGATACTGGAATAATCGTTTATCTTGTGATCAGTTGCATCACCGTAGTGTTTGTAATTTCCACCATGAAGAGGCTTCCTATATTCATCATTGTGTGGTTTGCTGAACTCTTCAGAGTGGAACGGCTTTCTGTACTCTTCATTATGCAACGGTTTTCTGTACTCTTCACTGTGAAACGGCTTTCTGTATCCGTCATCCCTGAATGACGACCTGTGTTTTTTGTCATCTTTGAATCCTTTCCTGAATTTGGGTCCAATATCTTCAGCTGAATGGAATTGCTCTGAAGAGGAGTATTCATCGGAGTGATCATATTCTCGGTACTTTGGTTCTTTTCTGAATATTTCTTGGCTACTAGCTAGGCTTGTGCTGACGTCTTCTTCACTACTTTCATGATGGTGAGGGTTGTAATGGTGGTTTACAAGACGTTGAGGTCGCCTTGGTTCTTCCGTAGTTGGACCTTCAATCGGCCTAAAGTCACCTTCGAAATGCTTGATTTTGGGATACGTCTTGAAATTGTCAGTGGAAACGTCTCGCAGTTTAGTTCGCAGAGGTTCGATTCTGTGGTTCTTCGTCTCTTCAGATCTCAAAGACGCTGATGTTGGAGATGAATCTGATGAGACACTTGAGGATGATGACGACGACGTGCTAAACGATGGCCTCCTGTGAAATTTTTCTTCTCTAGTTTGTCCCGAGTTCGACTTAGTGTGTACGTTACTCATCTTGAAGTAGCTCTCAGACCTGGATGCCTGTTTCTCCTGGTCGTCTGAAGCACTGTCCGATTTCCTCTTTCCTGGAGTGTGGTGAATTACAATGGAGCTGTACGATGTCACGCTGCTGTCGGCAACATTGTCTTTCATCAAGTCTGCGGCTGGCTTGTTACTGATGGCATCGTCAGCCTCCAGTTTGTTGGATGACCGCTCCGTTGAGGTCCCCGCCCCCAAAGCCTCCGCCACCAAACATAATATCTGTGAACATAATAATAAGAATTTTAATAACAGGAACCGCACTTGCTGTTAACTTGTGTTATCGTACTAACATTTTTCTACAATAGTCATGAAATATCGAAATTGGGGTGGAACTGCATAGAGGGTAATGATCGCTGTGTAACATGTACTATGCTGTACAATGGTGTACTGATACAGGCTTAACAATAGCTCGAAACAATATTCATACTTTCTACCGGGTATGAAAAATTGTATCGAGAAATTTAATATCAATAATTGTGAAAGATGAGTATGAACAAAAGGCGTAAATCCGGCATTACCACTTGGTACAGTCGAAAAGTGAGAAAACCAAATATAATTTTGAATACTATTATTATAGTTCCATTTATTTGAACAATATTTTTCAGTTCTCCAAGTCGGCCCCCAAATGCTGTGCTCTCAAATCTGATGATTCCGAAATTACTTCTCCCTAATTATTTCAACTTTTAATAAAAAAATTTTCCTAATTTAATGAAATTTCAATTTTCATTTCCCCAGCAACGGCTTGGTTGTACGTGAAAATCAAAAGAAATGATAAGAAAGACAAAGCAGCTTGAAATGCTTGCATTCGAGTCTGCAACACATTGGGACATTTTCATGTGTGTTTTCTTATTGTATTTATTACTAGGCAGATCTCACCCGTGCATCGCACGGCGGGCCGTACAAATCAATTAAATGGGCCATAAGAGAAACCGCCAACCCGTGGGTACTTAATTGAATTCGCGATCGTGTTGACTCATTGTTCCGACACCCGTAGGCCATTGGGAGGGTCGAGCCTGCGACCATTCTAGGCTTAGGGGGCTTGAGACGGGGGGGTTACTGGGCTTCTGCTCGGTGCCCTGCAGGCTCAGGTCACCATAATGGTACCACGGGCGGAGGGAGCCCCAGGCCACAGAAGCAGCGCCTTTGGCAAAGCTTCACCGGCCTGCCCTCCGATAGAGGTTGGATTCGTGGTGGCAGTGAACTCGCTAGAAGGTAGGAAGCAGTCCCCCTCCCCCCATCCTCTGTGTTGATGGGGCCCTCTGGCAGTAGACGAAAGTCAGTTAACCGGAGGGTCTCCATTAATTCAACAAAATAAATTTCACCTGTTCCGACACCCGTGGGTACTTCATTGAATTCGAGCCAGGCTACATCACCTACCCCCCTGCAGACTCGTATGCAAGCTCTAAGAGCCACTCAGCTGATCCGGACCCTGGGCATCGTCACGTAAATGTGCTAAAGAGACTACATACGAAATTACAGCTTAATAGAGTGTAAAACATAGAAATTAGCTTCAAAAGCCACTCATCTGATCCGGACCCTGGGCATCGTCAAGTCAATGTCCTAAAGAGGCTACATAAGAAATTACAGCTTCCTAGAGTGTAAAGCATAGAAATTACCTATTAAAATGATTTAACCACCGCTTCACAAATCAAACCGTTCTCGCAATATTTGGATCACCTGCTATGAATCAAATCATCGAAACACCAGCTCAATGAAATCATCAGAAATTAACAAGCGGTGGCAATCATGTTCACAATATCAATTATTGAGAATGATCACCTGAGTGTACACAATTATTCAAATAACCTTGCTCATAACTCAGCTTGTTGGCCACGCACTTCGAAGTAGTAAACATAATGTGGTTGGGTAAATCGAGAGCTTTCGAACGAATGGTCAAACGAATTTTTTGGGATGAAAAACGAGGAAGTACCATTTCCCTAGCAACGACTCGGTTGTAAGCGGAAATCGTCAAAATATTTACGTTACGTTACGTGACAGTTTTTTGTGCAATGTGCCAGGGCAAAGACATGAAAATGTCAAAACTCACTGCTAAAACTCAAAATATACATATTTGCCCCTAGAGGTACTAGTAACACAGTGATTGACAGTGGTAATGAATCTGGGGAGCATCAATCTATGGTATTTGTTGAGGATGGAGAATGAGCACTTGCAAGGAGTTAGTGCTGGGGAAATAAAACAAGCAATGTTAATGTCCCTATGGTGCATAGTTAGTACTTCCTAACATACCTGATGAATCCTAAAACTAGTTGTATATGAATTATGAATTGATACAGGAAGAGGCCTACAATATCATCCACCCTCAACCCACAAACTCATCTTGAGATGGCTACCGCCACAGGAACTATTACTTTATGTTGTTATGTAATTGTTGGATGTTGAACAAATAACCTACATATATTTATGTGCATGTATAATATGTACATTTACATACATAAAAGAAGATAGTTATGCACTGGATAACCTATTAAAATGATTTAACCACCGCTTCACAAATCAAACCGTTCTCGCAATATTTGGATCACCTGCTATGAATCAAATCATCGAAACACCAGCTCAATGAAATCATCAGAAATTAACAAGCGGTGGCAATCATGTTCACAATATCAATTATTGAGAATGATCACCTGAGTGTACACAATTATTCAAATAACCTTGCTCATAACTCAGCTTGTTGGCCACGCACTTCGCAGTAGTAAACATAATATGGTTGGATAAATTGAGAGCTTTCGAACGAATGGTCAACGAATTTTTTGGGATGAAAAACGAGGAAGTACCATTTACCTAGCAACGACTCGGTTGTAAGCGGAAATCGTCAAAATATTTACGTTACGTTAAGTGACAGTTTTTTGTGCAATGTGCCAGGGCAAAGACATGAAAATGTCAAAACTCACTGCTAAAACTCAAAATATACATATTTGCCCCTAGTGATACTAGTAACACAATGGTTGACAGTGGTGATGAATCTGGGGAGCATCAATCTATGGTATTTGTTGAGGATGGAGAATGAGCACTTGCAAGGAGTTAGTACTGGGAAAATAAAACAAGCAATGTTAATGTCCCTATGGTACATCCTATGTTACTTCCTGATATACCTGATGAAGCCTTAAACTAGTAGTATATGAATTATAAATTGATACTGGAAGAGGCCTACAATATCATCCACCCTCAACCCACAAACTCATCTTGAGATGGCTTCCTCCACAGAAACTATTACTTAACGTTGTTATGTAATTGTTGGATGTTGAACAAATAACCTACATTTATTTATGTGCATGTATAATATGTACATTTACATACATAAAAGAAGATAGGTATGCTTTGGATAAAAAAGTTTTCCAGAGGTTAATTTACTTGGAGGAATAGGCAGCGGAAGGGGCGATGCTACAACGATATGAATGCACTCAAGGAAGAAGGAAATCAGAGGCCTTTCGTCGTTCGACACCTCTGGTTACCCCCAGGTGACGGATCTCTCGAATGATAAACGCCTCCAAGAAGGTGAATCTCCTCATTACAAAATCACCGTCTAGCAGGACGTTATCAGGAAGTCCGTCGCGCCGGAACACGGAAAAAAAAAATCCACTCCCCAACGCCCAAAGCGTGAAGAAGTGAAAACAATGGACTTGGGAGAGCCACAACGAGGCGGTAAAGGGCGCTGGGCGAACTGTCTAAAACATTACCGATTCTCCGTGGTGGTCCTTCTGGGCGACTCTTCGCCTCCTGGCGTCGATAACGATGATCGAGTGCTCCTGATTTTCATCCATTTCCCCGGCCCTTCCTTATCGACAGTCCAATTCACCTGTAACGATTCTCGGTGGACTTGCTTTCTCATCGATTTAGAAGTTCGGAAGGAACAAAAATCTACGTGCTGCAGGTGAAAAAGTGTTTATAAGTTCCAATTATGATGAATCGGGTATGACTAAATACAGCGTTTGATGCGTGACCTAAGACCTTGTTCATATGCGTCTATGGAACGAAAGGTCATCTCTTATTTATTTATTTTTATCATTATATCATCATTATTATTCATGTATGTATTTATTCATTTTTTATTTTTATACATTTTTTATTTTTTATTATTGTTCTTTTTTTGCTTATTCATTTGTTTTATTTATTTATTTTTCATCCAATTTTGCATCCGAGCATACCTACTTAGCTATAAAAATTGGAAGCAATGAGTTCACTTCCTGGAAATGGGGGGATAATTTTCTCTAAAATCAAAATTTACGCCTACGTTTTGCGTTTTAAACCATTCTAACAACATTTCTTTCCATCTCTGTCTGTGTGTCTGTCTGTATGTTCCCAAATCCTTGCTACATGCGTAACTTTTGCAGTTTTCATTTGGTTTTTATTAAATTTTAACATGTATCATGTTTTAGCCCTGGGGTCCTAGCAAATTTTGCGAGTCAATTTTTTTCCGCGCACGAAACATATAGTGTTACAGTGATTTCCGCCTACAACCGAGTCGTTGCTAGAGAAATGGTACTTCGTCGTTTTTCATCCCACAAAATTCGTTGACCATTCGTTCGAAAGCTCTCGATTTATCCAACAATATTATGTTAACTACGGCGAAGTGCGTGTCCAACAAACTGAGTTATGAGCATGGTTATATAAATAATTGTTTACACACAGGTGATCATTCTCAATAATTGATATTGTGAACATGATTGCAACCGCTTGTTAATTTCTGATGTTTTCATAGAATTTCGAATCAATATCGAGGAGAAAACATGATACATGGTTGAAATTTTTGGTTCTAGAACAGAAATAAGTTTGGATCAATTTGTCAAGAAGCTATATAATTTTTTGAGAATGAGCGAGTTGGGTTCTTGTAGGCAGTCTTTTATCAGTTTCATTAATCAAAAAATTAATACATCACTCTGCTTACGTGATGAAATGTAAAATCCACCAAGCATTATTTTCTCACGGCCTAGTCATCAGATCTCGCTCAAAGTTGGGGGGTAGTCAGCAAAAGACAATTTTATAATCCCATAGGTATCAATTTCAACACGATCGTGTCATTCGTAGCTGCTACTACGAGAATGTGCGTATGTGAAATCTTTGAAACAGCATAACTTCTACAATTGCCATTCAATTTTGATGAAATTTTCTCGGAATGTGTGGGTTAGGTAGGTGGTCCTCCATTCTATATCAGTTTTATCTCTCACAAATCTATACATCACTCGGCGTTATTACTTTACTTTGCGGCCGTACTTACGCCCTCCGGAGCTTTTCTCTCACACTATTGAACAATTTTTTGAGAAGTGAACACACATTTATGAAACTTGGACTTGGTCTTCCTGACGACCAAAATACCTACATACAAGTTATTCTATATAAATCACAATAGTTTTTAGATTCAATTCGTGATTGGAAGGAGGTAAGAAAGAGGTACTGTCATAATTTACCGTTGTGTAATAATTTGCCGCTTTAGTTTCTACTTGTTGCACGAATATAAAGCTTTAAATGAACCTTCGGTGATGGGAAAGCAAATGGTCGACATAGCTTACAACTTACGGTGGTTAGATTTAATAATATCGGATAATACGAAGAAGACTAAATGAGGTACGTACCTATCTCCTGATAGGGAAATTAGAGAGCGCTTCGCTCATTACAGCCCCTATCGTTTCACGATTTCCCTAATTGCATTAAAACTCGGTAATCGAGCATCCACATTTACTAATAATTGATGGTGAGGGTAAGCGGGTACACATGAATTGAGTTTCGAAGAGAAGGGCGCATATCGTGAGAAGTTGTGGGATACAGGATGGGAAACGGAGGGAGATTTAACTTATCTTATTCTATGGAAACGCAGTTTATCTTGAATTTAGTTGAATTAGAAATTCATTAACATCAATAATCATAGAACTAAAACAACTTGGAGCTTTGTTTTACCTCTCTAATAGCCCATAATTTTGAAGAGAAATTCCTGACATTCGGAGCTCTTTTTTCAAGTGTTCGTTCAAAACGAATAAATTAATATAAAAGTTCTAGTCATGCAGCATGATCGTATGAGCAAATTTTCGTAAATTATCGTATTGAATAATGTTAAATTGTTTTGAAATTTGAGCTTTAAGAGTGCAACGAAATTTTTAACTATTAATTTTATGACAAAAAACGTATTCTAAATAATAATTTCCTGTTCAAATAGAGGTTTTGAATTTTTAGCCTTTTTTGCAGTTTTTATCGATTTTTAGCAAATTTTAATGATTTTCAAGTACATTTTTCAGCATAATTTTGTACATAAATTTGTGAATGTTCTATTTTATAGTTTATAAACGTTATTTGACCAGTTTTCTGCCAAATATAAAAATTTAACGATTTTTAGACATTTTTAGTGATTTGTTAGTACATTCTTCGAAATGTTACCAATTTTATGTGCTCAAAAAGTGCGTACCAACGAATCATCCTCTCGTTTAGAAAGCTTGATTGTTGGCGCAAGAACGGAAATTTTAGCTCAATCCTTAGGAGAGTTATCGTCTGGAATGACACATAAATAAATACTATATATATATATATATATATATATATATATATATATATATATATATATATATATATATATATGTGAAAAAGGACTCTAGGATTCGTTTCAGAATTCCTCAAAACGGATTTCAATGAAGAACATTTTTTTTTTTAAATTTTATTTTAAACATTTCCGAGCCATTGCAGTAGCTTAATTTTCTACAAATATTCGGTAAAGTGAAATAATCAGAAGATTCGGTATGTTGATATTTGATTAAGGGATAACAATTATGGTAGGGGAACACCTTTTTGGAAAGCTTGAAACGATTCAGTCACAGCAGAATAAATTATCAGAAATAAAATGATAACTCATCATGATGTTTTATGATATACCTACCTCAGTTGTATTCAGTTGGTTTGTTCATCTGTGTTACCGGTAGAGCAGGAGATTTGTAGTCTACGGCTTTCAAGCAAAACTGTACGCCAAAATTCAGTTTAATGTGTCTAAATTAGTTTATTGGGCATTGTTGGAGGAATGATAAATTTATCTGCTTGCAAAGCATTATTTTAATGGTCAACAGGACCCCCACAAAGCTCCTTAATGCTGGTTTATGAGGTTTGTTATTTCCAAACTAAGGAAAGGCTTTTCTGTCACTCGAAAAAGACGACACTGTTAAAGGAAAATACTTTTTTCATTGGAATAATATTCATCCTTATCTGTATAAGGGACGTGTAAGCCTATGAGTATTCGCAACTTTTATTCCTTGTATAGGACGTTAAGACAAGTCCATTCAGCATAAGAAGTTCAATTTGTAACTTTTCAAACATCCTTTGCCAAAAACGGCAGCCACAAAGAAAAATTGCGTCTTCACGAAATGATCTAGATGGCTTTGATAATAAAACAATTTGAGGTCTGATGATAATGAAGGCTTAGCTGACTGTTTAGATGATATGGACTATTCAACAATTAGTGACGACTGTTTATCAAGTGATTTTGAAGCTGCGTACTCTACAGTACTCTTGTATCTACCCGTCAATACTCAGCAGTATTTGATTTTTTGCGCTTGAACATAAATTTGAGCATGCGTCTAAAATTTAGTGCCAGCAAAAACCTCAGATGCTAAATAATATTGTTCCTTTCCCAGTAAGAAGTGGGAGAAACACTCAAATATACGAAAATGAGACTTGTGGGAAAAACCCCCACTTCATAATACCGATCCATTTAACAATGTTGGGTTTGCATTGCCGATTACTGAATTAATTATTGCCGTCTTAAAATCATAATTTAGGTTTAAGTACGGGGTACATTGTATGATATTCTCCGAAATTCTTGAAACTTTTTTCCAATGAAATCAAGTAGTTGAATGTAAATTGAATGATCTCCAAAATTCATAATCAAAATTTGGGGAGCAGCTTTGGACTCTATTTTGCATCTCCCTAAACAGCGAATTTCATCAAAATTGTCAGAACCGTCTAGTTATTCAACTGAATTGTTTTATAAAATGAAGCTATGCATCGGTTCACAAATTTCTGAATCGACTAAAAAAGAGTCTCTTTAGAACTTAACTTTCAAGCACTATAGACCGAACTCTGAATGTTAACGCTTCTTTTATACCAAACAATGGTCATTATACAACGTCAATGATTAGGTACTTACTTCTTCGTTTCCGTCTAAGTTAATTTCAAAAAACACGCATTATCGCTAATTGTGTGGTATTTAATTTTTTACGATAATGTCCATGATAAGGATTCTATTGCAAACCGAAAACTGAAAGTTGTGGTGACTTATGAAAGATGATTAGAGAAAGGTGTCCGTTTGCATACGAAAGACATCAGGCGACTGATCAACGAACTATTGATAGAGGCTCATTGTGCACACACTTGGCACAAGTTCAGCCCGCACCTGTTCCTTAGTCAGCTCGACGCTATCGCTACGTGCTCAAAAGAATTTTCCTTTCTGTTGATTGCAGATTCGTGTGACCAGCCGTCATTCGTGTGACTGTCACTTGCTGTGTTTTCACTGGTATCGAAGCCCCCGGAATACAATGCGCCCACGTTCCAAAGCTCGTGATCCGGTTCGGATATAGGAAACCTGCATTCCGAAGGTCCTACAGTTTGGTTCTTGATTATTTGTAGACCTCATTACGATTTCTAGGGAGGTCTCGTTGTGCACAGCTGCCATGAGCTCAGTGAACACCCGGAACACTTCAGACTTCTTGCGTTCATATTTACGAAACACCACAAATCCCTGGAAGGTTGTTGCTACAGAATTAACATTTGTGCAGAAACCTTGTGATTCATTCCGCGGACATTGCCATCTCTGATTGACAGCAATATTTTGTACATACATTTTTGAATGTTCTATTTTATAGTTAATAAACTCTACTTGAGCAATATTCTACCAGAAAATATAAATTTAACGATTTTTAGCCGTTTTTAACCATTTTTAGTGATTTTTCAAGTACATTTTTGGAAATTTTACCAATTTAATATGCTCAAAAAGTGCTGACCAACAAATTGATCCTTTGGTTTGAAAAGCTTGATTTTTCTGATTTTTCGGTGCAAGAACAGAAATGTTATTTCAATCCCAAGGAGAGTTATATCGTCTGGAATGATGCAGACACACACATGAAAAAGCGTTAAACTCTAGGATTTGTTCCAGAGTGCGTCAATACGGATTTCAATGAAGAAATTTTTCAAAATTTTTGATTTTAAAATTTTCTAAGCCATTATTGCATTTGCTTCATTTTCTACGAAAATTCGCTAAAATCACCTACCAATGCTTCAGAGGTCCATCTAAAAAACCTTGTTTCGTGAAGTGAAAATTCCATTGGAATTATATCAGCTGACACTAGCGTCGTAGTTACTAGACGATCTTCGCTATGTTCCACCAGTTATGATTTGCTCCCATGCCATTGATTTAATTTTTCCTGCCAAAGTTCTTGTCCTTCGGGAGAGCAAACAGATGAGCGTACAGCGACCGGGGTGGTTTCATCCGATTCATTGGGATAGTGTCTATGAATTTGACTAAAAAAACATAACAGTTACTTCGGAAGTTTTCGAGATCTCGATTTTTCAATATTCCAGCCCTCAATTACTACCCTTTAGAGTTGATCAAAATCGATGCCGATGTTACTGGCACATCCCTGGCCAATAAATGGTTTTTGGGGCAAATTTTATGACGTCTGATCCAGTAGTGTCTGAGAAAAGCTTCTGACGGCCGTCAAGAGACAGGGGAAGACAACGTACTGCGGACAGAGGTTTTTTGTCATTCTTTGTTTGATTTTTAGAACCAATCTATATACTTTGTAATTTAAACCAAAAATTTTGAAGAGGAATTGAACATTTTTAAAAAATAGATTACCCACTAAGATTAATTGTTGAAAATACTATACCAAAACTGGAAGCGAAACCATCCTGATTCATCGATTGCATTACCCACGTATTCAATTCATATTTTTTCAAAATAAATAAATGAATGAATAAAGTCTATCCTATGAAATTTGATACTATCCGCACTGTCCGCACGATGAGTAGTTTTTCGAAATTATTTTTCAATGTTTCGAGTGCGGTTGGAGTCTAACTCCATAGGATGAATCTGGAAATATTAAATGCATTTTTTCCACTCCCATGGGTATCGCTCATTGTGAAGTTCCCAAGAATTAAGAGCGATGTTCAGCCAACTCTCGTCACCATCACGAAGTCGGATCTATGTCAACGTACAGCGGGTTTTCAACGTTCCCGTCAACACGCATGCGGTCAAGCTCAAACGAACATGAGCCACAAACGGGGAAAACTCCCTTCAATTCGTCACCTTCAGAAATAAGAAGGAAAAATCTCACGACCTGCTTTGGTCGCCGAATCGAATCGCCCTGACATGACAGCTCAGCTCACATCCAGGTGGCGGGAACTTGTGAAACGGGGAAGAGATGTTTTCTCAACGTTTCCTGGTTCGGATGGGTTTCCAGAAAAAGTCTCAAGTGATGTGCGAGTACACCGTCTACTCAAGCGGTTGAGGTTAGCTTCTCCAGTACATATTACAGAATTCCTGAACAGGTATGAAGAAAGTGATCTGGCACACTCTCGTAAAACGACAGATCTACCGAACAAGCGCGACGAGATGGAAGACTTTATTGGCAATAAGAAGAATTATCTTCCTATACACCGTGTCTCCCTAATAGATACACCACTATCTAGGGTTCAATAGTTCATTTTCTAAAACAAAAAGTTCCCTCGAGACGTCTTCTCGAGAACTCTTCCTCGAGGAGTTAGAGCAATTTTTTTTTCGTGTTTTTCGTGTTTTTGTCTTTACTTTACTTAAATGGCCATGATTTCTGTATCAAATTTGTGCTCACCGTCGGAAAATGAGTTAAATTTCCAGTCTCTCAAGTGCAAATTCAATTTTTATTAAAAGTGAAAAATCATCCTGATAGGTAAATTTGAAGAGATTAGTAAATTTTTACGTTTTTCAAACGCTTGTAAGTCTGAATGACTATATACCTAATTTACGCAGAATACAAAAATGATATGACTAAAAGTGGCGAAATCTGCGGATGTGTCCCTGCAGGGAGGTGGGATGAGGAGATTAAACACTTCAATCCTTCCTTCCCCTGTAAGGGAGCGTCTTTATTAAGTGAACCGGTTTCGGCTTGTAAGTCTGAATGATTCAATCCTACTATTTCATGCGGTAATTCTCAATGTTCCCCCATAAACTTAGTTTAGAACGGTTTTACTTTTACTTCGCTATTAAAGAACCAAGTTTTTTTTTTTTGGAAAATACGTTGGTTTTGAGGTTAGTCTCAATGTGAATTGTCAAGGTAAAATGAATGGTAAAACTTGCAGACCTTCCCGACTCCATTATAATCGAGTCTTACACTCAATTTTACTTGAATAAAACGAGTTATTAACAAGTTTTGGTTTTAGGTACTTCTTTATGCGCTCGATCTTTTGTGCTTTCATGGATCAAACTTAGAAGTATTTAACCCTAATGGTCGCTAGGTGATTTTGAAGACCAAGAGTCTTCACGTGGGGAGGCGCTTATCATGATAATCAGTAGCTTGTAACCCCATTATTTTACAGTGTAATTTCATAGTTCTTGGAGCCGAAATGCTTAAATGTTTATGCTCTGAAAGTTTATAGCGTCTAACAATATTTGTAGAAAGCAGAATTTAGCACCGCTTCAAACCCCCCGCTAAAAAAAAAAAATTAAAAAATAAACTTGCGAAAAGTATGGGGAAAATCCTAGTTTTGTCATTTTTCTCTGCACATTTCATGAGCTAAGAACAGAAAATCAGGCCTGAAAAAATTATTTTGGATTTGCATCTTGTAGAGGACACTCCTCCGCATTGAATAAGATCAACTTCACGTTTTTGGTCTCAAAATAACGGAGGTGCGGTTTAGTTTGTCAGACATAACAAAATCACGGTCTCAACGAAACCGCGTTCAACTATCAGCCCATCTTGTCTAGGTATTATAATTTGGGAATCAATGCACGCTACGTATTCTCGAACCAACCGAATATATATCTATTCAGTTGTTATGTAGGCTGGTCATATCGATTGGATGAACGGGATTGCAATAGTGAGCTCCGTGATTTCTGATGTTTGTGGTGATTCCTAGGTATGTGGTGGCTACTCTCGGCCTATAGACTCTATTTGCATAAGTTAGGCACCTTTGGTAGGCATTTAATCTGGAAGTGTGTTCAATGAAAAATTCTGAAAAGTTTGTGCACAAAAAAAATGAAAACAAGCTCTTATATCATGGAAAAACGAGCTAAAAAAAACGGATTCAGCACATCAAAAAACGTAAGAAACCTACAAGCTCTGGCCGGATGCAAACTCCTAAATTTTGTAAAGTAATGTATTTTGTTCCCACCTGAAATGTCATCGCTGTTAGTCGATGGGAAGAATCGTAAATCTATTAATATCTGTGAATTTCTTTCACATGGCTCCACACATCAACTGGCCCATTTTTTCTCCTAGACCTCTCTAGAAGTCCTAGGTAAACGCTTCGTTATTTAAGTTCAATTTCCAAATTTTTATTTTTTTTTTTGTGTTAAGTTGTTGTGACTGGATCAAAATCCACTCCCTGCTTGGTTTGCTCCTTAGTTATACTCTGTTAAATTTTATCGCATGTGGTTTACGAATATATGTAGTAACCAGGAGAGCTGGCTGACGTTTGTCGATGTTTATCTTTGCATCTTATCATTTAATGGGAAAGAACGGCAACGGCAATACTCTTGCAACGCAAACAGCACTTGCCTTTTCTACGGGAAACGCGTTAACAGGCCCAAAAAAACTATGCGTTTTCCTCCGAGCAACTGGCCTGTTCTACAGACACATACAACCTGAAGTTTCCCTCCGACCCAGGTTTAAGGGATTCGCAGTCAGAAAACCTTTGTGCAGAATAAAAACAAGAATGAGGGCGGACCACGGAGAACCTACATGCAACAGGTGTGTAGATCCATGTGGCTCTCCAGTACATCTTATCAACTCCTCTATTCTACCCCAAAAGAGATGAAATGTTCAACAAACTGTCGTCTGAAGTGATATTCCCCATTAACCACAACTACCAACTTTCCACTAGAAATTTAAATGTACCTATACGCATTTCTAATGGAGTACGGAGAAGATTGTAATATCTATATATAAGTATGCTGAATCAATAACCCTATGGCCAAATAACTGAATTTAAACAATAAATACATTTAATAAAGTATCTCAGAAACAGTTACAATGTCTATTGAACAGATATTTCTCTTCATTCGTCCGTTTTATTACAGTGCATAAACTTATCGCACGAACATCGTTTACTACAGCCTATTGCAAGATGATCATATTATATCTAGGAACCAAATCAGCTTAGTACCGAATTGAGGAACCAAACTAGCAGAGGGAATTCGGGTAAGTACTTCCATTTATTAATGTATGTACACCTACAAACTACAGCAATAAATAGAGAAGGGTTTGAACATGTGTAGTGTCATAAGAAATGTCACAATGTATCAGCGTGTAGCTTTGATTAT
This sequence comes from Adelphocoris suturalis, assembly GCA_030762985.1. NCBI lineage: Eukaryota > Metazoa > Arthropoda > Insecta > Hemiptera > Miridae > Adelphocoris > Adelphocoris suturalis. The sequence continues at coordinate 32,794,424 of CM061048.1, forward strand.
TTTATAAACAACAAGACGTCCTTCCTGGATTTCTGACTATAAACTCGATTTCGTGAAGCCATTTTTTTTTTTTTTTTTTTTACAGAGAATTTCAAATGTGCTAGTTAGTTGGTGCATATCTACTTATTTTACAATGAATTATACTAATTTCATCTCTGAAGTTTGATCGGATAACTTTCGATATCTCGTAGTCATTCAGATTACTAATTTGTGTTTCATGGAAAGGGCCCATCATCAAGATACCTAGAAGTTGGAAAACGAGAAAGCTGGTCAGTGATTTCAACCGTCGGCGAGCAGTGAAGGTTTACTTGCTATATAGAGCGCTATATCTCCGCGAGGGGAATCCGAACACTTTCGTCCAATTAGACGGCAAGAAGGACCCAACGGCACCTTTTGTTTCGAACCTATAAATCAAGAGGTAACGGAGCCAACCGTTATTTGATTGAGTCGGAGCCGAAAACGAAGATGCGCTGTGAAATGATGCGGTCACCGGTTAGCCGCAGTCGTGTGATTCGATTCAGATCGTTTACTGCGGACTATTATCATCCGAGGCTTTGACATAGAGCTCTGTTCGTGGGAGTGGGTGAGATAATGGAATAACGGTCGTTTGATGTCCACATTCAACCGAATGCTGGTAGTATCATTATACCAACAAGTAGTGATGTGAATCGGATAAATATAGGGAAGATAATATAATATTTATGAACTGGATATTTAACCGATTTTTATCATTTGCCCTCAAAAATATCGAAATCCGTATTTATGATTTTGAAACTAATTAATTAAGGAGGGATGGTGGTGATGGGGATAAGAGCAGGAATCTGTCTACTATATTACCTATCTAGGCACGTCAAACTTCAACAAGGAAAAGTGATCCCTTAGTTCTTTTGAGGTGTGTATTTTACCAATGGTAAAATTGGATTTTCGAAGCTCAATATTCAGTTTAATCCAGTTCAGTTTTCACAGGTCCTTCAGAAAAAAAAAACCACGTTTCTTCATGGTTCATCAACGTTAGTATGAGTACGGAATAAGACGTCGCTCATTGACGGCACGAAAAAGTGCGAAAAAGTTGACCTTAACTGATTTCAACTATGTAGGGAAAGATTCCATTCTATTAACTTTGAAACCTTTTTAATTCTGTTACGTTGATTAGTTTTCCTTACATATTTTTTCAAGGTTCATGCATTGATGACGACAAACCACCGCTCCCGCCTGAGCTACTAATCATCGGAAACTACTCCTCTTTGATTTTAAAAACTACTCATCGTAGAAGAGTGCGGGTGTTGATCGATTTCTAACCATGGAATCTCTTTTCATTTGTAAATATAAAATGAATATGTGGTAACACTCATAGCTTTACCATCGTAGCTCTGAAAAACCTTGAAAATGAGGTGTCACATTACAAAAAATTGGAAACAATGTTCCAAGTACCGAAAGCACACCCCCCCCCCGGGAAGTCCAAAACTTTTGATATATTTTCCTTTTTTTTCTAAATGTTATCCTTCTTTTGGTTTTGAAAAACCTTTTTTTTTTTTTTTCAAGCCTCCTCAAAACTATCTTGAAGTTTCACTTCGATAAGTCTTTTTCCTTAAATTCGAAACTTTTGTTTGTACAATGATTGTCAAGTAATAGTTGATTGAAAAAATATTTATAAATAATGTTCTACCAAAAGAGGATGATAAAAAATATTTGGATTATAAAACCAATATTAGGATTTCTGACAACCTGTTAGAAGTTATAATCGATTCATTTGATTCAGAAATTTAATTAGATTGTTCCGTAAAAACTACTGAAAAGTTATAGTTCACAGTTGGCTAACTTTTTCCAATTTAAAAAAAAAATCTTGTTCCCCTTTATATCTTCGATGGTGAATGAATGCCGTTGGATTGATGTTAGGGAGTGAACATGCGTAAATATGAATTATTTAAATATTCTTCTGTTGCCTTATATTGCATTTTATTATTTATACGCATACGCATGTTTATTCCATGCACTTTATTCATCAACTAATTCTGTACGTCCATGTTATATATAATACGTGAGGTAGATAGTATAGATACTGCCCACCCAACTTGGCAGACGTTTTCTTTAGGTACCTCCTTCTGTACCTACACGTCGCAATAGGTAAACTCATTTTATCTCATCCTCCTAGCTATATGTAGGTACCTACACTATGTTTATCCAGTAATGGTGGCCAGATGCGGGTTTTTCGATATTTCCTTAGAAATATAATGTAAAAATGCCTGTATTGAAAATTAAAAAAAAAAAAACAGAAGTAGTAGTTTAGAAAGGAAATTGCTCATTCAAGTCCACGCCTTTTCAAAGCTTCACGATGGCCCTGATTGTTCCTGATCAGATTTAAAATTTAGCGGGGAAAAGCGAACCTCTGATTCACACCTCTCAACCCCATCACTCACTTTCTCGTCTCACAAGCGCACGTGATTTCTCGGCCGAAGCCTTTCAATGAACTTCCGTTGTTCCGGGGCCTCATTTACTGGCCTTGCGCGTACCTGCTGGCAATTCTGAACATCAATCTATTGAAGACATCCATGTTGAGAAATACCTATTTGTCGGTGCTTTGTAACTGATAATAATAGGCCCGAATGCGGAAGCTGGGAGTTTTTATAACGCTGTCGGGGCGCGGTGCGTATTTTGGTGAAAACAAAGGCGGAGCTCCCAACCTCGTAGCTTTCCTCTTACGATGTTCGACAGATTCAACCAATGTTAAAATAATAATGTGTGCCAAGTTGAGTGGGTAGTTTAGCCTGTCCACAATCTGAGCGTGGACATGAGGTAAATTTGTCTAAAATGTCCAAAAGGACAACTTTGTCTTCGGAGGTTGAGAGGGTCGGCTAATGAACTATACGTGTTTGAAGTGAACATACTCAAATGCTCATATTCTACATAATGGGGAAAAGATTTCTGAGAACTTGTGTCATAATTTGCAACCAGTACCCAGAAGTATCCGGTAAAAGGGTGGCGTGCCTCCCGCAACAGGATCACTTCCGACGAATATATGCAACTTTGATTTATGTAGAGTTTGAGACAAATTTCTTCACTTGCACAGCTGCATATCCGAGCTTGATTCTCGGTATGGATTTGCTTGTTTTCCACCATTTATTCATTATGTTTTTCATTTCTGAGAAGCGAGCGTACCGATCATCCGGACCACCAAACTATGCAGATTCCCCCACATCAATCGAAATGATTTACTAATTTATTTGATTCCTGAGATACAAATTGTATCTTCCTAAAAAGATTGTGACCCATGAGTAATAGGATTTCACTGGAACTAGCAATTTACGGAAAACAATTAACAGTAGTAGGAATCGCTAACAACAGTAGTGGCCATTCGTCGCAGTTGCCACCGGTTACAAGTGGCATCGTCGCACAGGGGCCAAAAATTATTTTTTACTAGGTGGATAAGATTATTTTATGAGCTATTCTTAATAGGTTATTTTGAGCTGATTCCGAATATATCCCATGACCTTATACTTAGTTGTTGAGGATTTCCATGGAACTGGATAGTGAGTGGTAGGTCACGAGAACTTTGAAAAATAGCTAAAAATCGAGGAAACGAGTTAGAGAGCTGGCGGTGGAGATACATATCATTCTGTTTTTGTTCAAGCCGAAGCTTGATATATTCCATTATATACCATCTTCAACTAATTATACCTATCACCTAATCATGAGATATAATTCAAACTTTGTCCAATTGATCTGGGGTCTTTGACCTCTACAAAGAAAAGTGATCCTGTAGTTCTTTAGTTCTTATTCGATTTACCCCTTTTGGATATGATAATATGTATTGTTGATCATGTTATCTTCGATATTTTCCCCCTTGATGATCGTAATTTAGTGATATTATTTACCTTATTTTGATGCCGCAAACGGGACCATTGAGAATGTTTGATTCGATACGAATACCGGCTGGTAGATACTTCTTATTCGATACTTACTATTCGAAACTTGTATCGAAACTCTTTCGATGCCGATACCAGCCGATCCTTCTACAATCCTACAAACACTTTGGAATTGATCGATTATGTCATGTTATTTTCAAGAGAAACCAATATCTGGTCAACAAGGTAAAGGGAACGAGCGGTTGTCAAAGCCATCAACGGCGCATTGGGCAGCTCCGTGGCGCGAACCGCTCAATGAATGCTCGAGAGGGACAAAACGTGTGACAACGTCAATAGAGCTGATTGAGAACGGGGAAAGTTTCATTTGCCGCGGATCCGCCTGCTTTCTGTCAACTTCGGAAGGTCCGGACCGCAAGCTGCGATGTCAGATTCGACGGTCACAGAAGACTTGTGAGATATTCGTGAAGAGACGTGTTGAGATATCGATCGCTGTGTCAGCCATGATGAGGTAGTGATGGCGCTTTTGATCAGTGCACAATGATCAAGTGGGCGGCTCGAGCCCATGATCAGCCCTGGTCGTTAGGAGCTCAACAAAACCTAAATATTCCGCTACACCCTTCGGAGTGTACCTTAACGCTACCTCAAGATTCCGCCACCCAAAACGAACTAAGCCACTCAAAATTCCACCTCAACGTCCGTAAAAAATGAAGTAGACATATATGTGTTACAGCACAAAGTTGTAGAACATTCATGAATATAGAAGAGATAGAAAAGAAAGTATGTAAACTAAATATAAAATTGTTCACGTCTCGGTAACATTCTTCGTATCACGTCATTCATAAGAATAGGTAGGTAGTGAATTATCCAGTTATAGCAGTAATTTTCGAGGTAGAGATGTGATGCTGCATACAGTCTCAGCATATTATGAAGACACGTTAGTGACTAGATCAGATGTGTCATGTGTTTATCAAGGTAACAATTTATTTGGTTTTGGAGTGCTGTTTTCCTAGCGGCAGTGCGGGGATCTTTTATTCTGTGGGGTTCATGCCTGCTATTAATTTTGATTTACATTTGGTTTTGATGTATTTTTTATGCTGAGGGGTTCATGCCTGCTATTGATTTTGATGCATATTTGATTTTGGAATTTTAACAGGGTATCGGTATATGTGTAAACGTCCGGATGGGACTTCGAAAAAGAGTGACACAAGAGACGGCAGAATTACTCACAGCAATTAGTTGTACTATTGAGGTCCGAACTGAATTCAGCCCTAAGTCTGGTGGGTATTTTGGGAGTAAGTAGTACGTATAATTTTTCAGCAAATAAGTAAAGAACATTGTGACTCCTGCGGACGCTTTTGGTTTTAGTGTTTTCAAATGTTCAACATCTTTTGGCACTTCGGTGGGTGACAAAAATATGAGCCCAAAATATTTGTTTAACCAAATACCAAGCGTTGTTCAGTTCCGATAATCCGACCTCAACAAACAACTATTTGGTGGAATGTTTTGATGTACTCCAGCTGGTTACGGCTTGAGGTCGCTATAATCCGTTGGGGTGAGTCGGGGTACTAAAGCAGCCACGTTAATGAGATCGACTGGCGAAGTCTTAAGGCATCCAATCAAGTCGATGATGCTCCTAACTTCGATATCTTGACCCCGCTCAAAATTAATATGCTCTTGCCTATAGAACTAGGCATTAGTGAACGAACTACATTGAGGAAAAACTCAAAAAGCACACCCGCAAATGCCTGTAATGAGCTTACATTCCACAAATTTCATTCGATCTTGATGAAATTTCCAGGGAATGTGCGGGTTGAGGCTGTAGATGACCCGCTGTCCGTTTCATCGCTCACTAATCAATAGGTACCACTCTGCGCATGCACAAACGTAAAATCATATAACTTTTATCTTATCATATAACGTACAAATCATATTACAGCATAACTTTTCTCGCGCAAACAAGTAATCAACCTTTACAGTTTTCATTTGATTGCGATGACATTTCCAGGAAAACAATGTTCTATCTTTTATTATTGTTTTAAAAATTCCACTCGTCAATACATTAATTAATTTGTGCCACACCCAACTCGGCAGATGTTCCTAACGATTAGGTCATCCGTTGGTAGATATGTTATAAATAGAATAACACAATTGATAACGAAATTTTTGTAGTTGATAACGATCAACATCCTAACTACACATCACAATGATAACGAGTACTCTGTACTAATAACGATTTGTGTACTATATAAAAAATCAGTTAACTATGGTGTGGTGAAAACCACCCCCTCTTGTCAACAGCCCTTTTCAGGGCTACCAAAAAGAGGTAGACACGACACACAAATATTTATAAGACGTCGAGTTATAACTCCGTCAAACAAAATATTTCACCAGAGAGAAAATACGAAATTCTCTCTCAAAAGTGAAATATTAACTAATAACATACAAGGCGACCTCCCTAAACACTTACTGGGCGAGAGAGACGCGACAAGTATCTCGAACCAAGTCGCCTTGAATGAGAAAACTCAAACAGACAAGCAAACGTCCTCTAAAACTAACAAGGACAGTTCTAGCAAGCCTACTCGCCAATCAGAAACAATGATTACACGAGAGACAATAGGCGAACCAACCAGGAGGCGGCAAGCAACCACCTCTGGTCCAGCAGCCACCCCGGGGATCCCGTCTGAACAACGGACGCAGGGAAACCACCCGAGGACCCCGTCTAAACGACGGACGCAGGGAAGACACCTCAAGGTCGTCGTCTCCGCAACGGACGCTCGTAAGCCACCTCCGGGGACCCCGTCGCAGCGACGGACGTGGGGAAACCACCCCGGAGGACCAATTCAGCTATCATACTCGCAGATACTGAGAAAACAATGTGCGAGCCAATGAGATTACACAGTTGAATTAACGAAATTAAGCGGACCAATCAGGAGGCGGCAGGAGGCGGCCACCTCCCTATAATTACCCCGCTCGGAGCCCTCCGAAATTCATTCCACTCTCCGCTCTCGACGACTACACTCTGAAGTACGAAGATTCTACACGCTCTACGCTGACGATCCTTCTGCTCCCGAGTTCATCTCAGAACGGCTTCCTACTGCTTTCTACAAGGCATACCTTCTCTCCACACAGATCTCGCATTGGCATCTACGAGTCCAGTGATTATTCATCCTGCTCATTGCCCAACGTAGTTCTTCTGTCAGGACGCCACCCGGTACATCTATTGATATTCTCATTAGATCGTACGCCCGCTGGGACGTTCCGAGACGTGTCGCCCGGGTTTCGTAGCACTAGGCTCGTCACCGACCGCTGTGGGCACGCCGATAAATTACACAGCTCATCCGCTCTAATTTATCGTCCAAGGAAGTCTTTTTCAAGACTACAAGGTAGGACCCTGACATCCGAGCAAAGGAAAGAAGCTCTGTCAAGCGAGTCCACCTTCCAAACCCTCTATTTCTATACGTAGAGGTATCGAAAACGAGTTAATAAACTCGGATATTTCGATGGAGCGCCGCCCGTCCTACTTCCTCATGCAAGGGGAGGCGGGACACGGCGCGGCCGGGCCCCTTAGCCCACGCAGCGCTCCCTACCCGCTGCTCGACTCGTCCGCTGTTCCCAGCGACGACCCAAGGCTCGATCCTCGCGAAGAGATCGCCTTCTCACCTAACGTATTCATGAAGGAAACGTTAGATCAAGCCTCACACACACAAAAGTACGAGGATACCTTTCAGACCCGCTCTGAAGTCAATCATCATGATTCGACAAAGATTTCCGAATATCCACGATATTCTACACAAGGCTACCCGGCCGATCCGAGTGTCAAATACACTCCAAATGTGCTAAAAACAAAGGATACTTTTCAGTACCTCAACCAAGCCCAACATATTCCTCCTACAGATATAAATCTTAGGCCGGAATATTACACAACGGCTCAGCACCAAACTGATCGAACCCAGCACCCACTATGCGAGCCCAGTGCTCCACGCGGCTGCGACACGAACTACCCCTCAGTTCCTCCCGCCAAGCAAGCTGACCTTGGCGATTTCGCTCACATTCCTTACAGGAATACCTCAGGGACTAACCCGCATAATCAGAATATAAATGTCCCACTTGGTCTACCTACACCAAGTAAAACATATTTAAATCCACTACAAATGGTGACCCCGCCTTTGAACAGGCTTAACACGGAGCATTTCGTTCCCTCTTATGAAGCTAGTGGATTTCAGGGAACCACTGCGGGCGTACGACCCCCGCCGGGCCTATACGCCCCACATCTCACTCAACAACCCTCTACACAAAGTGGCTTTCGAGCACTTTTGGAGGAAATGGGAGATTATCAAAGACCAATCTTCCAAAAGAAGAATATCGATCGTGCACTCGCCGAGTTCGATCAATACTGCGTGCGAAAACACCTGAGAACGCAGAACGAATGTTTCTCAGCTATATACAAGTGGGTACCGGAAGAAATGCGGGAAGCTATCGACTCAGCTTACCTCACGGCACCCCACGCACCTTATGAAGAGGCCAAACAGCGCCTACAACGAGAATACGGGTTGTCCTTACAGGACAGGCTCCTCGCACTCGAGGACCCCGCATCTCTCGCCAAAAAACCCAGCACCAAGTACCATGAAATGTACTCTAAGGCTGTTGGGTACTTCTCAGAGGCTCTGATCACTCAAAAGTGGATCGAAACTCTACCTATCGAAGCCCGAGGTATGGTCGCAGCACAGCCTACCACGACCGCCCGGCTCGACCTAGCTGATACGCTACACGCGTACAAAACAGAGAACCCCTCTCTCAACATACGAGGAGTAGAATCTACTCCGAAACCCACGAAGACTGGTTTCAAAAAGGCCCTCTCACAAAAAGCTGAGTTCAAACCCCAGCAAGTAGAGAGTAAGCCTCACAAACCGACGGCCTATGTCTGTCGAAACCACGCACGTTTCGGTAGCGAAACTCGCAAGTGTGCAGACCCAGAACACTGCACTTGGAAGGCAAATACTGCCTCCAAACCTAGCAAAAAGGCAGCGCCTATAAGCCAGCCTAAAACCTGGTTTTCAAGCGAAAATACTCAGAGATCGGTACAAGAAAGTACCGTTCCAACCTCCGACGCAGAGAGTTCGGAAAACGAATAACTGCCAGTGTATCTGAGCCTATACACCGGCAGACTAATGAGTATAAAAGGCTTTTTTTCAAGTGCAAACTAAATGGCACTGAATTTCTCATTGACACGGGAGCAGAAGTGAACATTCTGCCCCACAATGTCACCAAAAAATTGGGCTTAAAAATTCGTAAGTCCAACGTCAAGCTCACAGCAGCTAACGGAGCCCCTATAGACACACTAGGGCGTGCTGACACGACAATTAACATCGGCCTCGGAGACATGACCACCGATTTTATGATCACGAAAGTTGATCTAGCGATCCTCGGTATACCATTCCTCGAGTCTTGGGATATCGGAATACGGGTCAAACACAAATACATCTATAAAGATAAAATAAAAAGCTATGCCGATCAAAAAATCGCTGCAGTCATGAACAAAAAATTCACTGACGAACAAATAGCAGCTACTATCCCTCATCGTGACAACAGCCCTCAACCAGAGGACGTACAAATCACGGAGGACGAAAACATACGCTCTATCATTGAAAAATACAATGATAAAATGAGCAAACTTCAAGGAAAGTGGAAAAACAACGGGGTTTACCACCGTATAACCACGGAAGGAACACCAGTACACTTCCGTGCAAGACCCATGGCAGGCGAAAAACGGGCTCAAGTCAAAAGTACTTTTGACAAAATGCTCTCCGAGGGCATAATTGCACCATCAGATTCCGAATGGGCATCCCCGTTACACTGTGTGCCAAAAAAAGACGGGTCATGGAGGATCACCGGCGACTACCGTTTCCTGAACGCGAAAACGAAGAAAGACGCCTACCCTCCTCCTCACATTCGCTCTTTCCAAGCGAATTTACATGATACACAAATCTATTCGACAATAGATTTAAAATCGGCATATTACCATATTCCGATGCACCCAGATGACGCTCATAAAACAGCAATTATTACACCTTTCGGTCTTTATGAGTTTAAAAAAATGAGCATGGGTTTGGCCGGAGCGGCTCAAACATGGCAAAGATACATGGACAGCATCATGCGAAAATTTGATTTCGCATTTGTATACCTAGATGACATATTGGTGGCTTCTAAAAATTATAAAGAACACATGAACCACCTCAAACAAATTTTCGACAAGCTAGGAGAACACGGACTTCGAGTAGGTTTTGATAAATGCATTTTTTCAAAACCTACCGTCGATTTCCTAGGTTTCACTATCTCGAAAGAAGGGATAATTCCTAAACGAGATAAAATAGAAGCCATAGAACAATTTCCTAGGCCAATAGACGTACGAAGTCTACGCAGATTCCTAGGTATGTGTGGTTTTTACCGAGCTTGCTCAAGTAAATTCGCTCACACAGCACAACCTCTGTATGACTCCATTCAGTCAAACAAAAAAAATGACAAAACACCTATCGAATGGACATCAGAGAGAGAAAAAGCTTTCAACAGCTTAAAACAAGCAATGATAAAAGCTACATTGCATAATATTGCTCATCCACACCCTACAGCAGAGTGGAGAATAGTCTGCGACGCATCCGATACACACATCGGAGCGGCACTGGAGCAGGAAATTACAGACAAACACGGCTCGAAATCTTACCAACCATTGGGATTTTTCAGTAAAGAAATTCCGGAACAATGGAAGAATAAAGCCTCATTCGACAAAGAGATGTTCGCCGTTTACCAAGCTTGCATTCACTGGCACAATGACTTGGACGGCCGATCTTTTCATATTTGTTCAGATCACAAGCCTCTGCTAGGCACGATGCTTAAGAAAAATGCACATTTTTCTAAAATGAGATTGAGATGGCTAACATACATCTCTCAAATGACAAGTGACATTCGACATATACCCGGAGAGAACAACGTCGTCGCCGACGCACTCTCCAGACCCTTCGATCCAGTTGAAATTCAAACAAAATCGATTTCAACCCAAACTGACGAGGGTCCACCCATAGCCGAAATTTCGCAAATTACGGCTGCAATAGAGTGCAATCTTCTACTGCACATCTCAAATGCACAAATTCGTTCTCCTCCTAACGCAGAGGACAAATTGAAACTCACACGAGTTGAATTCCCTCAAGGAGAGATTTGGTGTAACCTAGACCTAGGACACCCAAGACCTTATATTCCAAACGAAATAAGGCACGAAATAATCAGCCAAATTCACAATTTGGGACACCCAGGCATACACTCTACAGTGTATAAAGTAAAACAAAGATATTTTTGGCACGGACTTCGTGCAGATGTCTCCAACTGGGTCCGAGCGTGCGAGACTTGCCAACGAGCAAAAATCACTCGCTCCGTGAAGCTCCCTTACTCCGAATTTGAAACGGCTAACAAATTTTCACATGTACACGTTGACATTACCGGACCCTTACCTTTAGCTAAAGGAGGGAAACGTTACATTCTAATGATGGTCGATAGAGCAACGGGTTGGCTAGAGGCAGTCCCTCTTAACAACATCGAAACATCCACGATCACAAACGCCTTTATCAATATTTGGGTAGCTTCAAAAGGCGTACCTAAATACATCACAAGTGACCAGGGCACACAATTCGAATCAGATCTATTTAATTCCATTATGGAACGTCTCGGAGTAAAACATACTCACACGTTACCATACAAACCGTCAACAAACGGAATGGTAGAACGCAGAAATAGATCTTTGAAAGAGGCTCTCAAAGCACAAAACGAAAATTGGCTCGACGCCCTTCCAAAAGTACTACTCGCCATGCGTACGGCAGTAGACCCAGCAACGGAAACTACACCATTCCAAAAAGTTTACGGAATTGACGTACCACTCCCAGGAGACATTTTCGTAACTTCTACAAACCTTTCTGAGCCTCTCTTCTTCCGGCCTACGCAGATTAAACATAATAATACGAAGTATGCCGTCAACATGCCCAAAAATTTGGATACATGTACACATGTCTATATCAGAGTGCCCACACAGCGCTCCTCCTTGCAATGTCCTTACACGGGACCATTCAAAGTTGTTAAAAGAGATAAGTTTTCGGTTACAGTACAAATTGGCGAACACACGAAAAAAGTTCCCAAACAACAAATAAAACCAGCTTACACTCTAAACTCAGACGAAGCTGTGTCACGAAACAAAAATCAGGCAGAAAATAAGGAGGAGACTCCCCGAAAATCTGCCAGAAGGCACGTCCCCTCTACCAAATTCGACGAGAGGTGGGTGACTGCGCTCGAAACACCCCAACCGGCGTCGTCGTTAATAACACGACGTCTTGGGGGGGCGCCTGTGGTGAAAACCACCCCCTCTTGTCAACAGCCCTTTTCAGGGCTACCAAAAAGAGGTAGACACGACACACAAATATTTATAAGACGTCGAGTTATAACTCCGTCAAACAAAATATTTCACCAGAGAGAAAATACGAAATTCTCTCTCAAAAGTGAAATATTAACTAATAACATACAAGGCGACCTCCCTAAACACTTACTGGGCGAGAGAGACGCGACAAGTATCTCGAACCAAGTCGCCTTGAATGAGAAAACTCAAACAGACAAGCAAACGTCCTCTAAAACTAACAAGGACAGTTCTAGCAAGCCTACTCGCCAATCAGAAACAATGATTACACGAGAGACAATAGGCGAACCAACCAGGAGGCGGCAAGCAACCACCTCTGGTCCAGCAGCCACCCCGGGGATCCCGTCTGAACAACGGACGCAGGGAAACCACCCGAGGACCCCGTCTAAACGACGGACGCAGGGAAGACACCTCAAGGTCGTCGTCTCCGCAACGGACGCTCGTAAGCCACCTCCGGGGACCCCGTCGCAGCGACGGACGGGGGGAAACCACCCCGGAGGACCAACTCAGCTATCATACTCGCAGATACTGAGAAAACAATGTGCGAGCCAATGAGATTACACAGTTGAATTAACGAAATTAAGCGGACCAATCAGGAGGCGGCAGGAGGCGGCCACCTCCCTATAATTACCCCGCTCGGAGCCCTCCGAAATTCATTCCACTCTCCGCTCTCGACGACTACACTCTGAAGTACGAAGATTCTACACGCTCTACGCTGACGATCCTTCTGCTCCCGAGTTCATCTCAGAACGGCTTCCTACTGCTTTCTACAAGGCATACCTTCTCTCCACACAGATCTCGCATTGGCATCTACGAGTCCAGCGATTATTCATCCTGCTCATTGCCCAACGTAGTTCTTCTGTCAGGACGCCACCCGGTACATCTATTGATATTCTCATTAGATCGTACGCCCGCTGGGACGTTCCGAGACGTGTCGCCCGGGTTTCGTAGCACTAGGCTCGTCACCGACCACTGTGGGCACGCCGATAAATTACACAGCTCATCCGCTCTAATTTATCGTCCAAGGAAGTCTTTTTCAAGACTACAAGGTAGGACCCTGACATCCGAGCAAAGGAAAGAAGCTCTGTCAAGCGAGTCCACCTTCCAAACCCTCTATTTCTATACGTAGAGGTATCGAAAACGAGTTAATAAACTCGGATATTTCGATGGAGCGCCGCCCGTCCTACTTCCTTATGCAAGGGGAGGCGGGACACGGCGCGGCCGGGCCTCTTAGCCCACGCAGCGCTCCCTACCCGCTGCTCGACTCGTCCGCTGTTCCCAGCGATGGCCCAAGGCTCGATCCTCGCGAAGAGATCGCCTTCTCACCTAACGTATTCATGAAGGAAACGTTAGATCAAGCCTCACACACACAAAAGTACGAGGATACCTTTCAGACCCGCTCTGAAGTCAATCATCATGATTCGACAAAGATTTCCGAATATCCACGATATTCTACACAAGGCTACCCGGCCGATACAAGTGTCAAATACACTCCAAATGTGCTAAAAACAAAGGATACTTTTCAGTACCTCAACCAAGCCCAACATATTCCTCCTACAGATATAAATCTTAGGCCGGAATATTACACAACGGCTCAGCACAAAACTGATCGAACCCAGCACCCAATATGCGAGCCCAGTGCTCCACGCGGCTGCGACACGAACTTCCCCTCAGTTCCTCCCGCCAAGCAAGCTGACCTTGGCGATTTCGCTCACATTCCTTACAGGAATACCTCAGGGACTAACCCGCATAATCAGAATATAAATGTCCCACTTGGTCTGCCTACACCAAGTAAAACATATTTAAATCCACTACACTGTGGACAGAATTTTTTTTTTTTTTAATTCGATTTTTGGATTCTACTCATCTTGAAACGTAAACCAGACAATTTTGAGGGGGGGGGGGGGGGGTTAAAAATTTGTTTTTCTTTATCGAGAACGAAGCTTCATTATTGATGAGGCCAGGAGAAAATAAATGAATGCTTAATCAATCGGAAAAGACTCATTAAAATGTTTTGGGCTCATACGATCTTCTAGGATTATACATTAGGCGTTTGCTGGGTAACCATTTTTTCCATGGCAAGTCTCTCTGCATAATAACGTCGAAATTCCACCAAAAGTATGTGCATTTCTTTGTATTTTGAAAATGGCAAATTTAAGCCGAAATATGAAAACTAGTTTTGTGCCGTAACTTACCTAAATTGTATATATATATATATATATATATATATATATATATATATATATATATATATATATATATATATATATATATATATATATATATTAGATATATATATATACTGGGCGCTTCGCGCTTCGCCCCCCTGGACCCCCCTAATCTATACTCGGCGCTTCGCGCCTCGCCGGATCTTTTTTCTTTTCTACTGCGTAAAAAACGAGGATAATTTGCTATGCAATTCTTAGCCTGAATCAACTTAGTTTTGGAATGTAGTCAGGTACGTAAGGAGAGGGAAATTGGTAGCTTGAAATGTGAACATTTATCACATAAATCAAGCGCTTTCCAACGAGTGGCGAACGATTTTTGTGCGATGAAAACTGCGGAAGTTTCATTCCCCTAACAACGGCTGGGTTGTACGTGAAAAACACTGAAATTGTGACACAATCTATAGCAACTACTCAACTACTCGGTTGTACGTGAAAATCATCGTTAATTTCGTCACGGACGTTACAAAAAAAATTATTGGGGGTCGGCCTAAGAATTGCATAGCAATTAATATAATTCAATAAATTATTGAATTCAATTCAATGAAGTGGCTCTACAAGAGCATGTATAACTAACGCAAATTTTAGAAAAAAACAAAAAGTTACACCACAAATTATTTGGGCGCGTACGATCCTCCAGGATTAAACATCAGGCGTTAGCCAGGTAACCAACTTCTCCATGGCAAACATCTCTGCATAATATCAACGTCGAAATTCCCACAAAAAATTATTCTAGTTCTTCATATTTTGAAATAGGCAACTAAAGCCGAAATATAAAAAATAGTTTGTTGTGTAACTTTTTGTTTTTTCTAAAATTTGCGTTAAGTATATATATATATATATATATATATATATATATATATATATATATATACATATTCTTTCTACTCGTGATCACGGCACAAATAGCCGAAATATTGAGGTACTATATATTTATCTTCCCTTTTACAGAAGTTTGGTGTGTCTAAATCTGTCTTCTTTCTCTCACATCCAAATTTATATATATATATATATATATATATATATATATATATATATACTCCAAGACAGAAATAATAAACCTGGTTGTAATAATTTACAGCGGTTTTGAAAAAAAAAAAATAAAATAAAATAAAAAGCGCTAAGGACTTTTTCTCTTGAATCCAGCGTTGGTGAAATTACAGTTTCAAACTTTATGGGCGCGTTCAGTTTTATCGATATAATGAATCAAGTAGTGACTCCCAATTCGTCGTAGCTTACCTATATTGGCTGACCTGTTAGGAATTCCAACGATTAGAAACACGCGCGGCACCTTACCTCGCA
Source organism: Adelphocoris suturalis (assembly GCA_030762985.1). Lineage (NCBI taxonomy): Eukaryota > Metazoa > Arthropoda > Insecta > Hemiptera > Miridae > Adelphocoris > Adelphocoris suturalis. Next base: position 32,810,263 of record CM061048.1, read on the forward strand.
CAGAAAGGAATATGGCGACAACTGCGGGACTGGAAAAAGTCTACCGTGCAGTTGTGACACACAAGATTCCCCGTATTTTCAGCTCATCTTATAGATGATTGGATAGTTGCAATAATGAAGAAAAATCGCTTGAAAATACGAAGTAGGATAAGATACCAAATTTAATTCCGCATTGCCCCAGTAATACGGCATTTTTCTGCATACCTAATAAAATTTTCATTTTTTTAAATACATCCTGTCTACATCTATTATAACACTTATCGAAATTAATCCCTCCCTCATATTACACCCAAGATTCAATCAAATTTTGGATTCTTCCCCCAATTGTACTAGCTTGCATATTAATTCTCTACTAGGGGGCCACCCCCTGCAGGCTTTGCCCGCCAACCCTCGCCATTGCGGCTTGACGGGCCGCCCATTTTGGCGGGAGCGCAGGCAAAGTCAGGAACAGCCCGCACCTTGGAAGTAGAAGGCGGGAGGAGAAGGTCACAAAAATCCTTCTCTTCAAACGAAGGGGGCCACCCTTTGATTTTTGATGTAAACACGTTTTTTGACAAACTTTCGCAGTTTAAACGAATTTGGTTTTTGCACACATCCTTTCAAACTCAACCAATCAAGTTGAAACTCAGCCAAATGAAAGGGCATGATTCACTGAGTGTTCTTAGACCAAAACGAACAATGTATCTCAATTTTTTTTAGATAAATTTCGAGATACATAATATTTTTTGAGATACATAATAATAATTTTATTTTTATTAATTATAAATTTGTATTACCTAATTAATTATAAATTATAAGTTAATAAATAATTATTAATACATAATAATGATAATAATACAATTAATAAATACCTTTCATTCAAATAAAAAAATGAAGAAAACCGGCCGGATAGAACGGCCGTACGAACTGCCATTAGATTTCGTAAAATTTGTTTAATATATAAGATTATAATGATATGATTCTACAATATCCAGAACGCTTAAAAATACGGAAAATCATCATATAACCACATATGGGAAATTGTAAAACACATTACTCGTTTTGAAATATTTCGGAACAGAAGAGATAAAGAGTTCCTTCTTACAAAGACTGCAAATAATTTTGGACTTTTCGATGGTTTTCTAGCGTCGCTTGCCAAATGAACGATTTTGGTAGGTCCTCCAGAAGTCAAGGCTGTATTGTAGGATAGCAACCTACGGTAGGACCTATGAAAAACGGACATTGACCGCCCGTTCTGAGAAAACCGGGCAATTGGCGTTCAGAGCTTTTTTGAATTTTCCTCCGGACTGCTTGGTGAAAAACAGGACTGTCCGAGCCAAAACCGGACACCTGGCAACCCTGGGTTCGGCCGATGGCGAATCCAGACGCTACAAGGATGATAGCGCGCTGTTTGAATAAATCAATAAATATCACAGTATTTGGAGTACCATTATATTCCACCTTTACAGAAAGCTCACACCGGTATTTTCTTTTCGACAGTATAAGGAAAATTAGGTAGAAAATGTGGTGATTATACAGAATGTAGTCTAACTGAAAGTAACGGCTAATGCTGGAGCTCGAGGATCCGACGCAGCGGTAAAGAGCTCCTCAGAAAGCGGGGAAAGGGAAGGCTGGACAGGAGGCAAACGAGTCGGAACAGCGTCGGCCGAGCGTCTCGGCCGAACCGAAGGTGACTCGACGAGGCGAGACGAGACGGAATAACGTCCGAATTTGACGTCGACGTCGTGCCGGAGTGGTACGTATCAACGTCCTCCCCTTTGGCGTTCTACCCCAACAAGAGCCGTGTCGACCACCCAAGAAGCGTTAGAAAAGAACGCTGAAGAGAAGTTCTTTTTACTTTTCCAACGCCCCGAAGGGCTAACACGAAGTTAGGTAACCATGCTTCTTGGGCATCCCCGTAAAGTGGTTCTGGACCGAAAATGAAATAATATCTTCAAGAATCGGAGCAATGCGTGATTGCATATCTGTCTTTCTATCTGTCAGTCACTCTCACTGCCTGCTACTCTGTCAGTTCATTGTTGGAGAAAAACATTTCGACCTTCTATTCTGGATCTCAAGAGGGAAATTCAGCAAAAAAAATAAATAAATAAATAAATGAACAAATTATCCACTTACTAAGCCTGCTAGCACTACACGAATCTGCTACAATTTTTAACGTGCTTTTACAGCAACCGCCAATGGATTTCACCTGCTACCTACTTATGAGGGTTTGATCTTAAACCAGATCGAAGCAATGGGAGTTGTTCAGGTCATTATCGCGTATTATTATAGGTTAACGGTGGCGGCTAAATTAAACTGAGTGTCCTCACAAGGAGTCTTGACATGGTGTCTACGCGCTCAATCCATTAGCACAATCCTGTTTCAGGAAGTAGATCGTTGAGTTTGAACGAATTCGCACAAGCCAAAGGTCTTGTACAAGCCAGAAAGTTTGATTTGAGGAAATCTGTCCCGAACGAAAAAGCTGTTTGGTGTGTTGGTATGAGCGTGTGGGAATGCATATGATTTGAAGGTGCAGACCCAGCTCAAGTTGTTCATTTAATTTGCAAAAATTCACTTGTGCAACCCATTTGTGCAAATGGTTCATAAGTAGCTCAGGTATGCCTCTTAAATATAATCTTCAATTAAACAACAAATTAGAAATGTAGGTACTTTTAAAACTTTGAACTGATATCCTCAGAACAATAACGTGCTCTTCTCGGAACCCTAAACTGCTACTAGCCAGGAGCCGAGGCGAAAATAGGTAATAAATTCCCGAGAAGGTTTGAGATTAGTTCTAAGTGTGAAAATCGTTGTCTGCCATCTCGAAGTTAGTGAAATACAAAATGGTGGCCTCATTAAGGTGACATAGTTGCGAGGCATAAAAAAAAAAACGAAACGGTTTGACCCCAAAACTATGAACTACGATTACTACCTATTTTAGCCCTCGTCTCCTAGATTATAGGAATAAAGGGTGTCGCTCAGTTTTTCGACTGATGTGTTTCAGGTGGAAAAAAGTCAAAATTAAATTTTTCGAAAGAAAAAAAAAACGTCTTTATCATTCTCGATAGTAGGTAAAGGTCTCAAATCGATTATGTTTACTTGGACTAACCCTCTCTGGGTAACTGTACGCTCACACTTGAACGCACCAAATATAAAACTTCTGTGAGGAACCCCTAAGGACATTATTCCTCTGAAATCTTCTATTTAATTTTTCCCCTTCTTCTGATCATGTTGGTATTGACTAAGATGTTTCATACGAAGGTTCTAAGGCATAACATTCTCAAGTTTTGAATATTAATTCTTAATTTCTATCTCCTCTTATCAGAAAATGGATCATTGAAAACCTGTGGTATGAAGTTGCCAGTTAAGCATGAATCCAGCATGACCAGTTTGTAGGGCCTCAAAACTAGAAGCATTCTTTACAGAATGTAATGCTGAATTAGGATTTTCAACTCGCTCGTTCCGCAAACCTCATCAAATGTTGATTTTCTTCAATTTTCGGAAGCAATTTGCATAAATTGAAACAGTGAGTTTTTATGTCAAAATGACCATAAAACATAAAAGCCGAGTGAAATACGGTAATTTACATGTACCTTCTTAGTTTCTAAATATAACTTAAAATTGAATATTCCGAGGGTTTCAATAAAATAATTGCACAATTACCCCATTAGGCCAAAATCACCTTATTATGGCTTCTAGCCATAATAGCCATCAATGAAACGATTAGACCTCAAAATTAGTTAATTACACAACTTTTCGTAGAAAAGGGGGTATTACAGCCGACGGCACGGCGGCACTTGGGGGTGGGGATGCATTTTCGTTGCGTTTCAGAAGGTCTATATATATATATATATATATATATATATATATATATATATATATATATATATATATATATCTGCTGGTTTGATTTGGACCAAATTTTGATTTGTTGTATTGCCATGTCGGAACTTGTGCCTCGCTGACTATGGTTAGGATCAGCTGACCACGAGCCCTAATATCAACCATAATGATGGCAAAATTGTGCTCAAATCTCTTCTATTCACCGTAGGACGTCGAAATTCGATAAGGAGCTTCTTTGGGACTACAAAAGACGAGCCTGTCTGGGACAACAAGAGAGGAATGACCTTCCAGGTTCCATCCTGATCAGCTGAGTTTGCTAAACGTTATGTTGTCTGTCTGATTACATCGAATTTTATAAGGGAGCCTCTCTAAGACATCAAAGAACTAATGAAATGACGGGCTCCACCCTGAGCTCAAGCTGACTGATTCGCGTTGCGTTTTTCGCAACATGCTCCGCGAACCAGAGGCACGTAAATTGGAAAGCACGTAAATTCGAAAAGTTGGTTCTGCTTATGGTACTCCGTGAGTGTTTTTTTTTTTTTAAATTATTGTTTTATTTTATTTATATTATTTATGTTTTTCTCTCTCGCTGTTTATCTTGATTAGATAGGGTAATAGAACATGGTATGATTAGATAGGGTAATAGAACAATAGACAGGGCAATATGCATTACTATCGATTTCAGTGGTTTTGGAATTTTTTCCACTTAAACCTCGGCTGTGCGTCGTTCCTCTATACCACGGCAGAGGTCCTTCGCGAGTCAAGTCCGGGCGGAGGTGTCCGCTTGAGCGGACGATCAAATGCCTTCGAGGTCGCCACGCTTCGCTCCGTCCAACTTTTTCCCCGCCCTTCATCGCCCTCAGCGATTAGAAAGGAGACGGGAAGTGCCGCTTTGTTAGTTCTGAGTTTAGCATCCTTAATTATCAAAGTGGAGGCAACCGCTGCTCACCGAAGTATTTACCGATAACAAATTCAACTAAGATCACTTTTTCTAAACAGACTTCAACACTTTCCCGACTCTATTTGACTTTTATCTAGTAGCTTTTCGGACCATCCTCCGAAGCTAGTTCATAAAGGCAACGTTACGTATATTAGAGGGACGACTAATTAAAATTGATCCAAGGGAGTCTTTCCCCCGAACACAAACGAATACACGTAACCGAATACAAATCCATTTCTGACTATTCCGAGACCGTGCCCGTGAAAAAAACGATGGTGTGAGCATCAAGGTCATGGCCACGATCATGTCATGGCTCCGGGTGTGATGCGGGAGAAGTGCCATGGAGTTATTCGAGTTGGGCATCACAGCAGGAGTTTTCTGTGGTATCGCCACCCGCGTCTTCAAAACCCCAAACCTCAACTGGTGGTCATTTTATCGGGGCACTTTCTTTCATCCTTCTCTCCCTCCTCCTGCTACTCCCTTGATGTTAGGGTCGGCTCTGGGTAATCCTGGGCGTCCTCCCCACTTTTGGTTTATTATTTCCAATAATAAGCCTATGTGATCGTGTAGCAAAAAATTTTTATAACCCCCCTCAAATTTTGTCACTTTACGTTTCAAGGTGCGTAGAATCCAAATTTGAAATGTCCGTCCGCCGTCCGCCGTCTGGGCCATAAAAGGCCTAAGAATTTACTTAAAAAACCCGTTCTTTCGCACATAGACTCCATTTGGGGTCTAGTTGGTCCTAACGTTTAACCATCCCAATCGCTTTACTCGCATAGATGCTATGGGCCAAAAACGGGCAAAAAAGTGTCTTTTTCGAGACTTTGAGTGTTAGTCGCACACCTGGTACGCCTGGGTGGTGAGGGGGGTGAGCGGGGGGTGGAGTGAGAGGAGGCGCCGCGGCACCTTGTGGTGGCTGGAGTGACCAGGGGCGTAGCAGAGGGGTGTAGGAGAATGGATATGTATTTATTAATTTTACGTGTTATACCCATATAATACACCGCGGCACCATGCGTGTACAGTGTTCCTTCGAGGCATGAATATGTTTTTTTCTAGGTCGTATTTGTGTGTTAATATCAATTCTTTTCCTACGCATATTCAATAACATATCCTCTCGACTTTTCGTACGTACTTAGATAATGATATTATTAAGGCAATAACTATTTGAATAGATAGGAGCTCAAATCGAGAAATATAAACATGCGTATATAATTATAGAAGTATAGGTTGTGGCAACTCGAAATAGGACACGCCGAGGAGTCTGGACGGGCCTTATGACGTACTTAAGCCAACTAAAACTACGATCAAACTCAATTGAAAAAATAATAAACCTTTGTGAAATAATTTGCAGCGTTTTTTGTTTGGTTTTGTTTTTCTTTTTTTTATTTAAAAGTGTGCTCTATTGCATTTAATACATGTTTAATTTGAAAAAAAAAAAAAAAACACGCAGTTTGCGAAAGCAGAACCAACTTTTCGGATAGTTGTAATCAGACAGACGACATAACTTTTAGCACACTAAAGTTGTGATGGGAGGTAGTTACCAATTCATCCAAGCTCTGCCCAAGCTACAATTCTCGATCAATTTAGAATTCGGTCTTGTTTTGGATCACATGTCAGGACTTTCAAATTTGATTGTGGAAGGGTGTGAATGGAGGGACACACCCTCACACGGTGCACAAGGGCACTCGTTCCTGTAATGGGAAGGGGGGTAATTCCATTCCCATTACCCATTACCTTTCCTGTAATGGGTAATTGGAAAGACCAATTACTTTCCCAATAACAAGTAATGACTCGGCCCTTGCCTCACCTCCCTGGACCCCCCGGTTGCTTTCCGCTTTGGGCCTTCGGCTGAAATGCTAAAACATGGAACATGCTTTCTTCCCGCTAATTCGGGAATATTTTATTTTGTTTTCTTATAGTTATGATGTTGCCAAACTAATTAGCCTGCCACCAAGCGGCACTACTATAATAAAGATCACCACCTCAACTAAGTGACAAAAAAACAAGGCTTACAAGCAGCACAAGAAAATTGTGTACCTACCAACCATTTATAACTTCGCATTATTATAATCTTGTGAATAAATTTAAAACTACGAAGTAAATATTTTATTAATAGAAATTAGAAAGATGTAACTACGTAGGTAATGTTCTGTTATGGTGCGCGTCTACAATTACATAACCAAGATTAACTTCTCATCCAAGTGACAAAAAAACAAGCGGCATTGTTTACTATATCAATTCATAACATAACTAAATACAAAACTACGACATAAATAGAAGAACAAGTACGAAAGAAATGCGTGATAAATCGAGAGCTTTTCAGCGAATGAAGAACGATTTTTGTTCGATGAAAACTAAAGAACTTTCATTTCCTCAACAACGGCTTGGTTGTACGTGAAAATCAGAAGAAAACATTTCGTGACACATCGCCGTCTCCCAACCGCGTCTCCCAAAAAACGTGACACTTTTCAACAGTTAGCTCAAGGCTGAAGCATGTTCCATGCTAAAAGCATTCCCATTACGTGTAATTGGAATAAGTAATTGCTTCAAACCATTTCCATTACATGATGGTGATGTTAATTGCAATTACTTTCTTTCTGATGTATTGGAAAAAGTAATGGTATTTGCAGTCCCATTTTTAGCAACTCTGACAACTATCATGCCGGGTGCGTTCGGCAAAGGTATAAAATAATGTGATGAAGGCATTGCACACTTTCATGCGTACAGCGTGGCCGTCAAATCATCTCTCATTATCGAGAGGGTTAATAGCGAGGAAGTTGCATAACGATTGTTGAACGGTGCTTGAGAGCCCGTTAACCAGCGGTCTGCGCTCGGTTAAACTTGAAAATGCCGACGAAACAAGCGGATTCGATCGGGACGACTGATAACGGATCGCAAGTATTGTTCGTTATTGTATTCATTATCGTCATTGGAATGCGTCTCTACAGCTAATTCTTAACACGAAACTTTTGGTTTCTATTTTCGATTATTCAATTTTTACATTTCCCTCACAATCTGTAGGTTTCGCGTTTGTATGTGGGTCATTTCACGAAAAGTGGCAAATTTGACCTTACAAAAAAAATTGAAAATTACTTCAGCTATTTTTTTTTTTTTTTTTTTTTTTTTTTAAGATTTGGAACACATATTGATGCAATTTGAGTATTATATAGACAATAGATGTATATATCATTTTTAATTGTATTTTTATTGTTTTTTATGTTTTTGAGTATACATTTTTTAATGTTGTAGAATGACTTTTTTCCAAAGGTATTTGCACTTTTAGCAATTTTTTGGCACATTTTTTGAAATTTGACCAATTTTGTACTAAAATAAGTACTGATTAACGAACTTATCCTTTCATTTCATAGACGCAATAAAGGAATTTTTATCTCAATCCTAAGGAGAGCTATCGTCTGGAATGACACATGGAATATATATGGAAGAGCGATAACCTCACGACTTCATTTCACAATCACTCAAAACGAATTTCAAAGAAACAAATTGTTAAAAAAATTTACTTTAAAAGGAGCTATTATAATAGCTTCGTCTTCTATATGAAAATTTGCTGATAGCGTTAAAATCCGGAAATCGTTTCAGAATAATGCCTCAAAACGAATTTCTTAGGAGAAAGTTTTGGTTTATTTTCATTTTTGAAACTTTGGAGCTATTGCGATCGTTTCTTAATCTGTTTCCGAGATAGTGATTTACTTTTGGCACTGATCTTTCAAAACGAGAGTTTGATCGTTAGACACCCAAACTGGTCCAACGAGCCACGTCAGAGGCTCATGGTTCTGGCATTGTCCGACTCCCGTGACTTAGTTCTGATGCGAGCGAAAAGAAGACGTATGAAAGACAAGGAGGTTTTTAAGACAATTTGAAACCAGAAATGCACGAAACGCAAGTCTTTCGCGGAAATCGAGATAAAGATATACCAGGTATACCTTTTAGTATAACTACACGAAATTACTATTCATGAGAAGGCGTTAAGTATTATATTTGTATGAGATAGGTATTCATTATTCCTGGATATGATGGGGAGAGGACAGGGGGATTAGGGACGTGCGGAACCGGCTCGTTCAGGCGGTCACTGGTGCATCCTGTTATATTATCAAGTTTTGTTGCCGGAATTCTGGGAATGTGGAAAAGAAGGGCGGCTCTCCAAGAGATGATTTCATTCGGAGAATGTCCCTCCCGCGACTTGGGAATTCTGAGATGTGGGAAGGACCTGTTGAGGATTCCCGGAGGCTGTTCGAAACTATCTGCATCTCGCAGAAATGCGTGTCTTCAGGGGCGAGATAAGTCAGGGATCTAAGACTCTTGTCTGGTTCTGTGCACGGGGATTTCATTTTAATCTCTAATGTGCTAATACTGTTGAACTTTCTCAACGCAAACAACGTCAATGAAAAGTTATACATCAAAAAAGTCCAATCTAGGAAGGAATCTTAACTCTGTAAACGTAATCGTAACTAAATTTTGCATGGAACTTCAGAGTTGTTTTTTCTGGTTCCGTGAGCTGGCTACTATTAAACATTTTGGTGGCTACTACTGAGTACTGGCGACAGATCTTGGTTTGCTTTTCTTCGATTTGTCGGAAAAATATTTGAGTCGAATATCGAAGCAAAACAGAAAGTAATATATTACTTATGTGTAAACAGTATGATTTACCAAATAAGGCTGTGATCAATTTTTGCACACGATCACACATCAATGCAACGGCATTCACAATCCAAAGTATATTATATGTAAGCCGATGGCATTAGTAGGATATTGTCTAGAGCAGGCATGTCAAACTCGAAGTTTCTCAACGGCCAAATGGCGGCTTCTTTAAGGTTTGTGCTCAAGAAAATCACTGAATAGAAATATATCAAGTTTCTTTATTCGAGGTTTAAAATATAAAAATACAAGAAGAAATGGCTTTCCACAACTTCGTCTCGAGTGATTTAGTTCGCCGCACACTCATGTATCGTGGGCTGCACGTTTGACATGCCTGGCCTAGAGGCTAACTCACTCAAATCCTGGAAAATCCACCAACAACGCTCCATTACTTTCGTTGTGTCAACCAATATTAGTTTTGCGGATGCGCAACGGTTATTACTCAATCAATCACAATATAATTCATAGATAAGGCATATTTCGGGAACATATGTACCTACCCAATGACTCCCCAAGTTTAGAAGAAATCAAACCAATAGATTTTGAGAAGTCGACCTTAAAATAAATTCATGTTTGAGCAAGCGCACAGATTCGTAATATTCCGACGACAATGAAAGTTATAGGGGATCTTGAAAAGGTAACCCGCACAATCCCTGAAAATTTCATCAAAATCGGACTAAAATTCGGTGTAGTTTTGGGCTATGAAACGGAAAATGCAAGTGGAAATTTTGATTTCGGAAATCAATTTTTTTTTTTTTTTTTTTTTTTTTTTTTTTTTTTTTTTTTTTTTTTTTTTTTTTTTTTTTTATCGAACGAAAACGAAGTTTTCCTACTTTCGGTAGTGAGGAAGAAAGTAGCGGAGAAATAAGTAAATGACGCCGCATATACCGTAGTCGTGCTACTTAAGGGTGGCTACTACTGGCACCTCCACCCCATGTAGCTTTTTCTTTATGCCAATAAATTGATTGACCCGCACATGCCAATACCGTGAAGCGGGTTGCAGGAAGTGGGAAGTCATCTCCGAGCGATTCTGCACTAAATTGTTCGCTGCACCCGAGCATAGAGTCATGAGTCAACGCCCTGCGATCGTCGAGTCATGAGCTGGTCATAGTCATGATCGGGGGAGCGGATCATTTAACCGCGGTCTTCCCGTGACTGCACCTGCTCGTGTAACCGACTTCCTGACCTGAGCGGATCGCTTGCGATTCCGATCGGGAATTCTCATAGCTGTTTTTGCCTTTGTTTATTCTGAAAATGCGTGTCCGAGGCTTCTCGCTACATCCGTTACACATACATTTCATTTAAGACCTGCACTGGCGCTTGAGGGTTTTTTGAATGTATATAGGGCCCAAGTAGTCCCTTACCCGCACATTTCATGAAAATTTAATACAAATTCGCTTGTTACAGGGGTTCGCAGATACACGTTAGACTCACACACACACAGACAGATACGCGCACACACTTTTTTTTTTTTTTTTTTTGCAAAACTTCCCTCAAAGGTGGAGGGGGCACACCTTTAAATTCTCAAATTAACAAATAAATCAATAAAAAGTGGGGAGGACGCCCAGGTTTGCCCGACGCTGGCTCTAGGGATAAGGGATGTTGCAGGATGAGGAGGAAGAATGGGATGAAAGGAAGTGCCCCGATAAAATGACCACCAGTTTAAGTAAGAAACCCTTGGGACGAGGGTGGTGATACCACGGAGCACTCCTGCTGTGATGCCCAACTCGAGTAACTCCTTGAAGCTTTTCCCGCACCACACCCCGCGCCATGACACGTTTGCAGCCATAATCTTGATATTATTAGTCGCCACTCCTTTTAGCTCGGAAACTGCTTGCCGTAGGTCATTCTGTCATATTTATTTATTTTAGCCCGCCAGGTCTGCTCTATGTCCTCACACACACACACACACACACAGAAAGACATGAAACGAAAATTGTTCAGAATGGTCTAGAATGTAAAATGCAAGTGGAAATTTTACCACTGTAAAAAAAACAACAATCGTTCGTTTTTGGAGACTACAAGGTTTCCATCACTCAAAAATGAAAAGCAATGCTTCCGCTACCTATTGGTAGACTCGGAAGCAATTTATGAGATGAAATAAGCATCCACCAATACTTCACTATTATATCTACACGGACAACAGTTAATTAACTCGATTTCGCGAAGTTAGAATAAATTCCATTGTAACTATATCACTTGATAATTCCAGTCTCGATTGAAATTATTATAGCTGATATCTACAAGTCAATTTTTATATATTCCTTTCCCACTATCCAGCGGTTGAATTTAAAGATTGATTGGATAATCAGTAGATTCGCTAGCAGCGCATGGTTCCACTATCTTGAAATCTGAAGATGTTTTATTGAAGTTCTAGAACTTCAATCCCCCCCCTAGGGGAAAGCAAACCGGGGCAAACCGGGTTTGCCCTTAGGGAAAGCAAACCGTTCAACGTTGCTGATGGTTTTAATCGATTATTTAAGATTATATTCATCATTGATAAGCAAAAAATCATTACTGTTACCTTGAAAGTTTTCGAAATCTCGATTTTTGAATGTTGAGCCCTTTAATACACCCCTTTATGGTGGATAAAAATTGATTGCGAACTTCTAGGACCATCTAGACCCCAAATGTGATTTTTAACACAAGTTTCATTTATTCGAACAAACGGATTTATTTTTTTTTTTTTTCTTTCGATTTTTGGATTCTACGCTTCTTAAAAAGTAAACCAACAAAATTTCAATTAAAAAAAAATGTGTTTCTTGGTCGATTACAAAGGTTCATTATTGAAAATAATATACCAAAACATGATATGATATTATAAAGATAGGTACTTGAATAAGCCCCTGAAAGGTCACACTGCTTGATCATCGTGCACTTAGAACTGATTGCCGCGAACTTCAAACGCACTTCAAAAAGTGAAGCAAAAATAGGTACAAACACAGATTTATGCCTTGACATTTTCAAGCATCATATTGGTACCTAATTAATGCTTGGACGCCCTTTGTATTAGTTTTATATGATTTTATCGTGATTTTACTGGAATACCCTCTCCATTATAGCTTAACATGAATATGTTACAAGCAGAACAGCATTTGCTCATTGGTTAAAATACTAATTAGTAAATATATCAGTACCCCCTCCCCAAGGAACTGGTTTCTCAGAGAAATCTTATTTATCTAGCAAAACAGTAAACTAATCAAACAAAATTGGAAGTTAAGTAAATTATTCACCGAAGTCGGTAAATACTACAGCTCATTTCCCTCTCTATCACTCCTCCTCAAAAAAATCCGTCATCAAAACAAAATCTCCGAATTTTAGAAGATCTAAACCAAAATATTATGTATATGGACCAAGAGAGTTTTGATTTTACATTGGAGTTAACGTGGCTACAAATAGAGAAGAGGAATACAGATTTACGAGAACCATTCGTGGAATTCGCTAACTTAAGTATCTTGAGGAAGGAATCAGTCAAAACAAAATGGATGAAATGGCTCTCTGACAGTTTCCGAAATCTGTAAATCGTATCATGTGTACGCCAATGTGAAAAAATCTGGTTTCGTGCTTGTCTGTGTGAGTCTATAAAGTCTTGTAACAAACTTAATTTCCAGTTTTCTTCTGATTTTGATGAAATTTACAGGAAGCGAGCTATTCGGTCTTAGATAGTCCTCTATGAGTTTCATTGATCACAAATTAATATATCCCTCCTCGCATGTGTAATAGTTAAATCTGTCAAACATCATTTTCTCATAACTTATTCGTCAGATATCGCTCAAATTCGGAAGGTCGTTAGGAAATTACGATTTTACTATCCCATATGAGTTTCATCATGATTATATCATTAGCAGCTGCTGCGCATGCTCGAACTTCGAATCCTTGAAATAAATACGACATTTTCAGGAATTGAATAGTTAAGGTTTGTTTGAATAGTTTTTTTTTTTTTGTGCGTGTGAATTGTTTTATTGGTCTATACAATCATGTCACGGGTACGAGGAAGGTTTTTCCTACACTCCAATTGATTTAAATTGTAATCAACTGTTTGTACGTAACTTTAAAAATAAAATTGCGATTTAGAACTCCAATTTCTCTAGTACATGTCCACTTAGTTGATCACTGATTTTATGGTGGTATTCACTCAACGGGTAATGGTTGAAGAAGTCCTAACTTATCCAGTGAGATTGCCAATTCTTGCCAAAAGCTTTACAAGATAAGTCTGCGTTCGCCTAACGTGGAAAATTTGGTTACGTGTTGCACCTTCGTCGCGGTGCCCTCAGAAGTGATGGATTATCGACTTTCTTTGATCAGGAGGTTCTCTCGCCGAAGCCCGTGAGTTCGCAATGCTTACGAGTAACAACAACAACAACCAACAAGAACAACAGGCGTCACGCGTATCCCGATCATTGTTCAACTTCTTCATCTTAGCTGGACGGCCCGACTAGTAAGACAGTATGAAGAGCCTCCACCAGAGTACCAGCAGACTCAACTAGCCTGAACCTACTTCGTAACCATGATAGTAACACTCGCTCAGTTTGCTCGTTCATACTGATAATGCGTAACACAGTTCATGTAATTGGTACCTCTGAAGGTTTGTACAGTTATATACAACTCAAATATTGATGCAAAGGCATTCAACCACTTTTAGGTTTTTTTTAGAGTTGACTGATCAAAAAAGAAAAGGTACATCTGCAAGTAGAAATCATCCAAGTGAGTCATCTATACTGAATGTTTTGATGGAGACATGTTTGGGCTATGCAGTGAACCTGCGCTGCGAATAATTACCAAAAGGTTCCTTATCTCTGTATTAATTAGCTCTTCAGAGCATATCATTGAATAATAGTTGATTAATAAACGAAGCCTATCTACAGTGAGGTCTGACGTCTGCACCTACCGAAAGAAAGTTAGTGAAATGAATATTACATCTTGTTATGGCTTAGAGATCCGTCTGTAGGAAACGAAAGTCTTAATACATTCGTTTTCTTAACAACTTGGTTGAATCAGGAGTTTTGTGGAGATTTCAAGGGTATTTATACTATCATGGGTATCTTACATTAGAACTGTTCTTATTCAGACTCATGCTCGTCTTCACGTTATTTTTTCCTGCCAAAGTGAACGTACAGCAATCTGGGAGGTCTCATTCGATTCTGTTCAAATGAAGTCTTTCACTTACAAAAATTTACCAATTGCAATGGCTTCCAATGTTGACAAAAAATATTTTTTGAAAATGTTCACCATTGAAATCTGATTAGGAACATCCTGAAACGATTCTAGGATTTCATTATTTTTAACATGCATTTGAACGAGCTGTATAGTATAAATATATACGTTGTTCAAGAAAATATCTGTCCTCAGAATCGAGATACCCGAGTTCTGTTCAGACTCCTAAAAATCAAGTATCCCAAAAGAAAGGATATTAAAGAAGAAGATCGGTGGGGTAGCTTTTAAAAAAAATTAGAACTTAGAAAATTCAATGTTGCAATAATTATCTCTAATTTTCCGTTTCTGGTCTGAAGATGGAATTTTAGAATGTCAGAAAAGGATTAAAGGACGATATTTCCGCCTAGTCGAAACTGTGGAAATTAATGGAAACGTTTGAGAATTACAAAACTTAATTGCTTAAAGTATAATGAATCAAAAGCGTAAGTAATTATTTTTTTGAAGGACAACAAATAATTACTCTTACGCCGTTGGTTGTATGAGTTGTTTTCGAAGGTCAACCCGAAACTACATAGCAGTTCAGCAGTTTAACGAATAGGAGTGCTACGGAATGCATGTGCCTACAGAACAAAGTTAGAATAGCCCCACTTGCACTCACGAGCAATATCCTAATACTACTAATGGCTGCAGAGCGAAAACAAAATTTTTATAGAAAGGAGGAGGGAAAAGATCCCATTTAGCCAAAGAAGAGAGAGAACATGCTATGGCAAGATGGCAGGAAATGTGGACTGAAGAGCAAAGAGGGAGATGGACAGCGCGCTGTTTACCCCAGATCAAGTTATGGTTAGAGAGAAAACATGGAGAAGTGTACTAGTTCCTAACACAGTTCCTTTCAGGAGATGAACCTTTTACGCAAAGCTGTATGAAATGGGGAAAGCAGACGCTCCAATATGTCCAAACTCTCTTGAAGTTGTCGATGGTGTGCTCCAGACTATCTTTGAGTGCAAGCAATAAGCTACCCAAAGAAGAAGGCTGCAGGATGCACTGGAGGTACCAAACAAAATGCTTGAACGAGACCAACAGTGGATTTCTGTAGTTGTCTATGCTGAGTACGTCCTTCAGTAAAATATAATCCGAACGGGAGGGACAGAGGTGGGAGGTGAGCCGAGAGGATTGAAGCAATTTCTAGAGGGCTCGGCCTGAAGTAATGTGGTAAACAGTTCTGAGTGCGGTCCCAGAGGGCCGCCCTTAGCAGTTATATTACAACTGCGAACACCCTTGAGGATCTTGAAGATTTCCTCACCTGCCGACATGAAAAAAAAAAAAAAAAAAAAAAAATCTCAAATTCGTAAAGATAACATGGTATAATTATTCACGTATTAGGACAGTTTCACATTAGGTATAAACTTTTTACTTTTAGGGAATTGCCCTTTGTCTCTTCAGGGGTTCGGGAAAGTAAAACGTACCTAGGGAGTTATCAACACTACTACTAGAAGTTTCCAGCCTTGCAAATTCTCTGACGCCGACTTTCCCTTCTAGACCCACCTCAAAGGCGTTTTCGGATAAACGCAGCAGGACACCCCGTTTCACGTGTGAGAATGAGCGATGCCCTCAGAGAAACATTTTTCGGGAGGTCAGCATTCCTGAGCGAGATGAGGCAGTACAAGTCCGCTGCCTATCCACCTGGACCTGCCTACCTATATCGGAGACAGGACTGTATACCTACCTACCTTCCTACGAGTATAATATATATCGTGTCCCGAAGTTGACCCAGCAGGCCGGCTTTTCCTGTGACCGTGAGAGTCACGAAAGCACGCGAGTGATTTTGTTTTTTTCGGGAGGCCCCCTTTCTCGCATCATCACTTGTTTCGGTTCGCTTCGGATGAAAATCGAAAAGATTTTATATTATCGGAGTCACGAAAGAAGCCGAAAGGCATCCGGGCTTTTAAGAGACGCTGAGACGGTTTACGCAGTATTTTAAAATGTATATGCCATCACTCTACAGTTCAACAAGAAATACTTTATGGTTCATAATCAATCAATAAGACGTTAACAGACGTCAAATTACATAGAACGTACGAAAATAACAGTAAACGTGATACCGGTTTGGTTCTAAAACCGTCAATGGGAGCTCCATCGTATCTTCCGAAGATTTTTTCTATTTCACCATAAGTACACTGCACTAAATAAGGACCATGAAATAGGTATACGATAATAAATAAATATGATATACGATATATGATTATAATATATGGTTATAAATAAATATAAGTTTAAGGTTAGTTAAATAATAATCAATGAACAATGAACAATTTACCTAATGAGTGACCGTATGGTTCAAATAAAATTTTAAAAGGCAGTTGAATGGTAAATTTTGGCAGAAATTATGATCTGGGTATTGTCTCAAATTTTTGTGAGGGCAAGCTAGATATTCTTAAATACAATAGAATCTAGAATAATAAGGTGGGGTAATAATATAGTCACGGTTCTGTAATTTTGACGTCGAATCATCTAATCGCCCAAACTTGTGTTTCCGTTTTTCTCTAGCGCGTCGTCTTTTAGAAAGTGTCGATTTACCACGGACTGAAGACTTCGAAATTTTAGACGTCAAACTATCGGAAATTAGCCATGATCCTAGCCGCTTAACTACACATGCTTATTATTGCAACAAGTGGCTGCTTGTTTTTGATCTATTCTATTTGTGAAAAGGTTCAATTTTGGAAATGGACCATGATTTCTCAATATTTAAATCAAATCGGATAGTTCAGTCAATGTCTTGTATCACATGTAGCAATTAAATATCATCAAAAACTCGATATTTTTCATTTTGTATCTACTCTATTTGCGCGTAATTGTGCTCGTTTTTGCGCTCTCAAAAATTCAAGTGATGGGTCATTATTTCATGAAATTCTGCGTAGAATCCAAATCTGCTGAAAAATAAATGGGATTGTCATTTGAAAAAACAAAGTTGGTGTTGATTGCGGATGGTAGCGCAATTGCGATCATTGACGGAGATAAGCTGCTGGTGCTAATTAGTGAGATACCCTGTTTAATACAGAAATAATAAACCATTTTGTAATAATTTGCAGCGTGTATTACTTTTTTTCTTACACTTCAACACATCTCACTTGTAACCAAACTGATGTAATAAAAACTTCGAATGATATTATTGAAACACAGAATGTGTTTTAGCTCACGCGTTTAACATAAACCAGTCTACTGATTGGTAATATACGTACCAATTAATTACCTAATAATTAATTAATTATCTAATTACCTCTTTGCAGCTTTTAATGCATCAAAAGTTTAAAGCGTTTTTTTTTTTTTTTTTCCTTCCCGTCAGCTTCCTAATGTTATTATGAAAGCTATGTCAAGTTGTTTTATTTATTTATAACCAGCGCTACGACTCACCACCAGCTCAGTGAAATCATCGGAAATTAACAAGCGGTTGCAATCATGTTCACATTATAAATTATTGAGAATGATCAACTGTATGTAAACGATAACAATTATTCAAATAACCAGCTTGTTGGCCACGCACTTCGCAGTAGTTAACATAATATGGTTGGATAAATTAAGAGCTTTCGAACGAACGGTCAACGAATTTTGTGGGATGAAAAATCACGAAGTACCATTTGCCTTGCAACGACTCGGTTGTAAGCGGAAACACATTTTTGGTTCCTTTTTCGGTTGGTGATGCCAAGGCTAAAACACATTCTGTGTCAAAATCTTCAAGTAACGGAAGAAGAGACAAGGAAAAAGGCGGTGGTCGATGCAGTCAGGACAAGCTCTTCCTCCCGCGTCACGCCTCGGGCACCTCTTTAATAGAAGACTCTTAAATCTCCACATCAGTGTGATATACTCGCGTAACACATATAACACCCAATGTGGCGCCTGTGTAACACAGTTCCGGAGTCATAACGGCGAGCGGGCAGTTAGATGTGGGTTATTGACGGGTTTCCTGCGAGAACTAGGCAAATCCTCTCCCATGGACGCGCTCCGTTGCCTCCTCAGATAACTGCATCTGCGGTGTAAGTTACGAAATCGGTTTTTCTTGACGGCCGATATTTATCTACCCGCGCTTAAAGTAAATGGGTGATTTTCAAGAGTAGCTCCGGACTGGTTCTAACGCAGGATTTCATGCCAATAGTTAGACCCACTTCCACCAAAAACTTCTAAACGAGTTCGATTTCAAAAACAATGGAAATTAACGATGATTGTAGCTCAACGTCTTTCACCAGAGCGCTGTCCGAGTTTAAGCCTCCACTGAGGAGGCAACTTGAGCTTAATATCGCAAAGTCCGGCTAGTTACATTTGTTAATCTTTGTTAGCATATCTGTTTGTATGATTCACAGTTGAAGTTGATTCATAGTTTTGGTTTACAATGAATTCATGCAATTCGGCAGATAGTTTTATATTTGGTTCCTCGGATATCTCTCAAAGATGCCCCAGCAAGATCAGACGGCGGATTCCGCACTTCTAGGAATCGTACGACATCGAGTTTCGGTGAAGATTCCGACACGCGAATCCCACAATTCTGAAAGTCCTCGAAGTCATTGATCCTCGGAAGTTCCGACGGGAATGAATTCCGACACGCGAAACCGACAATCAAATGGACGAACTGGGTCGTAACGGGTTTTGGGAGATCCGAAATAAAAGTAATTTTGTGTATTGCCAAGCTTTCAATGTAATCACATCATCCTCAGGGCATATCTGTGACAAAGAGGCCTACTGTTAGAAATATTAGGGCAGGAACAGCTAGATGCATCCACAACATCCTTGGAGCCTTCCCAACGGGTTGTCTCCTATTATAGTTAACCTGCTACGCCAACGCTCCCTATCTAAATTTATTAAATTCGATCACCACGTTCAACTAAATTAGTTCACAGCCCCTCCCCTCACGAGTTACCAACTATTTAATCAGGGGACGGAGGGGGATTATACTGACCCTGCGCGTTATGCGAGGTATTTATTTACTTATAATTTATTCAATCTATATTCAATAATGGTACCTGTCTAGCCACTCGTAGCCGGCACTCGTCGTGTAGGTATTTCTAACGATAGTCCTTTTTGTCACAGATATGCAGTCGAGTTTTGTCGTTCCCAGTCCCCGAACGTCAAGAATGCCGAAATTGGCATTCGCAGTGTTTTGCGAACCCAGTTCCGAACGGTTCTGACAGTTTTCGGGGTTTATTTTTTTCGGAACTGTCAGAACTCGAACGCAAGGACGTAGTTAACGCATGCGCATTTCACAATTTTTTTGATCTCGTGGGGTAAACAACTCTCTTCTTCTTTATCGAAATCATACTTAATCATACTTTAGTCTCTATACGTTAGTATAAGTACCTATTCTATGATCGAAATGTCAACTAGCTCGTCAAGTTCGGAAAGCAATAGTTTCGACGATGGTGTTTCACGGTTTGTAGACGATGAGGACCAGATCGAAGTTATAGTTGAATCTCGTCTACATCTACAAAACTCAAATGTTTCTCAGTCATCGTGGATTTTTTTTATTTTATTTTTTTTTTTTATGGCCGTGGAGTAATAGTTAAGTAATTTTCACGAGCATAATAAGTAATATATTCACGGGCACTAAAAATATTCTGAAAAGGAGCAACAGAAGGTAGCACGAGTTGAGTGAGGTTGCAAACAACAACATAGGTTATTCCACTTTCAAGTTCTGAAATCGTTCGCAGTGCAGAACGCAGTTCCACAAGTTCCGGAACGCCCCGGGATTTCCCGTCCCAGTTCTGATGAGTTCGAGAACTATCAGAACGCGCACTGAGAACGAAGCTCTTGGCAACACAAAAAATTACTTTTATTTCGGAACTTCCGAAATCCCTTACACCCCAGTTGGGCAATAAAAACCGGGGAGAATGGATATAGACGAAATCTACAACAAATTGATAAATTATAATACAAAAGTGATATAGGATGAAAGAAAAATAACGTATAATAGATTATGATACCCCGTTACAACATGATGAAGAATGTCCTTGTAGAGTGATCTATCGTCCCGGTGTTCAAATCGTCCAACATAGCTAATTTTATTGGACTATTTGCCTAAACTCCGTTATTTAAAACTCGTTATAAACGAGTTATGGATCGGTGAAAGGTGCCAAGGTTTGATCCTCAACATTATTGGAGTTTGGCCAACCCCTGTTAAATACGTTTTTGGTGAACTGGACACTTATGAAGGATTCCCGCTAAAATTCTTACTTTAAAATCAATTTTCGATCAGATATTTCAACTTATTTTTCTACATTATTAAAACATAGGTACCAGCATGATAGGCTTTGGCGGCTTGATAGGCACCATGAACCACCTTAGAAATTCGATCTGCCTAATGAAGATTTTTGAATAACGGCTCGAAATCCATAGCAGGTTTTAATGTCATACTTTAAATAATATCCACTTCCAACCCAAAAAAAAATGAATAGCCCGATCATTAGCACGAAAAATATGCTTCGTGTTTTGGGTAGCGAAACGGAGAGGAAACTTCTTGTTCAACACGAATACTTCACGGTGGAATTTCCTGAATGATTGTCTGTGCCGAGGTGGTCAGATTTCTCGATATGCTTACAAACATGTTAAGTTTCGCTTTCTTAGTCACGGGATAGCTCATTTTAATAAGGTTCAAGGCGGACGATTTTAATTTGGTCCCGAAACGGAGAGCAAAAGCGTCGATTAGAAGCGGAAGGAAATACGCAGTGGCACTGGCGCGTGAAAATCTATTTCCTTAAAGAGTGCACGACATCATTTACAAAGGATATAAACACCTGAGGAAATCTTATTTTTAAAACTTCTGCCTAGTTGAATGTGGAGTACAGCTTCCTCTAATCCGAAATATGAATGTACCTATAGATCAGTAAAATGTATCGATTAATCTGAAAAGATGATATGGTGGGTTCCCCTGAAGTTTGAGCAAAATCGGTTAATTAGGCAATGATAAAGTTATGCTTGATAGATGTAAAGCATGCGCATCTCAAAAGCTCTCATTGTTTGGGAGCGATAAAGTTCATTGGGAACCATCCACAACCTAATCCAGGAGTTTCCGAATTTTGAGTTGCTTAGAGCGTCGAGGTGGGTAGCAACGTTCTCAAAATGGAAAAACTAAAATGGAGAAAAAGTAGTTATCTATTAAAACTAGTGGGGCTTACGAAGTTTGAAAAAAGTATAATATACTTTTTACATTTCGCAAAACCCAAACAGCACTTTGAGCTTGTACCCAACTGTGTATAGGATGTAAAACGTGAGGAGGATAAAAGCACAGAGTGTTATTGCAAAAAACAAAAAATAAAAATAAATAAATAAAATAAAATCCAAATTACACGCTTCCAATGTACAAGGAAATGCTGAACACCTGACATTTTTTTCAGAACTCGATTAATATCATATTTGACCAAAAGAAATCACGAAAATCTGACGAGATTAGTTGAAACATCATGATTTATCAGTATTATCAGTTTCGCGAAACCCATACAGCACTTTGAGCGTGTACCCAACTGTGTATAGGACGTGAAACGTGTGGAGGATAATAGCACCGAGTGTTATTTAAAAAATAAATAAATAAAAGAAAATAAATAAATAAAATAAGATCCAAATTACACGCTCCCAACGTTTAAGAAAATGTTAAACTCCTGATATATTTGTCAGAACTCGATCAATATCATATTTGACCAAAAAGATAAAAAATGACGATAATCTGACGAGGTACCTAATTAAAACATCATAATTCACTACTATTATGCCCTCCATTCACTTCCTTCCATAATGAAATTTGAAACTCCTAAAATACCTCCCAAAACTAGACTGAATTCATAGTTGAACAAAAAAAGAATCACGAAAATCTGATTCTTTTATCATGATTTCTCAGTATTATCAGTTTCGCAAAAACCAAACAGCACTTTGAGCGTGTACCCAACTGTGTATAGGACGTGAAATGTGTGGAGGATAAAAGCACCAAAAGTGTTATTGCAAAAAACAAAAAATAAAAATAAATAAATAAAATAATATCCAAATATCACGCTCGCAATGTACAAGGAAATTTTGAACTCCTGATATATTTTCCAGAACTCGATCAATTTCATATTTGACCACAAAAATCACGGAAATCTGTCGAGGTAACTAAAAGATCGTAATTTATTACTATTATCCCCTCCATTCACCCCCTTCCTTAATGAAATCTGAAACTCCTGAAATACTCTCCAAAACTACCTATATCAAATTCCTAATGGGGCGAAATAAAAATCACGAGAATAGGTCGAGATATGTAGCTTGGGCAGTGCTTGAGAGAATCGGTAATTATTTCCTCCAACCCCCACCTCGACAAGAAATCCGAAATTCCCAAGGTTTGCTGCATAACTAGGCTGGAATTGAAATTGAACCATATAATAATCTCGAAAATCGGTTGAGAATTGTAGCCTACCTAAGTGGTGTAGGCAAAAATTTGTCGAAAAAACCCATTTCTTCGGCATTACCCTCGCCATTCCCCCTCTTCAATTTTGAATACCGTCGCTCAACTAGATTAAAAGTGAGATCGAACGAAGAATGAATCTCGAAAATCGGTTGAGAATTGTGGCCTGGCACACTCACACACACACACACACACACACACACACACACACACACACACACACACACACACACACACACACACACTCACACCTATGGTTTTTTTTTACGGAATCGGTCTTAAAACGTCTGAACGGATTTGCATGCGGTTATTTTTATTTTTATTTTTCTCATGCTTGGGTTGTCCCCTACCCCCTTAGATCTATTCCAATAGGTGAACCTCTTGTTAACGAATCCCAGCCTATAAGACAACTTCAGATGGACGTCCTAAAAAAGCATACGTAGATGATTAAAGACAGGCGATAGTCGTTTTCACTGTAGACACATCCTCAAAACAGACTCAAGTCGGTGGAAAGTCAAAACAGTTTTTTTCCAAGACAGTGCAAACCTCCGGAGGCGCAGGAGTTTCTGGTGTTGTGTAACTCCCTCGGACTCCGTTACCGATGAGTACCGGAGTTTTTATCGCGGCTCGTCGCAAAAAATTTGTCATTGTCCATTAGATAAGGCGCGGTAGCCTGTGCCGGGTCTCCGGTATTTTCGTATTGTCGCCGGGTGGCCGGGTTCAGTTCTTTCTCACGCGAAATACAAATCGAGAGAGCTGTGATGACGAGTACCTGAGACGCACTGGACATATTATGGCGGACAATTAGCATACCTACTTGGGGTATAGTTTTCCGAATGTTTCCCCTCTTTCAAACGAATGTAAATCCGTCATTATCCTATCAAAAAATGAATTTGAAGACTGTTTCGGAAACCTCGGAATCTCGCCTTTCCCATGATTTCATGATAGATTAACTTCCGCCTTTCCACACATGAGAAATGTGGAATTGAAAAAAGTGGGGACACAAAGAATTATTTGCCTTGTCAAAAAGTTCCATATGTGTCCCCACGCTATATTCAAATCCATCTATCGTGTAAATACGAAAGTGAATATGAAAAAAAAAATATATATTTTTTTTTAATTTTTGTATTTAAATGTTTATGCCGTATCTCAACCATAAGGATCATTAGCGGCATTGAACAAGGTGTCTAAAGGGACACTGCAAGTGGCACGATTCCAAGGGGGGCCATGCTACCCTCCACCACCAAACGGAGTGCCATCACGGACTCCACTGGCAAATCGGAGGAGGACAAAATAAGGGGTACAGTGATGACCACTGTTTAGCCCCTAGAGCGGATTTAAAAAACCTCAAAAATAAAATAATACAACTAAGACTAGATCTAGAATAGGCTAATAACTAAATATATGTTACTATATATAATCGCCAAAGTGAAATAAAACTATGACTATATTGTACAAAAATATGTCACAGATCAGATATCACAGTTCGTAGTAGAGCTCAGCGGCTCTTAGGTACGACAACAGGGACTAGACCTTGTCTGGTCCAGATAATACATCAACAAACTGAGGCGGCCGATTCTGGACTCGAAGGTCCATAAGATATGGGCAGTCCTCCTGGAAGTGGCGGATGGACAGATCACCCTCACACCTTCCGCACACAACATCTCGAGCTCCTGCACTAAGCAAGTGTTTGTGAGTAAGACGGGTATGGCCAGTGGCAACCCGGTTGACCACTATTCGGTCCCTCCTTGGAAGTTGGGTCACGAATAGGCACACTGGGCACAAGTCCTGAAGGATACCACGCAGCCCAGTGACCTCACCCTGCCATTGCTCATACCAGATGGAATTGGCTTTACGTTGTATGTAGGAGATTTGATCCTCAATATATATAGGCAGCATATCGAGGGAGTTATCACCAATGACTCTCTTCGCAAGGGCATCAGCACACTCGTTGCCATGTAAACCCACATTGCTTGGCACCCACATGAAAGTTATGGTTGAGCCCGATGTTGAGGCTTGGTGTAGCGATACACGTTGGCTTTGTATTAGAGGATCATCAGAATATGTATCCCTTATCACCTCGATGGTACTTAGTGAATCGCTACTGATCACATAATTCCCAACTCCCAACAACTGGCAGTGTCGAACAGCCAGTGTCACTGCCCACAGTTCTGCTGTGAACACAGGATGTATATAGTTCAATGGTCTGGATGCTCGCATTTCAAACATGCATAACATCCTGTAGCCAATCCCTTAGTAAAACTTCTGGAGCAGACCCTGCCTACCAAAGATTTGGAAATTGCCCAGTACAGGTGGTTTAGTTGCCGCTGGTGCCCAGTTTAGGTGACCGATTCTCCGTCGGGGGGGTCCCTAGTCTGTTGTAGGTATAGGATGCATGTTTATTCAAGAGTATCATCCTACAAAATGTAAACATCAACTTTTTAGTCAGAGATGTTGCAACAAAAGGGTTCATTGCTCCACTCACTGACTCACAAATAGCGCGGGGACTTTTTTTGACTAGTCAAATAGTTCCGTATATGTCCCCACTTTTTCAATTCCCTATTTCTCGCATACGCGAAGGAGAAAGTTAATTTATTATGAATCCATGAGGAAGAAGAGATTCAGGGGTTTCCGAAACAGTCGTCATGTTCATTTTTTGATTGGAAAATGACATTATTTATATTGGTAAGAAAGTTATTCCATGTTACGCTACTACAAAGTTACGATACGTTACTACACCCCCTACTTGTTCAACAAACTCATGCCAGTTTGGAGAAACTCATCTAAAATCAAAGTAGCTTTATGGAATGTTCCACTTATAATTTATTGAATTGAACGAGTTTTGGAATATTTTCATTGGGTATGCGCTAATTCTCATCAAAAACAGAAATTGTTAATTTCTAGTTGCCACAAAATGATTTTCCGCCCCGATTCTAGTACCAGGTCAATTAGTCAGATTATTCCTTTGAGCATTCAAGTTTCTTATTACATATGTGACCGTGCGCAAGGGATAAGAGAGATTAACTTGCACAGGCTTCTTTTCCAGGTGATCGAAAAAACGACGATTGGGTTAAAAAATTACTTCTTTGTTTTGGGTCCCAAAACTTTTTTTCTCCCAATAATCATCAAAACTTGAATTTTCTACTTTTTTCATATTTATGATCGCAAAAAACTGAAAGGAGGTCGGAAATGAAAAAAAGGAGCTCATCTTGCCTAATGAGAATTTCTTCAGGCAAGTGAAGCTCCCTTTAGCTTAAATCACCACACAATTTCCACACGGTTAAATACATGAATTAAATTAAAAAAATAACGACGAAGAATAGAAGAACGAAGGTAGGTAGTTCAGTTCAGGTTTTACAACATTTTTCGGTTACTTGTTTTTGGTATTGTGTGTGCCCCACACTCCCAACCTTGTGTGTGACACCTGACGCACCTGTTACGGTATCAATTTCCATGCATGAAAACAAGAGAGCAGAGACTCCAACCAACCCTGGTGGCAGATTGGGGAACATTGTTACTTGTTTCAGATTACCTCCAGGTTATAGGCAAAATGAGTTCTTTTTTTTTACAAAATTTGTGTCTAGTTAAATTTAATATTGTGAACCCTCTAGACGTTGGTCTTCACTTACTGACAGACACTTGAAATTCCTCTTTTTTACCTCAAAAATCAGTAGAAGTGCCTCAAAACATGATTTCAAACTTTAACCGCTTCTCCAGAAAAATTTGCAGTTTTAAAAATTATACAATTTGACTAGAAAATTATAGAAAAAATCCAAAATAAACGATTTTGTTCAGAATATTGTGGAGAAAAATAAATATATACCTATAATCTCTGGCATGTAAAGCTCCCTTTTCCCTTGCACGGTCACATATTTTGTAGCATAATATAACAAGAAATAGAAATTAGTTTATAAAGTAAATACTCAGATGCTACTTGCAGTTTTCAAATTGAATTTTTATATCTCATTGAATGACTTTGATTTATGACCTTAAGTAAATTAATGGATAAAATATGAAATTGATAGAGTTATCAAAAATCTGACTCTTCGTTGTGTTGGGACAGAAATTGCTGCCGGATTCGATTGCTTCGAATCTGAGAAACAAATCGCCTTACCAGAGGAGAACTTGAAGAGTGAGAGTTGTCAGCTAACCACACTAATCACTCCTACGCAACGTCCGGAAAATCAGTTGGCCTCTCCAGATCAGAATCAAGTTTCCCTAATAGGGCTGCATATCTTAATTGCCTTTGCCTCGCTGATCTCCTCAGCTGCTCCGAGCGTATTATCCACAAAAGCGTGGAACATGCATTCGTTTTCACTTCAGATTCCGTTCTTAGCAAATATCCACTGAATGATTTTCTTTTTATTATTCCGGAGTATCACCTAATTTTTACCGGTATTATATCGTTATTCATTGTCTGACATTCCAAAAAGAATACAAATAGATGATAGAATGAAAAACAATGTCCACACATAACATAAGCACTTGTCTGTAAAGCTTTATTTTATTCAACAAAGCTGTAAAGTGTAAAAACAAAACCATCATCCAGAACTCCCAATTTCCAAGTTGTATATATTTTATACCTATAGCGACAGTAATAGGCACTAGTATTGGGCATGTAAATTAATCCAGAATACGGTACCATGAAAATTAAAGGAAATAACGCACAAAACCATAAAATTTTCGTATTTTGATGATATTCTTCCATATAACAAAAATGTAACGTCTGTTTCCGCTATAAATACTTCTTATCTATTAACAGTATTTTTCCATATCTTCATCCATGTATCAAAATTACAACTTCTGTAGCCACTCGAAGGGCTTCAATCATGGTAAAAAGAAGAACAATTCATTTTTTGAAGAAGAAGTTCATTCTTTGTGTTCTCTCCTACGTTTCCTAATAAATTCTGCCAGCAATCGCGTAAAACGAAAGGTACACGAAACCGTAAGACTATGAGACTGCTAATGTCTGCCTTCAGAATGACGGATCTTTTGGCAGGAGTAGAATAGAATAGTATTATTGTAACTCGTTTTCCATTTTATTGGGTAATTTAAATAACTCCACTAAAGGTCAACTGATCTTCAGGAATATTTTCAACGAAGAAATCGCCGTTTTCATTACGATACCGATGTGCGCTCTACCGTAATTTGCATTTGAGTTCCATTACTTTGGATAGGAGAAAGCAGAATCAATCAGTATCAAATACATATCCATGACACATGCATCAAATATTGAAAGAGTAACTTAAAATTATTCACTTCAGTCTAGGTAGGATAGTATGCATTTGAGTATAAGTGTTAGTTTTTAGAACCAACCCAATGTACATTCAACATTATCATGTTACCAAAACTTTTCTGATTGAATAGGTAAATTATCATGTTTTTTAAATATGTAGTTAGTAATTTATGACAATGTACCGCAATACACTTGATGCATGCATATGATACTATCTCATCTCGTACCACCCTACGTTGCGTTCACTTGAAGTTCTCTGTGTACTAAAAACACTATTTGGTTTCGGTTTTGATCAGTCTTTTTCAATTAAACAAATTATTTTCTTTCGAAATTCATTATTTGAGGTAATTAACCAAAATATTGAAAGGTACTACGAGTGTTGAGTTCGAAATTGAAAACGCCTAAACCTAGATGGAGTCATAGTTTCACAAAGAACTTGATGTTACTATTTACTCTATAGTAATTTTATCGACCTATAATTATTCATGCACTTATCTATCTCATGCATAATCAATTATGCTATCCTACGTTACAAAAATGCAACTTGGTTCGTCACCTGGAGTTATTTCCCGCTTTTTGAATAGAATTTGAATAAGATCCCAATGAGTGTCGAATACGGTACAGATCATAGGAGTCGCACTGTTCATGAGAGAAAATGGGAGAAGTGGTGAAAAATAGCAATATAATAACATTTCTTCCTTTAGCTGAATTTATTGCTCGAAGTCAGGAAAATCAGAATTAGTCATTTCATTCAGCATTGATTAAATATTTACTAGTTGGAAAAAATCAGATGTTTATTAGTTGAGTGAGGGTTTATTATTTCAGTCTTATGGACTCATCATCAACGGATTTACGATTGCTCAAAGATCCAGTGACAGGACTCTCTCTAGCTGTGGCAAGATAACAGTCATAACAGTCCTGTGACTGAATAAGTTGATGAGGTATGGAGGTTAGGTAGACTAGACCGTCAAGTTCCTACAGTCTCCAAAGGAAGCGCTAATTCCACGTAAGGTAGTCGGGGAAAAACAATTTAATTATCCCATACATGTTTCATACATACGATCGTATCGTTAGTATCTACTGCATGCATGTATGTAAAATCCTTGGAATAAAAATGACTTCTACAGTTTCTATTGGATCCCGATGAAATTTTCTGGAATGAGGATGGTTCCCAATCAATTTCATCACTCAGATATTGATTGTTTTCTCCATGCAAGCGCAAACGTGAAATCTATTTGAGGTAAATTAATCAGATATTAAAAGACTGGAGATGGTCCCCTATGAACTCCATCGCTCCCGACTCACTGATAACTTTCGGGCATGTGCAAACGTAACATCTACCTAACATCATGTTTTTATTGTTTGACTGAACGATTCAACTCAATGACCTAAGGAACCCTCCATATAATCTTTTCAGATAATTTGAAAAATTTTAATGGTCTTCACATCATTTTAAGAATACAAGGAAGCTATGTGCCACACCCAACTTGGCAGAAGTTTTTAATCTTGTTACCATTTTTAGGATACAAATTTACTAAAGTAAAGACTGTTAAAATTTCTCGCAACAGTTGATTATTTAAATCTTTAATGTCAGTTCTATACAGGACACTGGTTTAATCCAATCTGCTGACATCGTTTCCTTACAGAATGAAGTTAAGGTGCGGCAAATTTAGCAAGAGCTCCTCGTATGATCATCTAATTTCAATAAAAATCGTATAACACTTATAAATCTGATTTTTATTAAAATTTGATACATTTGAAGCATGCACAACGTTGCCCGCTCAAAAGAATGCATGACATGCTCAAGACAAATTTAGGTCATTCTGGACGAATAATCTTGGAGAATTACTTCGAGATCGGATGTCTATATTAGGAAATCATTCGTGTGAGAGGTATTTCACGCATCACACATGCGCAGAGAGCAATGAGGCAATGAAAATGACAGGAATACAATGAAATTCGTAAGATTCCGTACCCAACGCTCAATGCTCGAAAATTGCATTATAACTGGATTCAAATTGAGGGGTTTCAGGGCATGCAGATAACGCAATTCTATCACCTCCAGTAATCAGTTCAATCAAGTACGAAAACTCTGTGCTGAAAGACTCGAAAGTTATATACCTACCAGTTTTGAAATTAGGAAAAGTTAAAGTTGGCTATAAGTAGGTCACTCAAATCATTATTAATTCAACTCGATTTCTTGATATGGAAATTCCAAGCTTCAGTGGTAATATACGAGCTGAATTGATCGTCAAGGTTAAAAAGCATTTCCAACAATATATTCTCTTAAATAATAGATCCGATCTGATATGGTGACGTAATCGACCTCCGTCAAAGGTGTACTACCAAAAAAAGAAAAAAAAAGTTCTTCTTTCCTCCATAACCATTTTTGAATCAGAAAATTCAATCATATCCAGATAAAGGAACTAATTTCCTTTTGAGAAATCATCCATCTCTTGCGGCATTAGAGAATAACATTTTGTCTCTGGTTTCCAACATTTTCCTGTTGAGTTCAACTCAAATTCGATGTTTTCCTAATCAAATAAGCACAAAGAAGGTATGTAACAAGCGTAACTAAAATTTAATGTAATTTATCGTCTAATAAACAATAAATTTGCCGATGACTCAACTGCGAAAGCTCAATTCTCAACTTGACGGACGAATTTACTCAAGTTACGTACTCATTCTTTTCATTTATATGTGTGACTAAAATCAAATTTAGTGGAACTATTATTTCTTTGGATTTGCTGTTTTGATTTCACTGGTTTTTTAGCGTAACTAAAATTTAATATAATTTATCGTCTAATAAACAATAAATTTGCCGATGACTCAACTGCAACAACTCAATTCTCAACTTGACTGACGAATTTACTCAAGTTACGTACCTACACATTCTTTTCATTTATATGTGTGACTAAAATCAAATTTAGTGGAACTATTTTCTTTGGATTTGCTGTTTTGATTTTACTGGTTTTTATCGAGCCCACCGTTTATCTCAAAAAGGTTTTTGTCGTATTCATATGATTTTGATACCGTTTAATAATTATGACGCAGGAAAAAACAAAATTTGATTAGGGAACAACTTAATTTGAATGGAAAAGCTACATTTGATTAAGGTAAAAACAAAATTAGTGAGGGAAACACACAATTTCACATGGGAATGCAATAGGGTGGTCTACCCCGCAGAAACTTGGTTGTATTCCGTATCAACAAGGAGGTTCAATAATTGGCAAAATGCCGTTCTAACATAAGGTTATTAGGTTGGTTATTTTGCAAAAGCTGATTTGCATGGTACTGTTTTTAGCGTAACCAAACTTTGTTCGGGGACTGTCTGTCTTTTGTGAAGCTGTGTTTGTCCATCCGTCCGTTCCTTCCTAAACTCGGGCCCCAGGTCACCTAGAGACTTCCGGTTTTCTCTAAATGGTAGTGTAAACGGTCTCTACCTATTTGACAGGTGCCGAATTAGTATTCAAATGAAGGCGAATCGTAGTTTGTGAAACAGAAAATCGAGAGTTGGAGATATTTACATAGACGTTGCCGAGTAAATAAACAAGGTTTTGCCACGAGACGAATTTGGTTACTCGCGAAGCCCATGAATGGGTTTTAGAGCACTTGTTCCATTTAGCACAATTCACTTAAAATCACATTCAAACTATAATTTTCAAAATCGAGTTTTTTGAAACTGAGGGTTTTATCCACCATTTCTGAGGGTTCAAAGTGCCAAATTTAATAAACATACTTACTTAGAAGAAATGGATTTACAAATTTAAGTTAATTTCAACTCAAAATTTGAAGTTTAATCACTGAAAATCAACCATTTTCTAGCTATATTGCAATTATCAAACTACTAAAGTGATTTCTGTGAATTTCTTTGAAAAATTGTACCAATTTTTTACATTTTAAGTATCCATAACTTGGATGTAATCGCAAAAAAGTAGGGCTAGATAAAAAAGCCGAGAGCACTAAGAAAATCAGCATTGATCAATAAAGGTTTTGTCATACTTGAGATTAATTCACATTAATTGGTTGCCCAAATCATATCAGAATCAACCGGATGGTTGGTAAACTTTTTAGAGAAATTTTCGATGATCAAAACTATAAAATAATTCGATTTTGATTTAAAATAAAGAAGTTGATTTTGAGAGTGCACGTTTTTTTGAGGCCTTGTCAAAATTTACACACTTTTCTTCAGGATTTTTCTTGGTTTCTAGATACAACTTACTGGTTACTAGATACAAATCCAACCCTGAATAGCATTTTCAAGACAAATTTGGTGTATTCGCTGACAAATTTTGTTTTTTCCTTGCCCAGTATAATCCCTGTTATAAGCCCTCTAATATTCAAGTCTATCAATAGGTTTTGTGTATTCCATTGATGATGCAGCAGAGTCCATGCAGAGTGTCCATTGTACGTCCGTATTATCCAGTCGAAGAACAGGCACTGTTATCACTTTTTTCTCGAAAGGAAAAAAAAATCACTTTTGCAAAACACTCATGACCCCACGTGACGAACCGGTTGACATAAACACACGATGTTGATTTAACAATAAACATAAACAAATTAATAATAATTAATTATTTTCTTTCACGACTTACAATTGCACTGGCGGCCCTATGGAAGTACATGGTGTTATGGTCGGGAGGCGGCCCTTAGATTAGGTTTTATATGGGGCGCCCCACCGCGGCGGACGCCGAGGATGCTCCCGTCCGCTATGGGCTCCCCCCTCGGCCCCCCCTCTATGGGCCTCTTTCCGTCTTTTTCGCACGCCCCTCAGGGGGACGTCCCTCCCCGTTTTTCCGGCGCATTCCGCCGGGAGGGCCGCCCTTACGCAATCTGTCGCGGCCGCATTGTTCGCCTCTTTGACGGACAAGTTCCGCGAAGGAAAGCGGGGTTGTCCCGGAGGGAACGTGAGGGCTGGCCCGGCAATATTTAATCAGATGAGTGAGCCCTCATAGAAACATCTACCTACTTCATTAGACTCGCTCCCAACTTGGGTTAGGTAACCGAAGCTTTGGTGTTCGGGAATCAAGTCTAAGGACACAAAAATCAAGAGAAATTGACAACAACAAAATACATTCTGTCGTAAAATTATCAGGATTGGGGCCAAACAAATTATTCCTCTTCTTTCACCAAGCTTTCGATAAATTTATTATCTAATTTATTATCGGTGCCGAGGTGAAGATTTGAAGGACGGATTTCAATTTTTTGGGATCAATTTATGGGTATTTGCATACGCTGAACACGATGAACTTATTTATTTTACGCTCCGTCCACTAGTTATCCAGTAAACTGGCAGAGGGCGCTACTTAAAGATAAGTAAAAATCGAAAATTTCACCGAAAATGCTGTCGCCTGGTTAAGAATTGTACTAGAAACATGCTATTATGGTCGGATAATATGCTTTGGCATGTTCTGAACATGATTCCGTTTTTTACTATACTTTTCCGCCGATGATTGCTT
This sequence comes from Adelphocoris suturalis, assembly GCA_030762985.1. Classification (NCBI taxonomy): domain Eukaryota; kingdom Metazoa; phylum Arthropoda; class Insecta; order Hemiptera; family Miridae; genus Adelphocoris; species Adelphocoris suturalis. Next base: position 32,843,943 of record CM061048.1, read on the forward strand.
CGTTTATCGGCCATAAACCTCAAATTAATTGTAGGGTAATAGACAAATTCACCCTAATTTCACCGGAAATTATGTCGCGTTGATAATTTAAGGTCCCGAAATACCTTGTGCCGATAAAATTTGGTATTTTCCAGGATACTCGGTACAAAGCCGTTGGTAATTTTGCCAAATATAGCGGCAAAATGGAGAAAATAGCTAACATTTTCCCATTTTTCTGTAAAATTCCTTAGTTTCCATCGGTTTTCCGGGGTCAAATTCGTGGTTCTGAATTGTCTGAACTGTGATTGGATCGATTGAGCGTAGGATTAGCTATTGTCAGCGGTACCGGTCTCGTGTAAAAGGTTGTACAACGGTATCGGGTCGTTAAGCGAATAAGTACAATGCCGGTTCAAGTCCTTGCCAAATTACCAACGGCTTTGTACCGAGTATCCTGGAAAATACCAAACTTTATCGGCACAAGGTGTTTCGGACCTTAAATTGTCAACGCGACATAATTTCCGGTGAAATTAGGGTGAATTTGTATATTACCCTACAATTAATTTGAGGTTTATGGCCGATAAACGAAGCAATCATCGGCGGAAAAGTATAGTAGAAAACATAATCATGATTAGAACATGCCAAAGCATATTATCCGACCATAATAGCATGTTTCTAGTACAATTCTTAACCAGGCGACAGCATTTTCGGTGAAATTTTCGATTTTTACTTATCTTCAGTGGACGGAGCGTAAAATAAATAAGTTCATCGTTTTCAGCGTATGCAAAAACCCATAAATTGACCCCGAAAAATTGAAATCCGTCCTTCAAATCATCACCTCGGCACCAATTTAGAGGTTGGTTTACGATAGCGGTCGATAACTGGCCAAAATCGACCCAAGTAAAGTGGGTAGGAATGATTTTTTTTGCTAAAAATTTAGGAGGGTCATCCTGACATACCGAGGAAGCAAAAAAACAATGGGGACAAGAAATCCCAGAACTTTTTTTTTTTTTTTCGAACCACCCTAATATATCACAGATTAGTTGGTTGGTTGGTAACTAATGACTAGCACTACACTTCTGTACCTCAACCAAAATCCCCGAATACACAGAACTGAGTCCTGAAGTATCGGTTCTCTTATTACCTACAAGCTGTTGGATTCATGTGAATATAAGCCATTTCCTTGAAAAACCTGCTTTACTTGAATTTCCTTGAACAAAATACATTGCCGTAGATATCATAGAAACATCTACCTACTTCATTAGACTCGCTCCCAACTTGGGTTAAGTAACCGTAGCTTTTGGTGTTCGGGAATCAAGTCTAAGGACACAAAATCAAGAGAAATTTACTACAACAAAATACATTCTGTCGTGAAATTATCAGGATTGGGGCCAAACAAATGATTCCTCCTCTTTCGCCAAGCGTTCGATTAATTTATTATCTTCTTCAGGGCCTACAATATACAATATAACAGCTACCGTAACATGGGGTTACTTCCTACCAGGTGGTACAACTTCAGACCAGCGTAGGATGCAGGCGCAGAGTTCTCTACCGGCCATAGAAATGAAATTAGGAAGTTCATTAAGGTCCCAATAGGTAGCGCATTACTCAAACCTACATGAAACCTGAAGATAGCTTCTTGACATCGCTTATCATCGTTTTCTTTACGACTTTGTTATCAGCTATTTCGACACATTTTCCTGTTGTGATTAAAGTGTGCCTGCAGCTATATATTTCCGCTAGATTTTCCGAATAGGTAAGTTCACATACTTCTTCAGAATTATATCAGAAATTTAACTAAGAAATTAGATGTTTTATTTAGTCGTTAGTTAATTTTTCCAGCAACGAAAAACTAAAAGTCGCTACTTTGGGGTGCAACTTCCGACCACCCGATTTTTTGTGTTTTAGCGCATTTTTACGTGTTTTTCTCATTTTGATTGAGCTTAATCATGATTCAATGTTTTCCATGTGTTACAGGCATGCCACGAAAGTACCGAAATAAAGTCGGGGGCCGCCCCTATAAAAATTATACCCCAAGACACTTTGGAGGCAGCTCTGAAGGTAGCTCATTTCTGGTTTTGTTTTGTATGGAATAAATGTTTACAAATGAAATATTTTTGTCATAATAGGTGAGAAAACCCATCTATAATAATACGGGGGTAATATCGAGCCAGGGCTTCATTTCTTGATTATTTGAGTGAAAAAACATAAGTGGTCCGAAGTTGCCCCCACGCGGGGTAATGACTATACCACTTTTACCTTTGTTTTTCATGGGTTCCTAATGCTCGAATGTTAAATTTTGAAATGGGAATATGACGGTGAATAGATCAGGTGTGACATATTGAAAGGTCAACTCGTTTGAAGAGATACAGACAGAGAAATCTAAAAAAAAACCTGAAAACGTGGTCTGAAGTAACCCCATCCTACGGTACCCTTGGAAAAACGGTGAACTTATAAAAGGTAATAAATAATGGCATAAACGCAAAAATACTCCAGCAAGAATACTATAGGTAAATCAGCTAACTTAGTCAGAGGTGAACTACAGCGTGAATATCACACCACTCAGCGACCAACTGATCAGTAAATACATCACAGGTTTCAAACAGGTACTAAATCAAGTACACAAATCAACAACTTCATATCAAGGGATGCTAATACCAATAACGGAACAAACATAACAACAACCAACCAACACTCACCAACTCAATGAAGAAACTAAAACCAGTGTATTGCAGATTTAAACAGAAGAAGAAAACAACATCTGGCAGTCACAAAATTATACTAATAATTTGATTTCCTTGAATAGCATCAAAAGCAACAAGGCAACAACATTAATCAGAACAGCACTGATAAGAATGATAAAAGACCCTCTCTTCCTCTTCATCAACAATCATAATGACAAGAACCATGGAACAGAATCACATGGATAAATAATCAATCAATTTCAATAATCTAAAATCAATATGATCAACAATACAACAAACTATAAATATATATAAACTTTCAAAACTTAACAATAATAGTATTAATATATACGTATACATATCATAGATACATATCACAGATTAGTTGGTTGGTTGATAACTAATGACTAGATCTACACTTCTGTACCTCAGCCAAAATCCCCGAATACACAGAACTGAATCCTGAAGTATCGGTTCTCTTATTACAAGCAGTTGGATTCATGTGAATATAAGCCATTTCCTTGAATAACCTGCTTTACTTAAATTTCCTTGAACAAAATACATTGCCGTAGATATTTAATCAATATTAAATCAATTAATCAACTATTTAAATAATATTTAATCAGATGAGTGAGCCCTCATAGAAACATCTACCCACTTCATTAGACTCGCTCCCGACTCTTGGATTAGGTAACCGTAGCTTTCGGTGTTTGGGTCCTCTAAGGACACAAAATCAAGAGAAATTTACTACAACAAAATACATTGCCGTAGATCAGTGTTTCTTAAAGTGGGGTATATGGAACCCTCGGGGTACATAGAAAAAGTCCAGGAGGTACATGAGAAGCTCTGTGTATTGAGTGGTTTTAATTCTACAATACATCGCCCTGATTTTGAACACTTCTAAAACCCAGGAATTGGAATTCGGCTTAAATCGTCGCTTCGACCAATCGGTTAATTTCCTTAGCCTCATGATCGATAATCGCTTATCTTGGAAATATCACGTGGAATCCTTGGTTCCCCAGCTGGCCTCCGTCGTTTTCATGATTCGAAGACTGTCCAAGGTTATTTCGAGTGACGTCTTGAGAACAGTTTATTTCGCTTGCAGACATGCATATTGATTGATACTATGGGGCAACAAGCCATGCTATAGAGATTTTCAGGCTCCAAAAAAGGGCTATTAGGATCATGTGTGGTCTCACTTGGAGTGAATCCTGCAGGGGATCTTTCGCCCGGCTTCGAATCCTGACTGTACCAAGTATGTACGTGTTGACAGTCCTCAGTCAGACGTTTCTATCTTTGCAAGTACTTCATACTTCCACGAGTATAGCACTAGAAGTAAAAACAATGTATACCCGTCTTAGTGTCTCCCTGAATTGCAGACCCATGAAGGTTGGTGCAAGACTGTTCAACTCGTTGCCGCCATTAATTCGGGACCTTAGTTACCGCCCATTCTGCTGGGTGGTGAAAGACTCGCTTCTACAAGCTGAACTTTATTCTCTGGACAAGTACCAGCATGTGAAGTGGAAGTAGGTATTTCCCTAGTCATAGTTTGTCCCTAGTCATAGTTCAATCAATTTTTTTATTTGCATCTGACTTATCTATTTATTTCATTGTTGTTTTAGTCGTCATTTTTGTATTGTTTTTGAATTATTCCTATATATTTGTATTAGGTACTCCTGACTTTTGTACTGCCTTTCAGGTCTTTACAAATAAAACAGATTATTATTATCGCAAAAAACAAAAATTAAATTAAATTAAAAATAGAAAACAAAATAATAAAAAAATAGGCAATAATGATAAGAATAATGAATAAATCAATAGGAAATAAAATAAAATGCGTCCGCCATGGTTGTTTTCGAGGGCCGAGACGTAGACGTTGAGGTTTTCAACCCATCAACAATGAACCCACAACCACTCATTCTGTGAATGAATTTCGATCTGTATTTCAAGATGATTCCAATAGAGAGGGGTAGTACCTAACCCTAACGTCTTGTCTTCGAGCTCATGCATTTTCATTCAAGGTTAGGTACATAGTTTTCGGGGAAAGCATGTTTCACAGAATGTACCTTCGTCAGTGTGCTCGTAGATTCGTCGGGAAAAGGTTTAGCACGACAGGTTTTGGATTCCTGTTCTGTTGTTTATTGTGTTTTTTCTTCTCGTCCAAGTTTTTTTTTTTGCATTATGGCTCGGTGGTTGATAACGGGTACCATATAAAGGAAATTAGCTGCACAAGACTCCTGCTTCAGTGTTTAAAACGAAGTGTGTTCTTCCAGTGAGGCAGAAAACGTCAACGCTGAACCCCCATCAGAACTTTAGGTGCCGTGTGCAGCCCAAGATAAATAATTATGAATGTGTTTATAAATTTGCATTCTACACATAGGTATAATTCATAAATATAAAATGTTGTATTTTACTAATAATAATCCCTATGATCTGGAAATCATGATGCTTTTTTGAATTCTATTAGATATTAATTCAGTAATAAGTGTTGATAATTTTTTCAGGGATAATGGGTGTAGGACTGTAGGGGGTACATGGCCATTCTTGTTTCTGCTCAGAGGGTGCATAGAGAAACACTGCCGTAGATGGAACATGTGATAATTTCAACAGGAAAACTGTAGGGTTTCACCAAACCTTGTGTAAATCGTCAACATCCCTGTAGTGAAATACCTTTATACGATTTAGGCTTTATTCATCACAATTTGACATGAAATGAGTTTCAACGGGTAAGTTATAAATAAACACAAAACATATGGTTAGGAAGGCAAACAATTATAAAAGTGGAATCATCTCATTTTTCCATCCTTCAGAACTTTAGCACGTAGTCTTCTAATCGTGCAGAAGTACGTCGATCTCTTGATGAACGTCGAAGAGCGTTTTCGACAATGGGAGCTTCTGATTCCTCTGGATCATTACTTCTAGAGATGTTTGGTGATTCATTGTGAAGTTGCAGATCTGGTTCGGATTCTCGGGTGACCTTCCGTTCGTCTGTCGTTACGTTGGTTTCGGATGTGACCCCATTGTGAGGAGCTAATTGTTTTAAAGCCACCGTCGTTTCCCGCCCGTCTTCGAGTCGAACTCTAGCATATTGGGGGTTCACGTCTATGACGTCCACTTCCTCTACCAATGGGTCATACTTGCTCGTTCTTATGTGTTTTCTCATCAACACTTTGGCTGAAGGTGCAAGCCAAGATGGCAGAGATGTGCCACCTTCTGCTGTGCCGGAACATTCTCTCGTGAGGCGTTTCATTCGTGGATGTGCATAAAAGGGATCGAATTGCGTGGAGTGCATCGGGGAGAACTGATTCCCAGTCGGATGCCTCCAGACCTTGTTGTTTGAGTGCAAGTGATACAGTGCGCCAAATGGTGCCATTTTCGCGTTCAATTTGACCATTTCCTATGGGGTTGTAAGGCGTTGACTCCGTGTTGATCGTGAATCCGAACCAGATCTGCAACTTCACAATGAATCACCAAACATCTCTAGAAGTAATGATCCAGAGGAATCAGAATCTCCCATTGTCGAAAACGCTCTTCGACGTTCATCAAGAGATCGACGTACTCCTGCACGATTAGAGGACTACGTGCTAAAGTTCTGAAGGATGGAAGAATGAGATGATTCCACTTTTATAATTGTTTGCCTTCCTAACCATATGTTTTGTGTTTATTTATAACTTACCCGTTGAAACTCATTTCATGTCAAATTGTGATGAATAAATTGTAGTGAAATACTTTTATACGATTTAGGCTTTATTCATCACAATTTGACATGAAATGAGTTTCAACGGGTAAGTTATAAATAAACACAAAACATATGGTTAGGAAGGCAAACAATTATAAAAGTGGAATCATCTCAATCCCTCGAGTTCCCTACTACTTCTGCGGGAACAAAAAGGATGCGTGTAACTCTAGGATTCGTTTCGGAATGTCTCAAAACGCATTTCATTGAGAAGAAAATTTTCGAAAATTTTTTATTTAAAAATTTTGGGAGCCATTGCAATAGCTTCATTTTTCACGAAAGTTCGCTAAAATGAAAAACATAAGTATGACAACAAGTTTCCTAGCGTAAAGGCTCTCAGGACCTTACGCTGACGTGTCCATGATGGTGATGGGTGGTCCTGCTCCCACATAACGCTTCACCTCTGTGTCGAACCTCCTCGTGCTAAGGAGCTCTGCGTAAGTGTGGACGTACCTTCCTAGACCTACTTACCCGTCATTATTACACGCGTTACAACTTTAACATTAACGGCATTCTCCGGACTCTTTCTCCGCCCCGGGCCAACATAACCATTCAGCTTCCTCCGCACAGCGGGGCACCTCGGAAGATTATCGTTGATCTCATTTTGTCGCCGTCGTCATCATCTTCTGAGCGCATACCTTTCCCGATGGCGTACTTATGCAATTCCTATCGTAATGGTCATTCATTGTTCGTGGGGCAATCTGAATTCGGCATGCCGGTCGATCAATCAAAATTCCATAGTTTCGGTTTACTTTCAAAAATCTTTGTAATCGATTAAAAAAAAAAGATAAGCCACCTCAAAATTTGGTGGTTTTTTTTTAAGATACTTCGATTGAAAAGATACATACTATTCGAAGATTATAAATGCGTCCGTCTGCCACGAAATGAGGCAAATATTGGACCAAGGTTCTCAAAACTATTTCAAGAGCTTATATAGCAGGAAATTCAAGGCGATGTACGAATTTACCCCATTTTCCTATAACTTAATTAGGTCATCGCTCTATTTATTTTTTTTAAACTCACGTTTTTCAATATACATTGTTACGTGGAGCCTTTTACTACTGTCATGAAGGAGCATTAGTAAAGACAGATGACCGATCTTCTGTTTTCCAAAGGAATGCCCCAGAGAGTCTCCCTATCAAATTTCAACTTCCTAGGGTGATCACGAGATAAATTAGCTCAGTGCGCTGATCTGTCCATCACTTCAATGTCACAGAGAGTCACCCTATCAAATTTCAGCTTTCTGTGGTGAAAAGGTAGGCACGCTTATGCATCCTTGTACGCAAATATTCAGATTCCACGTCATTCTAAAGACATTAAACATTTCAATCTCAGTGTCTACGCGTGACTTTTTCACAATAGATCCTGTAGGTAGCCACCAGTACCTATCCCAGTGCCATCCGACCATCTATCATTATCTGGGACAGTTTTTGTTTTGGTGATAAGTTTTCCTTCGAAACTGTATTCAAATAATTTTGCATATTGACATTTTATGTCTTTGCTATGGCACATAAACTAAAAAAACGTCACGGAAAATTGCTCACGAAAATATTTTGATGATTTCCACTTACAACCGAGTCGTTGCTAGGGAAATGGTACTTCGTCGTTTTTCATCCCACAAAATTCGTTGACCATTCGTTCGAAAGCTCTCGATTTATCCAACCATGTTAACTACTGCGAAGTGCGTGGCCAACAAGCTGAGTTATGAGCAAGGTTATTTGAATAATTGTGTACACTCAGGTGATCATTCTCAATAATTGATATTGTGAACATTATTGCCACCACTTGTTAATTTCTGATGATTTCATTGAGCTGGTGCTTCGATGATTTGATTCATAACAGGTGATCCAAATATTGCGAGAACGATTTAATAGGTAATAGGTAATTTTTATGCTTTACACTCTAGGAAGCTGTAATTTCCGTAAGTAGCCTCTTTAGGACATTTACTTGACGATGCCCAGGGTCCGGATCAGATGAGTGGCTCTTAAAGCTAATTTCTATGTTTTACACTCTAGGAAGCTGTAATTTCGTATGTAGTCTCTTTAGCACATTTACGTGACGATGCCCAGGGTCCGGATCAGCTGAGTGGCTCTTAGAGCTTGCATACGAGTCTGCAACACATACTTGTCTTCAACTAAAGACATAAAATGTCCCAATGTGTTGCAGACTCGTATGCAAGCGTTTTCTGATTTTACTATAGTTTTTTCATATTAGATTTTGCTCTTTTCAATCGAATAAATCATTGTGTTCCAGTTCATCTATTTTCAGTGTATTCAAGTTTATTTATAAAATTACTGCAGCTATCGAACATTGGTCCTTCGAGCCGGATTAGATTGAGGCTGAGTTTCGGAGTTCCAGCTCGATCTGAAACGGGTCGCTTCTTCCGTGAATTCACGAGTGTTTTGTGTTGTGTTAGTTCACCGTATTTTTCGTCGCATTTGCCGTGTTTCGCGTCGAGTTCGTCGGGATTTGCGTGACACGAGACTATAATATTACGTTTTTAGAGCTTGTTCGTTCAGTGCGTGAATCGTGATTTCATCGCTGAATTGTGATTTCATCGCTTCTTTAAAATTGACATCAAGCTGAAAAGATAGAAGTCTTCGGAAGACCAAATATCTCCACTAGATCAACGGTTCGATGGTATTCGTAAGAAAGTGAAGCAGTTTTCGGAGTCAGTGAATGCCTTCATAGTAGAATGTGAAAGTTTCATGAAATATGCGGATGACCAGGTACCTTGGGCCCAAGCAATAGATCATGAATTTAGTTGGCTCGAGAACGGATTCACCACTATATCAGAATTAGTAGCCCACTTGGTCGATGAGGAAGAGATAAGGAGTATAGGATTGGGTCTGTGTTAACTGATGTTGGTAATTCTGAGACTCCAGTGATGCCAATTTGAAACAAAGTACTACCAATTTGGAAACAGATGACCCAAGACCTAAAGGTTCATTGGTTATGACTGATCAATTCGCGACACCCCAGCAGCAACCGCACTAAAATCAAATTGAGTCCACTCCTCAATTGACACAAAACCAATACAATCAAGATCAGTATCATAAAGATAGAGTAGTAGGAGGGAACCAGTACAAGTTGAACAGATTTTCTTTGGAAACCACGGTAGTCTGCACCAACATGCACCCTTCACTTCTGGGATATTTAATTCTCATAACCGCATTTAGAGGTGATTTGGACAAAACGGAAGTTAGTGAAAAACGTTGTCTATTTCCACGAAAAATAAAGAGTTACAATGTTAAATTGATTTCGACGGTTAGGCCATCATCAGTAACAAATAATAACGTTATTGTTTGTTACTGGTGATGGCCTAACCGTCGAAATCGATTTAACATGGTAACTCTTTATTTTTCGTGGAAATAGACAATGTTTTTTACTAACTTCCGTTTTGAAATGGGTTTACACAACTTCGTCGCGAGTGATTTAGTTCGATGATTTGGATGTTGACTACCGTCATAACCAAAGAATGAAGGACGTCCCTACATTCACCGGAGATGTGGCGAAATTTGTAGTCTTCCGTTCAGTCTTTAAATATGCCATCGCACTGAATATTTCTGCATCACGGAAACTAGCTGCTCTTAAATCGGTTCTGGAAGATGGCCCTTGTTGAAAAATATGGGCATTTTTCTGATGATTTTGACGACGCTTACAAAACTTTGTATTCTGAACCCTCCCTCGCCTTGGAGGAGAGATTGCAAAAAACCTCTATGATTTTTATGCTGCAACTCATTCTCTTCACAAGATCGTGTTGGACCTTGAGGTAAATGATCTTGCGGATTACCCAATGTTTTCTCTATTTAGTTCATGATTGCCAGATAGGTTCATGAATTTTATCAGCCCTACGACGCTGCTCAAATTCCTACTTGTAATGAGCTTTTTAAATTTATAGCCAATCAAGCTGACATTAGCAGCTCAAACAATGCACACCTTCGTGGTTCCCAAATTTCAACTTTTACTGGTAACAATGTTTAGCCATTTTAGACTATTTTCAGGGACATTTTCAGCGATCCTTTTTTTTATTTGACCTATTATTTGAATTTCGCGTAACATTTTTTTTTTTTCCTACGACCGAAAGTGGGGGAAAAAACACTTAAGTACGCAGTGCTTTCCAATTTGTGCCCATGGTACGCAGTCAGCTGGAGCTGAGTGGAGCCAGTAATTTCATTCGTCCCTTGATGTTCTATAGAATCTCCCTGTCAAATTTCGTTGTAATCAGACAGACGACATAATTTTTAGGCACTCATCCTAAAAGGTCATTCAACTCCTGTCGTCCCAGAAAGGCTCCCTATCAAATTTCGACGTCCTACGGTGAATAGGAGAGATTAGAGCACGATTTTTCCACCATTATAATTTATATTACGGCTCCTGCGTCTGCGGATCCTCACCAAAATCAGAGAGGCACAAGTTCCGACGTGATAATACAACAAATCACAATTCGGTCCAAATCGGACCAGCGGTTTTTGGAAAAGTAGTGAGCACAAAATTTTGTCTATAAATAAATATATATTACCTGTATGTATAAAGAAATCTGATGACTATTTTAAACGTGTTCTAAACCCTCAGAAACGCAAAAAGTTGAGTAAAATAAATATTAGGTTTGAATGTTCAAGCAAAAATGCTCAAAATAAATTCAGGATAACCTCGTTTCATTTTCATGGTCGTCAGTTTACTTTGTCGAGTAGGTAAGTATAACTCTTACTAGTAACCGCAACACTCTCACCTTCTGATTTCCCATAATACCCAACCGCTATGATTTCATAGCTCCTGAACAGATAAATCCTATTTCTATTTGCCTCCAGAAGTGATAGCTAATTGCACAGAAACTCATTCGACGCTCATAGAACTGTTATTTTCGTTGACTGAAATCGAAACTTTTCTCATTTTAATTAATGTGGATTTTTATAATTGCATTCCCAAAGCTATCTAATGCCATCAGTTTATTAGAGCATATCCACTTCAACTTGACTGGGGAGCTTGCCTAAATTTCGGTTGGGAGTCATGGATTAGGTATAGTCAGATATGAATGATTTTTAATCAATACAGAGTTGAAATCCATTTTGTGGTAGAAATTCACGATTTACATTTGGGATATTCATGGTCCAGTAGTTGTGACGTCGAATCGTCAAAACTTGAGTTTCTACGGGCCCCAATGTGCATGCACTGTGTCATTGACGACGATTCAATTTGCGACGGATAGAAGCGATCAATAAAATACGATTATCATGTTCGTTATTCAGACCTACTGACGCTTTAATAAAGTTGTTCAAATTATCGAGTTTAAAGTTTATAGATAGTTAAAAATATTATGATTATTATTTTACACATACTTTTATCATTTATTAGTTACTAGCCGGTTACCCGTGCGTCGCACGGACCCACCTGTACGGATTAGTCGGTGTATAGACTGCTTAGATAACCAAATCCACACTGTGTTCGTAACTACGAAGCCTGCAGGCCAAATTGCAGCATAAAAGGTCGGAAATTGGAAATTGGTCTCTTCTTTTTAGCAATTGAATTGGTATCGGTAAAACCGTTCAGCGTTCCGTTCCTTCAATCTCACTAAAACCTTAGCTACGATAAAACTCTTCCCAACCAATATTGCTGCAGCTAATACGACGTTTTTAGTATAAGTTTTTAGAAAATGTTCTGCTCAACCCACCGAAATCGTTTTGGTATCGTTGAATTTGTGATCGAAAGTCCTCTACGCCTAAAACCCACCATGATATCTTGTATTCCTTATTTTTTAAAAAAAGTTATTGTTGCTTCGGTGTAATGAAATTATTGTCAAAGTGAATCAGTTATCGTTGAAGTGGAGCATTTAAAATGAGGCAAGAATCAAAGGCGGTTTTTCAATAAAATGGTGATTTTAAGGCTGAAAGGGGTGTTACGAAATTTATATATAGCCTATCTTTCTCTCTGGTGTTCAAAGAGCATGCTGTAAAAAACAGCATCTAAATCGATTCATAATTCTGGTCGCGCATGAAGGATAAAAAAACAAACATTATTTGATTTTTATAGATATACATAACATAAGATGACATGGTTAGGAGTTAACCTGCACTAATCTGGCTTTCACCAATTCCTGCAAGGGAGCTGCTGAGCATTTTGATTTTTGGTGATTCGATTTACGAAAAGGACCATGAATACTCTAATTGATTACAGTGATTGTTGTTGTGGTGAATAGTCCGTTGTAGGTATGTACTATCTACTAATACAATACTGAGCCACTTTTGAGGTTTTTATAGATGTAGGTAAGCACTTCATATAGTATCGATGAAATGTTTACCCCACACACTCTATTACAACAACTGTGTTATTAACTGCTCGCGTAAAAATTCTGCCCTCCAATGGACAAAAGGCAAGGTTTTGCTGTTGCACATTTTTGTATCCATGAAAGCACAAATATGTAAGTACCCCTTTTTTTGCTTGAAAAAAAAAATTATATTAATTACTCTGAAGATAATAACTGTTGGATAAATTAGTAGTTATTGTTCGCCATTGTAGTAACTAATCCATTAGTAGTTCTTAGTTTCCAGTCATACTACTTTTTGCCGAAGTCTGCTCTCGTCATCTTGATTTATTTTATTTTATTATTTATTTTTTTTTTATTTTTTTTTTTTTTTTTTTTTTTTCCATCATGTTTGATATTGATTGTTAAAAATGTCGCTGTCGTGCAACGTGACGTCGTGAGTGAATTTTCGAGTTTTTTCTGCTTCCTATTTTATAAGCTTTTTTTGCGGTACTAGTTTTGAAAACTGGCCCGTTAAAACCTTTTGAGTCTCCCAGGAGGGAATATCGGACTAGTCGTAAAAAAAAACAAACTCGCATATCAACAAAGCTTGAGGGAGAGTAACTTCTCCGTCCTGGAAAAAACCAAGAAGCGTGACACTTCACACACTTGCTCAGAAGACCGCGCCAAACCCTACCGTCACATTTTTTTTACTTCCATGTCCTCGTTTCCTACGTCATTACTCCAGGCTTTTTCTCGAACGAAACGACGAGAATCAACTAGGGAAACTAATATAACCAACATAACATAACTTAACTTAAGTAACATAACTTAAGTCCCCCTTCCTTACTAATTTATGAGGTCCGTTATTATATTATTTGAAATACCACGTGACGATTCGTTCCTCCATGTGCATGAATATGTTTCCAGATTTTAGAGCTTACCCCTTTTTTGACAATTTTCGAAGAAAATGAAACTATTGTAATGGCTCAAAGAATTTTAAAAACAAAATTTTCGAATATTTTTTATTGAAATCCGTTTTGAGACATTCTGAAACGAATCCGAGAGTTTAACGTTTTATATATATAACGGTATAAATATAGTTTTTATGAAGGATGAAAACACTCGCGTGTAATATTATTTCGAGGTATTACAGATGGTTGGAAAATATTGGAAACATAAATATGACTTACAAAATTGAGAGAATATTTTGCCATTTCAGAGAGCTGACGACGCCGATACGGCGAAATATTCTCTCAATTTTGTAAGTTATATTCATGTGTTTCCTATATTTTCCAACTATCTGTAATACCTCAAAAAAACGTTATATATATATATATATATATATATATATATATATATATATATATATATATATATATATATATATATATATATATATATACATATATACACTTCGTTTTAAATATCGAAAGAATTTCACAAATATAAAGAGGAAAGAAAGAATCTGATATTTCGATTTTGATCTTTGTCAAAGAAATTAGAGAAATGACTTTCATTTCTAGGCGATAACTCTCCTAAGGATTGGGATGAAAATTTCGTTCTTGCGCCAAAAAATCAAGCTTTTCAAACGAAAGTACGAGTTCATTTTGAGCTTTTTTAAAGAGTTTTATGAGCGTTTTGAGCATATTTAATTGGTCAAATTTCAAAAAAGTGCTAAAAAAACTAAAAAATAACAAAAAAGGCTAAAAATCGTAAAATTTATATAAAAATTTATATTTGTTAATAAAATATTGCTCAAATAAAGTTTATTAACTATAAAACAGAACATTAAAAAATTTATGTACAAAATTATGCTGAAAAATGTACTTAAATTTCAATAAAATTGCGCTAAAAATCGATAAGAACTGCAAAAGAGCTAAAAATCCATCATCTATTTTTGAACAGTAGATCATTATTTAGCACGGGTTTTTGGCATAAAAAATTCCACATCCACAGATAATGTAAGTGTATAGGGGCTGAGGGGGGAAGGTGTAACGGATTCTTCCAATTGCTTGATAATGTATTAGGTACGACTAGTTTCGGATGGAGTTATCATCAGGTACTAGAGTAAACTAAACCATTACACCTTTCCCCCCTCATTCAATATTCACTTAAAATAAGAGATGGCTAACGCCACCGAACTGTCCGCGATGTACCCCATTCTGCAGGCAGTAAACCAATAGAATAAATATTTAATAAGCCTAGTGCCTGTTCATCGGTACCTGTTCTTGAATTATACGTCTACTGAACGTTTTGCAGTTTACCCACACAAAATGGTCAGTACCTACTTAGCCAATGTTTTAAGATTGCGCTAAAAACTAGCATTGTAGATGTCGGAAATTATATTACAAAACAAAAGGTCAATATCGTGGCTGAATAATTAGCGCATTCCACAAGTGCCCCGTCCCTATAATACACTACTTCTTGAATCTGCAATAGTATATGTTTATACTGGAACTACATAGTAAAAGCTTTGACTATTGCTGTTGTCCCTCTATAAGAAATGACTTAGCTACGCCTCTGCTGGTCTTGTAGTTATGGAGAAAAGCTCCGGAACTACAACATTAACCCAGTTATGAAACAAGCCCCAGTAAAGAACTTGGGAGGTACTGCAAAAAATAATGCCATATCTGAAACCATAACGAATAAATAATTAAATAATGAACCCATAGAAAACGCCCAATTCCCATTGTGATGGATGACTACCAAATCTCACGTCCTTGAGTTAGGTACGTTTCAAGGATGAAAAAAATTTGGAAACCCCTCCTTTCCAGTACATGCTCAATATTTGTAATAAGATAATACCTTTCCTTTTCAATAAAACTACTTCTAAGAATGAGATTCAGGCCAAAGACGGCGTATAAAATTTGTGTCCCTCAAACAATAATAATCAGGGAAAACGAATCGAAGGTTCCTTTTCCTACTGTCTTTTTTCTTTCTGCACGTTGTTAACAAGATGGTTGGTCAGCGGCGTGGAAGAAATAATTTCGGCCCTCTCAGCGTAATTGGCGAGTTATAGGTTATGAAATCAGTGGCCGCGCTCTGCCGACCTTTTATTTTGTTCGGCGTGGTCGGTAATTGTGAAAATTATTGCAAGATGTTTATGCAAACAGCTCGGACAGTAGGTAGTGTTTCCGCTTTCTGAGGGTTCCTTAAAAATTAGATTAAGAGGAAGTTGCATAAGGTCCACCCCCATGCCGCGAATTTTCGTAGAATAAGTTATTTTGAAGTAGAAAACAGTCGTAGAACACAAATCACGTGAAAATATGGTTCAATGAAAAATATAACAGCAATATATGTGTATAATGGTAATAGGTATAGGTAATAGGTAAAGAGAATTATGTGACCCCTGAGTACCATCGAGGCAATTACGGACACGTATTCGGATGATCTTCTAATACTATTCCTACGTGAATCGCTACATAGAACCTCGAAATCGGGCACAATCATAACTATCACGTGGTTGCCAAGACATGTGGGTACTCATGGCAATGAAAGTGCGGATGCTCTTGCGAAGAGAGTCATTGGAGAAACTCCATAGAGACATTGTCCAACAAGCAATAAGGATCAAATCAGCATTGAAGATTAAATCTCGTACATGCGACATAAAGTTGATTCCATCTGGCAACACCATGAAAGGGTGAGGTCACTGGTCTGCGTGGTGTCCTTCAAGACTTCAGCCCAACTTTCAATTTAGGACCGAATAGTGGTCAATCGGGCAGCCACTGGCCATACCCTTCTTCACTACTGTCACCTGCTTAGCGCAGAGGCTCGTGGTGGTGTGAGGATGATCTGTCCAACCGCCACTTCCTGGAGGACTGCATAGGTCCCTCAGTGGGTTAACATTCTATCTCCACCAAACAAGGTGCCATACGTGTTCTTGTACCTGAGAACCGCTGGGTTCTACTAGGAACTGTAATATCTGATCTGCGATATATTTATTTGCATCTAGTCATAGTTTTATTTCACTTTGCAGATGAAATATAGTAGAATATGTATTTGAGGAGCTTACTTTCAAAAGGGGTCATATCCACTTCAGAAAAAATTTCAGGAAGTGAAAAAAACGCCCAAGGAGTTATTCATTGGAATTTAAATTTAGTTTTCAATCTAGTGTAGCTTAGTGAGGCACTAGAAATTATATCCCAAAACATGAGCAGCCAATCTCGAAAACCAAGGGAGTTACAGCTAATTATCATTAGGATATGACCCCTTATAACGCCACTTTGGGCGGCCCCAGCCTAGCTCAGTGGAGTGGGTCCTCAAATGTAAATTCCCAATTTAAATAAAAAAATTAAAAGGAAAAAAAAAAAATAAAGGAAGAGATAGCCAGAATAATAATTATTACACTTCTGTGTTGAGCGCCACTAATTTCCAATTTGTTTGAATTTTTTAATTTAGGGGAAAAATAAAAATTAGAACGAAACCCCTACTGAAACGCCAGCCGAAATCATAAAAATAACTTTGGGAGAGAAGGTTACTGAAAAGAAGAGATTGCCTTTAAATTGAAATAAACGAAATTGTAATCTTCAATCAAGATGATATGAAATTTGGCACACCGTGCAAATACACAACTCGACACACAGGGTCGAGGCTCGAGTTCAGCCGACCACCAAATTCACCGCTCCGAATCCTGCCGCCTATACTAAGGGGAAGGGGGACCTATTACTATTCTTATTCTCTATTTTCCATTAAATGCTAAACTTATCAACTATGGGGACGACTTAAAATTAACTGCGGCGTCTGGCGTTCGGAGGGCGACGGAGAGTTTTTAAATGGAACCCGAGTCCGTCGGCTTGAACGGGGAGAGCAAGAACCCCACAAACGTAGGGTTCTTAGAGAGTATGGGATAGGCTGGACCGCAGGCCCAGGGATTTTCAAACTGGCGATTTATGGCAACACCTTTACAACGGGCGAAAATAGGTCCTTCTCTACAGGAAAAATACCTGTAGGACGAATTTGGTTGTACGCAAGTACAATACGCTGATCATCAACCAGGGACTGGTCAGAACATCAAAGCAGCGATTATCCTGCGGGTGGCAGATGGGTTTTTTTTTCCAATGGAAAACCAAATTTGCTACGATTCGACAATTAAATTTCGCATGGGATCCTGCTTGGCAGAGGCGACCGGGGTCGGAGCGGAACTAACCTGATATCGAATCTTCGGGCAGGGGTGAAGGAGTTTATCTCCGCGCAAAGGTGAGCTGGAGTCGGTCGGTCCAGCTCCCCAGCGCATTGGTAAATATAAACATCATGTTACATCGTAACATTCTCCCCCTTGGCTGGACAAAAAAAAAGAAAAATTTGAAAAAAGAAAAAAAAAGACGGGTGCTTGATCTAGGTTTGGGAATCTGGGGATTCTGGGTCATCGGCTGGATGTGGCTTCAGGTCCTTGACGTGCCAAGTGCCGACGTCTTTCCCATCGAGGTCTTGCAGCTGGTAGGTGAGATCAGACAACTTCTTGGTCACCCTGCACTGCACAAATTTCGGTGCAAGCTTGGCGCTGAAATGTTGGGCAGCATCTGAGAGGACGTGGTTACGCTTCCACACCAGGTCACCAACATTGTAAACCTGTGGGCGTCTCCGCAGATTGTAGGAGACCTTTGCACGCTCATAGGCATCATGGAGTCTTTGCTTGACGTCCTTGCAAATGTCGGCGAGACCGCCCAGATGCTGGACATAAGTATCTGGCGAGACTGTTTGAGGGATATTGTTTCCAGATGTGGTGAGCCGATGTTCTGCTCCTGAGCATTTTGGGTGTCGTCCAAAGTTCAGGAACGCTGGAGATACTCTGGTTGCTTCATGCACAGCTGTCCTTAGGGCAAACCCTATCTTTGGGAGTTCTTTATCCCAGTGGCGGTGGTTGGAACCAACATAAGAACGAATCGCTGTCTTAATCACACGGTTAGCCCGTTCTGTGGGGTTGGCCTGTGGGTGGTAGTTGGCCGTGTACCATATGTTGACCTGGTATTGCTTCATTTTGGACTGGAATAGGTTGCTTCGGAAGGGCGTGCCGTTGTCACACAGGATGACTTTTGGGACTCCAAATACGAGGAACACTTGTTCTTCAACAAACTTGCAAAGAGGAGCTGCGGTTCCAGTGCGCATGGGATGCATAAGGCAGAACTTGCTGAAATAGTCGGTGATGACCAGCAGGAACTTGTTCTGGTTTGATGAAGAAGGGAAAGGGCCCATGAAGTCAGCACTGACGAGCTGAAATGGCTCAGAAACAATCTTCTCTTTGCCAAAAAGACCAGCAGGCAACTGCTGCAAAGGCTTTTGTGCCAAACAGGTCTTGCATCGAGACACATACTTCTTGACATCGGTTGCCATACCAGGCCAGTAGAATCTTTCTTTTAGTCGGGATTGGGTCTTGAAAACACCCAAATGAGAAGAAAGAGGGTCGTTGTGACAACTCAGCAGGATCCGTGGCCTGTCCTTTTTAGGAACCACGACTTTCCAAGTGTCTTCAAGTCCAAGAACATTCTTGGTTGGGAGTTCTCGTTTGAGTAACTGTCCATTGATAAACGACCAATCAGGGTAACGATCTGGATGGTTCTTGACAAGAGTTGACATTTTTGTGTACCATGGGTCTTCGCTGTTCCCTGTACCAGTTGAGATCATGGCACAACCTTCGTATGATCTAGAAAGGGCATCGGCGACTTGATTGGATTTTCCAGGGCGATGGAGGATGGTCATGTCGTATTGCTGCATTCGCAGTGCCCAACGAGCAAGCCGACCATGAGGATCCTTAAGGTTGTGGAGCCAAGTTAAAGCGGCATGATCGGTGATCACGGTGAATGCTGCTCCTTCTACATAGGGTCTGAACTTCTCAAGTGCAAAGATAACAGCGAGACACTCAAGTTCACTTGCAGTATAATTGCGCTCGTGTTTGTTGAGGCTCCTGCTGGCATAAGCTAGTGGTCTCTCTTCTTTTTCACCAAACTCTTGATACAGGACTGCTCCAAGCCCTGAAGTACTAGCGTCCGTCCGTATGACAAAGGGATTGCTAAAGTCTGGGCAGGACAAGATAGGAGCACTCACGAGCTTCTCCTTAAGCTCAGTGAAAGCAGCTTCTTGAAGGTCTTCCTAGAC
This sequence comes from Adelphocoris suturalis, assembly GCA_030762985.1. NCBI lineage: Eukaryota > Metazoa > Arthropoda > Insecta > Hemiptera > Miridae > Adelphocoris > Adelphocoris suturalis. The sequence continues at coordinate 32,863,675 of CM061048.1, forward strand.
CCACTTCTGACTCTTCTTAGTCAGCTTGGTAAGTGGAGCTGTCAATGCGGCGAAGTTGGGAACAAATCGTCGATACCAAGAGGCCATACCCAGGAATCTTCGGAGCTGCTTGAGATTGGAAGGTTTAGGGTATTCCATAATTGCTGAAACCTTGGCAGGATCGACGTGAAGTCCACTGCGGTCTACTACATATCCCAGGTAGGCAAGGCTGGATCGACAGAATTGACTTTTTTCCCAATTCAGGGTGAGCCCTTTGTCATAGAGTTTCTTGAGGATGGTTTCCAGGACCCTCAGATGAGTGTCGAAGTCACTAGTGGCCAGAACAATGTCGTCGAGATAGACGAAAGCATGGTGCTCGAGGTCTGGGCCAATGATGGAGTCGACAAAGCGCTGCCAAGTTGCTGGGGAGTTCACAAGCCCAAAAGGCATCCTTTTGAACTCAAACAAGCCCCTGCCAGGAACGGTGAAAGCTGTTTTTGGTCGACTCGCTTCAGCAATGGGTATCTGCCAAAAAGCACTCTTCAGATCAATGGAGGACAGGTAGCGAGCGTCTCGAAGGCGGTCAAGGATGTCGGACACGTAAGGTAGAGGGTAAGCGTCCTTCTCGGTGATCTTGTTGAGTTGGCGGTAGTCCACACAAAACCTGTAGGAGCCGTCTTTTTTCGAGGTAATCACCACAGGAGACGACCACGGGCTGTTTGACTTCTGGACAACATCATTCTGCAGCATGTCGTCCAATTCACGATGCATCACTTCGAGCACAAATGGAGACTGGCGGTAGTACCGCTGCTTGATGGGCTTTGCGTCATCGGTGTTGATCACGTGTTCTACATCTCTGGCTAGGCCAATCTTTGGTGTCGGTAGGTCACGAAATCTTTCTAGCAGGGTTGAAAGTCGAAGTTTGGAGGATTCTGGAAGTTGTTCTTGGCTAATAATGGCTGAAGGAGTTGTCGTCATACTCGCAATCTGTGAATCTTCACCAAGAATGTAGGTTCCTTTGGTCACATCCGGAATTAGGTGGAAGGCTTTCCAGAAATCTATTCCGAGGATAATATCTCCTTGTAGTACAGGTACGACCACAATGTCCAAAACCTTCACTTTTCCTTTGAGGGTTATGGGCAAATCAATAGATCCTGCAGCAGGGCAGTATTGGCCATTGGCTACTTGTACTATAAGGGATGACTTTTTCAAGTCCGTGATCCCCAAACGTTGAAGTTTCCTGATACCAGAAGCGCCGATGTGTGAACAGTCAGCACCAGAGTCTAGAAGACCATGGAACTTGGTGCCGTAGATCTCCACAGCGACATAGGGTCGGCATCCACGATTTCCAGAATGAATATCAAATGGGTGGGAGGTTTCGCAGGAACTGAGGAAAGTCGAGACGATTCCCTTCCACTCCAACCAGTCTGGGTCGTTCAGCGATGACTTTGGATGAGGGCCTACCATTCGAGTTGGTGCGGTAGGCCCACTTAGGCGTTTCCCGCATCGTTTTTGTTACATTTTTGGCAAGCAGTCCGGGTTACACCGTCGGTTCCACAGCGAGTGCAAAAATTCAACGGCAGCTGCGGACAGTCCGGGTAACGGTGACCCCACTCCTTGCAATGCCAGCATTTTGGCCGCCTGGACCTGGACTCAGCCTTACTTGTGGTGGGTTGAGATACTGGTACAGATGAATGCTGCGGTGAGTTAGTTGATCTTTGCTTCTGGTTTTGATCCTGACAAGGAGTTCCTGACGTGTTGACAGCTGAAAGACGAACTCCAGGATTGCTTCGCTGTTGGGTGGTTTCAGCTTTGCGACGACCTGCATACGCCAGTTGAGGCTCCACCAAGTTTTTGGTTGGCGGTTCTTCAAATCTTGAGGCCCACGCCTGTCCAATGTGGAGACGGTTGACTTGGCGTTCTAGCTCGTCTACTGTGCGATACTTGACCAAAGGCAGAACAGCGAGGTATTCCCTCCTCAGATTGCGCTGGATGTACTTGACCTTTTGCATCTCCGACAGTGGCTCTGAAAGACGGTCAAACATGGTCTTCATATTGGCCATGAAGATTGCTGGTTTTTCGTCTACGCCCTGAGTCCTACGCCGAATTTCGTCGAGAAGACGATCATTGTAGTCCGGGTCAAGGAAGGTTTCTTTCAGCCGTTCAACCAGTTGATCCCAATTTTTTATGGCATCACCTTGAGAGCGGAACCACGTGAGTGCGTTGTCTCGGAACAGTTCACCAGCTCCTTGGAAGAGTTCAGCCGGAGTCACACCTCGGGAGCGACGCTTTTCTTCCACATCAGACAAGAATGACATCAAGGTTTGTTTGCTGTCATCTCCGGAGTAGTGTATACCCCATTTGTAGATTTTGGGGTCCCTAGCAAAGGCACGACGTTGATTATGGCGTGGTAGCTCGGGTTCAGGTTCTCCAGGTGGCAAGGGCCCTCCTGCCGAAGATCGTGAAGATCGGGAAGTACGCTGGGAAGACCTGGATGATGTGGAACTCGGACTACGAGGAGGTGGAGTAGGTGGCAACGGTATGTCTGGTACTTCTCCGACAGCTGCGTCGTCAGGGGTATTCGTAGGTACTGGCTCTGGTTTAGGATAGTACCGACCCATGATACCAATCAGTGAGCGCAGCTGTCCAAGAACCACTTCACGTTGCGACTAGGCTGGGATCTGTGGAGGTCTGTCTGTCGATTCGGTTAAACCAGTGCCAAATGCGCGAGTCATACTTTTTCACCTCATTGATGTCTTCAACGTCCATGACCTCAATCGCTTCCATGAACTCGGCGATTCGGTCCTCACATGATTCAAGCTCGATTTTTGGATCCAAAGTGGCAAGGACTGCAGGGTCAGGCTGCTTATTGTTGAGAAAAGCATCTCTTAGGCTGGCACGAAGTTCTGAGACCTTTCCTGAGGCGTCTAAACCGCGGATTTTGAGTTCATGTTGAAGCTCTTCTTTTCGCAGGCGATAAACATCGATTTTCAGATACGAAGCCATGTTGATGAATTCTTGACGTAATGGCATACACTTGAACCAATAACGAACGTAAAACTAACAAAATTGATTAGCCGCAACTGGGCTACGGGCCGACTCAAAGAAAATATCAAGGGAAACAGGAAAGGAGAGATCAAGCAACCATTTGAGCGGTAAACGTATGCACTGTATCATCAGTTTTGTTTTATTTTACTCTCGGGGAAAACCAAAACACAAAAATTGCTCACTTAGGAGAAAATTTGAAAAAAAAAAATGTTCCTCCTTTATATTTTTAAATTGGGATTAGATTCGTGAAAGTAAATCAATCAATTAATCAATTTATCAATCAGTTTAATAAAGCCCCACGTTGGGCGCCAGTTTAATATAACGCCACTTTGGGCGGCCCCAGCCTAGCTCAGTGGAGTGGGTCCTCAAATGTAAATTCCCAATTAAAAAAAAAAAAAAAAAAGGAAAAAAGGCGTGGTGTCCTTCAAGACTTCAGCCCAACTTTCAAGGTAGGACCGAATAGTGGTCAATCGGGCAGACACTGGCCATACCCTTCTTCACCACTGTCACCAGCTTAGCACAGGGGCTCGTGGTGGTGTGTGGGAGGTGTGAGGATGATCTGTCCAACCGCCACTTCCTGGAGGACTGCATAGGTCCCTCAGTGGGTTAACATTCTATCTCCACCAAACAAGGTGCCATACGTGTTCTTGTACCTGAGAACCGCTGGGTTCTACTAGGAACTGTAATATCTGATCTGCGATATATTTATTTGCATCTAGTCATAGTTTTATTTCACTTTGCAGATGAAATATAGTAGAATATGTATTTGAGGAGCTTACTTTCAAAAGGGGTCATATCCACTTCAGAAAAAATTTCAGGAAGTGAAAAAAACGCCCAAGGAGTTATTCATTGGAATTTAAATTTAGTTTTCAATCTAGTGTAGCTTAGTGAGGCACTAGAAATTATATCCCAAAACATGAGCAGCCAATCTCGAAAACCAAGGGAGTTACAGCTAATTATCATTAGGATATGACCCCTTATAACGCCGCTTTGGGCGGCCCCAGCCTAGCTCAGTGGAGTGGGTCCTCAAATGTAAATTCCCAATTTAAATAAAAAAAATTAAAAGGAAAAAAAATAAAGGAAGAGATAGCCAGAATAATAATTATTACACTTCTGTGTTGAGCGCCACTAATTTCCAATTTGTTTGAATTTTTTAATTTAGGGGAAAAATAAAAATTATAACGAAACCCCTACTGAAACGCCAGCCGAAATCATAAAAATAACTTTGGGAGAGAAGGTTACTGAAAAGAAGAGATTGCCTTTAAATTGAAATAAACGAAATTGTAATCTTCAATCAAGATGATATGAAATTTGGCACACCGTGCAAATACACAACTCGACACACAGGGTCGAGGCTCGAGTTCAGCCGACCACCAAATTCACCGCTCCGAATCCTGCCGCCTATACTAAGGGGAAGGGGGACCTATTACTATTCTTATCCTCTATTTTCCATTAAATGCTAAACTTATCAACTATGGGGACGACTTAAAATTAACTGCGGCGTCTGGCGTTCGGAGGGCGACGGAGAATTTTTAAATGGAACCCGAGTCCGTCGGCTTGAACGGGGTGAGCAAGAACCCCACAAACGTAGGGTTCTTAGAGAGTACGGGATAGGCTGGACCGCAGGCCCAGGGATTTTCAAACTGGCGATTTATGGCAACACCTTTACAACGGGCGAAAATAGGTCCTTCTCTACAGGAAAAATACCTGTAGGACGAATTTGGTTGTACGCAAGTACAATACGCTGATCATCAACCAGGGACTGGTCAGAACATCAAAGCAGCGATTATCCTGCGGGTGGCAGATGGGTTTTTTTTTCTCCAATGGAAAACCAAATTTGCTACGATTCGACAATTAAATTTCGCATGGGATCCTGCTTGGCAGAGGCGACCGGGGTCGGAGCGGAACTAACCCGATATCGAATCTTCGGGCAGGTGTGAAGGAGTTTATCTCCGCGCAAAGGTGAGCTGGAGTCGGTCGGTCCAGCTCCCCAGCGCATTGGTAAATATAAACATCATGTTACATCGTAACACCCTTTTGATCAAAATTTCGGATATGTTCCATTTTGATAAAAACACATCCAGTTCTCAATAATCTCTATCTATATCTATCTATACTATTAATAAGAATGAAACTCCGTCTGTCTGTCTGTCTGTTTGTCGTGTCTATGCACGGCCAAACGGCTGAGTGGGCCGGATCTACGAGTGGGGGGATCTTCTTGGGATTTTCCGATAGGGTGTATAAGCGAATTTAAAATTTTCTAATCCCACCCGAACCATGGGCCGTAGGGCGGGAGGGGGGTCGAAGTAATAATTAATGTGCGCTTTTTGGACTTCCCCGCTTCCCCAACCCCTCTAAACGGCCGTCGAAAATTCCGGAAAAATACCGGTTTCGTAGGTTTTGAAACGAGAAAGACGACGGCGCGATCGGATCGCGAAAAAAGTATCGGGAAATGCGTCAAAAAAATGCGAAAGTACGGACCGTGTTTTCTCGAAAAGTCCGACAAAAACTACGTTTTTTCCGATTAAAATATACCCCATAAAGGTACGTTTTTCGGAACGGTTTTCGCGGGCGAAATACAGCTTTGGGTCCGCCGAATCTGAATCCGAAATCGGATATCGAAAAAAGTGACGAGAACTCGGTCAAATTGCGAGCAGAAGCGAGCAAAGCGATTAAAATGATTCTGCCGTGGACGAGAGAAGGCTCAAGAATTGACGTGAAGGGTTCGATGTCACAACGTTGCGAGGCGAGCAGGTATGCCTACATAGGTACCTACCTTGCGAGCGAAGCGAGAGCCATTTCAAATAATAAATACGGACTTTGTCCTACACATATACAGGTATACCTTGCGAGCGAAGCGAGCAACATCCCCGAATAAACTTTTCGTGGTTCCACGTAGTTTTATAAGATTTAAATTGTTTGTAATAATTCCCAACTGAAAAAAACGTCTGCCAAGTTGGGTGGGCAGTATAACTTCCTCAAGCGAGCGAAGCGAGCAGCATCCCCTACAGAAGTTAAACCTACCCTTAGAGATCTACCGTTTGCGAGCGAAGCGAGCAGCATCCCCTACAGAAGTTAAACCTACCCTTAGAGATCTACTGTTTGCGAGGGAAGCGAGCAGCATCCCCTACAGAAGTTAAACCTACCCTTAGAGATCTACCGTTTGCGAGCGAACCGAGCAGCATCCCCTACAGAAGTTAAACCTACCCTTAGAGATCTACCGTTTGCGAGCAAACCGAGCAACATCCCCTAAATGCCAGAATTTGAGAGCGAAGCGAGCAATATTCCCTACATGTCAGACTTTGCGAGCGAAGCGAGCAACATTCCCTACATGCCAGACTTTGCGAGCGAAGCGAGCAACATATCCTACATGCCAGACTTTGCGAGCGAAGCGAGCAATATTCCCTACATGCCACACGTTGTGAGCGAAGCGAGCAACTTAATGGGGGGTCCGGGGGGCTTGCCCCCCGGCTGGACGTGGAGGCGAGCGTAGCGAGCCGGAGCGGCTAGTTATTAATAAGAATGAAACTCCGTCTGTCTGTCTGTTTGTCGTGTCTATGCACGTCCAAACTGCTGAGTGGGCCGGATCTACGAGTGGGGGGATCTTCTTGGGATTTTCCGATAGGGTGTATAAGCGAATTTAAAATTTTCTAATCCCACACGAACCATGGGCCGTAGGGCGGGAGGGGGGTCGAAGTAATAATTAATGTGCGCTTTTTGGACTTCCCCGCTTCCCCAACCCCTCTAAACGGCCGTCGAAAATTCCGGAAAAATACCGGTTTCGTAGGTTTTGAAACGAGAAAGACGACGGCGCGATCGGATCGCGAAAAAAGTATCGGGAAATGCGTCAAAAAAATGCGAAAGTACGGACCGTGTTTTCTCGAAAAGTCCGACAAAAACTACGTTTTTTCCGATTAAAATATACCCCATAAAGGTACGTTTTTCGGAACGGTTTTCGCGGGCGAAATACAGCTTTGGGTCCGCCGAATCTGAATCCGAAATCGGATATCGAAAAAAGTGACGAGAACTCGGTCGAATTGCCAGCGGAAGCGAGGGGAACCGTTTAATATGACATTTTTAATCGACCCGGGCCGCCCGTTGCACAACGTTGCTTACCAGAGGGGACCCACAGGGACCTCACAGGGGGGTTCCCATTTGCACTTCTACGCAATACCTTGCGAGGCGAGCAGGTATACATAGGTACCTACCTTGCGAGCGAAGCGAGAGCCATTTCAACAGAATAAATACGGACTTTGTCCTACACATATACAGGTATACCTTGCGAGCGAAGCGAGCAACATCCCCTAATAAACTTTTCGTGGTTCCACATAGTTTTATAAGATTTAATTTGTTTGTAAGAATTTCCAACAGAAAAAAACGTCTGCCAAGTTGGGTGGGCAGTATAACTTCCTCAAGGATATACAGGTATACCTTGCGAGCAAAGCGAGCAACATCCCCGAATAAACTTTTTGTGGTTCCACGTAGTTTTATAAGATTTAATTTGTTTGTAAGAATTTCCAACAGAAAAAAACGTCTGCCAAGTTGGGTGGGCAGTATAACTTCCTCAAGCGAGCGGAGCGAGCAACATCCCCTACAGAAGTTAAAACTACCCTTAGAGATCTACCGTTTGCGAGCGAAGCGAGCAACATCCCCTACATGTTTCAATTGTAATACATCGCATTTATACAGCCACACTTTGCGAGCGAAGCGAGCAACATTCCCTACATACCACACTTTGCGAGCGAAGCGAGCAACATTCCCTACATGCCACACTTTGCGAGCGAAGCGAGCAATATTCCCTACATGCCACACTACGAGCCGGAGCGGCTAGTACTATTTATAAGAATGAAACTCCGTCTGTCTGTCTGTTTGTCGTGTCTATGCACGGCCAAACGGCCGAGTGGGCCGGATCTACGAGTAGTGGGATCTTCTTGGGATTTTCCGATAGGGTGTATAAGCGAATTTAAAATTTTCTAATCCCACCCGAACCATGGGCCGTAGGGCGGGAGGGGGGTCGAAGTAATAATTAATGTGCGCTTTTTGGACTTCCCCGCTTCCCCTACCCCTCTAAACGGCCGTCGAAAATTCCGGAAAAATACCGGTTTCGTAGGTTTTGAAACGAGAAAGGAATGGCTGAGTGGGGGGGGGGGGGGGATCTGCGAGTGATGGGATCTTCTTGGGATTTTCCAAAAGTGGGAGCGAGCGAATTTAAAATTGTTTAATCCCACCCGAACCATGGGCCGTAGGGCGGGAGGGGGGTCGAAGTTCCGGTTAATGTGCGCTTTTTGGACTTCCCCGCTTCCCCTACCCCTCTAAACGGCCGTTGACGATTCCGGAAAAATACGGGTTTCGTAGGTTTTCCTACGAGGAAGACGACGGCGCGATCGGCTCGCGAAAAAAGTATCGGAAGTTGCGTCAAAAAAATGCGAGAGTACGGACCCGTTTTCTCGAAAAGTCCGCCGAAAAACTACGTTTTTTCCCATTAAAATATACCCCATAAAGGTACGTTTTTCGGAACGGTTTTCGCGGGCGAAATACAGCTTTGATCTCGCCGAATCTGAATCCGAAATCGGATAGCGAAAAAAGTGACGAGAACTCGGTCGAATTGTGAGTGGAAGCAAGGAGAAGCGTTTAACATCAGAAATTAATCGACCACGGGCCGCCGTTACACAACGTTGCTTACCTGAAAGGGACGCGATGACTCACAGGGGACTCACTACGCACTTGACTCATTTCAACGGAATTTCATACGGGTATTTCCCAACACCTATGCAACAATACCTTGCGAGCGAAGCGAGCAACATTCCCTAATGAACTTTTCGTGGTTCCACATAGTTTTATAAGATTTATTTTGTTAGTAAGAATTTCCAACAGAAAAAAACGTCTGCCAAGTTGGGTGGGCAGTATAACTTCCTCAAGCGAGCGAAGCGAGCAGCATCCCCTACAGAAGTTAAACCTACCCTTAGAGACCTACCGTTTGCGAGCGAAGCGAGCAACATCCCCTACATGTTGGGTGGGCAGTATAACTTCCTCAAGCGAGCGAAGCGAGCAGCATCCCCTTCAGAAGTTAAACCTACCCTTAGGGATCTACCGTTTGCGAGCGAAGCGAGCATCATTCCCTACATGTTGGGTGGGCAGTATAACTTCCTCAAGCGAGCGAAGCGAGCAGCATCCCCTACAGAAGTTAAACCTACCCTTAGAGATCTACCGTTTGCGAGTGAAGCAAGCAACATCTTTTACATGTTTCAATTGCGAGCGAAGCGAGCAACATTCCCTACATACCACACTTTGCGAGCGAAGCGAGCAACATTCCCTACATGCCACACTTTGCGAGCGAAGCGAGCAACATTCCCTACATACCACACTTTGCGAGCGAAGCGAGCAATTTAATGGGGGGTCCGGGGGGCTTGCCCCCCGGCTGGACGTGGAGGCGAGCGTAGCGAGCCGGAGCGGCTAGTTATTTATAAGAATGAAACTCCGTCTGTCTGTCTGTTTGTCTGTTTGTCGTGTCTATGCACGGCCAAACGGCTGAGTGGGGGGAGTGTACGAGTGGGGGGATCTTCTTGGGATTTTCCGATAGGGTGTATAAGCGAATTTAAAATTTTCTAATCCCACCCGAACCATGGGCCGTAGGGCGGGAGGGGGGTCGAAGTAAGAATTAATGTGCGCTTTTTCCACTTCCCCGCTTCCCCTACCCCTCTAAACGGCCGTTGACAATTCCGGAAAAATACGGGTTTCGTAGGTTTTCCTACGAGGAAGACGACGGCGCGATCGGCTCGCGAAAAAAGTATCGGAAAATGCGTCAAAAAAATGCGAGAGTACGGACCCGTTTTCTCGAAAAGTCCGCCGAAAAACTTGGTTTTTTCCCATTAAAATATACCCCATAAAGGTACGTTTTTCGGAACGGTTTTCGCGGGCGAAATACAGCTTTGATCCCGCCGACTCTGAATCCGAAGTCGGATATCGAAAAAAGTGACGGAAAGTAGGTCAAATATCAAGCGGAATTGCGAGGGAAGCGTTTAACATCAGAAATTAATTTTGACGTGTTCGCGAGAAGGCTCTGGGAAGACAGAGGTCTTTGGGGTTCGATAACTCAGGTACAGGTTTCGGTGTTTGGGTGTTGCGAGCAGGGGGGTTCCCATTTGCACTTCTACGCAATACCTTGCGAGCGAAGCGAGAGCCATTTCAACGGAATAAATTCGAATTTTTTCCTACAAATATAAAGCAATACCTTGCGAGCGAAGCGAGCAACATCCCCTCATATACCTTTCGTGGTTCCACATAGTTTTATAAGATTTGATTTGTTTGTAAGAATTCCCAACTGAAAAAAACGTCTGCCAAGTTGGGTGGGCAGTATAACTTCCTCAAGGATAAACAGGTATACCTTGCGAGCGAAGCGAGCAACATCCCCTAATAAAATTTTCGTGGTTCCACGTAGTTATATAAGATTTAATTTGTTTGTAAGAATTTCCAACAGAAAAAAACGTCTGCCAAGTTGGGTGGGCAGTATAACTTCCTCAAGCGAACGGAGCGAGCAACATCCCCTACAGAAGTTAAAACTACCCTTAGAGATCTACCGTTTGCGAGCAACATCCCCTACACGTTTCAATTGTAATACATCGCATGTATACAGCCACACTTTGCGAGCGAAGCGAGGAACATCCCCAAATGAACTTTTTTTGTGGTTCCAAAAGAGATTTAATTTGTTTGTAAGAATTTCCAACAGAAAAAAACGTCTGCCAAGTTGGGTGGGCAATATAACTTCCCCATTCGCCCTTCTAATGGCCTACCTTTAAGTATACATCCCCTAATAAACTTTTCCTGGTTCAACAACCTCCAGCTCCCTGGAAATCACGTTCCGAAGCCTACCTGTACAATCCCCCGCACCTATTTAGCTACCTTTTCAAGTAATCACCTCATCCCAGCCGTTGTACACACTAACTCATTTCAACGGAATTTCATACGGGTATTTCCCAACACCTATGCAGCAATACCTTGCGAGCGAAGCGAGCAACATTCCCTAATAAACTTTTCGTGGTTCCACGTAGTTTTATAAGATTTAATTTGTTTGTAAGAATTTCCAACAGAAAAAAACGTCTGCCAAGTTGGGTGGGCAGTATAACTTCCTCAAGCGAGCGAAGCGAGCAGCATCCCCTACAGAAGTTAAACCTACCCTTAGGGATCTACCGTTTGCGAGCGAAGCGAGTATCATTCCCTACATGTTGGGTGGGCAGTATAACTTCCTCAAGCGAGCGAAGTGAGCAGCATCCCCTACAGAAGTTAAACCTACCCTTAGAGATCTACCGTTTGCGAGCGAAGCAAGCAACATCCCCTACATGATTCAATTGCGAGCGAAGCGAGCAACATTCCCTACATACCACACTTTGCGAGCGAAGCGAGCAACATTCCCTACATACCACACTTTGCGAGCGAAGCGAGCAATTTAATGGGGGGTCCGGGGGGCTTGCCCCCCGGCTGGACGTGGAGGCGAGCATAGCGAGCCGTAGCGGCTAGTAAATCATAAAAATCAAGTGCAGGTAATTAATATTTTTTTAGGTATGCAAAAAACACACATGAACTATGTTTCCAAATTATATAATGTAGGTAATAATAAGGTAAGGTATTGTCAACAAATTTTCAGTTAGGAATGAACAAAAAAGCCAATATAGAAAAAAATCTCAAAAAAATCTTCAAAATCTGTCAACATTTCAAACGTGAAAATCAGTTTCCTCTTCGTCAAGACAATCACATTCTCCTACTTCGCCATCGTCTTGTGAGGGTGCAACTTCATGGGTACCTACCCAAAAGAACGCCAACAATACCCTCCATTCTTGGCAACACCAACGACACCTTAGCAACGCAAAAACGACGATAAGCCTAAAAATCTCAAGAGACACGAACTAAAAACAGAAAGAAGCACTAGAGAAATCAGCGAAACAGGAGTGAAGCATGTTATCACAGCACGTCTTATATCAATATCATTGAATATTGGGGAGTACAGGAGCACAGTTGATAACAGGGGTGCCGAAGAGCATCGCTCCTGCACTCTGTTGGTTATTCATACCAAACCCTTCAAATCTTATCACCAAACAGCACAGGCATTCTAAAAGGCATGTTCCAAACTAGAGTTGGAAAAAAATCCGGTAGATGGCATTTTGGATGTGTTCCTTTTTGAAAAACATCAACGAGCAACAACTTGAAGGGAGATGAGGATATATTCCCTTTTGATTGAAACGAAAATTATCCATCATATAGGAATGGATGTGATCCCTTTTGATCCAAACATCAAACTTTGGCCCTCAAATACACAAGGATATGTTCCTTTTCGACGCTAACTGCTCTTGAAAATCGATTTTGGTTATCCTACAGATTGAAAATCCGTTTTTTACAGATTTTTTTCGAAAAATGGATATGACCCCTTTTGAAAGTAAGCTCCTCATTTAGTTATTCTCAAAGTCGGTTGTAGGTATAGTTTTAGGGGTGAAAATAAATCGGCCTGGAGGACGGACAGGTACGGAACAAAATTTGATCAGCAAGCTCTGAAACGTAAAAAGCAAAACAAATGTTGGATTTGGAGAGGACAACAATTTTTTCATCTCGCTGCACGAACTCAAAGCTTCGGTAGTGAGGGAGCAAAGTATAGAAAAACGTTTCCTTATTAGTGGAAAGTTCCACATCATGGTCAACTTCTCGGCCCCTAAATAAAGTTTTGTCCGTATGAAAAAATACTTGGATGTTGGAATACCATCCCTTTATAATAATTTATAGGCGGGAAAACAACTTTGAGTGTAAAAATGCACAATGAAGTTCATAATAATAATATAAATAAATAAAATTGTGCGACGCAGCGCTTCCGGCCAACTGTACAATCAACAATGATAAAAAAGGAACTATACAGTCAACCGCTTGTAGTCAAAAAACCTTAAGATTAAAAGATCCCCACTAGAATGCGTTTGCGCTTTCTATGATAAATTGCAAGCAACCATGTTCGGCACTAAGACATATTGGGCACTTTCCTTTATATGGAAACGTAAACGTCCAATTTTTGTAAAACACAAAAGCAATATTAATATAGATTGATGTTAGGTTTTTTCTTGCCTTTTTAATGTTTATATTTTTGGAATCGTGAGAGCAATAGGTATAAACGTAAATTTTTCTATCCATTCTGTGTATCCCCTATTTTATGCGTCAAAGTTCCAGATCCGTTTCTCCTTTCACTAGCTTGGAATAACCGTCGTAGCGCGATTAAAGAAATAATGACTTCATAGATCTATAAATAGGTGAACGGAACGAGTCGGAAGGTAGGTAAGGTAGTTCCCCACCCATAGACAGAAGACAAGAGGCGGGATAGCGGTAGTGCTGTAATGCAAATTTATTATGACCATCCAGAGTTTTTCGGATCATCACCCTTTGTTGCAGGGCTCACCCTTCCTATCCAGTCGCCACGCACGGTCGCTCTCAGTTTCTTCATGAGCGTACGCGCGATATCCGGAACAATGGGGCCCCTGAGGAACGCACTGGGCACCTACTTACCTTACTCCTGCTGTACCTACTTGTGCCTACCTACTTCACTGCCCACTAGATCACTCATGTATGTACGAGGAAAAGACAATGAAGTGCTCTCAGACGATTCGCGTCCGGCCTATTTCATGACCTGTTGTCCATTGTCCGGAAAATTTATAGGCAGTATCTTCAGGTTCGTAATTTCACTGTTTGCAAGGGAATAGTGGGGGATTGTTCAACCCTATTATATTGGCACTGACAAGGGTAGGTTTTCTTTTCCTAATGTCCAGTACGACTAAAAGGAAATGGTACTATAATCAGGCTGGACAAATTTGATTTGTTATTTCCAATAATGAAGCTTTGTAATCGACCAAGAAAACCATTGTTGAGCCTCCTTAATTTCTTGGTTTACGTATCAAAATATGTAGATTCGGAAATCTAATTGAAAAATGTAGTCCACTAAATCTTGAACATGTTCTTTGAGAGAACAGGAAAGATTTTAGGTCACTCAGCTGATTAGGTCCTCTTAATGTCCCAAAGAGTCTCCCTATCAAATTTCAACTTTCTTTCCAGTCTAATAGTGGTTGCAATCATGTTCACAAATTAACTGAGAAAGATCACCTGTAAGTAAACAATTATTCATACAACCACGCTCATACCTCAGATTGTTGGCCTCGCACGGCGCAGTGGTTAACATAATACAGTTAGGTAAATCAAGAGCTTTCCAACGACTGGCGAACGACTTTTGTACGATGATAAATGGCAAAGATACAGTTCCGTTGCAACGATTTGGTTGTAAACGATAATCATCAGAAAATAGGAGCGTAACGCACTAAATGTGACGGTAATTTTGTATCATTTTTCGCCGAGTTATGATGGCAAAAACATGTTCCATGTTTAAATGTTTCAAAACCAACTAAATGGGTCTTACTGCGTAACCAAACTGTAAATAATTCGTCTCCCGTGATTTTGCCATCATTATGATAATTATTTCGCCTCTTGGCCAGGGGAGATACCTACTAGTTTGCCCAAAAATGGGCAAGTAAACGGGAAGAATGACCAAAATTTTGTTCTTCATGAATTCTCATAGAAAATGTATGGCTATTCACGAATATGCCACACATGAAGGGTTTCAGAATGAGCTTTCTTATAATAAAATGCAAAATACACATTAAAAACACGATTTGGATCATTTATGTACATTAATTACATAACAACTATTTGTAAACCATTAAAATAATTAAATTGCAGAAGATGAGTTCAAACAAAGAAAAAATGAATAAAACATTGACTAGTTTAATTTATCATTTCACACTGTGTTACTCATATCAAATTTGTAGTGCAATAATAAACTCTTTTTTTGTGGGCCTACGTGAGCTCTTTTCAGGACGGTTGGAACAGGAATATTGTTTGAAAAACTGTATAAGGAATGTTCATATATCTGCCATTCTTACGGTAGAAGAATTTTCGATCCTTGTTATCTATCCCAGATCTGGTAAAACATATGACATAATTATAAATGCATTATTTCCTTCCTCTGAGCCCCCCTGATTTCAGGTGGAATACACATCTCTATCTCTATCTCTATCTCTATTATTAATAAGAATGAAACTCCGTCCGTTTGTTTGTTTGTCGTGTCTATGCACGGCCAAACGGCTGAGTGGGCCGGATCTACGAGTGGGGGGATCTTCTTGGGATTTTCCGATAGGGTGTATAAGCGAATTTAAAATTTTCTTTTTGGACTTCCCCGCTTCCCCTACCCCTCTAAACGGCCGTTGACAATTCCGGAAAAATACGGGTTTCGTAGGTTTTTGAACGAGGAAGACGACGGCGCGATCGGATCGCGAAAAAAGTATCGGGAAATGCGTTAAAAAAATGCGAGAGTACGGACCCGTTTTCTCGAAAAGTCCGCTGAAAAACTTGGTTTTTTCCGATTAAAATATACCCCATAAAGGTACGTTTTTCGGAACGGTTTTCGCGGGCGAAATACAGCTTTGGGTCCGCCGAATCTGAATCCGAAATCGGATATCGAAAAAAGTGACGAGAACTCGGTCAAATTTCGAGCAGAAGCGAGCAAAGCGATTAAAATGATTCTGCCGTGGACGAGAGAAGGCTCAAGAATTGACGTGAAGGGTTCGATGTCACAACATTGCGAGGCGAGCAGGTATGCCTACATAGGTACCTACCTTGCGAGCGAAGCGAGAGCCATTTCAAATAATAAATACGGACTTTGTCCTACACATATACAGGTATACCTTGCGAGCGAAGCGAGCAACATCCCCGAATAAACTTTTCGTGGTTCCACGTAGTTTTATAAGAATTAATTTGTTTGTAAGAATTTCCAACAGAAAAAAACGTCTGCCAAGTTGGGTGGGCAGTATAACTTCTTCAAGCGAGCGAAGCAAGCAGCATCCCCTACAGAAGTAAAACCTACCCTTAGGGATCTACCATTTGCGAGCAAAGCGAGCAGCATCTCCTACAGAAGTTAAACCTACCCTTAGAGATCTACCGTTTGCGAGCGAACCGAGCAACATCCCCTAAATGCCATACTTTGCGAGCGAAGCGAGCAACATTTTCTACATGCCAGACTTTGCGAGCGAAGCGAGCAACATATCCTACATGCCAGACTTTGCGAGCGAAGCGAGCAATATTCCCTACATGCCACACGTTGCGAGCGAAGCGAGCAACTTAATGGGGGGTCCGGGGGGCTTGCCCCCCGGCTGGACGTGGAGGCGAGCGTAGCGAGCCGGAGCGGCTAGTTATTAATAAGAATGAAACTCCGTCCGTTTGTTTGTTTGTCGTGTCTATGCACGGCCAAACGGCTGAGTGGGCCGGATCTACGAGTGGGGGGATCTTCTTGGGATTTTCCGATAGGGTGTATAAGCGAATTTAAAATTTTCTAATCCCACCCGAACCATGGGCCGTAGGGCGGGAGGGGGGTCGAAGTAAGAATTAATGTGCGCTTTTTGGACTTCCCCGCTTCCCCTACCCCTCTAAACGGCCGTTGACAATTCCGGAAAAATACGGGTTTCGTAGGTTTTCCTACGAGGAAGACGACGGCGCGATTGGATCGCGAAAAAAGTATCGGGAAATGCGTCAAAAAAATGCGAGAGTACGGACCCGTTTTCTCGAAAAGTCCGCCGAAAAACTTGGTTTTTTCCGATTAAAATATACCCCATAAAGGTACGTTTTTCGGAACGGTTTTCGCGGGCGAAATACAGCTTTGGGTCCGCCGAATCTGAATCCGAAATCGGATATCGAAAAAAGTGACGAGAACTCGGTCAAATTTCGAGCAGAAGCGAGCAAAGCGATTAAAATGATTCTGCCGTGGACGAGAGAAGGCTCAAGAATTGACGTGAAGGGTTCGATGTCACAACGTTGCGAGGCGAGCAGGTATGCCTACATAGGTACCTACCTTGCGAGCGAAGCGAGAGCCATTTCAAATAATAAATACGGACTTTGTCCTACACATATACAGGTATACCTTGCGAGCGAAGCGAGCAACATCCCCGAATAAACTTTTCGTGGTTCCAGGTAGTTTTATGAGATTTAATTTGTTTGTAAGAATTCCCAACTGAAAAAAACGTCTGCCAAGTTGGGTGGGCAGTACAACATTCCCTAATAATCTTTTCGTGGTTCCACGTAGTTTTATAAGAATTAATTTGTTTGTAAGAATTTCCAACAGAAAAAAACGTCTGCCAAGTTGGGTGGGCAGTATAACTTCTTCAAGCGAGCGAAGCGAGCAGCATCCCCTACAGAAGTAAAACCTACCCTTAGGGATCTACCGTTTGCGAGCGAAGCGAGTAACATCCTCTACATGTTTCAATTGTAATACATCGCATGTGTACAGACACACCTTGCGAGCGAAGCGAGCAACATGATGGGGGGTGCCAGGGCAACATTCCCTTACATGCAACATCCCTTACATGCCACACTTTGCGAGCGAAGCGAGCAAAATTCCCTACATGCCACATTTTGCGAGCGAAGTATCGGGAAATGCGTCAAAAAAATGCGAGAGTACGGACCCGTTTTCTCGAAAAGTCCGCCGAAAAACTTGGTTTTTTCCGATTAAAATATACCCCATAAAGGTACGTTTTTCGGAACGGTTTTCGCGGGCGAAACAAAGGTTTGATCCCGCCGAATCTAAATCCGAAATCGGATATCGAAAAAAGTGAAGAGAACTCGGTCGAATAGCCAGCGGAAGCGAAGGGAACCGTTTAATATGACATTTTTAATCCAGCCGCCTTTTCACAACGTTGCGAGAGGCCTACCTACGCACTTGCGAGGCGAGCAGGTATACATAGGCCATTTCAACAGAATAAATACGGACTTTGTCCTACACATATACAGGTATACCTTGCGAGCGAAGCGAGCAACATCCCCTAATAAACTTTTCGTGGTTCCACGTAGTTTTATAAGATTTAATTTGTTTGTAAGAATTTCCAACAGAAAAAAACGTCTGCCAAGTTGGGTGGGCAGTATAACTTCCTCAAGGGTATACAGGTATACCTTGCGAGCGAAGCGAGCAACATCCCCTAATAAACTTTTTGTGGTTCCACGTAGTTTTATAAGATTTAATTTGTTTGTAAGAATTTCCAACAGAAAAAAACGTCTGCCAAGTTGGGTGGGCAGTATAACTTCCTCAAGCGAGCGGAGCGAGCAACATCCCCTACAGAAGTTAAAACTACCCTTAGAGATCTACCGTTTGTGAGCGAAGCGAGCAAAATCCCCTACACGTTTCAATTGTAATACATCGCATGTATACAGCCACACTTTGCGAGCGAAGCGAGCAACATTCCCTACATGCCACACTTTGCGAGCGAAGCGAGCAATATTCCCCACATGCCACACTTTGCGAGCGAAGCGAGCAATTTAATGGGGGGTCCGGGGGGCTTGCCCCCCGGCTGGACGTGGAGGCGAGCGTAGCGAGCCGGAGCGGCTAGTTATTAATAAGAATGAAACTCCGTCTGTCTGTTTGTCTGTTTGTCGTGTCTATGCACGGCCAAACGGCTGAGTGGGGGGAGTCACCGAGTGGGGGGATCTTCTTGGGATTTTCCGATAGGGGGAGCGAGCAAATTTAAAATTTTCTAATCCCACCCGAACCATGGGCCGTAGGGCGGGAGGGGGGTCGAAGTAAGAATTAATGTGCGCTTTTTGGACTTCCCCGCATCCTCTACCCCTCTAAACGGCCGTCGACAATTCCGGAAAAATACCGGTTTCGTAGGTTTTTGAACGAGGAAGACGACGGCGCGATCGGATCGCGAAAAAAGTATCGGGAAATGCGTCAAAAAAATGCGAGAGTACCGACCCGTTTTCTCGAAAAGTCCGCCGAAAAACTTGGTTTTTTCCGATTAAAATATACCCCATAAAGGTACGTTTTTCGGAACGGTTTTCGCGGGCGAAATACAGCTTTGGGTCCGCCGAATCTGAATCCGAAATCGGATATCGAAAAAAGTGACGAGAACTCGGTCAAATTGCGAGCAGAAGGCAAAGCGATTAAAATGATTCTGCCGTGGACGAGAGAAGGCTCAAGAATTGACGTGAAGGGTTCGATGTCACAACATTGCGAGGCGAGCAGGTATGCCTACATAGGTACCTACCTTGCGAGCGAAGCGAGAGCCATTTCAAATAATAAATACGGACTTTGTCCTACACATATACAGGTATACCTTGCGAGCGAAGCGAGCAACATCCCCGAATAAACTTTTCGTGGTTCCACGTAGTTTTATAAGATTTAATTTGTTTGTAATAATTCCCAACTGAAAAAAACGTCTGCCAAGTTCGGGTGGGCAGTATAACTTCCTCAAGCGAGCGAAGCGAGCAGCATCCCCTACAGAAGTTAAACCTACCCTTAGAGATCTACCGTTTGCGAGCGAAGCGAGCAGCATCCCCTACAGAAGTTAAACCTACCCTTAGAGATCTAACGTTTGCGAGCGAACCGAGCAACATCCCCTAAATGCCATACTTTGCGAGCGAAGCGAGCAACATTTTCTACATGCCAGACTTTGCGAGCGAAGCGAGCAACATATCCTACATGCCAGACTTTGCGAGCGAAGCGAGCAATATTCCCTACATGCCACACGTTGCGAGCGAAGCGAGCAACTTAATGGGGGGTCCGGGGGGCTTGCCCCCCGGCTGGACGTGGAGGCGAGCGTAGCGAGCCGGAGCGGCTAGTATTTTTATAAACGGAACTCAGCCGCCTCCTTCTCGCCTTGCACAGCTTCGCACCCAACTTCGAGTAGTTTTTCCACCCAGCTTTTACGTTCCCCAAAACAGAAAATAGTGTATAAAAGTCGAAGTAGCAGCTGGTAGTAGCTAATTTTAATATTACATTCTTTACATTCTATAATACCTCTGCAGGAGATGCTAGAAACTTGGTGACACGATTTTTGAATGAATTAGGTAAATTTGAATACGGCTTATAGAAAAAAATTTCTCAATTTTTACAATAAATTGAGTGTTAAATTGTTTGAAATACTGCGAGAAACCGCATCTCCTACTGCATCCCACTACGTTACCTACTAAGTGTAACGAGTAGAGAAAGGTGACGAACCTGTTTGTCATAAAAACATACAAGTTGACCGTAAAACTAAGGACTTGAATTAGGATTCTACGATCAAATCGGCTTTCCAATGGCGTCTCCCACAATTTTTGAATATGTAAGTGTCATTATTTTAGCCAAAAAAGATTTTCAATTTTTCGAATTTCGTTCCACCCTTGACGCACTGTGAGCCGTCCGCCGTCCAAAGTTTTCATCCGAGACGACTGGACCAATGTTCATGAAATTAGACTAAAAAATCACACAACAACCGATAATGTGCCTGTTATCTCGACATTACTTTTGATCAACCCCGAGAATTGAAATTTAAAGGATGAAAAATTAAAAAATCGAGACCTCGTTCACTTTTTTCCAATTAAGTGTATTTTTTCTTTCTATTTAAGTATAATTTAGGTCACTAAATCGAATGAGGCCGCCGGAGTTTGGTTTGTGATGGAAGGGTATAAAATCGGCAACTGTAGGATTTTGAATCACAAAGCGACTTTGGCATGCTGTTGAAGTAGGCTGAACTTCTTTTTGGCTGATTTCAATATCCATTATTCCTATGAATTGAATGATACCACCCAGGTTGCTTTACGTTCATCCGTCTGGTCCCCATTAGGTGATCTTTTTACTGGATTTTTTGCGTCCAGACTTATAGGCCTGAAAAATCTAGAATGTAAATCAATCTTTGATATACTTCATAACTGGTGTATGATGTTAGGTGGTCTTCTGTTGCGATACTCAGGAGAAAATAGTCCCAGCCAAACTTCAAGTTTACTTGACAAACAGTTTCGAGGTTCACAGTCTCAACCCTCATTTCGCTTCTCCACTACCGAAGGAAGTGAAGCTTTGTGTTCGTGTGAAAATGTTGTGCTCCGAAATCTGATTTCCTTGCAAAAAAATTAGTGTTTCTGAGCAAACTGGGTATTGTGATTCTGTGTTATTCTGTTTTCTTTGTTAAAATTAGTAAGCGAATGAACCAAGGAGAGACAGATTATTGCTCAATCGGGTTGTTACTGGCCTTACCCGTCATACTCACAGACACCTGGCACATTACATGTAGACATTGTATGTGGGAGATGTGGGGGTGATCCATCTCTTTGTGAAGGATTGCTCAGCCCCAATGGATGAATGTACCTGAAAGCCACTGGGCCACTGGGCATTACAACGAACTGTGATATTTCTATTCTCTGATATTCTTATATATATATATATATATATATGGTAAAAGCTCTGGACTTTTTTAGGGGGGGGGGGAGGGCTTTGAGCTGTTTGGACATTTGTGTGTAGTACAACAGTAGTATTCATGAATTTGTTAGCAACATGTAGTCTTTGTTGTAGTTTTTACTGTTGGAGTATTTTTATCCACTGTTGGGTTACAAAGTGGTCATTGCTGCATCCCTTGTGGCAGAGTGCGGCCATGCATTGCTTTGCGGGTTATTGGTATCATTATTTTTAACCCACCGATCTGCCAGTGGAGAACAAGATGGCAACCCATTTACTAACGTAGAATCAACATGACTCCCTTTAGAATCGTGTCCCTCGCAGTGTCCCTATGATACCTTGTGGATTACCGAATGATATGCGGCCTTAAATGTAAATAACTCAAGTTAGCAAATAAAGTTTTGCTCAAAACTTCATGATTCCCATACTTACTGTTAGCGTTGAAAAGTGCATTAAAAAGTCATTATGACACGAGCAAGCCGTGACAGTTCAGTGGAAAATTTTCTTTGCTCAGTTTGAGACGTTTAGCGAATTCGGAACTGTTACGTTGATGGATTGGATCGGCAACTTGTCAGCTCTGTATCCAGGATCCGCGGAGACTTAACGCGGAACATCTGCTTGTTCATAGGAAGCTGGAGCGACGCCCCTTGCGTCACTTTTGGGTCAGTAGGCTTATCCAACTGGATCATACTCGATTGTCTCGGCTCACAAAACCACGGACCTAATTCGGACCTTGTTAATCGATTTCCTACAATCCTACTTCTGATATACTCATTCGCAAAATAGATTTTCATGCTAACTACTCCTCCTGTATTCTCATTATATTAACGATTCATGAATTGTACCGTATTCTTCTAGAGATTTTAAAATGATTCGCCCTTAAAAATTATCTACACCCTGCAGCTACAGCTTAGCGCGAAATCCCGAAATAAGTACTACCTGTGTTTTAATGTGATTAAAAAAAATTCTCGAGTACAATTTCTAGTACCAACGCAACCATCTGATACTTTGTGACATAGATATGTCATATCATTATGACACCGTAAATATTCTTAACGTTCGCAATGTGTTGGTTGTCGTTTGTAGGTGTACAGACATTCATGAATGGACATGAATGGAAGGGACATACCAAATATCTCTCTGCTGATTTAGTAACTCGATTCGGTACTGAGGTGCTCGGAAGCATTCGTGCTGTAACCCAACGAATGATGATGAGACCGGAGAGTGGCTGAAATGGTCAACTGGACTTCCCTTGTTGAACCCTTTGGAAGTCTGTGAAGCCTTTTCTTCGTGGGTTGTGGAATCACTATCAGTAACAGCTACCGATAACACTCCTCTCTTTTTCGAGTTTAGACCGAACTTATTTCATCCCAAAATATTTCTATTTTTCAATCACTGGTTGGGTAGCAAGTTGATGTGCATGTGAAAAATACGCCCGATCCTGGTGGTTTCAGACGAGAAAGGACTGTAAAAAGACATGACCGATTGCCAAGGTTAATGAACAATCTGAGAGAGACGAGATGGCGTGGGGCAAAACCTATCCATTTTTACATTTTCTTGAAACTTTTCTTTTTTTCTTCAGGATAATTTATGTTCAATGAAAAGGTGAAATTTTGGTTGTAAATTTAACGCTGAACACGACTATACCACTTATGATGGATCTGAAATTCCTCCTTAACGTATCTGATGCCTAAAAACTGTCTAAAAACGTGATTTTTCACCGATTTTGACGAATTTCCTACAGTTTTTTGATAGTTTTTGTACAAATTACTTCAATTAATTAATAAATTAATTGAAAAAAATTGTGCTATTACTTGGACTATTTCTGCGTCGAATGAGACCAGCAACTGCTCTAGAGCTGTGACAATTGACTTACAGTGTCAAAGGCCTTAGCGACGTCCAGAGCGGCAAGATAGAGCTGCCGCTTCTTGATACGGGCCAGCGAAATGACAGTTTGGAGAACTGTTAGGTTCTCTGCTGCGCCGTCCACTGGCCGAAATGCTCTCTGGACCTTGGCAATCGATCATGTCTTTTCACAGTCCTTTCTCGTCTGAAATCACCACGATCGGTCCTATTTTTCACATGCACATCAACTTGCTACCCAACGAATGATCAAAAAATATAAATATTTCGGGATGAAATATGTTCGGTCTAAACTCGAAAAAGAAAATAACGGCTGGCGTGTTGGCGGGGCTACGACATTGCGGTATCGGTAGCTCTTTATAGGGGCACTTCCTTTCATCCCTCTCTTCTTCTTCCTCGTCCTGCGTCTTCCTTCATCCCTAGAGCCAGCGTCGGGTAAACCTGGGCGTCGTCTCCAAATTATTTTATTTATTTATTTTTAATTTAATGGTGTGCCCCCTCCGCCTTTGAGGGGAGATTTATAAATAAATTTTTTA
Organism: Adelphocoris suturalis; assembly: GCA_030762985.1. NCBI lineage: Eukaryota > Metazoa > Arthropoda > Insecta > Hemiptera > Miridae > Adelphocoris > Adelphocoris suturalis. The sequence continues at coordinate 32,887,369 of CM061048.1, forward strand.
AATAGTGTGTGTGTGGCATTTCAGACCCATCATAAGTGGTATAGTCGTGTTCAACGTTAAATTCCCAACATGAATGTTAGGTACCTTTTGATTGAACATGAATTATCCTGGAATCGAAGAGGTTTTTTCAAAAATCTAGAGCGTACCTCAAAAATTAGACGTTTACGTGAAAAACGGGCTTCGGATTCGGATTGATTACCCTCGAAAACCCCCAGGACCAGTTTCATGAGGGCCCGACTTGGGGGGGGGGGGGGGGGTGATATTGTACCCGAACCTCCAGCCACTTCACCGTTTGCGTTGGCTTGGATGCGTCGGTTTTCAAGATGATTCACAGCAATTTAGTTTGCATGCATTACGAAGCGTGCACCTAGGACTTCTCAGGAGGGTTAAGAATGGGGAAATTAACCCATTGAAATGTGGAGTTATGTGTAATAAATTCACATCTTCCTAGCTTGTGGTGAACAATTATTGTGGGATCGGAAATCAGAAAGTTATATTCTCCCTAACAATGATTGGTTGTTACGTGAACTATTATCAAAACGCTGCAAATTATTACATAATGGTTTATTATTTCTGAATCAGATAACCAGCTATAGTAACCAGCATGCCCTGGGGCTTTCGCCAGTCTCTTTTCTAGTATCCACCTCTGTTCTTCCTCTCACTCCACCCCCCCCCCCCCCCCCCCCCCCCCCGCTCACCACCCTCACCACCCACCGTGACCCCCTGCCAAGCGTGCCAGGCGTGCGTGCGTGCGTAAGTCCAACACTCAAAACCTCGAAAAAGACACTTTTTCGCCCGTTTTTGGCCCATAGTATCTATGCTAGTAAAGCGATCGGGATGGTTAAACGTTAGGACCAACTAGACCCCAAATGGAATATATGTGCGAAAGAACGGGTTTTTTAAGTCAATTCTTAGGCCTTTTAAGGCCCGGACGGCGGACGGCGAACGGCGGACGGACATTTCAAATTTGGATTCTACGCACCTTGAAACGTAAAGTGACAAAGTTTGAGGGGGGGTTATAAAATTTTTTTGCTATACGATCACATAGGCTTATTATTGGAAATAATAAACCAAAAGGGTGAAATTTTTCCTGCCGGACGAAATTTTGACATATTTATGTCACAAGAAAGATATAGTATCAGAGTAGAGTAAAGAGTAATATTAAATAGAAATATTAGGGGAGAGTAGAAAGAGTAGAGAAAAATAATAAAAAGGATCAGTCACTTTACTTTCAATCTCAGCCCAATAATAACCAGCATGACTTTACGATTTAACATTCTTGAAAGTTCTATATATTCACCAAAAATACAGAGCAGCTTTTATTTTTCTCGTGACGGAACTGGATGAAACCTCTCATTTCAAGAAACTGAGAGGACCCAGCTGATTTCACGTGCGTGAGTTTAATGTGAATACCTACTGTGAGCTTCCTGAGATAATTCCGACTCAAGTACCAAATAAATTTGTCTCTTGAAAGTAGTTGTAATATTTCAAACTTCTGGCAGGTATATGAAGCCTGGATAAGATTTAAACGCAGTCAAGCAAAACCCGGGGAAGAAATACGTGTCTAACGAAAGGTGTGGCAGGTAACTTTCTCGTATTCAGAACTTGATCGTGTAGATAAATTATTTCAGTATAGATTGTAATTATGATTAGATTACTTATATATTATGTACAAGTACTTAATACCTACTTATATTGACTGTGAGATATTTACGGTGCCCATATATGCTAGTTACGGCGAAATCGATTACTTCTGTACTATTCAGACCTACAATTCAATTTTCATTTGGAGCCAGGGCCGTCGCCCACACAGGGCCCAAACAAAAAGTTGGGAGGCTTCTCATTCTTGTTGAAGTAAATGAAATTCTCCATAGCTTGACTAAGGACAAAGGAAGTAAAAGTTTCTGTAGGACTCCCGTCAAGCCCTTATATGAACAAGTATGAAAATTGCCAAAGTTCATTCAGATTTGGAGAAAAAGTGGAAGTAGAAGAGTGATGCGTATCAAGGCGGTATCACACTTGCATTTTTTCAGCTTTTTTCTCGCATTTTTATTGCTCATATATGAAGATGGCAATGTGCATTTTTCCAAGGTCAGCTGTGGATGATGAAGAGGAATAAGTGCAAAAACAGCGCATTCTGGCGAAATGCAGTTTATTAAGTCTGTCAGGTTAGGGCTCCTAGGGGTTTTCCGTTGAATTGTTACCTTCCCAACGGTTACGTTTCAGCATTTTTCGGGTTGAGGTAAAAATTAGAACATGTTCTAATTTTCCCAAGTGAGTTTAAAAATGCACCGCCAGGATGCGCAATGGTCGAAAAAGCTGACCATGGAAAAAAACACTTTGCCTTCTTCACTTTCGAGCATTACAAATGCGAGAAAAAAAACTGAAAAAACGCAAGTGTAATACGGCCTTTAGTAATTTTAATATGGGTTAGTAAAGACGACCGAGTAAGAAATCACCTATAAAACTAACAGTGCTGAATTTGCAATTGACCAAAAACATTATCGAACGGGTCACAAAATATAGACTAAATTTAGCAAAGAGGCCCATGATTCTGCCCCATCATCAGCTCATCTCATTTGTTTCTACTCTGCTAGTTGTAGATACTTTTAGGCAAAAGTCGTCAGAATCATTGAACCAGTCAAAAGCATATTAGGTTTAAGGTAGCTATTATCCAACAGGCTGTTACCTACGGATTTACTCACACAAACACACACATACACACTTTTTTTTTTTTTTTTTTACAAAACTCCCGTTAAAGGCGGAGGGGGCTGACCATTAAGTTGAAAAAGAAACAAATAAATCAATAAAAAGTGGGGAGGACGGTTTACCCAATGCCGGCTCTTGGGATAAGGGAAGTCGCAGAATGAGAAGGAGGAATGGGATGAAAGGATGTGCCCCTATAAAATGACCACCAGTAAGTAAGAACCCCTCAGGACGCGGGTGGTGATACCACGGAGCAGTTTCGTTGAGATGACCAACCCAAGTAACTCCGTGGCGCTTTTCCCACACCATGACACGGTTGCAGCCATGACCTTGAATTTATTGGTTGCCACTCCTTTAGCTCGAATATTGTTTGCCGCAGGTCATTTCCGTCATCCTGCTGGTGCGACGTGATGGACCATGCGTACTTGTGGATACTCTCCGACAATTTTATATCTTGGCGAAATGAGGGGAGGGGAGAGAGAGGGAGAAAACAAGACAGAAACAAATATAATAGTTCGTTTTGAGTGAATTGCAAGTTGGCAAATTAGCATGATAATAATAGCAAATAATTCTTCCTCCTTCAAAATTGACAAATTAGACATTTTCAAGGTTGGATAATTGAAAAGGCTGATTGAGCAATAAGAGGGAGGAGGGAAGTATAGAAATTGGAGTACGGAAAATGGAAGTTGACGAATTGGAAATTCGGGAATTGAATAATTTAAATATCGTTCAACACATTCCAACCCAACGAGTTGAGGTGTGGAAAATTCCCAAGTTAGAAAATTAGGGGATTAGAAAAATAAATAGAAGTGAATAGTGGAGGATTTGGAGGACGGGAAATCAGAAGATGAAAAATTAGCAAGTAATGAATTAACAGAGTTCGGATGTCTTTAAAAATATAAGATTCTTTGAAAGTTTACAGATAATTTTTTTAAATTATTAAACCCCCAAACCTCCTAGTGCGACGGCCTTGTCTGGAGCAAGGCTTCGTACAACTTTCTCGATACATGTGTCATCTGTCCTATCGATGTCCGAATGCATAAAACTTATTCAAAACCCACTGAGCTTTACAGACTGAGCAATTGTGCTGACTAGCTTAAACTTTAGCTTTCCCTAATGTAATCAGGATAAACGTATGAAGACATACGGAAACCTGAGGCAATTAAATCTTTCATTGTTTCAGTGGAGACGTTCCTAAAGATCACTCATATCATGTGTTTATTATTTACGCTTCACTAATCCGTAAACTAATCCGTAACTGTTACTCAGAACGAGTTTATCAACTACGAACTAGAACATTAAAAATTGAATTAATCGAAAACTACTTATAAACTCGTAAACGAGTTCCACTATCTGCTTTACAAGCAGATACCATGTTACATGGATATGTCTTTGATTGGGGATTTTATAACGGTTCTCCTCGAGAGTTGTTTTATTTGACTGTTTTATTTTACAAATCCGTAATATTCGGAAGTTTGTAAATTTTTTCCTGGATACACCAAGATCTGAAGATGTCCTCAGTAAGAGTACGAAACGTTATCAAATAAAACAACAAATGAGATAATTTCATTCATTTTCCCTGGGCCGCATCCCGACTAATTCCAACGAAAGAACGGTTTACTCATAGAAATGCTGAAAATAACTGTGGAGAGAAGCCACTACAATGAGTTGTTGTTTACAGTCGACTGTTGTCAAGAAGACGATAATGTTTCCTATGGAGTGGAGTAAATGATGCTATTGCTTTATGTTAAGAATATTGTAACCGGCTTATTAAAATTGTTTATAGTCCAATCAACTTAGTTTAGGAATGTAGCCAGGTACGTAAGGAGGGGAAAATTGGTAGCTTGAGATGTGAACATTTATCACACAAATCAAGCGCTTTCCAACGCATAGCGAACGATTTCTGTGCGATGAAAACTGCGGAAGTTCCATTCCCCTAGCAACGGATGGGTTGTACGTGAACATCATTAGAAATTGTGACATATTTTTTGCGTCACGAAAATTTTTGGTTGACCCCCCGAGAAAAGACATATCCATGTCAAAAAATGCTTGAAATTATGCAGAAAAATTCACATAGAAATGGCTAAAAAAAAAAAAAAAATCGTTAAAACTGCAAAAAATACTTGAAATCCAAAACTTTACCACGCACTCAAATTGCCCCAACTTCCAAACATTTTAACATAAATATGATGCAATAATTCACAAAACTTCGCTCATACGACCATTCTGCGTGAATGGAACTTGCCATGGGGAGTAGCATGAGATATTTTCTCAAGGGCATGTACTGTATTCCTATATTTCTGAATAAATGCGTTGAAAAAATAAATAAAATTAGGTGGAATGAGGAGGGAAAAGTTTATAAATCATAAAAGTAAAATGTAGGGTATCTCGCAGTGTAATAACAATTTGTCATGGGAATGAAAGTTTGAGAAGACATTTCGGACCGAGGCAGTTGAGAGCGGACGGCTCGCGTCGCATAGATAGCATCGACCGCGTACTACAAGCTCAGCTCGACACTCGCGGCCGCGTCATCCACGAGTTATCCCGAAGTTATTCAGGAGTTATGTCGGAGTTATCCCAGGAGTGGCCTTGACAAGTGGTCGCGAGGAGCCGTAAAGTCCAGGAGAGCTCTGGGGCTAACAAGTGGACGCTGAGGGCCGTAACGTTTCGGGAGGGATCTCGCACTTGGTCGCCGGCAGAGGGACCTCCGAGGGGGACTTTCACGCGTCGGGTACGCGAAGCATGTTAACAACTGTACAGTACATACGTCATCCTAAAGAATCGGATGAAACCACCCGAGTGCATACATTCATTTGCTAGAACTAGAACTAGTGGGCTAGAACTTTGGCATGAAAAAAGGAACCCATAAAAACAAGTTTTTAATGTAACTCTTTCTTTTTCTCATGTTCTCGGTTAATTTTATTGTTGTTTCAATATTTGGTAGTTTCTTGGCAACAGTAAATTGAAACAAAATCACATTGTTTCAAAATCACATTGATAATAACTTAAATTAAATTGACAAGGAAAATCATTTAATATTATATTGAGCCCTGGGTTCGTTGTCATTTTATGCAGACGTTCAATAGTATATAGTATATTTAGTGGGATACAAGATAAGACATGTACTTAGATACGTACTTAGATAATGATATTATTAAGGCAATAACTATTTGAATAGATAGGAGCTCAAATCGAGAAATATAAACATGCGTATATAATTATAGAAGTATAGGTTGTGGCAACTCGAAATACTTCTTGGCAACAGTAAATTGAAACAAAATCACATTGTTTCAGAATCACATTGATAATAACTTAAATTAAATTGACAAGGAAAATCATTTAATATTTTATTGACCCTGGATTCGTTGTCATTTTATGCAGACGTTCAATAGTATCCTTCTCCTCCCTCCTCCTCCTCCCTCATCCTCCTCCCTCCTCCTCATCCTCATCCTCCTCCTCCCTACAATACACAACAGTTGTAAGGTGTCCCATATTAAATTTCAAATTTTCGAAAATTTATAGTATAACTAACTTTTTCTTCGCGAAAATTTGATAAATTAAAATGTACGCCAGCATGAACTCGTGTGCAAAATTTCGGATCGATTGGATATCGGGAAGTGGGTTAAAAATCGATCTGAAATTTTGTCTCAAGAGCTCAAGAAGATAATCGAAGTTAAAAGAAAGAGTTAAAAAAAAGTCCCAGTCGTGCAGCGAGATCGTATGAGCGAATTTTCGTAGATGATCGTATTATGTTACTTTGTTTAGAAATTTGAGCACTTTGAGTGCAAAGAAATTGTTAACCATAAATTTTATGACATATAAACTCGCTCGAAATCATTTTCTACGATTCAAAACAGATATTGAATGTTAGTAATTTTTCAACTTTTTAAATAGATTTTTCAGCAAATATTAATGAAATTTAAGTAAATTTTTCACCATAATTTTGGGAATAAATTTTTTAATGCTGTAATTTATCATTGATAAACTTCTTTTGACTAAAATTCTGCTAACAATTATATATTTAACAAATTTTGGCCGTTTTTAGCCATTTTTAGTGGTTTTTTGAAGCATCCATTACCTACTATTTCTTTTGTATGTGAATACAATTTTTAATGTGATTAAATATAGCACTCCTTTCATGTATGCTGACGATTTGATCCTTGTAATTTCTGGAATAGAGACAGCATCAATGAGACTGTGATAAAGTTGCAAGATGTCTTGAAATGGTCTCATGATTACAAATTGACAGTTAATCAGAAAAAACTAAACTAATGTGTATACATTCTCCCTCACTACCGGATGTCCAACTTCAAATTCGTTATCACTCAATTGAATGCCTGCATGGATTAAAACCATGCAGTTACGATCATTGTATAGCCATTGAGTTGGTAGATAAATTTAGATATCTTGGAGTGATTATGGATAATAAATTCAGCTGGAAGGAACACATAACAGAATTGTGCAAAAAACTTCGATGTTGTGCAGCTCAGGTTTATCTGATTAGGCTAAACATGTCAGCGGATGTGGCAAAAATAGTGTATCAGGCTTTGTTTGAGTCACATATTCGGTATGGAATAAGGGTTTATGGTCATGCTTCTCATTATCTGTTGAACAGGATTGAAGGTATCCAGGCCAAGACTTTGAAATGCCTGTTAGCCAAAAGATATGGTAATATATCTAGAAAAGAAAGATTTGAAATTTAAAATTGTCTCACAGTAACAAAATTATTTGATTATGTAACTATAGTGGATCACTTCTTTTCAGATAAGTACAAGTACGTCAAGTACAATAAATATCCAGTTAGGCGAAATCTGTACCAGGTGGAGAGATCTAATAAGATGTATGGTGACAGATGCCGGGGGTCTTAGTCCCAAAATGGTTGAACGATCTTCCTGACGCCTTTAAAGATGGTACAATTAAAACCTTCAAGGTACTTAAACAGAATCTGCGATTCCACCTGTTAAAGAAAGAATGACTGGATGTGTTAAACGTTAAATGTAATTATGTCCCCGAACCTTTTGATTTCTAACGAGTCGTGGTTAGCATGAGTAATTTAATTCATCAGCAGGCTGCATTGTTGTTTTTTTCTCTCTTTTTCTTTCTATTGGCGGTTAATTTTAATTTTAATTTTAGCTTTGATTAGGTATGTTTTTAATTTAATTTCATTAGTTGTTATTAGATATAGTAAAAGAAGTGTTGTATGATTTGCTTTTAAGATATTTCGGTTGATGAGACATTCAGAAAAATTGTATTTTTGCGTGTGTGGTCGCTGCAGACAAGCTTTGAGCTAAAGCAGCTCACAGTAAAGTTGTAATTGTATTTCATTCATTAATAAAGGGATTTAAAAAAAATTGTTTTCACTTTCGAGAGATTTAAAAGTTGTGTTCACCACTAAAATCAAACGGCTGTTGTTTTTTTTACCGTGGTAAAATTTCCACACGCATTTTACGTTTTAGACTATTCTGAAGAACTTTCGTTCCGTGTTTTTCTCTCTCTATCTCTGTGTGTTTATGTCCGCAATTCCTTGTAACAAGCTTAATTTCCACAATATTCAACCGGTTCTTATGAAATTTTCACGGTTTGTGCGGGTTAGGGTGAAGATGATCTCCTAGGAGTTTCGTTGTTCCCAAATCAATACTTCACTCGGCGCATCCGCAAACATAAATTCCATCAACCATCATTTTCTCACGCCCAAGTTGTTTGATCTCTCTAAAATTCGGAGGATAGGTGGAAGAGGTTAATTCGAGCATTCCATAACTATTTCAACATAATCCCGTCATTAGTAGCGCATGCGGAAATATGTATTCCTTTTTAAACGAACTTAATTTAAACTGTTTTCATCTAATTTTGATGAAATTTTCAGGGAATGTGCAGGTTAGGCTGTGAATGGTCCACTATTAATTCCATACTTCTCAAATCATTACTCCGTTTTGCGCATGCGCAAACGTAAATTCCTTCTAGCATCATTTTTTTACGCCCTAGTCGTCCAATCCCGCTCAAATTTGGTACACAGTTGGGGGACAATGGTTTGATTATTCCATGTTAATTTCATCTGATTCCGTCTATTAGTTCCTGCTGTGTGGGTTCCTGAGAATTGGTGGGTTAGGCTGTAGATTTTACCCTACCAATTTCATCTTTCTCAAATCATTGCTCCATTCGGCGCATGAGCTAACGTAAATTACTTCAAGCATCATTTTCCCGTTTTTTTTTAAACATATTCACTGTGAAGCGTAAAATTGTGGGGTCTTGGAACTGTAAAAGTGTGAACCCTTCTCGGAGGCACGATGCGCCATGTTCTGATCATATATTACATACGGGGTTTAATAATTGCAGACCAATGATCTGCGTTGAAGAGCTATCTATCACGGAAATAATTAACCATTGTGTAATCATTTGCAGTGTTTTCGTTAAAATTTTCCAAAATTTCCACAGAGTTTCCCAATTACATCTCAAAAATGGATTAAGATAGAAAAAACGCTGCAAATTATTACACAAAGGTTTATTATTTATGTATTAGACAGCCCTTCTACGTAGATCTCTGGTCCATAATTATTAAACACCGCTTATAGTATATTTAGTATCGGAACTCGGAGCTTCGGACCTCACAAATGGGTTCAATCCATTACAGCAGCGGAATCTCACAATTTCACGCATTTTAATATAGTTGATAAACATAAAAATTTATTACCAAGTCATCTTTCCAACACATAAAAGTGTTACCTATACTGTATATTGATATCATTTAATTGGTCAAATTTCAAAAAATGTGCTGACAAAATCACTGAAAATGGCTAAGAATCGTTAAATTGATATTTTTTAGCATAAGATTGGTCAAATAAAGTTTATCAACTATGAAATAGAACATTCAACAATTTATGTACAAAATTATGCAAAAAAAACTTGAACTTCATTAAATTTTGTTTTAAAAAATCTATAAAATTGCAAAAAATAGCCTAAAATCCAAAATTACTTTTTGAATAGAAGAGTATCATTTAGAATACTTTTTTTCCATAAAATTAATAGCTAACATTTTCTTTTTACACATAAATCTCCAATTTCTATACAACTTGAAATGTACCCAAAAAAAAGACACTTTTTCACCTATTTTTGGCTCATAGCACCCATGGGTGTGGAGCGATCGAGCTGGCGAGAAGTTAGGACCAACTAGACCGCAAGTGGAGTCTATGTGCGAAAGAACAGATTTTTTAAGTCAATTCTAAGGCCTTTTATGGCCCGGACGGCGAACGGCGGACGGACATTTCAAATTTGGATTCTACGCACCTTGAAACGTAAAGTGACAAAGTTTGAGGAGGGGTTATAAAATTTTTTTGCTACACGATCACATAGGCTTATTATTGGAAATAATAAACCAAAAGCGCTAGACGGCGTTTACTTCATTTTCGGTCTACTCGGAGTTCCACCCAAAAACATTTTTCACACTCATCCGAATCCACCCAGTAGTTCAAGGAGAACATATAGTAGTTTAAAACATTCGAAAAATGGTTTAAAGGTCACAATGACCAATGTTTGCCATTGCTCTAAATACAATGCGTATAAGAACATTTTGAGAAACTTGGCATAGAAGACGTGGTGTAGTACAAACATGATCTAAATTGAATACCTAATCGGCATATTCACTTCCAATAGAAAGTCAACATTTTAAACACTTATCGTGTACAAATAAAAGTTTTATTAATTGAATTTTTTCTTATTATTATTTCATAATTGTAATTATTGTTTCAATTCAACAAATACAAATATGTTAATCTGATTCACTAATGAGCAAATCGCTTTGTGCTTTAATATCCGGAAGATTTATCCTGTTCATTATTTACACATTTTCCAAGATCCGAATAATGTCAATAATTATTGTTTTAATCCAAATCTAATATTGCGGTTTTACTACGAATGATACCGAAATTTCTTATAACAACACACATGCAAATGGTCATTTTTGAGAAGTGTTACGTGTATCTATGTAGTAGATACCCATAGACAATCGATAGATACTAACTGTAGGTATCAGGTGTTATTTATAAGTATCATTTTCTTCTTATTATTCACTTTTTTGGGGGTTGGGAAAACTTCTGGAACAGTTGGGACCCTGCTGTTGGTGTTTGTATTCTTAAAATTTCGAACGCTTTAATTCAAAGCATTTAAAACAGAACATTCAGGTATTAGCTGTGTTCCAAGCACCCGTCTGAGTTCATGAACCACGAGTTCATGAACTCAGACGGGTTTCACGAGTTCACGATACTTTTAGGTTCAAGAACCCGTTTGTTGGAACACTATAGTTCACCTGACACTCAATGCTCCAACCAGCTCTAGCGTCGTCTTTATTAACGTGAAAACCTCGTCATCGAATCTCTGGGCCATTTTGAAGTTGAAACCAAAAAGGTGCAAAAAAACGGTATTTTCAACTCTTTTTAAAGATTGTTTGCTAATTGCCACCCTCAGAGTATTTTCTCAGGTGTAAAGGGTATGGGATATCATTCCTACTCAGAAGAAGAGTAATTCTTGTAAATTTCATCAAAATCCCTCGATTCATTATTGGGAAAAGGCAAAAAACTGCTAAATACGACGTTTTTTCAAGTAAGGCAGGGTGGGCCAAGTGCGTACGAGAAAAACATTAATTAGACTTTGCCTACCAATTACCAATGTTTTCTATCTATGCGTGGACAGCTAATAAAAACAAAACTGTCGGTTTTAATAATTATTAGATGGTAAATTGAAAAAGAGATGTGAAAAACTATAACAACAAGCACTAAGCAGGCTAATGACAAGGCATTTAGCGTGAGGGTTCGCGGTGTAATGCAATTTTTGGAAGGTTCAGAAAGGTTTCCTTCAGTTCGAGTTCTCAACCCTATCCCCGAGCATGTCTGAAAAGAACTCACTGAACTCACTTCATGAACCCGAAGTGGTGGGAACCCCTTAGCGAGTGTTGAGTTCCTGAACTCGAAACGCTTGGAACACGATTCACGTGCGCATAAGCGGAGCCGAACCAGTTCCGAAAAGTTTATGGAATAGCTTTCATTATTTTGATATTGCTGCACTTGAACAACAGAAGGAGGCAGGAAACGGGGTTCCGAAGTACATGAAGGGCAGAAGTCCGAAGGACAAACCGAGCGGGCGGTTTCGGGGGCATCCTGACGCAAGTAGCGGCTCTTCTTGCTACGGGCTGTCCAGGGACCCTGATCTCGAAATTTAAAACACCTACCAGCCCAAGTATATAAGCTATCGCACTCGCCTCAACTAATCAGTTCTGATCCGCCAGCACATCACCACCCCAACATGTTCAAGTTCTTCGCAGTAAGTACTCACGTGGTTACCCATTCAAGCCAATTGAAGACTGCCATATGCAAAACATCCAAACGTGCAAACCATTTGTAAAATTATGTAGCAGACCCAAAAAACTGTTCACAGCCGAGCAAAAAAATTAATGAAGTGTCTTTTCTAGTTTTCCATGTCTGTTGTACATTTTATTATTGATTAATTAGTAAAAAAATAACAACTAAAATTAGCTGTCCTATTTTTGGCGAATTCCAACCAAAACACCTTAAGTGACCATCCCCTTGCATAACTTATTTTGGTAACCAGGAAGGTCAAATTTGAGTTTATTGAATACATTTCAGCCTGTGTTCTGAGTCTTATATCACAAAATGTTGAAGAAATGGTAGAATTTGAAGTAGGTAGGTAATTACAACTTTTATTGCACCAACTGTATTTGAAAGAAGTTATTAAAATGTAAGGAAAGCATGAGACGTAAAACAATTTGAAAAAATAAGAACATGCAATTTCTCTCATTTTTGATATAATCCATACTAATATGGTACCTATATAAAAATTTAATGGTGTTTATGTTTGTGTTAATCACGTAAAACTACTGGACCCATTGAGCTGACATTGTACATGGTCATTCATAGGGTTTCTAGTTAACGCAAAGACTATAATATTACATTACTATATTACAATCCACCATCTTAATTACTTACACCATCATAACTCGGCTTTCCCAGTAAGAACTTTAACAACTTTGAGATATAGGAAAAAGCCGACATGCATCGAACTTACGTCAAATTAGGATGGGGCGGGTTCACGGGTAAAGAACTTTCGATAACGAATTCGAGAATACCAAAACGATTTTGGTGGGTTGAGCCGAACATTTTTTATTCGTAAGATACCTGTTCAAAAACTGATATTCAAAACGCCTACATATCTGCAGCAATGTTGGTCGGGAATAGTTTTAATGTAGCTGAGGTTATAATGAGTTGGTTATAATGAGGGGATATTTAATTGAAAAATTAAATAGGTAAGTACAACTTGAAACGTAATTGCTGAAATTTGAGTTGAAGCCTCTTGGGGACTGCTGGGTAAAAATGGCAAGGTGCCTGGTAAAAATGACCCGAAGATGTGGGTCCGTGCAATACACGGGTAACTGGATGGTCTAAATAAAAAAATCTTGATTTTTTGTGGATAACCATGGAATTATGATTTCAACGCTCTTCATCTTTCCGGCTGTCCATTTTTTTGGAGGAAGGGTAGCACACTGAAGATCCGCTGTCTTTAGCAAATGGCACTTAGGTTGTTTTGCATATGGCTGTCTTCAATTCGTTTCTAGCCCATTTGATAGTGATACATTTATGATTTCGTTCATACACGGGGAGTAGTTGGGTATATGTTCCAGGAAAATTCCCTATTATTTATATCGCGATTGGTAATGTATGAACAATAGCGCATGCGGAGAACAATAATTGATTGGCACAGAAAAAACTTTGAGACTAATGGACCGATTTTTATGACTATTTCAGGGATTGTGGGAGTTAGCCCCTAGAAGGTCTCCTATAGATTTAATCGCCCTTGGATTAATAATAGTCTGTGCGCATGCGCGAACTGGAATATAAATTCTCAAGCTCATGATCTGTTGGTGAACATGTATTTAATACTGTTCCATTTTGTATTCAATCATTTCGACTCGTACTTTGTTCTTCTACTAACGCATCCAACTAATTACAACTAATGATATATAGTTCATGTTAAAATTGTGAGGTAGATTATACTGCCCACCAACTTGGCAGACGTTTTGACTCACAAAATTATGGTCTACTACTTGGTGATTCAGCAACCAGGGGAGCTGTCTATATTTATCTATTGAACCACGCGTCAAACCACGCCCAACTTCAAATCGCAAAGGGTATGGACATTTTCAGTGCCATAAGACACGTGCCACATTGTATCAGCGTGCAGTGTTTGATACTTTATGACTAAACTCTACCAACCTTGGCGCGATACGGAAAGTTACGTGTCCTAATGAAGTGACTGAGAATGGATTTAAGATAGTCTAAAGATAAGTTTAGTAACAATTTGGTTAAGTATATTAGGAAGCATTTCGTGAGAGCTGTCATTTTTTTTCCCATTAAAAGAAAGCTGCCTCAGGGAGAGAAAAGTACATGTGTAAATGATTTATATACTACGTGAAAAGAACTTGGAATGATGATGAATGAGGAATTGATTTAAAACGGTAATTGTTTTCCCCTGAGATGGCTTTACTTGGAATTAACTGTTTTCCACAGGAGTATTTGCGTGGGTAAGGAATCATCTTCCTATATTATCTAAGACCTTGTCGCTTGTTCACTGGTTTCAACAGTGAATTCCACAGATTTTCAAACTGTTATTAAGGACTTCGTGGTCTAATTGTGAGATCTTTTGTTGGGACAAACTTAACCTTCATGTGATGAACCGTCAACGTTCTAGCCACAATTGAAATCCGATGCGATAGGCTATAATCAAATCGACTTTACCACCACGGCGTATTTTACTGAAACAAATCTGACGGTATAACCACAAAGCTTGTGGTGTAATGTCTCTGAATCGTGTTAAATCTTAATTGTGTTCAAAGAGGTATAATATATATCACTAAATTTTTGGTATTATAAATATATAATGTATATTGAACGTTCAGTGTCTATAATAGAACCAAAATTGTTTTTGTTCTACATATTCTGAAGATACCCGATTCTTTCTAAAGACTTCATTATTTTTTCCAAATTATAAATTTATCGACCTATTTGAGTAACTTTGCTAGTACATTAGTTCTAGAAATCATACATTAATCGCAGTTTACCGTTCACTGAATTGAAACAATTTCTTTTTTTTGATGAATTACTCGTTTTACTCTCTTCTCTTAATGATATAGATCTAATTTTTGTATTTCATATCAAGAAACTATGTCATCTGAATGCTTAGTTGAATTAACGATTGTTCAAGTATTAATATTTCTTGATATACCATTCTATCATTGTTGCAGGTTGTTGCCATTATGGCTGGAGTCGCTAGCGCTGGAGTCCCCATCGGCCTCGCTCAGGTTGGCGTTGCCACTTCCCAGGTCTCCAGGATCGACTCCGGATCCGGCATCCGCGTCTCCAGGATCGGATCTCCATTGATCGGCCAGCAGATCGTCGGATCTCCCCTCGTCGGCCAGCAAATCGTCGGCTCTCCTCTCCTCGCCCGGTCTCAGCTCGTCGGATCTCCTCTGATCGGACAGCAAGTCGTCGGATCTCCCCTTGTCAGCCAGCAACTCATCGGTTCCCCTGTCCTGAGGTCTCAGATCGTTGGATCTCCCCTTGTCGGCCAGCAGATCGTTGGATCTCCCCTTGTCAGCCAGCAACTCATCGGTTCCCCTGTCTTGAGGTCTCAGATCGTCGGATCTCCCCTTGTCAGCCAGCAGATCGTCGGCTCTTCTCTGGTCGGACATCAGGTCGTCGGCTCTCCCCTCCTCGCCCGTAGCGCCCTCATCGGCTCTCCCCTCGCTTCCCACGGAATCATCGGTTCCTCTGCCATCCTTGGTTAAGACTGAATAGAACGAAACAGCTAAAAGCAAAAGATGTAAATAAGAAATAAATTATTATTTATTCCTCATGCAGGCATTCTTATTGATAATATTCATATGTTCCATCTATGAAACACATTTATCGAAAAATGTACAAAAATACAGTGATTATGGGAGAATATATCACCAATTTTAACAAAAGTGCCAACCTACACGAAGAGTGGAAAATTTTGTTTTATTTTATATTTATTTAGATCCTGCAAGTGATTAAACATCCCTTCAAATATTATATTACCTGCGTTAATAGCCTAACAATTAAAGAAGAACAAAGAAACCAATACAAATAATCCGATCATTTCAAGTGTCAACCGATGTCAGGTAAAGAGGAAAGATTCTTGAGAAGCTCCACGACCCACGATCGTACTGTCTGGACAATGGATCGCAACTCGGGAGAAATCGATGGCATCTAGTTGCTTTACCAAAAGTAACCTCACAGGATACGATCGTTGAAGAAGATCCATCATGGCAAATCGTTCGAAGAAGTATGCGACACAGTCGACTGCCTTGAAGATTTGCAAACGAATGGACTAAAGAAGCTGTGCCGAGAAACGGAGATATAATACTCGAAGACAACAGTAGGTACCTACACATCGAGCACACGATAAACCGTGACAGACTCGACGTCTCATCTCCTCATCATATTTTCTTGAATATCAAACTCATCGTCCCACATGTGAATTTCAAAAATTTGCTCGATATCGTTAACTATTACGAAAACTACTACATGCACACGATACAAAAACACTTTTGGAAGGATGAACTGATGGATTCTCACTAAGCAAATGCTCAAGGTAGCTTTTGTCCTACCTTGGTCTTTCGGCTCATTTGAGGAAAAAAACTTGAGCATTTGCTTGGTTTCCTGTTTATGAATCCCACAAAGGAAATGCTCAAGCGAATGCTAGAGCACTTGCTTAAGCAACTCCTTAGGCACTGACTATGAATAGCATAAGTAGCCACAAACGACTCAGAGTTTCACTACAGCATTTCCTTTCAACTTAGTGAGGACTATGAATTAGGCTTACCCAGTACTTAATTATTTTAGCAATTCATTATTAATACTTAATTATTTTGGGCTGACCCAGACAATTTATTAATATTTCATACTTTCTGAGCGACCATCTTTATATCAGATAGAAAATATGTTTCAAAATTAACTGAGAAGGATCATCTGTATATAAACAATTATTCATACAACCACACTCATACCAGATTGTTGGCTACTTACTGAGCAGTGGTTAATATAATACGTTTAGTTAAGCCGAGAGCTTCCCAACTACTGGCGATCGGTTTTCGTACGATGATAAATGCCTAAGAAACAGTTTTGTAGCAACGACTTGGTTGTAAGCGATAATCATCAGAAAATAGGAGCGTAACGCACTAAATGTCAAGTAAATTTTGTCTCATTTTCGGCCGAGTTATGATCGTAAAAACATGTTCCATGTTAATATAAAATTACTTGATGTTTGAATCTAACTTGTGCAGTTCTGTGTTAATGTTCAGTTTAGTACTTTAGTACCAGTTTAGACATCTCGAAAACAGTTACGAGGTACGGAGGAGTACCTGCTGATCAGCAGAGAATCGGAGAATTTCTTTCGTTTTCAACCTACCGTATTGCTTCCGAGACTGCTTTGTTTTCACTTTCGAAATGAAAAAAAATTTTTTGCTCCAAAATCAAAATTTTCACTCGCATTTTGCGTTTCAGAGCCTCCTGAACAAATTTGGTTCCGTGTCTGTCTGTCTGTCTGTCCGTCCACATTTCCTTGTAACAGCCATAACTTCCACAATTTTGATCCGATTTTGAACAAATTTTCAGGGATCGTGCGGGTTAAGCTCTAGATGGTCCCCTATCAACTTCATCATGATCAACGGTAGCTTCTGCGCAGGCGCTAACGTGAATTCCTTGTGACGGTCATAACTCGGTCAATGTCGAACGGATTTTGGTCAGATTTTCAGGGATAATGTGGGTAAGGTCCCTTGGGGTCCCATAAGACAATAATCATAATTGCATTAGCGGTACGCTCTGCGCATGCGTGAACGAAATATTCTTGTTACGGTCCTTGCAACAGCCGTAATTTCCACAATTTTGATGCGATTTTCTTCAAATTTTTAGGGATCGTGCGGGTACAGCTCTACATGGTCCCCTATCAGTTCCGTCATGATCGAATCAACGGTCCGATTTAGACGAAATTTTCAGGGAACATGCGGACTACATCCTGGATGGTCCCATATTAAAATCAGAATTTTCCTTAGGTATTAATTTCATTTATTATAATATGTACTGTTTGGTCGCGCGCATTTGCCTCACTTTGCATAAAGTTAAGTAGTAGGTAACAGCGCCCCTCCGGTCACTAAAGAGACTGCACGAAACAAATTATTGAATCAGGTGAATGAACAGGAGAAATGATTGTTGATTGACAATATTGCGGTGCACGTTCTGAGTTCATTTTATATACTCTGTTTCCTTATATCCTTATATGAATATAATTTTAAAATCTCATAATCGTTTCTTGACCACGTCCCTAGCGGGAACATTCAGCTTCCAATTTCCCACCTTATTAATTCCCTGATATTTTTCCAACTTTTTCTCTAAAATTGTCTACATTTATTCTATCAAGAAGCGTGAAATTGTGAGGTCCTGGAGCTGTAAAGGTATGAACCAATTTGGTGATATATTGTACTATGTACGGGGCTACCAATGATATGCGTAGAAGGGCTACTTAACACAAAAATAATAAACGTTTTTGTCGTAATTTGCAGCGTTTTACCATGTAACTAGCTGCCCCTGACTGTTTCTATTCTTCCGGTATAGCATATGATAAGAAACAGCGTTTTCTAAAAAAAATGCAACTTCAATGTGTCTTCAATGTAACGTAACTCAGGAAGTTGTCAACGGACATATAGCTACTTAAATTTTTACCCCATGAGAAAGTGGCACCACATAGCCTCAAAAGGTCAAAATTGTTTCAATTCGCCCTGATATGCGATATCAAATGTACCTACTATTTGACTGCCCCTTATTAATTTAGCCTCTGTATAATGAAAAGTGGCAATGAATGGTTTCAAATTGTTACCTAATAATTTCTTTTTCTAACAAACCTCGACAACCACAAGCCTACTTCACCTCAAAGGAAGCTCTAAACTGCAACACGTAATATCGGTGACCCAAGGACCGACTTCTGGCTATGCCTTAGGGCATTTTCTTTCTGTTTGCCCAAACCCACAATTTTATATAAATACCCCAAGAGCAATAACGCTTGCCGGCGAAGCGAATCGGTCCGGATAATGATTCCCATTGCAGCGGAAGTCCCTTGCAGACCGACAACCGTTTAGTTTGAAGCTTTTCTTCCGCGGGCGTTTGTTTTCCTGCGATTCGTTCGGACCCGGAGAATAAACTCGCTGTTTATGGGAGGTGATTTCTGACGTAATGAGGACTTGGGGGAGGTTTTTCTTAGGAGCTCAGGCTGCGTCACCCGTGTGGTTCGACGGTAAAAATCTTGACGACCGCAGCATCGGTGCAGTTTTGGCGGTGAAAGGGCCGACAGCTGACCGATTGACTCACTGGGTCGGTACGTCGGTGATGGTTACCGTTCGAGGCATGACACGCTGGTTCGACGTATTCATAATGTCACCTCCTGTATCCTGTTACGTAATTTTTTTGAGGAACTGAATTAGCGTTGTATTGTAGGAATACCGCGGGGTAATACTCTACTCTACTTCATGATTCATTACTTTGTGTAATCTGAAAATAATTTAATAATTAGACACTCCTTTTAGGGCCAGTTCCACCAACGGGAGTTTTCCTTGGATTAACCCAAGACCGTGAGTTTTCTCGCCAAACGGCGAAATGACCGTTTCCCCCAAGATTGACTCGAGATCTTCTCGTGATAACGCTCAGATTCCGGAATCCGCCTGTTGGGGTGGGTTGACCCACGGATGAGCGATGACCCACAACTTTCTCCCAGCCTGCCATGCTAAAAAGTTGTGCATATAACCCTATTTTTCCGTTTGTTTCTTCATAACACAGCCTTGCCGTATATCCATATTATTTATTTCTCATTCCGTCGTGACAATGAAGGAACAATGAATTTGTCTTCGGAAGACGATGTTTTCGTGGAATTAGACCGTGACAGTTCCTCGAATGAGAATATGTAGGACTACTTACTAAAATTTCTTCCCGATGATATTCACCTACTACGGAGCCGTTCCTAGGGAAATTTAAGCTCTGTCAGTTCTTATCCAACAGAAATCGTTCACCACTCGTTGGAAACATCTCAGTTTATGCTAAAATCTTACGTTACCTGTTATATGTTAGGTAAAGTTATTAATGAACAATAAAGTATGAACAATCGTTGAGATACGAGTATAACATATTTATTGATTTGGTAAGTAACCAACTTACCAGCAAACGGTCTTTCATTAACCAAAAGAAAAATGAAGACGAACTCTCAATTTACGCTAAAATTTTACGTTACCTGTTTCGAAAATAAAAGCTACAGGCAAAGTTATTAATGTACAATAAAGTATGAACAATCGTTGAGATACGAGTATAACATATTTATTGATTTGGTAAGTAACCAACTTACCAGCAAACGGTCTTTCATTAACCAAAAGAAAAATGAAAGCGAATGTTTTAGATCGTTAACCAAGGAAACTATTCATTTTGTGCTAGACTTGATAGTGGAAAAAGTATCCTATAACACGAGAAAAAAATCACCGAAAAAAAACACGCAGTTAGCGTAAGCAGAACCAACTTTTCAAATAGATCAGCTGGAGCTATGGGTGAACAGGAGAGATTTTAACTGACTCAGCTGATCAGGATGGCCCTCCTCACTTTCCTCGTCTCTTGTTGTCCCAGAGAGGCTCCCTGTCAAATTTTGACGTCCTACGATAAATAGGAGAGATTTGAGCACGATTTAGCCATCAATATGATTGATATTACGGCAGCTGATCTATTTTACGAAAAGTTAGGTAAAACAGCAATCAACAACTTTTGAGAGGTCAGTCTAAAATGAACTACCAAAACGTAAACATCGCCGCCGCATAGTAATGTTTGCCGCCAAAATGTACTCAGCATGCATGTATCATTTTGACGTCGAAATGGCGATGTGTGGCGGACAAAAAATACTGTAGCTCCACATTTATTAGCTGTTGTTCACCAAGTTTTGGTCTGAGGACAGTAACTCGGATGCTAACTAATGGTTCCGCGGATCGGCTAATTTAGGATTAAAAACTTATGGTGGAACAGGTGGAAAACAATTGTTCGCAGTTGTTATCTAGATCTTGTGTTACTTGACTCGGGAGTTAACTCTAGTTGGTGGAACTGGCCCTTAGGGTCCTTTTTGCAGAACGAACTCTGAGGGATCCCCTAGCTATGTGAGGAAGCTGTACCGCCTACCAAACCTATTTTTTTATCTATTGGACGAAAAATTTGGAATGACCGATTGAGTGTATGGAGATGTCAATATTGAGTCTGTTTGTAAGATGACGAACCTTTGGTGTTTATGTTGGAACTCGAGACTTTTAGCAATGCTCCCGTTCCGACGGGGTCGTTTTCGTCTGCCCGGGTCCAATTTCGGGTTCGGGTTCTAACATTTAATGCACAGTTTTAGTACTTCTTGTATTGTATTTCTCGTAAACACGGAAACAAGCTGTTAGACCTCAGTGGGTTGACGTTTTATCCGGACCAGACAAGGTCCGATCCCTGTTGTTGTACCTGAGAGCCGCTGAGCTCTACTACGAACTGTGATATTTGATCTGTGATATATTTACCTATATATACATCTAGTCGTAGTTTTATTTCACTTCTCTGATTGTATATATTAGCATGTATATAGTTATTTCCCAACCTTACATCTAGTCATAGTTCTATTATTTTATTTTTGGGGTTTTTTTTATCCACTTTGGGGGCTAAACAGTGGTCATCACTGTACTCCTCATTTTTCCCCCTCCGAGTTGCCAGTGGAGTCTACGATGACGCTCTTTTTTAGTCAAGGATGGCAACATTGCTCCCCTTAGAATCGTGCCACTTCTAGTGTCCCTTTAGACACCTTGTTCAATGCCGCTAATGACCCATTTGGTTGAGATGCAGCTTAAACCTTAATTAAAATAAAAAGAAGCTGTTAGAGCGACCACGATGAATGCTATCCAGTTTTGGATTGATTTCTCGCAGCGTTTTCGTTAGCCCGAAAGAAAACTCTTATAATGAAGTTAACGTGACTCTTGTCACTGCTTAAAACTCGCAGTAGATAATTTTCAAAATACAACATGAAATAAGAAACAACGACCACTTACCCCTACATCATACAAAGATTATTCAGATATGAAGAACACAAATCTGTAAAACATGTAAAATAAATCTTGAAAGCTCATACCATGAAACGAAATTTTGAGATGAAAATTCTGAAATCGTCGCGTTAAAACGTCGAAAGGACGAACAAAATGCCGTTAACGACCCTTCTGGTTGAGGTGCGAGGAAAAACACGAACAAAAGACAAATACAAAGGTAAAACCAACAACAGAAGGCAGCACACAAGCGGTAAAAGTCAGGCGATTTTGCCGGGTGTGTCCATGCTGACGTATACGTACGTGTGTGTCCATACCAACTGAATTGTGGTTGCTAAGTTAGGCAGTTAGGGTTATCCTCGAGAAAGGTCATGTTGCCGTCTCGTAATTACGATTCTGAAAAAGCTGAGCACGAACAAAACTGACTCTTCCCGTTCCGAAAAGCGTTTACGCGTAACGAAAACCTCTTCTCGTTTCGGAGAGGCCATTTTCGTATACGAGAAAACGAACACGAGAAATACAAAAACACTCTATTAACGAAATCATTTTCCATAACGTGCAAGCACTCATTGGAAACAACATAAACGGATTGAATGTGAAACCGGAATTTCGCACATTATTATTATCAGGTAGAAATGAAGGACGTCATGTGAGTCTGTTAGTTCCGCTCCACGAGCAGGGGTGCTGCCAAGTCTCCGTAACATCGATCCCAACAACAGACTTCCTCAAGGTGATCTCTTCATCCGACGCCAAAAGTTGTCGACGAAAGTGAAAAGACCGCTATTTTGATTGGACCCTTCATCGCTCGAGAATGAGCTCGGCAGCGTTTACATTGTTACCGGCAAATTACCTTTTTTCGGTCGAGCGGATTCCGGAATGCACGCATTATTGTTACAAATCCCCTCCGTTAATTAACTATGTAAAGTTTCATGAATTGGATTGTAACGGTAAAACACGGATACGGCCTACAATTAGGTAAACAGGAAACAAAGTCAGGTGTATCTCATAGCTTTCTCGTAGGCCTTGCTTGAATATATATGTTGGTAACAAGATAATTAAAAAGCTGTAAATAATTTTAAATTATTGAAAAGCCATTTCTCATGGTTGGGGGAAATGGTAAATAAAACCGTGTGCGTAGGATGCATACTGTAGCGCTCTATCGAGAGAACGTGACATTTTTGGGAGCTGTTGGTAGAACTCAAGGTTCTGAGTCACCCAAAACCCCTGATATTCTATCTCATGAAAAACTTGGGCATGATTCTAGAGCTCATTTCCAATTTCCTCCTAGTTTTTTTTTTTTTTTCCTTAGTTTTCGATTAATTCAGTTTTTGAGATTTTTTTCATCTTTTCGGCCTTGAGTCACTAAAACAGCAATAACTACAATAATTAAAACAGTAGGTTTAAATTTGAGGACACCGTTGGAAAGAGAGTTGAACTTCCTTCCTATCTAATGCCACATCAAAGTTTTTTAATACGATTCATTTGTTGAAAAAACTACCTAGGTACATATGAAATTTCCACGAGTATGAAAAATTCCAATTTTTTAAACCGGCTATGAGGTCCCATTTCTGTACTGTTTTTCGCGTACCTCATACGTAAAAACTGGCCCAAAATCTCAGCTTCCTAGCAGTGTAATCAGTTTTTATTTTACTTTACTAATTAAAGGATAAAAGTATGTTTGTATAGTAGAGGGAAAAGGAGAGTACGGCGACTTTCGACTCTTCGAGTCCTTCGGGCTGAAATTCGGGATTTTATTAGATGATGCCCTTCTTTGCAGGGTAGACGAAAAATTGGCCCTGTCCGATGATTAGGTTAGGCGTGAGAGGGCTTTGAAAAGTGTAGTTATTACGCAATGGCAGATTGAGGTAGGGAAGGAGGGTAGATAGGGACCGGGTGAGTGTACCCGTTGAGTAGGGGATGATCGGGAAAGGGTTCGCTCAAAATTTGGTGGCGCTGGGTCGAATTAGTAACGTTGTGGAGGAGGGGGTAAAATTGTTAATTTTCTAAAAATACACATTTAAGAGCGGACGGATGGTGGAAATGTTAGAGGAGGATAAATGTAGAGTTCGCCTCGAAATTGGGGTGAGGATGGAGGAATAGGTAAGGATAGAAAGGGCGAGGAAGTCGAAAGTTAGCCCTTTAATTTAGAGAGGAAAATGGCACCACAACATGATAGGTATAAAAAATATACGAATGTTCAGAAACGGAAACGTCTCGATACCAGCCCTTAAATTCGAATAAAATGACCGCTGGCAAGGGCCAGTAGACGAAGGGAAACACTCTGGGTAAATAGGTAGGTACGCAGCATTCACCCTTCGAGCGAATGAGCTGACGTTTGGAGGTTCGATAGAGGGTGCCCTTCTATATCTGTGTAGAAAAAAATTGGGCCGGTCCGACAATTAGCTGATGAAGGAGACTGCTTGAGTTGTCTGGGATTACCTGGTTGGAGGACAGAATGGATGGTGAGTTGGAAGGACATAGCTTTCTGTTGATTGTTGTAAGTTTGTTTTGTTATTCGATTATATTTATTGATTTTACCCATAGTTATTAGATTTTCAGTTGTTGTTGGTTGTTTTTGCAAATCACACATTTTTGAGAAGTTAGAAGACACCTACTATTGTTGGTGTTTTGAAACTTTTGTTCAAATGTAAGATACAAAAAGTTTGTTGGTATGTTTTTTTTAAATTTACAATTGTATGATTCATACTGTGCTATCAAAAAATCACAGATACCTGAGGAAGAGGGCACAGTATTCCCCGAAAGCGCTCGCAAAAATTAAAAACTAATCTGCGTTTTCTCTTCTTAATTCCTTATGACTTACAGTATTTTAGTGTGGTTTTAGGAAGAATGTTGTCTAATTTCACGAAAATAAAAAATTACACTGTTAGATCGATTTGTCATCATCAGTAACAAACAATAACTAACAATAATAACAATAACAATAAAGGTATTGTTTGTTACTGATGATGATGACCTAACCGTCAAAAGAGTGTAACTCTTTATTTTTGTAGAATTAGGCAACGTTCTTCATTAACTTCGTTTTTTATTGAAACGGGTTTCCACAACTTCGTCGCGATTGATTTAGTTCATTTAATTTTGTAAGGTTTTAGTGCACTGGTAGAATAGGTATATAGCCTTTCCCTTTACATTTAGTAGATTTATTTACGACTAAAATCTCAGTACAAAGTCTGACCTCATCTGCGTATGCATCACTCAGCTACTTTCTCCCGGTTGAATAATTTATTGTTGTACCGCATAATTCGCTTAGCCGTAACGCGAGAAAGCAAAAACCCACAAGGGGGGCCCGAGTGCTGGGTTCCATCGTTTTGCTGAATTATCCCGGTCGCTCGAGTGGTCAACTGGGTCGTTGTGTGTGAAGTATCGGGGCAACGTGGTGAGTATGCATCCGTTGCAGTGCTGTCGACTCGGGGATTTTTTTAGAGCAGGGGTGCTCAAACTTGAACTGCTGGCGATCTACCTCCATATTTTTAGACTACTTACGATCGACTCTGAGAGGCTGCAAGTATGTGTGATGCAGGGTTGTCGTACTTACACGATACACCCTACCTACCTAGGTAGGGTGTACCGTAGCATATATAGATATTAGCTTTCCGCACAATTTACATTATTTTAGTCAAGGTTTGGGTTAGGTTTACTTAAGTTCTTCTCTACAATATCAATGAAAAAACTCCTAGTTAGGTATTCAAAATTTCGAGTTTATTCGTTGTTACAAAACAAAAGAGTTACATATGGTGTTAAACTCAACTAAGGAGTGACTTTGGATGTTGAAGCGTGGCACTGCATGTCCTCAGCATACTTTTCATAAGATGGTGCGTAACCACTGAGTGCCAATCGCAAGCATGATGACATATGATCGTCAGTTAGTCGATTGCGATATTTTGACTTAACTATCTTCATTTCAGAAAATGCAGACTCGCACAAGTAAGTTGACCCAAACATTGCCGTCAGTTGAAGGGCGATTTGCCTTAGATTCGGATATTTATCTTCAGATATAAAACACCAGAAATTTGTATCAGATGCTGTAGCTTTGAGATGTATATCTGATATAATCTGCACCAACTCATTTTCAACAGAACATGAGTTCGTATTAAACTGACTTGCTACTTCAGTAGCTAATTCCTCAATGTTTTTACATGAAAAAGGATAGCTCATAAATGATGCTATATTTGCCAATTTACTGCAATCATAAAAACGCATTTCGAATTGTCCCAAAATATTTGATAATTCAGCCTCATACGTATCATAATTCAACTGAGGAATCCTTGCTTTCAGACGGAAAATGTTTCAGATCCTTTCTTTTCAGTTGATCTATCATAAGTTGCAATTTACTTTTGAATGCGTTTACTGCGCTAAGCATCTAGTCTAGAAACAACGCGGCTTTTCTTTGACAAGTACCGCGCGTTCCTTTGATAAAGCCGCCTTTTGCCGCAAGCAGTGTTATTACGTAATAAATTTTTTTAGTTTAGTTACCTACTTATTAAAAATTTGTTTCTTCTCGAGATCTACTCAAAAAGCACTCGCGATCGACTGGTCGATCGCGATCGACCGTTTGAGCACCCCTGTTTTAGAGCTTTGGGAGCAGCGCACACGACAGATCACACACTAAGTAGGAACAGGAATCAGTGGCGTAGTTTGAGGAGTATGGATACAATAAAAATGAATAATTTTACGCTTCTAACTTCACTACCTACCTAACAACTTCAATTGGAGAATGTAATTAGTAAAACTCAATACTACCCAATAGTACTATTAATATACGGATCCAGTTGCCTAGTAACTTCAGACGCTCTTAGAAATAATAAAAACTATTATTTTGGATCTTGCAAAGCTTGACCCACATGAGAACCTCAACCCTTCCTCCACGTCCGATTCACCCTATGTCTACCGTTCCAACAACTCCTGTTCTGGGTGGAGCTGTGTAGTTTCACAAAACACTACTTGTTCCCAAGGTGTCTGCTGTTCCTCAGTACACAAGATGTCAAGAAATTAAAATTTGTGGGTCAAGCTTTGCGAGATCCAAAATAATAGTTTTTATTCCTTACAGGGGAAAAACTAGAATATTTTGGAGTCTGCGCTTCGCTTGACCCACATGAGAAGTGTTTGTTATCTGACAGCTTGAGAACAAGAAGGCGTACTGTGATTAACAGAAAATTTACAGAAAAAAAATAGATCAATGAAAAATGTATTTGATACAGATATATAATACAACCACAAACTGTGACCCACCTTGATTCGCAATGACAGAAGCTAGGCGGAAGTCCATTAGATCGGTCGAAAAACAGGACTCTGTTGACTTGAAGAGGAGTTCTGCGAAGACGGGTTCGCCAAAGGGCGATAGTAATGGCGAAGAAAGGTATCAGCCAAGCGCCAATTAGCCCGGCGTAGAATGTCATCTAAAGGAAGTTCTGCCCTAGCCAGAGAGGAGCTCACTGCCGACCTGATACTGCCTGATGAAAAAGGAATTCCGGCTGACTGTAAGGCGGTTGAGATCCACCCTGCGATGACAGCTCGGGTAGCTGGTCTCACCTTGCCCACAGAGGACACGAAAAGGGAATCAATGGGCACTGATCCGCATCGAGAATTCCGAAGCTTGAGGAAAACTCTAATCCAATGTGTCATATTCCACAGTTCACTATGCGGGGATGTCAGGAATTGCCAACCTGACTGACGGAAGGATGCGGAGTCTGTCTTGGACCCAAAGCGAGGCCAGAACCCTACATAATCGTCTGTCTGTTGGATATGGGCAGGATCTGCTAGTAGTAAAGTGAGATCATGAACTCGACGACCTGATGCAAGAAGGAGGAGGAGAGCCACATGGCGAGATACTTCAAAGAAACTCACAGGAGATGGAGGGTGAGATTCCATCCAGTCTCTCAGGGTGGATATATCCCATATGGCATGAACTGTCTTAGCGGATCGTGATGCTGCAATTCCTCTTATCATTTTCGTGACCACTGGGTGAGCAGACAAACCCGAAGAAGAATCTGGGTTAGACATTGTTGCCACCACCGATTTATGAAGAAGGATGGATGGGAAAGCCAAACCCTCAGACACGAACAAATGTGCCAAAAATCGTGCAAGATCATTTTGAGATGGATTACGAGGGTCCACAGTATGCAAGATAGCCCAGGCAACCCACCGAGACCAAGGCTTACGGTAAAAGGCCCGAGTGGATGGGCGCCAAGCCGCTGTTAATAGCTCTTTCTCCCTTTCTGACCAACCTTCAACCTGGCTGGACCACCCTGTAGTTTCCAGATTTCCAATATCATATCGTTTACTTGAGGGGGCGGAAGTTGGGTGGACAGGTCCACCAGATGAGACTGAAGGTTCCGGACAACTACTGGAGGCGCCACCGCTCTGGCCTTGAGATCCGCCCTCCAAAAGACTTTCTGCCACCGTGGAGTCACCACTAGGAAGTGCCCCGAAGCATTGTTTAGGTGGTGTAGAACTTGAGGTAACAATGGTGGGGGTGGAAACACCCACGCTAGACTGTAATTCCAAGTCCTTGAGAAAGCGTCCACAAACTCGGCCAGATGATCTTGAGGGTCCAGAGTTACATACCTCTTGACTACTTTGGATTGGAGAGACGCAAATAGATCGATTTCCGGGGTCCCCCACCGCCGGAAGACAATACTAGTGATCGAGGGCCCAAGATGCCAGTCTGGAAGGAGGGATTGTCTGGAGAGACTGTCAGCTAGAGTGTTCAATTTTCCGGGTATGTAAAAAGGAAGAATGTGCACCCCCAGAGCAGATGTCAGGTGAAATAATTTCTCCGTTTCTTCCAGGAGAGCCAATGACCTCAATCCCCCTTGTTTGCGAATGTGGGCAATCACGGTTTTGTTGTCTGACAGGAGAACTATTGTGTGGTTCACAAGCAGGTGTTGGTTGGCTGTAATGGCTGCTCGAACTGCAAAGAGTTCTTTGCAGTTGATGTGCCAGCGCTGCTGGGATTTTGTCCAGACTCCATGGTAGTGAATTCCCGAGAGTACTGCTCCCCATCCGGAGTCTGATGCATCTGTTGAGAGGAAGGCACGAGGAGCTGGAGGATGGAGAGGAGATGCTGCACTCAGATTGTTTAACCACCAACGGAGTTCGGACAACACAGGTGTTGCAAAGGC
Source organism: Adelphocoris suturalis (assembly GCA_030762985.1). Classification (NCBI taxonomy): domain Eukaryota; kingdom Metazoa; phylum Arthropoda; class Insecta; order Hemiptera; family Miridae; genus Adelphocoris; species Adelphocoris suturalis. Next base: position 32,916,382 of record CM061048.1, read on the forward strand.
AAGGTCTGGCGTGGGCGGTGTCGTGGCAGAAGGCGACTGGCCAACTGTATCCTCCGTAAGTGTAATCGACCCAATGGTATTGCAAATGCCGCGAAGCTCAGACTTCCCAGGAGAACCTGTGCCGACTTCAGACCAGGGCACCCTGGTCCTGTGCCGACCATCTGGGCACCTGGAGAGAATTTTGAAGCAGGGGTGTCAGTGTGGTGATCTTCTTTATCGGGAGGGACATTAGTTGGTACTGAGTGTCCCAAGATATCCCGAGAAAGTCTATTCGCTGAATAGGAAGTAGATGGGACTTGTCCACATTCACTTGCCAACCTAAGTAGGTTAGAAGGCGAAGAGCATAAACTACTTGTTGCTGAAGAATGTTCGGATCCTGGTGGGCAAAAAGAAAATCGTCCAGGTACACAAGGGTTCGAACTCCCTTTTCCCTGAGGAATGAGGCCACCCAGTTGGTCAGTTGTGCAAAGACTTGTGATGCTGTGGCCAAACCGAATGGAAGCCATTTCCACTTGTAAACCACTTCCTTGTAGACGAATGCTAGGAAACGTTGGTGACCTGGCTGTATTGGAATGTGGCAATATGCCTGGGACAAGTCTATGCTGGCCAGATAGTCGTTTCCTTGCAGAAAAGAAGGCACCTTGGCATGGTTGATCAGTCTGAATTTCTTCAGTGAAAGGAATGTGTTTAGTCGTTTCAGGAACCATCTCCTTTCTTTATTAAAAACATTGGGGAGATGAAACCTGTTGGTTCTGTTGCTGCTGTTATAAACTGTTGAGTTAAGAGAGTGTTGATGACCCCATCCATTTCCAAGGTTGGGGTTGTGACCAGAGGAGGAGAAAAAGGGGGGATGAGACCTTGTAAGGGGGGTTTTTGTAGGAAAGGTAAACTGTACCCCTTGACTATGTTGACGATTGGTAGAGGTGCCCCTAAGGAGACCCAGCGATCTACAAAGCTCAATAATTGTCCCCCTTTTGTCTCCCCTCGGAGCGAGTCAAAACGACTGTTTAGGCTTATGCCCCTCACGTCGTTTATCCTGGGCTGAACGACTGGGGACATTGTTGCGGTTCGAGGTCTTTCTAGATTTGGGAGGAGCTCGTTGGGGGATATGTTGACGTCTCCCAGCAGAAGAGTTATTATGAAACCTATTGTCGTGAATCCAGAACCGTTTTGGAGGGGGCTGTTGCTGAACTGACTGAGAACGCTTTCATGAGAATCGGGGTTTGCTGCTAGGTCCAGGCTGAGACATTGCCCATTTGGATAATGCATCCTCATCATAAACATGTGTGGTTGAGGGGGGAATCGCCTGAAGTTGACGCTGGCTAATGGCGTCCTGTGGCTCCACACTTTTCCTACGGTCAGCAATCACCTCTGCTCGTTTGCCACATACGAACTGAAGCAATGCTTCAGATGTTCCACGGAATTCAGTATCCTCACCCAAAATGTACTGTTCTATATACGTTGCTGCTTGTGGACAAACCTGCGCCAGGCGGATTGCTCCCTCTTTTAGAGCCTTGCGTTGCGCTAAGAGGCCGTACGTGATTGTACCTAACAAGCGTTCCTGCCGGCATAAGTTAAAATCAGCTGCTGCCGCCCTTGTAGCAAAATGCTGATTCATGGCAAGTGGTTGAAAAACTCCACCACGTTTTAACTTTCGCTCTGCCTCAAGGTACCGAATTCTGGTCCAGCTTGTCTCTCCAAGGCGCTGACACTTAATACCTTGAGCCATAAGTTGCGGGTCTGGCTCCTGAACCTCTGGCTCTTTTTCAATGGTCGTGAAGTCAAAGAAAGATGAAGTTGACGGCTTCACTGCCTGCAAACCCCACGGGTCGGTCTCTAAAAATGAACATTCATCATCCCCTTCCTCATCATCATCAGTTGACAAGGCATCAGTGTCAGTGAGAACAGGTTCTGGCTGAAGAGACTGTGCCAGTTGCTGTATACTGTTCTGTAACGAAAGCAATGTATTCTCAACGGACCCCACACGAGCCTCAAGATAAGCTACTGAAGGAAGGCTAGGGGGAGTGGGAGCATTGACAACTGGGGTGAATGAAGCTTCCATTGGTGACAGGGTCACATTTAAAATGTCGTGATCGACAGCATTCACCTGGGACTCCATGAAGGAATCATTGACTTCTGACCTCGATAAAAAATACTGGCGCAAGGGTGCAATGTCCTGTAAGAATTTTGTGTGAAGGTCTGAGGACCGAAACGTGAGCGAAATTGCTGGTGGGGAATAGATAAGAGCTCGTCCCAGTGGCCAATTGAGTAACACTGCCTTAGCCTCCTTAAACTTTTTCTCAGATACATATTTTGTTCCTGGAAAAAATGCTTCCAATAATTTGACAGTTGGAACTGCAAGACGTACTTTATTCTTTAAATTTGGATCAATCTCCAGATAAGAGACAACATTTTGACCAATTTGCCAATCGCGCCACCCCTCAGGAAATGCATCTGAGACGATTGTTTTAACTCTATCCAGCACAGGGTTGGTCGTGGGAATGTCATAAAGCTCACCAAACGATGTCAAAGGCATCTCCATCTGCAAGGCGCAAACAAATAATAACCCCACCATTAAGGCCAAAACTAAAATACACACGACATCAATACTAATACTGATTATAAAAATTTGATAATATTGATAAATTGATAATATTGGTTAAATGAAACTAATATCAACCCTCATTCTCATTTCTGGGAAAGGAAATCGCCGATCGATCGATAAGCAGTGTGAATGGCAACAGATAACATCTTAGTGATAAGCAACCCGACCTTGACGACGTATAAAAGAGGTTGCTAGGTGAAACTGGTCAATAAATTGATAAAAAAGACTACCCCATGATAAGGTGAGTCGACCGGTGATAAGGTGATCCGTCGGATGACAAATGAGTCGACGACGACGGGTAAAGTGAACCGACTGGCGGAGTCACTAGACTACCCTGTGATAAGGTGAGTCGACCGGTGATAAGGTGATCCGTCGGATGACAAATGAGTCGACGACGGATAAAGTGAACCGACTGGCGGAGTCACTAGAGTAGAACATCACCAACGTGATGTAGGCCAAACCAACGTGGGAAACGAAGTGGCTTATGGATGGAAAGGTTCGAGTGAAACTGCGAGACCTTTTATTCCTTCAACTTGAGTTGACTGATTCCTTCAGCTAAGATCTAGTTGAATCGTAGAACACTGCAAAAGGTTATCGATCGACGATCCTATCCCACTGAATGGCAAGTAAAAGCTAAGTTACAGAAAGCAGACACTCACCATGAAGTAGAAAAGCTGACGAACTAAGTTACACAAAAACAAAATAAAAACACTACTTTAGAATGGTAGACTAATAAACTACTCTTTAAACACTTCCTACAAGAAATAAACAACTTATTTTGCTTGCCAGGAAGCGAAAATATAAATTTTTTACTCGCGAGCGAACGAACGTGAGGAAAAATTTAGGCGTACTGAGGAACAGCAGACACCTTGGGAACAACAAGATCAGATCCATGTAGTGTTTTGTGAAACTACACAGCTCCACCCAGAACAGGAGTTGTTGGAACGGTAGACATAGGGTGAATCGGACGTGGAGGAAGGGTTGAGGTTCTCATGTGGGTCAAGCGAAGCGCAGACTCCAAAATAAATAGGAGTAAAATCACAGTCAACGAAAAGGATATGTGGATACTGCAAACTGAAATCAAGCAGTTCCCCACTACCCCATATGCGATTTTTCCCTAGAAAAATATCCATTGTTCAGTATCTATCAAATTCCCTTTATCTACCAAATTTACGAACTTCCCTTACTTTTCACTGCCTACTTGATCAAGCTTGGTTGTTATCCGTATTCTTTTAATTTTTTATTTTCGGTATAATCGTTTGCATTATACTCTTCACGAATTAAATCACATTTAAAATACTCGTAAAGAAAAACGCTGCAAATTATTTCACAAAGGTTTATTATTTTTTCAATTGAGTTTGATCGTAGTTTTAGTTGGCGTACATCATAAGGCCCGTCCAGACTCCTCGGCATGTCCTATTTCGAGTTGCTACAACCTATACTTCTATAATTATATACGTATGTTTATATTTCTCGATTTGAGCTCCCATCTATTCAAATAATCATTGCCTTAATAATATCTTATCTAAGTACGTACAAACAGTCGAGAGGATATGTTATTAAATATGCGTATGCAAAGCATTGATATCAAGACACAAATATGACCTAGAAAAAAACATATATTCATGCCTCGAAGGAACATGAAATTCGAAAGCAATACAAGTGTATGAAGTTTTCCACACCACCCTGGAGGTACTCCCTAGGTCTCGTTACCTCACGACCGGAGGTTCACAGCCCTGTTACGCTTACACTATCATATCACTCATATTTTTCCATCAATATTCATTTGAAAGTTGTGCATTTTGAGATGAGTGAATTTTGTCCTAACATGAGAATAATAATTATTAGGTTGTGCAGTTGTGGTCGTGCATGATCTGGTCCTAAAGTGTTCTGTTGCGAAGTCCTACTGCCCATTGTTATCCTAACCGTGGAATATTAGCTTGCGCAGTTGTCGTTGAGCAGGTTGGAGTTTTAACACGTCAGTCTAACACTCAAAGCTTCGAAAAAGACACTTTTTCGCCCGTTTTTGGCCCATAGCATCTATGCGAGTAAAGCGATTGGGATGGTTAAACGTTAGGACCAACTAGACCCCAAATGGAGTCTATGTGCGAAAGAACGGGTTTTTTAAGTCAATTCTTGGGCCTTTTATGGCCCGGACGGCGGACGGCGAACGGCGGACGGCGGACGGACATTTCAAATTTGGATTCTACGCACCTTGAAACGTAAAGTGACAAAGTTTGAGGGGGGGTTATACAAATTTTTTGCTATACGATCACATAGGCTTATTATTGGAAATAATAAACCAAAACGGACGGTAGACCTACGGTTCTACAGTCAGATCATTTAATAATGATTAATTTTACACATTATTAGTTCATTATGGTTACTTAGCAATATTAGTTTATAACTGAGCGTAATAAATCAGCTTTCCTTGACACTACAGAGGCTTAGGGATTATGAGATGCTGTGATAAAATGAGAGCATTCCAAAAAGTAGCTAACGATTTTCGAGCTATGAAAACTAAGGGAGTTACACTTCCCTAGTAACGCATTGGTTGTTCGTGAAAATCAATAGAAAACCCCACCGTGACGCGACGCTCGTGACGGATGAAAACAAATGGAAACGTCCTGTTAATCATTATTAAATGATAAAATAGAAGTTTTTCACAAAAGATTAAAACAATGTATTGTAGCAGTAGGTATTTATATTCTAACCTAGCATAATACTGGTTTGAGTTTGTCTTGTTTACATTTTGTTGTTTGTCGATCTCGGTTTCATGCCTCGTTTTTTATCCCGCGTAATTAGATAATACAATTGTGTGAAATAGTCCAGATCAACAAGTAACAAGTGTGTATAAACCTGTAAGGGAGAAACGACCACATACCTAAATATCGTGGGGTTGGTGGTAAGAGTGATCAAGTGCTTTTTTTTTTAGAAAAAAAGGTTTTGGTCTCTCCGGATACTATAAAACAATATCTACAGCTGAGAATTGAAAAACAAAACAACTTATGACGACAAATGTCAAAAACCAAAAAAAATCATTTTTACCTGAATGAACCAGTGGATCACATATGATCAAATGGCATTTAACTAGATTTACATGTACAGCAACTGATTGTAAGTACCAACACATTACAAGTAAAAAATTTCAACTGTCATTTGATCGTCATTACTCCTACATAATGTGGTTGTAGAAATACTTTAGCTTACAAGTAAAGTCAGTCAAATGACAGTTGTAAGGGATAATCTAATGAAAATGTTATTTCTTGATTGTTAGTACCCCGAGGGATTGATTTGAAGGGTTGAACACCTGAAAATGATAATACTGGTATAATTTGCTGTGAATTTAAAGTTTTATTATAGTGATCATGTCCAAGTCATAACAGTTTTTATTCAGGTAAAAGTATTCAACTTACAATTTTCACTAAAAATCGGGGACAATTGAAAGTAAGTTTATTTTGTATAAGGTTCGGTACTACTTTCACATAACAAAGGTAATTACTGAGCTCACACAACATGAAATTATTTGGTTTGACCTGATTTTAAGCTCACAATCCGCATTTTTCTTCAACAGGCTCTCCTAAACACTTTTGCCAAATGGACTTGATCACTTTTACCACCAACCCCACGATATATGATTTTGCTGGCAGTAAGTCCAGTGTAATAGTATATAAGCCTCGTGCTCCCCAGTTCATCTGTAGGTGCCCATTCGTATTCACCGTAGTGTTCAACGTTCTGATTATTAGTTAATTGGATAATATTTTTTCTGAATAGTATTAGGAACGCTTTAATAATCCATAGGTAGGTATGTGAATATGAAGGCGTACGTGATTTCAAATCATTACGAAAAACCATTGAATATTTACTTACATGAACGTTTGACAGTTTATTATACAGTCTTCGTATAATCAACAACAACTGCTAGAAATGGATACCTACTAAAACTATAAAATAAAATTAAATCCTTGAAATGACTTCACGGCGCCACTGAACAGGATAGGAACAGGGTGGAAACGTCCGGTTCCAGGATGCGGCGATCGCGGTGATTCCCGTCCACGGTGGTCCTCGATCGGATTTGACTTGAAAGTGCTTGCCCTTCAAATTTTCTTTCGAAATATGATTTGGGAATATGTTAGGATTATAATTCAGCAAAAACTAAAATCAAACATTGAGCCGTTTTTTTTTTTTTTTTTTTTTAATTCAGTTTTTGAATTTTTAATTGATACTTTAATCATAAAAATACGCTATAATCGCCTATCTAAATTGAATAGAAAATAAACATAATGGCATGTTAACATTTTACATATGCAGAGAATTATATTCACATACAGGTCTTAATAAACGTTGTCCGTACTCAGAATTGATACGCGATACTTTATATTTGGCCCACGTCACAGAAAATCCATGATGCACGGTCTCCATTGCCTGTTCACTGTAAAAGCCGAGGCCATTTCCGTATTTGGTACAAAATTCTTCGGCATGAAAGAAAACCGTATGAACTTTTGGAGTGACTGGAATATCCAAAGATAAATATGATGCTTTGAATTCATTGATGTATTCAATGAATTTTGGATCCAGCCTGACTAAGGAAGATGCTTTGACAACTTCATTGAACTTCTGGAAAGCATCAACGAATTCGTTCAAAGGAAGTAGTTGCCGCATTTTGCTACAGAAACTTGATTTGTTGCGTTCAAACTGTAGCATGAGTTGTTTAAAATACGTTGATGCTTTCCAGAAGTTCAATGAAGTTGTCAAAGCATCTTTCTCAATCAGAATGGATCCAAAATTCATTGATACATCAATAAATTCAATGCATCATATTTATCTTTGGATTTTCCAGTCACTCCAAAAGTTCACACGGTTTTCTTTCATGTGGAAGAATTTTGTACCAAACACGAAATGGCCTCGGCTTTTTACAGTGAACAGGCTATGGAGGCAGTGCATCATGATTTTTCTGCAACGTGGGCCAAATATAAAGTATCGCGAATCAATTCTGAGTACGGTCAACGTTTATTAAGACCTGTATGTGAATATAATTCTCTGCATTTATGTAAAAAGTTGAAATGCCATTATGTTTATTTTCTATTCAATTTAGATACCTATATATTTTATGTTAAAATTTATATAATGAATCATTATAAACTCACACACAAACGAACACAGACACACATGCACATATTCACAGGCATTTATTAAGAGCTTCATGCAAATATAATCATTATTTTGTTCAATAAAATGTTATTTTTGTTTTTCTAAATATATTTGATAACAAAATAGGTCAGAACTATGAAACTAGATGAAGATTCTATTGAATAATGACACATAAATAATATTTTTTGTCTGAATTTTGGTGATTATAGCGTATTTTCATGATTAAGGTATCAATTAAAAATTCAAAAACTGAATTTAAAAAAACGGCTCAATGTTTGATTTCAGTTTTTGCTGAATTATAATCCTAACATATTCCCAAATCATATTTCGAAAGAAAATTTGAAGGACAAGCACTTTAAGTTCAAATCCGATCGAGGACCACCGTGCGTCCGTAGCCTGTCCCAGACCGTTCCCGTCCCGTGAAGCGGCTGGCGTACAGAGGAGCACAAAGGGCGATATCTAATGTTTTTTGGCACGCTGAATCAAATGGGACTGCTCTGAAGATGCTACGACCATCCACTCCAGAGTAACTGCATTGCACGTTCTTGTACCATTTAATTGTTGCTCATAAACTCCATCTACATCCAGCAAAAGTTGCTAATAAAGATCCTACTAAAAAGAAAAAGTTCCAGTGATGCAGCATGATCGTATGAGTGAATTTTTGTAAATTATTTTAATATTATTATGTTATATTGTTTTGAAAATTGAGCACTCTGAGTGAAAAGAAAATTTCCAATTTTATGGCAAAAAACTCGTTGTTTGAGTTTCTAAATTTCCACCACTACAAACAAAAATACGCCACTCAGAGTGCTACAATATTGCAGAGAGAAAAAATGATCACGTCCGGGGAAGACATTAGACGACTGCTGCGAAGACGGATGGAACTTTGGGAATCCGAAAAGTACGACGAATTGCTGCAGGAAGCGGAGCGATGTGACAAAAAGCTGAAGGTACCGCCCAGAGGGGACGTGACGGACCATACTGTTAGGATTTTCAAACGGCTGGCAGTACAAGGTAGACTGAGAGATGCGACTAGATGGTTGACAGAAAGATCCCACGGAAGAGTATTACACCCACGAGACTTGATGGCTGACGGGAACACGGTTCTAGAGGCATTAAAGAACAAACACCCTGCACAGTTTCGACCCGATCGACAAACCTTCATAACGAGTCAACCCCTTCCGTTACTGGTAGATGTCGACATTTCAGCAAATCACATTGAGCGAGTAGCACATAGTCTGAAAGGAAGTGGGGGCCCAAGTGGCACCGATGCTGAACAATGGCGCACTATGTTGCTGAGATTCGGTGCACATAGCAACCGACTAAGAGAAGCCGTAGCCTACTTGGTTCGAACGCTAGCGAATGGAGTAGTTGAATGGAGCCAGGTTAAAGCTATGTTGGCTAGGAGAGCTGTAGCTATTAACAAATGTCCAGGAATCAGACCAATCGGAGTTGGGGAACTGCTTCAAAGAATCTGCGCCAAAACTATAGCATATATCACAGGAGACGACTTGAAGGAGGCATGTGGTGCCGAACAACTCTCAGCTGGTTTGAAGGCAGGAATTGAGGGGGCTATTCATGCGGTAAGTGGCATGTTTGAAGAAGACGAAACTGAGGGCCTGCTGCTAGTTGATGCCTCCAACGCCTTTAACGTAATGAGTCGCCCACTGGCCTTATGGAACGCCCGGTTGTATTGGCCAAGGTGTTCGCGCTTTTTGTTCAATACGTACCGGGGTTTCCCATTGATTTTATTCCGTCAGAGCGAAGCATCATTGTTGAGCCGTGAGGGAACCACTCAAGGTGATCCTCTCGGTATGATGATGTATGCAGTGGGAACTCTTCAATTGATCAAGAAACTGAAAAGACCGCAGTGGAGGCAGAACTGGTATGCTGACGATTCAGCCTGTGTTGGGAAACTGAGGCAAATCCGTGAGTGGTTCAATCTTTTACTTGAAGAGGGGCCGAAGTGGGGCTATCACCCCGAACCGGAAAAAAGCTTTTTAGTAATAAAGAGCGGTCTCGAGGAAGAAAGCAGAGCTCTGTTTGGTGAACTCAATGTTAAAATCGTTCATTCGCACAGATTCCTAGGAGGCGTGATAGGCTGTTTGGCAAATAAAAGAGAGTATGTAAAACAAAAAGTAGAGAAATGGGTTGAATATACTGAAAAATTTGCAGCTGCAGCTCAAGAGAGTCCTCAAGCCGTGCACGCAGCGTTCACAAAATCATTCCAATTTGAGTGGGCCTTCACCCAGAGGGTGGTTGACGGGTGTGACAACGAATACCGTCCGCTGTGGGACACCATTCGCCAAAGGCTGATGTCAGCCATCATGGGACGGGAAGTGGGAGACGAAGAAGGGAATCTTCTAAGCCTCCCAGCCAGACTTGGGGGTCTAGGTGTCTCTGACCCAACAAATTCATCCGAGGCTTTCCGAACGTCCGAGAGGTCGTGTGAGCTCCTTACCACATCCATTTGCACCGGCAGCTTTCTAAATTACAATGATCACAATAATTATGTATCGACAGTGATAAAGGAAGAAAAAGCTGCACGAGAAGCTGTTCTGAAACAACGGAGGGAAGAGATGCTTCAAGGGTTGGCGCCGAACCAGCAGAGAGTCCTTCGGCGAGTGAGTGAAGTATCGCAGTGGCTTTCCATGATACCAACAGCGGCAGATGGGTTTGACTTGTCCGCAACCCAATTCAGAGACGCTATATCCTTAAGATATGCTCATACCCCCCAAGATCTTCCAATGAGATGCGATGGTTGTGAAGCGGCATTTGATCTCTCACATGCTCTCAACTGTAAGAAAGGAGGAATGGTAAAGAGGGGGCATGACGAAGTACGAGACGTTGTTGCAGGAATAGCCAACCTTGCCTGGGGGGGAGCTTTGATTGAGCCAGTAATGCAAGAGCCAGCCAACGGACAGCCATCATTAGTGGGTGATGTTATGGTGAATGGTGTCTGGGAGAGTGGGAGACCAGCGTTTTTTGATAACCGCATAGTTAATGCTGACGCTGCCTCCTACCTCTCCCAAGACTGGAATCAAACATCAAGAGCAGCAGCAAATGCAAAACATATGAAATACGATCGAGCTGCAGAAGACCACCGAGGGTCTTTCACACCCTTAGTTTGCTCATGTGACGGTGCCCTTCACAAGGAATTTGCTGTTTTTCTGAAACGGGCAGCATACGTCCTGGCCGAAAAATGGAACCGTCCCTACTCACAACTCTCAGGATGGGTTAAAGTGAAGGTTCAGTTTGCCATAATTCGGGCTGTTTCACTTCGTATAAGAGGGTCTCGAAGGAAGGTTCGACCGTTGGGGCTGGAAGATGGAGCAGCTGTACCTCAGATGGTCAACGATTAATTTAAATACTAATTGTCCCCCCCCCCCTCCTCTCCAGTCACTACCTACCTTCCATTTATAAAATTTATACACCCCCGAAAAAAATAATAAAAAAATAAGTTGTTGACTACAAAAAAAAAACAAAAATACGCCACTTGAATTGTTTACTTACTCGATGTTGTTATCTGTTGATGGTTATGATTTGTTGTTTCATGTTGTTTGTTGTTGACTTTATTTATTCCGCTATTGCTCAAGTGTTATTGAAAACTGCACTACACATTTTTTTGTTTCTCGTTAAAAATGTATTTGTTGAATTTGCCGATCATTGTTTAAACTGTAATGCTTATCACTGATAAGAGGGATGCGCTATCAAGCGTTCATGAATAAGTATTGCCAACCCCCTTTAAAACGTCCATGCACGCTTCATCTTTTATTTTCCGTATTTATTTTCTTCTTCTAGGGGAGTAATATTGCTATTTTGAATTAGGCAATGGGTTTGCTGTATTTAATTTGCCTTTAGAAATGATCAGCATGTTTCGTCTTCCACTTCTTTGGGATGTCATCTTGTCGTCGCAGCTCTTTGCCACACCTGGACTCCTGAGGCCTACGGGCTATTTTTACAGAAGATACAGGGTCCTGGCACACTGCCCTCTGGACGTAGATTTCGCCATTAGCTATTACTACCTTCTTCCATGCTTTTTCGATCGATCTCTTTCACATTACAACACCTGTTGAATACCTACTTTCCACATTTAAGAAGTGCACTTCTTTCTTTAGCACAGGTATTTTCTTAACTGAGAATCATGTAGTTAAAACACCCTGTTGGGTGTCTACAGTTTTTCCTATTTATGGATGAGTGCTGAATCGGCGATTGGAAGGCAGCCCTACCGCCTCTCTGTCTTGAACCGGCAACCTACAACTTTACTCCGTGATAGCCTGGAATCTCCGCAAGCCTCCTTTTGGAACCTTTTGGAGTGCGAGTGGAATTTAAGGTCAGATTTGCGCAATTTATTCCTCTATGGCCATAGATTAGGGTAGGTAGGGGCATGGACAATTGAACTTTAAATACAGTGTACTCTTTCTATTTCTTATCTTTTTTTTCATATCTCCCTCTTCTTCTAACTCTGTATTTTCACTACTTTGCCCTCTATCGTTTCAAAGCTATTACGTACTATTCTATTCTAAGATATCTTAGTGGTCCTTCATCTTTAACTCCCTTGGTTATTACTCTGGGAGTGACTTTGGTACTTACTCACAGCTCTAGTCTCATTTACAAACACTCGTTCTAAATAATAATCGGCTATTCAAGGAAACATTCTCAATTTTTAAATATTTTTAAATTTTTTCTCTGTTTTTACCAATTTTTAAGAACATTTTAATGAAATTCAAGTACATTGTTCACCATAATTTTGTACATAAATTTTTGAATGTTCTATTTTATAAAGTAAAAGTATCTGAAGATGAAAAAATCACACATTTGATGTTTCTGCAACTTCAACTTTTGAGAAAATGTCCGCAGGCCGAAAATTAAGAGTATCCAGAGAATAGTGTCTGAAAGGAGGATTTTTAACGGATTTTGGCTTTGCTGCCAACGATTTATTACTGTTATTTTCAGCCGGTCATAAGCAGTAATATGCATGAAATACAAGGCACAATATGCACCACCTATTCACATTATAGAAGACCACACTGGTAAATAAGAGTTGAAATTACACATTCAGTTGATATAACAGAAACAGATAACTGGTGCTGAGTAGCTGGGAAAGTCTAATGCGGCGCCCTCAGATAATGGCGCCTGAGACGGAGCTCCACTGGAATTAATATGCAAACTCTGGTCAATTACAGGGGATGAAAGTGAGAGAAGAGCTGCGATGCTACTGTACGTCGAATTACGGGCGTCCCACCGGCTGATATGGGGTGTGCACCCCGGAGTGCACTTGAGCGCGCCCGGTTCCTCTCGGGATGTGAGATTTCCAGCACCGGCCAGACGGATAATTATCGGTCTCATTTAGAATTATCAACATAGTTATCGGTCTGCGATGTTTACCTTTTCTCCTTCTCTATCCACCCAAACCGTTACTGTCTGGTTGATACTCTAGAACCATAGAAGGCTTGGTCTTCCAAACCCCTATCCAGGTACAAATCCAATCGATATTAATCCACTACAATCCTTACAATATCAATTTTTATAAAGCATATTGCTGTCATTGAGATCGAACAATCTTACTGTAGACTGATATTTTGTAACACTTGGTTATTTTTGTCGAAATATATTCCCATTAATTATTATCGTAATCAACCATTCACAATATATTTTGATATATTAATGTTATTCGAGTAGGAAAAACGTCTTCCAAGTTGCTATATTATAACCTTTCTCTCTTACTGTAACATGGGCACTTATAGAATTAGATGAAGAACAAAGTACTAGTTGAAATGGTTGACTACTGAATAGAGCAGTAAATTATACTTACGAATATGCCAAAATATGTGCAAGTGCGCACACCCTACCATCAATCTAACAGCATTCGCACAATCCCTGACCGTTTCATATGAAGATCTGCATCGGTCTATATTAGTCTCGAAGTTTTCTCTGTATCAATCAATTTCGAGTTTGCGCATGGGCAAAGGTTAGTACAACCAATCACAACGACATTTATGGGGTACCATCCCAAGACTTCCACCCAAATAGGTACCCCCAAATTTCAAAGAACTCTATCGTGACAAATCAATTTTATGGAAATTTACGTTCGCGCATGCGCACACACTACTGTATTTATTTGATGACGATGGAATTGATTGGTGATTGTCAAGTAGTTAACTCGAATAAATCTTGCAAATGGTATTAAAATCAGTCCCTTAATCGAGGAGTTTCGTCTGTGTGAACCAATCGCATTTTCGCGTGTGCAGTAGTAGGGGAGAGTGCCCTAATATGGTAGTTCTTTATATCTACTCATCTAAGAAGAGTAACCTGGTGGGGATTACATGAACAACAAGCTTAATAAGTTAGGCCACCTGATAGCAGGTCAGATCATCAAAACTAACGTCTTATGAACACCACGCAACCTGTTTCATATGACAGGCTGGCACAGTTTGTTGTTCCTATTCCATCCTCATTTTTCTAGTCCCAGGTGCGTTATGATCTTTTGGTAATCAGAATAGTTTCGTCTTCTAATAAAAAACAAGGTAGAAGAGTTTGTTTAGCCCCAAATTCATTATCCACCCAACCAGCCTGATTGTTAACGACTACCTAGTTTTCCTCGTATGACAATAGCTCAAATTCCTATTATGGCACTAGTGCCATATTAGAACTCTGTTGGTTTTTTGGCATTTTCTTCATCCCTGTGTGTTTTCTATTCTTCATCCCATTTGTATTGTATTCACTTTATTGGCCTTGTATATATTAATATTCATCGGTGTTTGTATGTGTGTACGTACATATGTATTTGGTATACGTAGCCATACTGAAATGGCTGGATCGATTTGATTGAGAATATATGCAAAATTATCCGTAAGGAGATAGTTTTCAACGCTATTATAAAATCCTCCAAACCTTCAGTAAAATCCTAAATCAGGGGAACCCTAATAACAAAGTCATCAGAATATCACCCTGTTATTGCTGCTACACCACCGTAAATAATAAAATTGCTTCACACTGTGAAACTATCATTATACACGAAGCTAACCACAAGTAGGTAAAGTAATTCTCCACTATTTACGCTAGGAAATTGAAATTTGACAGGGAGCCTCTCTGGGACAACATGAGTCGAATTAAATGACGGGCTCCATCCTAATTAGATGTGTGAGCTGTACGATCTCATGTTCTCCCTTGGAAGTTGTAATTTGACTGGAAGACATTCTAGGACACCAAATACGAAATGAAATGAACATAGGAACTCGTTTAGACTAGCCAAAGAAATAAATAAATATAAAAAAATGTAAATTAAGCTTGCAGTTCCACTTTTGCGCATGCTCAGCAATTACTAATGATACAATAATGTTGAAATGTAAATGGAATGATCAAATCGTCTTCTCCCAGCTATCGTAAAACATTAGTTACGGTTATGGTTGTGGCTTGCTCAAACTTGGTTGGTTAATGGCATTGCACAGCCTACCCTCTTCAGCCATTGGATTTTCCTGGCATTTTACATGGTGGTTCTCTTCCCCCATTTCCTACTAGGCATCGTGCATATCTCAAATAGTATTTGAAATCAATACCATTGCTGCCACCATGCATAATATTTATAGTATATTGTTATTCATTGTACTATGTTGTTAATTAGTGTACTATATACATAGGGTGTCCCCCCCCCCCCCCCCCCCCCCCCCCTGCTAAAATCGTGAATAATGGGTCAAAAAAATAATTTTCTTTTTTCGAAATCTTAATGTTTTTTGTAAGGATCTCAAAAATGACATCCTTTGCATATTGCGCACGTGTGCAAACGTGCGTAATTGACATCAATTTCGTTATTTTAAATGGGAACCCCCATTTTTTATTACGAATTTGAATTCTAAATGAAATTTTATGAAGAAATTACCCATCATTAGATTTTTTAGGTACGTGCAAACGGGTACGATTCCGCTCCAAAAGTGAGCAATTCCGCTCTGAAATTACCGAAAAATTGATCAGAATTGCACTTTTCTAACACATTTCCACAAAGCGTACTAAAATTTAGGTTTTTCGGTGTTTTCCCAAGTCGGTGTTGCAACTATCAATAAATGGACATCATTAAGAGTTTCAACACGAAAAAATACATCAAAATCATGTATCATATTTGGCAATTGAGTAGGTCTAAAAAATAAATAACGGTACAATAATTGATAGGTACCTCTTGAACACGTTTTCTCCCAACCATAATTTATATAGGTATATATATATTTATATTCCAGTGATCCGCATTGAGGGGCTATCCGATACAGAAATAAAACCTTTATGTAATAATTTGCAGCGTTTTTACTTGTTAGGCAAAATTAACGTTTAGGTGGTTATTTAGGTATTTTCTGTTTTGTTGTGCCTTCAATACGCTTGTACAACTTAGTAATGCTTGTGTGTTGTGCATGTTGCGTCGTAAACGGATGAAGGCACCTCATGGAATCAGGTATTTAAAGGAGAAGTCATTGAAGGAATCGGCGGACTGATCTGGACGCTACAAGATTCACCGGGTACTTACATGGACATTTTTCATCAAAATTTTTTAAATACAAACAAAAGGCTCTAGAGGTATACATTTTTCCATTTTTTTTTTGCGTTCAGGTTGGTAAAAATTAAGAAATCTATAGTTATCATTTTATTGTTTAAAACTTGGATTACAAGAAGCATTAACTCGCTCAACTTACTAAGAAAAAGCAGCCTTGTAATGTCTTATATTTAAACTAGGGAAATATGAATTAATCTAAATCTTATTCGGTCACCATGTTCAGGACATCTTCTCTAATTGAAGTTAGAATTGAGAGCGCTCCGAATATTTTGATAATTCTGAGAAAGCTGTATGTTGTTTATTGTAATTCTGAAAATGGAGAAACCATTTATCCCGTAAGCTACGGGCTTTTTAATATTGGTAATGTTTGAGCATTCACCTACCACTAAGCGAATGTAAACAACGTGAAACAAACAGTTATGAAACTGTAGATCAGGGGTGCTCAAACTTGAACTGCTGGCGATCTACCTCAATATTTTTAGACTACTTACGATCGACTCTGAGAAGCTGCAAGTATGTGTGATGCAGGGTTGTCGTACATACACGATACACCCTACCTACCTTGGTAGGGTGTACCGTAGCATATATAGATATTAGCTTTCCGCACAATTTACATTATTTTAGTCAAGGTTTGGGTTAGGTTTACTTAAGTTCTTCTCAACAATATCAATGAAAAAACTCCTAGTTATTCAAAATTGCGAGTTTATTCGTTGTTACAAAACAAAAGAGTTACATATGGTGTTAAGCTCAACTAAGGAGTGACTTTGGATGTTGAAGCGTGGCACTGCATGTCCTCAGCATACTTTTCATAAGATGGTGCGTAACCACTGAGTGCCAATCGCAAGCATGATGACATATGATCGTCAGTTAGTCGATTGCGATATTTTGACTTAATTATCTTCATTTCAGAAAATGCAGACTCGCACAAGTAAGTTGACCCAAACATTGCCGTCAGTTGAAGGGCGATTTGCCTTAGATTCGGAAATGTTTCCGATCCTTTCTTTTCAGTTGATCTATCATAAGTTGCAATTTACTTTTGAATGCGTTTACTGCGCTAATTATCTCAATAATAGTTTTTCCTTTACCTTGAAGCTCCAAGTTAATGGTGTTTAAGTGCATTGTGATGTCAGTCAAAAATGCCAAATCAGTCAGCCATTTTTTCGTTTTGCAACATCTCGGTGTCATCACCTCTTTCGTCTCGAAAAGCTGTTATTTCGGGCAATAATTCTTGAAACCTTTCTAGGAATTTTACGCGACTCAAACACCTGACGTCCGTGTGAAGAACTAAATCAGCTGACTCCCTATCTTCCAACTGCAACTTAAAGAGCCGCCGTTGCAATCTACGTGCACGGATGGAATTCACAATTTTTCTTGCAATGCCCATAATTTCCTCCGTGTTTAAAACTTTGGAACACAAAACTTGTTGATGTATAATGCAATGGAATGAAAAAAATGAAGGGAATTCTTCATTAGCTCGACACAATGCCACAAAACCGTTCTTGTTTCCAGTCATTGCTGGTGCTCCATCGGTTGTAATGCACACTAATTTATATATTGGTAGCTTGTAGTTTTTTACAAAATTGATGAAAACGTCATATAATATATCTTCGCCACGGGTCTTCCCCTTCAGAGAAATTATTGTCAAAAATTCTTCCTTAGCCAACATGTCATTGAATACCATCCGAATAAAAAGACACAGCTGGGCAGTGTCTGTCATATCGGTGGATTCGTCGAACTGTAAAGAAAAGTATGTACATTCCATGATATCATGTTTTACTTTATCTGCGATGTCCTGACTCATGACTTCAATACCTACGCCTTGTGACAGTCGGACAAGATAACTGAAGTTCTCTAATAGCAGACATGATTTCTGTTTTATTTTTAAAATCTCCAAATAAAGTCTCGTCCGTACAGTCTAGTCTAGAAACAACGCGGCTTTTCTTTGACAAGTACCGCGCGTTCATTTGATAAAGCCGCCTTTTACCGCAAGCAGTGTTATTACGTAATAAATTTTTGTAGTTCAGTTACCTGCTTATTAAAAACTTTTTTCTTCTCGAGATCTACTCAAAAAGCACTCGCGCTTGACCGTTTGAGCACCCCTGCTGTAGATCATAACACATTCACAATCTTCTGTAGATCTTCTGTTGCAGTCTACCTTAGAAAAGTTTTCAAATAAATGTGAACCGCTAAAGACATAGGAATGAGCAGTTTGGTTCGATTCGGTTTGAGTTTCTTCATTTAAACTATTCATCTGATTGAAAGTCGTTGTATATCTGAGAATAATTAAACTATACAAAGAAACTTAATTGTTGATCATGTTGTGTGTGTTGTCATAAGTGCTTAAGCAAATCACCTTTAAAAGGATTGGATTGTGGTGACGTTATAAACGAAGAAGAACACTGATCTACATGGAAGGTTTAGAACCTGATTCAGAGAGGAAGCGAAGTTAGGGACTAGCTTGCCTTGTTTGGTGCATATTGTGATTCCCGGGTTTTTCGCGCAAGAGTTCCTATCAAAGTAATATAGACACCAAAGAACTCTCTATTTCAATCAGGTCACTGTGGTGACCCTGATATGTCTCTGAAGGGCGGGGGGGGGGGGGGGTGTCACGGGTAGGGAGTGTGTCTCTCTATTTGTTGAGATGCTAGAGTAGCACAGCAATATTTTTATCGCATTTCTAATTAATTTTAGTCAATCTCCAAGTCAGAAACTACACTGATAATAAATCTCATTAAATACCGGCAGTTTTCTAATGTTTTTTCCGTGAATCGTTTTTCCACTCGTCGGTGAACTCTCGATTCCCCACATAATCCACTGCTAAAATCACTACTTCTACTTATTACCTTTCCCAAAAAAACGTAATTTTCATTTTGAACTTTTTTACTAAACATTGAATATCTGTATTTGCATACAAATATTTGTAGATTTTAAGAACTTTCCAAACAAAGGCGTTAGCAGGTCTATACAAAAAATCCAAAAGGAGGCTTTTTTTCCTTTTTGAGTTTGAAGATTATTATTTAGATAATTGTACGTCCAGAAAATAAATCTTGGTTCCCATTTCCCTTTTTAAGAACTAAACTAAGTCGCTCGAACATAGAACGTTCATCACTAACTCCCGTTTTCCTCAATACCATCGAAGGCATATAATCTAAATAAGTAGGTAGGTTTATACAAAAATGTGTTGTAAGGGTACCTTTAAAACGAAATAATACATAAAAAATATATAGTTGTCTAAATTTATAATTTATATAATTCGTATAAAAAACAGTATTGTTACAGATCAAAAATATAAAACTTTTTTCTGATATATGTAACTTAGTATTATTGTATCTTTTGTATAAATCTTTAATTTTTCTTCTAGTGGCTAGCATCTGTGAATTTGAACCTATCATTGAGGGCAGTTCTGATACACTTTATATCACAGTAAATTATAGAGTAGCTAGGTAGGTATCCATCCACTTCATGAAACTTAACCAACGGTGTCAACGAGTCAGTTGATGAATTTGTGTTTCATTATATCCATAGTAAAATTTACTATAAAATATAATTAAATGCAATATTAGGGCCGCACATGACCACAAATCGTGCAATTTACATTGATATCGTGCAATTCTAAGAAAAAAATTATAGGAGATCATAAAATATTTATTATTATTTGTGTATAAGCGATTTCAGGAGGTTCAACAGTTCATATGAATGGTTACAATAAGTAGGTACATTTGTTACGGATGAAATAACGGCTGCGTTCAATTTAATTGATACATGAAAAAAATTATATTATACTCCTCCTCTCATTGTGTCAACGTTTATTCTGTTACTGTCGACTCCAGCGTATGGCCATACGTACACGCCTTTGATTAGGTAACTTCTGTCTTCAAAGTTGTGTACGTTGCTATTGATGAATGCTGATTTAGTTTTTTCAAGTTGACACAGTGGAAAACTTGGTATTTCACAACCACCGATTTCGTCAAGATAGTCAATAGAAAACATTTAGTGAATATTTGTATCACTCCATCAGATTTTAGATCTGCAGATGAATTAGCCGAAGTAGGTAATAGCCAAGTATTATACTTGTCAATGGCAGAAAGGCGTGTTGTTACATGAGCTTAATCATCGTTATACTCGTAGACCCAATTCGGTCGATTGGTTACTGCGACTGCAGGTGTTTCTTTGTGTTTGACAATGGTCGATCGATGTCTGAACGGCAGTGTCTGATGTTTGTTAGTTGTCATTTTTTGTAAATTTGAAGACATCCGATTTTTATCTGTGGACATCCCATTACCCGTAGAAGTTAAATTAAGTTTGCTCACAGCAGTCTCACCTATGTCCGTTGTTGATGGACTAATTTCCGTTGACGTTTTATTTCTTCCTGATGTCGTTCGGTCTTTGCGTTCCGTATTTCGATGTTTCGATGTTGACAGAGATTTATAATACAAGTAGCCCCTCGGAGCAGCCACACGATGTTGGTCCCTTGCCGTCTGATGCACATCCATGATCGTCCAAGCTTTTCTTTTGTCAGTGAATATCCCACTTCGTGTTGTTCGAGGTTTAGGTGTTGCAAACGATCTGTATTTCGGGCTGCCAGCAAGGGCTGGATGACGTTTGTTTGTAGTAGTTTCACGTTTTCCAGTAGTCATTTGACGTTTTTCGGTAGTCGTTTGACGTTTTTCGGTAGTCGTTAGACGTTTTTCTGTAGTCTTCTCACGTTTCTTCGTGGAGTTCCCCCGTTTGCCTGTGGGTGTCTGAGATATGACCGTCCAATATTTATCTTTTGCCGTAGTAGTTGTGGATTTTGAGCTACTTACTCGGGTTGGATGGAATTTGTCAGTAGTCGTCTCAGGCTGAACTGTATTCGTCTGACTTTTCTTCTTTGTAACTTTGTGTTTGGACGTTGAATAATAGTTATACTTTAAGCCGGCCACAGGCTTTACAGTATGATTGCCTGTAGTAGTCTGACGTTTAACTGCTGTCGTCTGATTCTTTGATTTTTCGGTAGAACTCAACCCTGGACACATTCTGTAAGCGCGGTGTTTGACCAAAGCCATTGAATGCTTATTTAAGAACACCTGACGTTTATTTCTGTTGGCCTGAAATTTGCCTGTTGTCGTCCACTGTTTATCTGTACCTGTCCGATGTTTAGACCTTTCTGTAGTAGTAGTTTTTGTACTGCTTATTGAGGTCGCCGTGGTCTTATGTTGTTTACCTACAGTTGTCAATGGTTTGTACGGAGTCGTCTGATATTTATCCATGACCATTCGAGTTTTCTCCGTAGACATACGTTGTTTGTCTGTGGACGTCTGGTGTTTGTTTGGTGTTGTTTGTCGCAAGGCCACGGTTGTCTGATGCTTGCCTATGGTCGTCAATTGCTTATTTATCATCGTCGATTGTTTATTCGTCGTCGTCCTATGTTTGGTTGATGGGGTTGAACTGTCTTTTGTGCTGTCCATAAAATATGCATGGCGTTTACCCGTGGTTGTCATCTTCTTGTTTGTGGTCAAATACATCTTATCTGTCGTAGGGGCTAACTGCTGTTTGTCTTTTGTGCCCCGATGTTTGTCCACCGTTGTCTGAGGTATTTCTGTCGTCGTGCGTTTGCCTGATGACGATGGATGTTTTTCTGTTGACGTCCCGTTGTCCGACGTATTCCTCCTTATAAAAGGTTCTTTTGAGTTCGTCATAAAATAGAAGTTTCCAGTGAACTGCTTGTCCCGGTTTGTGTTCACCAAGTGTAAGATGACAGGTTTTCCTTTTTCCTGGAAAAATAATATCATTGTATAGTAGCAAGTAACTATTGATTCTGTATTACACATCGCTACCGTTATTAAAAGGTGTCTTTGAAACCTAGGTTGTATTGAAAACAATGATCTTCGAAAGTGGCTGCTGCAAATGGGATTTAATTAGTGATATACCTACCATGTTCGTAGGTAACACGCATATTTGAACACTAATTCTAAGGGTGAGAAGTGAGTTTTTAAATCCAAAATGGTTGAACTTATTTTAGCCTTGTTCTTTATAAACTAAAGTGGAGTTCAATATATACCTACATATATAAAGCATAAGCTGATGTAGTTATAAATGATATTGAGTACCTTCAGTGTCCAATTGGCAACGTCAGACGGAAAATAACAACTGTAATTGGTAAGTAATTTGCCACTTTTAGAGCTACCATAAGGCCAAGCATGTGCTGTACTACGGTTTTTTACATTTCGTTTTATTCATTCAATATTCTTTTCAATATGTTCCGTCTACTCTGAAGTTTGGTAAAAAATGGTTGCAGAGGAGATTTTTATAGCGAATTATATAAACACAATGAACTTACCAGTCGTAAAATTACTATTATGCGTGTAAGTACTGAGTTTCTAAAATAGGATTGACATGTGATTGAGGAATGCATGCACCTACTTAGGTGATACAGTAACATAGAATGCATTCAAAGAGTAAACCAAATTTCCGAAACGTTACTAATAACTCTGTTTGAGAGTACGAAAAATTACTTACCAGACATTTATGTTTCACAAAATGATCAAAAGAAGTGCAGCGGCGACCTCTGAAGTTGTCGTCCGGTCTCGAAATGGCTTCGCTGTAGTAGTAATAAGCCCTCCTGTGGGAGCACGTACCTAGGGATAAGGGATATAATCCTATAATTACGTACATTATTGGCTAATTATCGCCGTATAATTATCACCGTGTCCCCTAGATTCCCTCTTCATCGCAATAAGTCATTTGACATTCTCATACAGAGTATATATATGTACAACTCTACTTCCAATTATCTATCCTAATTATAAAATAAAACCCTTGATTAAATCTAGAAGTAAAATAAAGATTAAATGGACAAGAGGTTCAGAATCTGCTGTTGGGCTCGAAGAAACTATAATTTGATCGTGAATCGAACTTGAAGTTGTTGCTCTGTTTTCGTAAACGTTAGGTATTCCTGAGTTACGGAGGTGCTCTTTTCTCACTATAAACAGAAGGCCCCTGCCACTCAAGTTTGGGACAAGGAACACAAAGAGTGGAGTATATACACTCGTATAACAATGGGGAGTTTCGAATATCAATTACTAGCCGCTCCGGCTCGCTACGCTCGCCTCCACGTCCAGCCGGGGGGCGAGCCCCCCGGACCCCCCATTAAATTGCTCGCTTCGCTCGCAAAGTGTGGTATGTAAGGAATGTTGCTCGCTTCGCTCGCAAAATGTGGCATGTAGGGAATGTTGCTCGCTTTGCTCGCAAATGGTAGATCCCTAAGGGTAGGTTTAATGTGTGTAGGGAGTGTTGCTCGCTTTGCTCGCAAACGGTTGATCCCTAAGGGTAGGTTTAACTTCTGTAGGGGATGCGATGTATTACAATTGAAAAATGTAGGGGATGTTGCTCGCTTCGCTCGCAAACGATAGATCCCTAAGGGTAGGTTTAACTTCTGTAAGGGATGCTGCTCGCTTCGCTCGCTTGAGGAAGTTATAACCCAACTTGGCAGACGTTTTTTTCTGTTGGAAATTCTTACAAACAAATTAAATCTTATAAAACTACGTGGAACCACAAAAAGTTTATTCGGGGATGTTGCTCGCTTCGCTCGCAAGGTATTGCTGTATATTTGTAGGAAAAAATCCGAATTTATACTGCCCACCCAACTTGGCAGACGTTTTTTTCAGTTGGGAATTCTTACAAACAAATTAAATCTTATAAAACTACGTGGAACCACGAAAAGTTTATTAGGGAATGTTGCTGCATATGTGTAGAGAAAAACCCGTATTTATTCCGTTGAAATGAGTCATCGAGTCCCTTCAAGACTTAAGTGCGTAGGTAGGCCTCTCGCAACATTGTGAAAAGGCACCTATGTGTACCTGCTCGCCTCGCAAGGTATTGCGTAGAAGTGCAAATGGGAACTCCCCTGTGAGGGTCCCTTCTGGTAAGCAACGTTGTGAAACGGGCTGCCCGGGTCGATTAATTTCTCGTCATTTTTTTCGATATCCGATTTCGGATTCAGATTCGGCGGACCCAAAGGTGTATTTCGCCCGCGAAAACCGTTCCGAAAAACGTACCTTTATGGGGTATATTTTAATCGGAAAAAACGTAGTTTTTCGTCGGACTTTTCGAGAAAACGGGTCCGTACTCTCGCATTTTTTTTATGCATTTCCCGATACTTTTTTCGCGATCCGATCGCGCCGTCGTCTTCCTCGTTCAAAAACCTACGAAACCGGTATTTTTCCGGAATTTTCAACGGCCGTTTAGAGGGGTAGAGGAAGCGGGGAAGTCCAAAAAGCGCACATTAATTCTTACTTCGACCCCCCTCCCGCCCTACGGCCCATGGTTCGGCTGGGATTAGACAATTTTAAATTCGCTTATACACCCTATCGGAAAATCCCAAGAAGATCCCCCCACTCGTATACTCCCCCCACTCAGCCGTTTGGCCGTGCATAGACACGACAAACAGACAAACGGAGTTTCATTCTTATAAAATAGTATAGATTCAGGACCATGTCAATTAGTTAATAAATTGACTTAGTTGGTCTAACCCAAAAAAATATGTCGTTACT
The DNA here is from genome assembly GCA_030762985.1 of Adelphocoris suturalis. Classification (NCBI taxonomy): domain Eukaryota; kingdom Metazoa; phylum Arthropoda; class Insecta; order Hemiptera; family Miridae; genus Adelphocoris; species Adelphocoris suturalis. Next base: position 32,941,208 of record CM061048.1, read on the forward strand.
TCATAGTTCTCTTTGAAGGAATCCCTTTCTAGTGTGCTGTTCGTGGCATAGAATTGATATGCACTATTTTGACATAGACATGTCTTACCGCTGAGGGTCATGAAAAATTTTGTCACACGGAAAAAATCGTAACGCGATACCAATAAACTGGTTACTATTATCGTTAGGTTATTGAAGTAGGTTCGTAATAGGTATGTTTTCTGAAATCAGTAGTTTTTTTATTTTTTTATTGAGACTTTTTTAACTTGAGCCACCAAACACATAATTCACGCGGGGGAAAATAAGACGTATCCATGTATCTGCATGTAGTGTAGATTATACTCAAGATCAATTTACCGATGACTTTACTGAAATGCCGAATTGGGTTGTATTTTGACTTTTTCAGGTTCTTTGAAAAAAACAAGCACAGTTACACTCAACACACACTCATTATAAATAAGTTTTTGTTATAATTTATTCTGTCAACAAGTCAGAATAAAATGCTATAACAGTTCTAAACAGCGCACGGCTCAAACTCCTGTGATGCCATTGGGCAGACCTATAAAACAATACATATCGATGTTTGTCGGTAGCTAGAATCGTTTCACTATTATTCCCTTAATACTGAAGATTACTGTAGCAAATGGACAAAATTTTACGGTCGAAATTTCGAACAAAAGTATCACGGGGCGAAATGGGTTAATTGCGAGTACGATGTTCTTGTATAGAGCTTTTCTCTAATAGTGTAAACACGGTATATATGGTAAACATGGTATACACCTTAACTGTTAAGTGTATATAGGACTGTAGGACTCATTCAACAAAAGTATACCAAGTATACCAAATATCAAGAGAAATTTTGTATTTCGGGCGACGCGCCTTCTAGACAAAAAACCTTCCTTCCTATGGTAGTCAGGAGAAATATACATAATAAATACTCCACCGAAACCTCTATATGAGGCTTCGAAAGGCCCCAAAATGTCAACAACCTTTATTATTGGATAAATTTGTATATTCGTTGTTTATGCTGCATTGATGTGGTTTAATTTCTTCCTTATGCGTTCGAACGTTTCAGCACCCCTTATCGAACTTGTTACGTTTCTCAAAAATCAACGAGTGGGAAAATCGCCTCTTTCACAGTAAAATTGATCGTTTGTGTCCACAGCGCCAAAAAGTATTATCTTTAACTATTCCCTTGGCCAACTGACCATTTTTATGGTATATAGTAATGCTACAATGTATTGTTAAATAAATGTAATATGTTACAGGTTAATGTTGCGATATAAGTAGGATCTACCTGTTGGGTCAGGAGAGCAACCAGGCTGGGGGTAGGTGCCGCCATTGGGGAAGAAGTCTCTCGTCCCAAGGGATTCCTTTTCCCCAACGAAACCCCCGGATGTGTGCACCACTTCCACTATCTCCGCGTCTGTGCTGTCCAATCTGGTGGAACAAAATGTCAAAATTATTGCAATAACAATAAATAATGAAACGTATGTTCTCTTTAATAGTTCTAAAAGGAGTATTTTGTGAAGCTCGATCGGCTCAAGCTAAGAGCAAGACATTTAAAAAATATTAAGGCTTTTATAGGCTATCGTGAATTTAAGGCTGTCATAGGTTCTTCATGTACCTACTAGTTTATGGGGAAACCAAGCAATAAATATTATCGATCTGAACTGCTCGTTTGAGGATTTTACGTTTGTCGTAGTCAATGACATTCAAGTGGGCCATCTAAATCACTATCCCTGAAAGTTTGATCATAAGTAAATTACAACGATTACGCTTATTTCAAGAATACCCATATGTTTGCGAGAGCTGCTATCCTGGTAGAATAAAATGATAGAGGACCGAATAGCCGTCAACCCTTGAAATTCCTGATAATTTCATCATGTGCTTAGTTAAAAACTGTAGGTGGTACTACGACAAGGGTTTTACATTTGCTTGTGTGCAGAAGCAGCCATAGATCCGGCAGCAATGACACTGATAGAGGGCCACCTAGAAGCCAATCACTGAACATTTCATCGAACACCATTGGAAACTGTAGGAGGTGTAAGTGCCACAAGGATTAAGTTGGTTTGGAACAATGAAATTAAAAGTGGGTCATCTCAACTACTATCCTTGAAAATTTCATTAAAATTGCATTACAACTATAGACGTTGCGCTTGGTTCAAGAATTTACGTTTGCGCGTGCGCAGAGAATACCTTCCACCCAGGTAGAGTGAAATTGATATGAGACCGTATAGCCGTCAACCCACTTGATGCCTGAGAATTTCATCATAACCTACTAAACAACTGTTGATGTTAAGTAGGTACCACAGTTACAAAGATTTATATTTGCTCATAAACAGAGGCGACCATTGATCAGACAGAAATGTCATTGATAGAGGACCAACCAAAGCCCAATCTCATCATTTCATCGAATCGTGTTGCAAACTGTAGAAGTTATGAGGGATGCATGAATTTCAAGTTTGCAGATGCGCTGTGGTTTCTACGGATCTGGCAGAGATGTAACTCACAGAGACTGTTTAGCCCTAATCCCATACAATTCCAGGTAATTTCATCGAAATCGGACTGTCTGTTCCTAAAGTATAGTCTGTAACAAGGGTTAGAGAACTCACAAACAAGAAATTAAAATTGTTCAGAAAATTAGACATTTTTATTTTTGAGAAATTGTTCTTCACCTTAAGAAATTTATTAAAAATCTGTTGCCTCGGTAGACCCGGAAACAAAAGAAGAATACACATCACACACATCACAATTGAGAACTGTTTAGAAATCGCCTAAGCTTTAATTCCTTTCTTTCCACTACCAGCGCTGTCATCGTGAATAAACCGACTGATATTATATGGCCGCCGTTGGGTAGTTATTGTCATTGTCTCTGTGGCGTATGTGGATAAGATAAAAGAGAAGAAGGTGATGTTTCAAGTTCAAATCCTAGATGTTACTGATTTTGAGGGGGGGGGGGGGGGGGGAATTGCACTTTTATACAATCGCGCCTATATTGGGCCTGTAGTTTCAGGTATGGTCAATGTTTTTTGGCGGGTGATCGTGATTATTGAAGTCTGTAGTTGGCAGTTCGTTGATAAAAAATATGACAAAAAATAAATAAATATGACAGAAATGACCTGCGGCAAGCAATTTCTGTGCTAAAAGGAGTAGCGACCAATAATATCAAGGTCATGGCTGCAACCGTGTCATGGCGCGGGGTGTGGTGCGGGAAAAGCGCCACGGAGTTACTCGAGTTGGGCATCTCAGCAGGAGTACTCCGTGGTATCACCACCCGCGTCCAGAGGGGTTCTTACTAAAACTGGTGGTCATTTTATTGGGGCACTTCCATTCAACCTCATTCTCCTCCTCATCCTGCAACTTCCCTTATCCCTAGAGCCGGCGATTGATTCATTTGTTTCTTTTTCAATTTAATGGTGTGCCCCCTCCGCCTTTGAGGGGAGTTTAAAAAAAATTCATTGGTATCACATAAAGCTACCAGTCTGAATGGGTGTTAAGTGAACAAACCTGAATTCCGGGGGCGAGTTTTGGAAGAGGAAGTGCGCGGGGTCGAGAGCGACGATTCTGCTGACTCTTTTCTTAGCGAAGTGTCCCGCATCACCAGCCACGTGAGCTCCCATGCTGAACCCGACCAGCGTCACCCGCCGCATGTCCAGTCCTAAGAATCACACACAACTGGTTATTCCCTAATGAACCATCTTCATCGTTCTGTGAAAAACTACTTTGATACCAGTTTTCCTGAGTTTACACTAATACCCTCCAAGTGATCACAGTCTTTTAGAGAATATGAACAAGTATTTATGTACATAGCAAAAAGCGTTAAACTCTATGAATCGTTACAGAATGCCTCAAAACGGATTTCAATGAAGAAAAGTTTCGAAATTTTGGATTTTTAAGGTGTCATTTTCTACAAAAATTTTCTAGAAAGAAGACCTAGATTAGAAACAAAATGTTTAGATTGAAATGAGAGAAATACCATTTAATACAGATCGAAGATTACATAAAACTGAATAAATAAAGGAGACCCAAACTGAGAACATATTTATATTGATAAATTAGTGCACATAAATGTGTCCGTCTGACTGTCACTTTGGTCTATAATAGACTCTGGTCTATACTAGATAACTGATTAACAGCATTTCCGACGTATTACGACGAAAAAAAACTTATATTTTGCGGTTAAGCTCTACTCCCAAGAGCTTAGTATAGCCGGAAAATCAAATTCTAGAATCGAAAAAATCCGATTCGTTAAGAGTTGCGAAATTTGTTGCAGTTCTTGAGACTCGAACGACTATAGGTACATATTTTGATAATTACACTTGAGTTGCTTTTTGGATGGTTAAAAACCAAATCCACCCATCCCATTTATTAACGTTCTGAGCGACAGGAGCTCGGAGACATCATAAAAATATCAATTTTAGTGATTTTGCACACAGAAACCCCAAATAAGTTGAATTCATATTTTGAAATAGTTGTGGCAAAGCCCAAACATTAAATCCAGCCTTGAAGTCGTCACTTAGTTTGAAGGATAACGAATATTACGAAATAATCCTGGAAAAGTCAATACTTTTTGTTTGGGAAAGTTGAAATCAGCTTAGACAGTTTGGTACTTGCACACGTTTTACCCTCCTATTTGAAAAAACGAATGCCTTATAAAAATTGGGAAAATGAAATAACGCAACTTGCTTGCTGCATACAGAGTAGAGCAGAATCAACGAGTGAAATTACATCTGTGTGATAGAACCTGTCCTGTGGGCATATTTTCTCAACTGATTTGAGGATATCAAAAATTCAACCTTCATCAATTAGGTTGAAGTATGTTTTGCTTCCCAATTAGGCAGTAACTACCTACTGGATGATTTATTTATCATCATCAACAGAAAGAATATATCATATATAAGCGTTTATATAAATAACAAAATAAAAACTAAATAATAAAATAGTATATGAAAGAAGACCATTATATACCGGCAAACTGCGATGTTGAGTATCTACACTATACGTGCAGATACATCGGTTCATGGATATATCTTATTTTTCCACCTGTGAAATATGTGTTTTGTGTCTCAAGTTGAAAATTTCTCAATTTAAATAGCTCAGTCAGCTGATTAGGAAAGAGCCAATCATTTTAATCGTCTCTTAGTGTCCCAGAGAGTGTACCTATCAAGTTTCAACTTCCTTGGGGTACCAGGAGAGAATTAAGCTCACTCAGCTGATTAGGAAAGAACCAATCATTCCAATCGTCTCTTAGTGTCTTGGAGAGTCTCCCTATCAAATTTATACCACCTAGGATGAACAGGAGACAATTTAGCTCACTTAGCTGATTAGGAATGATCCAATCATTTCAATCGTCTCCTAATATCCCATACCTCTGCCTATCAAATCTCAACATCCTAGGGTGAATAGAAGACAATTTAGCTTGCTTAGATGATTAGGAATGAACCTATCATATAGATCGTCTCTTAGTGTCCCAGGGAGTCTCCCTATCAAATCTAAACCACCTAGGATGAACAGGAAACAATTTAGCTCACTTAGCTGATTAGGAATGATCCAATCATCTCAATCGTCTCTTAATATCCCATACCTCTCTCTGCCTATAAAATCTCAACATCCTAGGGTGAATAGAAGACAATTTAGCTTGCTTAGATGATTAGGAATGAACCTATCATGTAGATCGTCTCTTAATGTGTCAGGGAGTCTCCCTATCAAATTTCAACTTTCTAGGATGAACAGGAGAGAATTTAGCTCACTAACAAAGGGACCTCAAACAGCCATGCAATTTGGGAACTTCCCAATAAAAGTTCTAATCATTTATAATTGCATTCTTGCAGTATAGAGACCTAATTATTTATCGGTATCGCGTTACAATTTTTTATCTGACAGTTGGGTTGAATTTAAAAAACCCATTACCCCCAGCCCATAGACATATCCATGTCAAAATTATTTTGAAAACATTTGTTGGGTTGTAGAAAAATGCATTAGCTGATAGGCGAACCTGAAGTGTCTAACCATGCAGCGAGTTGCTTTCCCACGACCAGCGTGTTCTTTGCAGCGTTGATGAACCAAGGTCCTTTGGCGAACTCTGCCCAGTCGACGACCACCACGTTGCACTTCTCTCTGTCCAGGTAATCTATAGGTGCGAGAGACACAATATTCTTATGTACCTAATATCAACATATATTTTAGGTCAACTCCAAATTCAACAACTAGAGCGCTTAAAATACTAATATGATGGAAATAGTTAAAAACGCTTCTGCTTTTCTTGGCGTGTTAACATTTAAAAGATGTGAAAGCTAAGCCGTGAAATTTGGGAAAAAAGTAAATTTAAACATTTAAGAGTTGATGAAATTTGGAGGAAAAGACTGAAGAATCTGAAGAGCCCTTAGCGATTCAATGGGTTGAAGGGGTCATCATTTTTAAAAATTGGTAAATTTCAAAAATTAAGGATACGATTTAGAGGGATAATATTGTTTTTTCCATGTAATTTTTCTTGCTGAAATGAATGAATCTATTTCCAAGAAGATAAGCTGCATTCCAAAGGCTCATTTGTGCGATTTCAAGAGGAAAAGTATGTGCAACTTATAATCTTTCTAAGTATTAACATAGTATCGAGGGTATTTTCATTTCCATCCATTTTTCTCGCTGAAAATGTTCTCGACTCACACTTATTTCCATTTACAGACAGATATTTTATAGACATTTGCATTTACAGACATTTTTTCTACCTAATTTTAAACAGATTTCTTGGTACTGTAGAGGGAGTTGTGTCAGCCAGCATCTACTAAGATACAAATTATTGCAGTAGGATTTTCCGTTTTACAAAGAACTGACGCACTACTGCCATATTTTCCGATACCATGATGAGTTGCGTATTGCAATCACTACGATTAGTACCCATATCTACATTGCGATCCTTCGAGAAGGGCTGACACAAAAACCTGTTTTCGAGCAATTAGGCATCAAAGTTATTTGGTTTTGCAAATCAAGCAATGATTGTTTTGTGATTTTCTTCTTTTTTTCCTCTCAAACCTGATTGAATTCTGCGCCATTCCCTCATTAAAAATATGCTATTACTGCAGTAGAATCCTCCAAAATTAAATTATAAGTTGGTGGTTGTTCCTTCCAGGGAAATGAGGGATTGTGGTATAGAAAATCCAAGTGATGAACCACTTCAGCTGGTTCCATTCTCAGGAAATTCTCAACGGCTTTTCTGATTAAACCCTGATTTACCAAACAAAGATTCATAAATAAACTGCAATCTAAAATAAATTAATGAACAATGGAGAGGCAATAAGCTAATGAACCTGATATTATTTATTGAAACATAACAAAATGATAACAGTGAACAATTTTGTCACCAAACTCATTCACAGAACAGAACCAATGATTGCGGTGTGGTTCTATTTTGCTAAAAACGCCATATTCCATCCAGAAGAAAACCAACGATCTTTGATCCCTTCCACTGAATCACAAATCGCCGATGAATCAATAAAAACCGATTATTTAATTGTTTCTTCCTTCGAAACCGATGAAGCCATTCCAGATTCAATAACTCTGGTTCAAATTTTAGAGGGAAAGTCTTGTCAACACAATGGTTCGTTTTTGCTGAAAGTGTAGACTAACTTAGCCCATCCCATAGCATGCTCATCCCATTTCCCGATTTTCGTGGTTGGTTCCCTGTTCGTTAATGCCATAAAAAATAACCTTGAACAACTAACTGGTTTTGAATGGCTTTTCCTGCTCATTGGTTCACAGTGACCTCGAGTCATTATGTTTATATAGGATGACGGCTTACTTTTGGCCAACAATGGGAGCATGATGGAGTCTTTGAGGTTGTCATTGAAGCCGTGGATGAGGACAAACGTGTGCAGCTTTTTCTTGAGCTGCGACATGTCCGTCGTCCCCTCTCTCCACTTCCTGCTGTACAGAATCAACTGAACCTGCGAGTCATCCTGATTTGGCTCAGCGTCGTTGAGTGCGTGCCAATCGATTATTTGAGTGCCGTTACCCACCACGATGGAAGCTTGAAAAGAAACAAAAAATAACATATTCTGGCGTCTTATCCTTACACGCCGAAAAACGGAGGTATTGTGGTGAAGTTTAGCGAGAAATGAAGTGCATTTTCTGGGTGAGGGACCGTGAAAATATCATGTATGATGGCGGAAGGAAACTACAACTATACAAAGGTCAACATAACAGTTCTCATGTTTACCACCGTGTTGAAGTAGAAAATGGAAGTCACATTTTTTAAAGTAAACCTACATTATAAGAATAGGTACCTTAATAATTTCTGGGCCGGATTCAAAAATATCGCCGGACATTCTTCGACATGGGTTAATTTACAGTTATAACAGCTAAGCAGTTTGCAGTATTTCCCCAGTCAAGCAAATCTGTGAGGAATCACTATAGTACGATCAGGGGCGTCGCTAGACAAAAATAGTGAGGGGGGAACTATGAAATTCCCAACGGAACCAAAAGTTTTCCTAACGCCAAAAGATAGGATATAAAAAGAAGAAAATGTGTAGTATAACTTAAAAATTATACCTGCTACCTACTGTTGATATCTATTCCACATATTTACCCATTAAATACACGTAATACTTCTAAAATGACCTTTTTCAAGTGGAGTGGTTATATGAAAATTTGATAAGATATTATTTTTGTGGTAAGATCATAATATTTGATTTTGATTACAATAATAATTGTCATTATTTGAAACTTAAAGAATGTGTAAATGACCTGGATAAATCTTCTGGATAAGCATAAAACGATTTTGCTGAGCAGTAAATCAGATATATATTTATGTTAGGGATGAGTCGATTCCCGATACCGATTCTTGATACCACCGATTCTTAGGGATTGGTATCGGTGTCGAGAATCGATCGCCTAAAGCCGATACCGATACCGCCCGGTGATGTGCGTTTTATTACACTACGGTACTATTGCAACCATCTAACAACGAAGATGGTTGTACCGTGCAACCGTTGTGTGAAGTTAGCAGTTGCGAAACATGAACTGTTCAAAACACAACTTACAATTATAACTTTGTTTACAAGTAGGCTTGTGTTCTTTTGTTTGTGACAACAGAAGCATTAGACAAAGCTATGTTTTCCAAGTATAAAAGCCTAGAGCCAGTCTTATTTGGAAATACCTTACAGTTACCGACGAAAAACTAAAAAAACAAGTCAGTCTGCTTAACTTGTTTTATTCAGAAAGAAATCAATCCTAGGCAATAAAAGTTGCCAATTAATTGATACTTGATAGATAACAAAAATATATCAAATTTTGTATTTTCACAAATCAAATTAACTAAAGCCTTGAATGAAAATATAAATCTGAAATTTAGAATTTGTAATAAGAATTAATCTTTAAAATTTATTTAATTTTAATAAGTAACTAAAGTACTAAAGCATTAAAGCTTCATTGGAACAAGAACTCCTAATGACAATAAATAGAGATGGAAAATATATTAGCTAATTAGACTAATAACTTCATCTACGACGGAACGGTAAGCTATTGGTGCCAGTGTTCATTGCGAGAGGCTAATGACAGATGTGCAGTAACAACTTGCGGAACGTAACAACTTTGTGTAACCGTCCCACCCAGACAGAATTAAAATATTGGTCTTTTTAAACAAAAACCTTAAGTAGAACAGATGGAGAATAAAGGTTTTACTATCCATGTTTTGTTTTTATTTACAAATTACCTCATTTGCAAATAAATTGGGATCAATTTTTTGTAAGTATAAGTTATATGTTGTACAAAAAAATTTGAATATATTACTAGTTCAAGAGGAATTTTTGTTTTTCACCTACAGGTAAGTTAGGTATTATGCGCCGATGGTATCGGTATCGAGAATCGGGAATCGATTTTTTAGGTATCGGTATCGGTATCGGGAATTGATAAATTTTGGTATCGACTCATCTCTAATTTATGTATTAAAAAATAACAACAAGAAAAAATACAATTATTAAAACTTTTATCTCAACACGATTTGTGTTTAAAAGGTTGAGTTTTTATTGGAAGTGAATGTGCCGATTTTTCAATTAGGCCCATGCTTGTACCACACATTTTCTATGTCAAGATTCTCATCAAGATCTTTTTCGCATTGTGAATGGAGCAAAGGACAGAGACACTTCAGTCATTGTAGCCTTTAAATTATATTTCATAGTTTAATGTTTCAAGCTACTGAATGTTCTATATTGAACTACAGGGTGCGGATTCGGATGAGTGTAAAAAATAATTTTGGATGAGTAGACCGAAAACAGAGTAAAACTCCTTTCTATCATAATCCGTTTTTGAGATATAATATAATTGGGAAATGCAGGGGAAATTTGGGAAAATTTGAACGAAAAATGCCAGTTCTATGCACAAAGTGAAATAATTCAAGTCTTTCATGAATACCTGTTACCTAAAGTTGGGAAAACCAAAATTTGATTAAGAGTAGACTTCCAAATAGGTCTCTTCGAATTATGGTTTTTATTGCCAGCTCTCAAATTTTTCCAACTTCTCCCAAGTCAGTCAAAACTGTGGGGGAGGCTCCCTCCCCCCCCCCCCCCCCCCCCCCCCCCCTATAGCGACGCCCCTGTGTGCAATTATAATATCTGGATAGAATAGTAGGTACAATTTAAACTCCTCATAACGATTCCTTAATCAATGTCCAAAAAAAATATTTGAATAAACAAACAAACGAAAAATAATCATTTTAGAAATAATGAACCGAAAGAAGTAATTATATAATTGATTCAAGAAAGATTTTAATCCCTGATCTATTGAACAAAAATCCTCCACTAACTGTTGGCCAGCATCATTTATAGAAACAATTTGCTTCTCCACATTGAATGCAGGGACACTCTCAAATTCGTTTAGGTGGCTGAACATTTTCTTGTCCTCCGAAATCGAAACTTCTATTTGCTTTTTTGATTTGGAAACTTTTTCATAAATATCGGTTCCCTTATCTGTCTGTCAATGGTAAATCCTTTTCCCACGCTAAATTGTACAGTCGAATTGAGAGGTTTATTCTATAGATGGTCGCCTACGTAAGTAGATCCAATTCCATTCATATTTCATTTGCATACAAGAAGGTGCATATAGATTTCATCACTTTTAGACTAATAAAAACGAGTTATCATGCATAAACGTAAATTTTCACGTTTTTCATAACCTAATAGCCCTAATCAATTCAACACTGAAGCTGAAGGATAACCTCATGGTTCTTAAATAACGATTGAAGGAACAACTATGGATACTGCGCTTCTATGAAAGAGACAAAGCGCTGAAACTAATCGGCAAATTTTGATAAAATCAATTTTGATTCCTCAGGTTAGCTTTCAGAAAGCCCCCTTTATCATCATCATCATCATCATTGATAGCTTATGCGCATGTGCTAACACAAATTTCAATTACCGAGTTCATACGACCTACTATAGCCCAACCTAGCTCAAAATGAGATTGAATTGTAAACCATTGCCTAAAGTATTTACGATTGGATTAGATGTCTCTATTAAGCATGAATTCCAAATCAGTCGTCAAAGTAAAATGTCCAAACCTTTCGGTCAATTTTAATGAAATTTTCAGAAATAGGGCAAAAAACTGCCAAAACGCTGCTAGAATAAGTTTCGTTGCACTGGAACAACAGTGCTACTATGAAGCAGGCTCTACAGTAATTAATGTGTTACGTAGATTATCTTGATATCCACAACATTCCCAATCGCGTGTCTAAATCGTGCTGATATATGTCCAACAAGACCTGTTCTTCATAATACCTAGGAATTTTTATAGACCCCGACAAAAAATAGGAATATTGTCTTGCTGCAAGGATTTGAGGTCAAACATCGTCTCTTGATCATTGTTCCAAATGCTCTGGAATGCAAAATTCGAGTGGAGATTTTCATTCCGGAAGGAATTATTTCGTGATATGTGAATTTTACGATCACGTTAAGAACAATTGATTGGAATGGGATTCATATAGTTCAAGACTATACGTCACGATTCCCAGAAATTACGAATGAATTGGGAGATAACTTACAGAACTACATGATTTACTTATCGCGATTACGCTTGTACAGAACTACCATTAGTTCGAATGAAAGGTAATTCATAGAAGTCTATTTATCGAGTAATACTCAGAGTTTTCATCCAAATCCGGAGATGGTCGCGATTGGGTTATGCATCTAGCAAAGATTTGCGTGTAGAGGCAGACAAGCCTATGTTCAGAATGCTCTAAAAAGCTAATTGCAAATATTCAGAATACCAGTATTTACGCCTTCGGGTATTATCACAAGTCTTCTTCAACCAGTTGCAGAATTCATAAACACCCTTCGTAAATTTATTAATTAAACTCAACTAATAAACAGTAGGTATAACTAAAAATATTATACAAAGGGTAACTTACCAGACGCAATAAGTACGAATAAACGGCTGAACGCCTGAAACATTTCACGCTCGTTGTGCGCCCGGGGATGACGCCGTCAGCCCCATCCACTTCTATATATAATAAACGTAACTATTTATGTACAACGGCTTTCAATCCTCTGATAAACCTCTCAAGCCGATGGTGTTTTCGCGATAAACCGAAATATTCTACACGACACACAATGGAGCCACCCTCCGTGATATCGCTTGAATGCAAATTCTCCTAATTGCAGGCGACTGGACATAAGTCATTTTGTCAGGACGGTTTGTATCTGTTAGTACGACGCGATTTTCTCTCTAAACGGCTTCCGGCTTTTTAGCAGGACAAACTGTTATTCTGTAAATGGATTGTTGATTCACACTTCGGCGATAGCTCTGGAATTATCACTTCCTTCTAAAACAACTTCGAGGGTCGAGAACTGTTTCAACTACCTAGTATTTTTATGTATAACATTTAAGCTGTTTTGCACGTATAATACATGCTAAGACTTTATAATGGTTATTTCTAATCCACCGGGGTGGCTAACGGAAAATGGTTGATTACATTGTGAATAACTACAGTGGAGTGGTCTCGAGGCAACAATTAACTTCAATACCCATTCGAGTGACAGATGAAAATGTAGTTATATACCTAGTATTTATCAGGGCTGTGGAGATAAATTCCGGGCCCGGGAGCAAAAATCCTACGGACCCAATAGGCGAAAGGGGGAAATAATGACAATCGGAGCGATTAGGACACCTACTTCAAGATAATTTTGACCGTTACGGATTGCCCTTGTCTTTCATGTTCATGTGACATATTATCGTCATATGAAGATAGTGTGAACTTGAGCATCTTTGCGCTTTTTACGCATCTACCCTTCTAATAAACTCGCGCTGTATTCCATAGTAATGGCAAGCCACCTCCCACACATTACCCGGACGAATATGTGAAAGGGTTTTTTTCCAACATAAAAAGTTTATGGTTGATGGGATACACCGAAATCTTGACGAAGAGGATTGAACTATTTACTCAAAACTATGAAAAAACAATGAAGTACTTATCTAGCTGAAATAGACGTTGAATTATATTACTTACTGCTCATATCGAACAACCTATTTCATTTTGTAATGCAATTATCCCAATCTACCCTAATTGAAAAGGTTTACCTAAAAGGTAGATAAGGGTTATATCTAGATTGATCCCAGGAAAACAGTTCGTTTACCTTCTTTATAACATGAAATCATTGCGTTGGTTTCTCTGAGATTGGTTGGGGCCCACACAGTGTTCTTCTAAGGACATAAATAAATTTCATCTGTTGGTCTGATTTCGTTCAAACTCGGTAGGTGATTGGTTATAAGTTTTGGAGAATGCCCGATAAATTATATCAAGATTGGTAGAGTAATAACCATTGCACATGCGCGAAACATAATAAACCACTTTGTAATAATTTTCAGCGTTTATTATTTATTTTTTCCCCTCTTAGATTGAAATGCTGAGTGTGTTCAAGAATAAATATTAAGATATTATTTGGTAAAAGTGGAGTTCCTTGTTCAGACCAGCCTGGTTAAAACTAACCCGCATTACTGTAGTGTAGTGCTGTTTTTACGGACCATTCGGTCTCAAGGGGCAGTACTGGCAGTTTTATTTTGTTTTGTCTGTTTGTACAAACGGTCGTTGGAGTTATTTTTGACACCATGCATGCTTTGTATGTCCTGGAAAGAGTATTAATTTCTCACTACCGAAGTTCGATTGGCTTTGTCATCGTGAGATGTCAAAAACTTGTGGTCCTCCAAAAAAATGTCCACTTCCATATTGCGTAGCAAGACGAGGCACCATACTTCGGGGTAGAATCTTAGATCTGAGCAGGATCTACCCTACCATACCACCATACTTCGGGGTAGGAACTTAGAATGCTTTTGGGTGGGCGGCAGCATAGTCCGTAAAATGACTGGATAATTATGTTAGGTTCTACTCTAAGTTTGCAAATCCATCTTTGTATTGCTTAACACACTTATCACCATAATAAATATGTCAATGCATACAGTCAAACAAGTGTTTCCCCTCCTAAAATAAACCTTCCACTTGTTTCATTTTTCAGAGCGTGCTAATAAATGTTGGTTCCGTCTCAGTCAGAATGTCTGTCTGATGGCTTTCTGTCTGCCTGTCCGAAGTTCACATCCGATTTTGATTAAACTTTCACAGATTATGTGGGTTAGATCCTAGATGATCGTCTATAAATTTCATTCCCGTCGGATCAACAGCAGCGTGAGAGCATGCGCAAATCTGAATTTCCTTTAATGCTGATTTCTTATGATCTGTACTCTGTGCGTAATTGAATATGGGTTTACGTAATGACTATTACGAAAAATGAATTAAAACGTCTTAAAACCGTTGAGTTGTAATTGCCTAGCAGAATATGGCTCATAAAATGATTATCAAATATGAAAAATGAATAAAACAGGAATTAGGAAATGTTTACACAAATGCACACATCGTTTCCAGTTAAATCTCGAATACAAGGAATTGACGCAGCCAAGCGCGATTTGTTGATTGTCGAACTAAGAGCTTGCGTAGCCGAAATGATGGAGACAATGTACTCAGGCGCCGAAATAGTTTTCACTGAGGCTTTAAAAAAAGATAATGTACGTGGGATCGGTGTATATGACCTTACCCGCAATATCAGAGTATCCAAACGACTGTCAACAACCTTTATCTGCTATATTATAAGGCATAAAGTATGCGATCAAGAGAAATATTGAAAGAACAGTAATGCTAACTGATTCAAAAAGTGCATTTCAGGCCTTAGTTTAGTTTGTTTGTTACGCTTAAATGTGTGTGTGTTTTGTGGGGTAAAACTAGTTAATAAATTGAAGTGTAAAATTTGATTAAAACGTAGTTGGAGAGATCTGCAAGCGTTGCCATTTGATCCAGCGTAGAAAAATAAGTAGACACCGAGCCCATAATCGTAGGTTCATAGAGAGTCATTTTTCGATTTTTATTGAAAACCCCACTTTTTTCAACATTAAAACATAATTTTCTCCCTTAAGTAACAAAGAAAAGTAAATTTTCCTATACCGTTGGAAATAGCATTAGATGAAGCAGTTTTCATGAGGTTCGCCAGTTTTTTTGGGGGGGAGGGGGGGGGGTTCACTATTCTTATAGGAAATCCAGCGGTGATTACTAAAATAAGGTCAAAAGTTCAAATTAGATTAGGCAAAGTGTAGAAATTTGAGTTTAAAAGGAAAAACGCGGTTTTACTGAAGAAAAAGAAACCTTTAAAATTGCAAAAGCTTATTATTTGAAATAATAAACCAGAATATTATTTCGAGTACGGATTGAGATAAAAATATGCTGTTGGCGGCATTTTACTAAATTTTTGATGCAGACTAACATAAAAAAATTTTGGTCACTTATCCGGTTCCACCCTGTATATATAGCTACCTATATACCTAAACCTTTTCGTGGATTGTCTTCTTGATGTTCGCACTGAAAAGTGAAAAGGTTTGCGCGTATGAATTTAATAGCATCCTTCAAATTTTATTGTGAAATTCATTTACCTTTAAGAATATGCATTAGATTTCAATAATGCATCGTAATCTGTAGCAATTAGGAGAATTATGTGTGTCATGGGTGTGTTCTAGGTGACACACTTTGACAACGAGACGTTCTCGGACAATCACGTCGAGTCACGAGACTCCAGACCCTGACCAACTAATTTGAATTTTTACTTGGGGATTGAGTACTTGATGACATGTATTTTTGAGATGCGAGCGTAGCGAGCAACCAGACTGCTGATCTAAGCCAAAAACTGATCTGTGTAAAATCTCATGGCGACTGGAGCGTTGGGAATGCCAGGCGGTGGGTAGTCGAACTAAAGAGCAAGTCAGTGTCTTGAGTCTCGTGACTCGATTGTTCGAAAACGTCCCGTCACTTTGACTTCGGGATTCACCAAACAGCCAGACCTACCATAAGTAAATATAATGTATCATGATATTATGATTCACACATTTTTCCCATAAAACATCTTACATATAAATTAAAATGAAGCACAATTGAACATAAAAGAGGTAATTCGCAAGTTTCTGTTAATTTCAAATAAAAAATTATAAATGTATTCTCATAAACTGTTCTCACCGCTCCATTCCATATATCAAACATTTTTCATTAAAAGGCTCGTTCACGTTTCTTGCTATGTTTTGGAAAGTTTCTTTCGTGTACATAAATGAGACAGCACAGACGAATAAGTTCTATTGTCTCATCCTCAATCGAATAGAAAACGCAGGCCAATGACTCATATGCAACGATGGTCTAAGCGACATTTTTGCCGAAAATGAGTTTTCGATACCGCTGGAATCGTCTTGTTAAAAGCTATCGTTTTCTGACGATTTTAGCGCTGCCTATTAATTTTTAAAGGAATTAGAGCCAAAAAGGATAAGCGCCATTTGCTGTATCCGCATTCTGGATTTTCGCAACAATAGCCCATGTCCACTTATAATAATCAAATTTGCAACAATGGCCCAAGTGCCAGTTAACTGGTTGTTAGCCCTTTGCTGCTAATTTCATTTTCCCTATAACCTTGTGAGCTCCACCCAATTATTGTACAACGATGGCCCAAAATGAATTACATGATTATCACCTATCCTGTTACGATTTATGTTAAATCAGCTGGATTTAGTGGCAGAATCATCTCCGAATTCCTTAATTACTTTCATTGCAAGTTCGTATTCCTAAGTGCTACGATCTACATCAGGGAACGCTACTTTTTCAACATTGGTTTCTTGCTGTACGCCTTAATAGAGTGGCGCGTTTGTATTTTAATAATAATGTCAATTTGCAACAATAAGTCAAGTAGGTACTAATTAATTTATTGAAAAAATGCAACAATAGGCTAAACGCTAGTTTGGGAAGGTTTAGGCGTTTGCTTCATTGTTGCAAAATTCAATTTGCAATGTATGTACAACAAAACGGGTAGGTAAGCGCCAAACCTCTTATCTGCAATAAAGAACATTTTTGGGGGATAAAACCTTAACAATCATCTACAGCTTACTACGAAATAGGCCACTGGAGAAATTTCAACTTCCTGTACCCGCCACAAATGCCACAGCAACGTGTCGTCGCTCAAAATCTTCAATCTTGATTTCCTAAAAGTTTGATTGATGCTTGGGAAATTGTTGCATAACTGTGCCCCATTAGCCTGTGGTCTAGTATTTCCTTGGATAACTTGGGACCAATATCACAGGATTTTTTTTCCACAGATGTCACATTTTGTAAGTCAAACGACTTATATATGTATTTAATAATATAATAATTTCATTCAGGTACGGTTTGATGTATTAGGAATTTATTACAAAACGTAAAGAAGAGCACGTTTCTATAAAACGCATCCGTCAGGGAAAAATTGAGAACAAACCTCCCCCCGAACCCAAAATTCAATTATAGGGAGGGAAAAAATAAAAAATAAAGTTTTTTAAGTTTCTTTTTTTTATTAGAAAAGTAACAAAAATCAACAATACGGTGGAGACAACAATTAAGGAAATATTTACAATATAGACTAGTTAGGGATGGTTGGAAGGCCTTTTAGAAGAGGAGATCACTGGAGCTTGTAGGTGGAGTACGCGTTGGAGCTCTGGCCAACGTAGTTGTCCTTCAGAGGAGGAGCGACGGTGGACTTGGCTCCAGACGCGTACTTTTGCTGGTAGACCGTTTGGTAAGCGTTGTACTGAGGCTGCTGGTACTGCTGTCCAGTAGAGTACTGGGGAGCATTGATTTGCGGGCTAGGGCGGAAACCTTTGAGAGGAGTAGGCTGGATTTGCTGGGCCTGAGCAGGGGCGTACTTCGTCTGCTGTACTTGGTATTGCTGAGGGAGACCTCCGTACACAAGAGAGTTAACGTCCTGCTGTTGTGGAAGTAGGTAGGACGAAGGGATGAGCATGACAGGGAAAGGCAAAGCTTGGTGTTGTGGGATCAGCACAGGCTGTTGCAGCTGCTGAGGCTGAGTGAACAGTAGCTGTTGATGGTACGAAGACAGCTGACCGGGGGTTAGCGAAGGCTGCGCAAACAGCTGAGGAGCACCTGGAGCAGATGGGGCGGCACTGGGAACTTGGTAGTACTGAGGAGTGTACTGGATAAGAGGAGCTTGCTGATACTGTTGATATTGTGCAGCAGCTGGCCTTTGCTGCTGAGGAGTTTGCTGAGGAGACTTCAGGTTGTCCCTCTCGATGTCATCTAATCTGACCTGCCGGTCCGAACTCGACTGTGCTGCTGAAAGGGCCAGCGTACACGCGAACATGATATATACCTGGTAACATAACAGAAAAAAAATTATCAATTATTCTAATCACAATATCTCTGTACCCACAAAGGTATAAAAACCATAATAAACATCTACCTTATCTATTCCCAACCTCATCTCATAATTCAATTCAAGCGTTATTTTTATTATTTAATTTACTTTTAGCGTTACTATTTTTGAGAAATTCAAATAAAAAGGCCAGGCATACATGATTCTAAAAGTGTACATAGAACAACAGCTAGGAGCCAACACCTCGGTATCACTTTCAATTAACTCTAAAGGGTAGAATTTAAGGGCTGAAATATTTAAAAATCGAATAGATGCTACAAGAATGGCAAAAATCGCCCTGTAAACTACGACAATCATATCAGTTGATGAATGATTCCAATAGAATTCTCATCGTGAAATCGAGTTCATTATAACTCTTGTCACCTATAGATAAACTAGTGAAGCGTGGGTAGGTGTTTTATTTTATTTCATTAATTTTCAGTCGGTGGGTGTTTACATCATTGTTGTTTTGCTAGATCAGAGCGACCAGTAAATTGAAGATGTTCTATTTAATTGCATTTATTTTCTCTGTTGGTGCCTGCACCTCCGAGGGCATGATGATGACAAAGTCATCCTTTCACCCGACCCGTGAGGCTAATTTCTTTTTTAATCAACCTACGGTGCTCAAATCTGAAATGGAGTTCCTTTGGGGTGTCTAAAATACAATTATAGTGCACGGAAGGGCACTGATCAGCAGAGGGGACTGCTCAGCTGAGGGGCCTCTGAGCCTTATTTGTTCCTTAGTCAACTTATGGTCATGAAACCTTAAATGAAGCTCCTTTAGGACATAAAGAATGCAGTAACAGTACACGGAAGGGCACTTCTGCTGAGAGAAAGCTTAATCAACCTAGGTGATGATATTTTAAATGCTTCGCTCTGGGAACACGTAGAATATAATTATAATTTCAAGGTAACGATACGCACTGATCAGGTGACGAACCTAACAGGCTGATTTCTTTTACTAATGTACTATGGCTTTAATAATCACAGACAAGTGCACTACGTAAGAACTATCTTACACAGAAGTAATAAACATTTGTCCAATAATTTGCATCGTTTTTAATTATAGATACCTAAGTATTTATTAGGTACGTAATTGACATTTGCCCGGAACCGTTCAGCTTTTATTTTATTAAGCCCTCAGTAAATACAAGTGACCACGTGAGATGCAATGAAAGTACCAATGATTATTACCTAGTTATCACCCACTGCTCACCTTTCACCGTTTTGCAGCAAAGATTTCTTTATCCTGTCAGGAAAAACTGACGCTCGTAATTTTGCAATTACTGCGGACAACGCAGCCCTTTTTTTGCACTTCCCTTCAAAGAAGAAGAAGTTAGCGGTCTCCAGTCACCTCAATTACTCAATACGGAAGGACCGCAGCTCCCTGGGGAAGGCACACCTGGTCCTTTCTCCTTCTGAACAGTTGGGACTCATAACGACACACCCTGACCAAAAGGTGGCACAAATCTCTCACGAAGAGTAAACATGAGATTAAGTAAGTGCCTACCTACTTCTCACTTACTTGCAAATTAATATTACTAACTAACATACTTTCTTGTACAGTACGTATTCACAGAACTGGCAAACTTCAAAAACGTCTAAAACATACCCCAGTTCTAAGTTAGTCTCCTCAAACCATAAAAATGTTCTTTGTTGTCATATCTACCTCTTGAAAATGAAGGGGATACAATATCATTTATTGCTCATCTTGAGGGCTGTTTAAAAGCGTGTCGTCATCCTATTTAACTGTGTTTTCGAAGATTTATCAGAAATTTTCCACTAAAACTGACACAACATAGTGATAACATTGCAGTTATTTCTAAAACAAATACTTGAGTCTAAAACCAAATATACGAAAATAAGCGGGTTTATAAAAAATGAGAAACTGATACTTTTCAGTATGTATAAATGGAAAATTGAGATATTTTCTAGCTCGTGGAAACCATTGAATTAGGTGAGTTGAATATAACACTTTAATCATCGGTGTTTGATACGGCTCGATCTACACAGTATTACCTATATGCCACGGGTTTTGCATTT
The DNA here is from genome assembly GCA_030762985.1 of Adelphocoris suturalis. Lineage (NCBI taxonomy): Eukaryota > Metazoa > Arthropoda > Insecta > Hemiptera > Miridae > Adelphocoris > Adelphocoris suturalis. The sequence continues at coordinate 32,961,970 of CM061048.1, forward strand.
TCTTAATTGTATCTACAATTATGCAGTCATGTAGGTTTTTTTTTTTTTTTTTTTTTTTTTTTTTTTTTTCAGGATAGAAATGAGAAATTCTTCGGAACAATATGTTTCATCTTGTCACTTGATTGTTTTAATTTACATATATTATCGATTTTTGAAAAGGCTACCTTCTATGGAATGTACGACTGGAGCGTCCAAATAGATAGTGGAACAGAACTTGTTTTTAAAATATTTCTTGTAATACTTACTAGAAGGAATATACAAAATATTTAATTGAATTTGGGTGCATCTGGCACATCAGATGTGGTCTCGGATTTGCAAAATATGATGAAGCACGTTCCCCCTCCGACTGCTTCAGCTTTCATGGGTTTGGCGAATTGGACACTTGGACAGTTTGCAATTTTAAACCTGTGGAGAGCTTCGCTTAGTGCAGGTTTGTCTCATAATATATTATTTTGTAAGCAGATGTTTGTTCTCCTATAACCCCCCAGCATAAGCTTTAAGAAAATTAATGCGATCCACAGCCCTTTCCTACTTTGAAATGCTTTCAAAATTAAGAGTGCTGAAACCAGTTTTCAGTTCAGATCAAATTCAGTTTTCGAAAATATTTCAATTACTTACTTGTCTCTTCAATTTTACGGACTTCTATGCAAACTAACTTAAGCATAACTCTTGTAATGTAAGTCACTCATCTAACATACTAAAAAAATCTTTCATTTGTAACATTTAATAAATCTCTACAGTTTTGCTTTACAATTTTGAACAGTTTTCAAAAGCTCATTTTGTACTTGTAACTATTGCAATAATTAAGAAGATTTTTCAATCAATTTTTATAAATTTATACATTCTTCATATGATTTCTCCGAAAATACCAAAAATCATTGAAGTAATTGGAAAAAAATACACTGATTTTTGGGCACAAAAGTAATTAAAAAAAGAAGAAGAAATTGATCCAGAATACAGTAAAAAATCCCAATTATAATTATTATTATTAATTTTTTTTTTTTTTTCAATTTTTTAATTTGGATTGTTTAGATGCTTTAGGAAACTCATTTTGCGCAAGAAAAAAATCCTCACTTAAACAATTATTTTCTCTAAATATGAAGAGCAAAAATCACTACAATCCACCTTCTATCACGGACATACTATCATTTAGGGCACTCGTTCAGTCTGCTTGGATTGCGTAACTTGGAATTGATAATGTGGACTCTTTGCCTTTTATATTAAGTCGAGGGCTTCGCTCATTACAGCATCGCCCTATATATCATTACGTAAGCAGATGTTTGCTCTTCCATAACGAGCTTTCAATCGAATGTAAGCAAACCACACCCCTTTCCTGCCTGGAAATCGTGAGCAAAGATGCATTTTAAAAATAAGTTTATTCAGTAAAAAACAAAAACGTAATTTTACGTTGATAAAATTTTACGACGTAATTTTTTCTCTCAATATTTTGAAGGTACATACTTATTCTTTCAGCAAACTTTTGTATGAAATGAAACTACCAGAAAACCTGTTCCCATTCTTAAATCGATTGTTAGACGAATTCACTTCATATTTTCCAAAAAATAATTTATCAGGCAGAATGATCTAAATTACTTTATTCATGCACAAAAGTTCTCAAAAATGCTGAAAAGGTAGAATATGGCAACAAATTTTGTAAAATATCCCATTATTTTCAATGCAATAAATTCGATCGATAATAACGTTTTTGCTTTAAAAAAGTGCTCAATAAGAAAACTAGAATTTAAACATCTATATTTTTTTCAAATTATTGCGGCTCTTAGTATTGTTTGAATTTGGAAATCTGGAATTGGGATTGATCAAGACCGTAACTACGAATCGGTAATACATTATCTTTTAACGGACGTTTAATACGTTTTTCTTCAGGGAAGAAATTGCAGGCTCGTGGGCGATCCACGTAAGAGCCTTCAACAGAGTATCACTCCCTTACTTTCTCCAAATATGGATTAAAATAGGGGTGCGTTTGCCAGCAGGGTTCTCACCACATTTTTCAAAAATTATTGTTTTTTGGGCAACATTCACATATGCCCTTACATTTAAAAACTTCGCGGATAAGTGAATCAATCACTGGAGGATTGTATAATAGCCTCACATATGATTGTAATTTATTGTTAAACGTAATTATTTGACGTAGGTACACACCAATTGATATTAATGAGATAAAATAAAACACATGTCTAACTACACTGCACTATAATACAGTATAAATATATTAAATGACTGCCCTATAGTAGATAAATTCGATTTCGTGAAGTGAATATTCCTTACATATTCTTCCTAAAAAACAAAAGTGAGGCATTATAAAACTTGGTATTGTACGCGTTGACTTCACATAACCAATGGAACAATGAAAATCAAGAAAGGTGGAGAAGAGGAAAATATAATTTTAGAAGAAAATTCGAAAACACCTTTGACGATGATAAAGTAACACCCCTATGCTTGGGAGAAATAACAGATATGAATGAGGAATAAGAGAAGAGGGGGAGAGAATCGAAGAAATAGAAGAGAGAAAGAGGATCAAAGTGAAGAGGAGGAAGAGGATCAAAGAAGTGTACAAGAACAAAGCAGTGAAATGAGGGAAGAGGATCAAAGTGAATCAATATTATAAGCAAAGACGAATCAATCAATATTTTGAAGGAGTAAGTCTGGAGGATTGTATAATAGCCTATGTGTTAACCAGGCACCCTAAGAATGTCCGTATACAATTTCAGCTCAATGGGTCCAGTAGTTTTTACGTGATTGAGTAACACACACAAACTGACACCATTAAATTTTTATAATAATATTATAGATTGTAATTTATTGTTAAACGTAATTATTTGACGTAGGTACCCACCAACTGAAAATTAATGACATAGAATAAAAAACACATATCTAACTACACTGCACTATAATACAGTATAAATATATTAAATTACTGCCCTATAGTAGATAAATTGTTGATGTTGGTCGTTGATAAGTACAACTAGTGTTATAGTTTCAAGCGTCCTGTAGTTCAGGAAAAGTAATTACGTTCGATTGTATAACAATATAAGTCGTTTTCTAACAGTCGCTGAGTAGTTTTTACGTGAATATACCCACCAACTCGATTGGAATAATATCAGCTGATACGATCGTCGGAGTTTATAGAATATTTTAGCGAATTTTCAAAGAAAAAATGGGTAATTTAGATGGCTTCGAGTGGGTAGGAAAGGTGGCTTCCGTTTCTTACATCAAATAACACATTCCTAGATTTTAACGTCGTATGTATTTATATTTACAGGGTATATTTCTAGACGATAACTCCCTTTAAAAACGAAAAAATTGTTCTGACGCACAAAAATGCTTGGCAAAAGTCGAGTTCGCAAAATTCCAGGCTCAACTTGACAATTTAATGACCCAATAAATAAAAATCATTTTTTTACAAAAGGGTATGTGGGGGTTCACAGTCGAAGAATTGTTCTGTGCTGAGTCGATTGCAACCCCTCCCAGATCTCTAAGATTCATAATGAGTGAGAAAAATCAATTTTTAGGTGAAAAATGCCATAATTGACCAAATTTTCGAGTTCGGCTGCGTATTTTAAAATTTTCTTTGCGATATCGTCACACGACTGCCCCCTCAATTTTATTCAGGACATGGTTTGCCTCAATGATCAGAATTTAAGTGCCTAATTTAATGTTATCCACAAATGTTCTTTGAAAATTCGCTCTATTAGTCATGCTGCATGGCTGAGTATATTTTTAATATTTTCACACCCGTTTTGTTCCTCACTCATTCTGTTGATTTTTTCCCTCTCTACGTTCTAGCCCTTGGGGAGAGCAAACGGATGAACGTACCGCGAACTGGGTGGGCTCATTCGATTCATCAATAACCTATCAATAATTCATCAATAACAAATATAGGTATATAAATTTATTCATTTATTTAGTGCGGTCTAATAATTTTGGAGAAAAGCTTTGGACGGCATACGGCGGATGTACGGAATCTTTCTTATTGGATTTTTGGAATTCGCGAATCTTGAAAATTTAAACATCAAATTTTGAGGGGGGGGAGGGGGGGCTGTGAAGTTTTTATTTTTTCTTGGTTGAATACATAGGTTCATTATTTTCAATAATAAACAAATATATATATATATATATATATATATATATATATATATATATATATATATATATATATATATATATTGGTAGGCAACTATTAGTAAAACACTCCTTCCATAAAACTTGATAGATGCTTGGAGTGAAGACATGGCTAGGAATGAGAAAACGCATTGTGCATATAAAGAATTTTTTTTTAAGATTTTGCAAAAATTGTTTGTGCTCGCTGGATATTTTCATTTCCGAAAATCTCGTCAAAGTATCGCGTACTGTTTAACGCTCGAAATGAGAGTTATGTATTAAAACCAAGCCGTATTTTCCTAATCTGGATTCGGATGAACAAAATCACTTTATGAATTGTATTAAATTAAAGCTATAATCCCTTCGTACCTATATAACAATCAAGAAGCACTTAAATTCATGTTAGTTAACTAACTGTATAATTTACGATTAGGTGTTTTGAACGATTATTAGGCGCCTTGTGAACATCACGCCCAATTCAGTGTCATCACTATGTGCTGAGCTCCTGAGGTTAATCCCATATTTCCGAAGAAGACGCCGAGTTGAGTAGGTGGTGATCACTATACTCACGTAAGGCCTCATAGTGTAGTTATCCACCGGGATGGCTCTTCGGATCTCTTCTGGATGTCAAGAACGAAGATGGAACTCTGACGTGACTCTGGGATCCAGCCTCCGTCTTATATAGGCACCCCTTCCTCTCACGCTTAATAGCTCCTTCCACCGCCCTGATACTGTTTCACTTTCATCGGAGCAGATAAGTCCCGGCCACTGCTTGATTCTTTTTCGACTCAAGAGGCCAAAGGTCACTCGTCCTTCTGCCATCTACATAACACTGGGAAACCGGCCGCTCATCTTGTAATGTCGTCGCTTTCGATTACCTGACGACTTTCGTGCTACTTACTACCTGGCTGCTCCGGATTGCGTTTGGTTCCCGAATGCTATAAAATGACGCACCTGAAATTAATAGCGATTTCACCCGGGCGAACGCGCTAAATTTATGTCGATCGATGTTTCGTTGTTCATGCAAACTGACACTCCAATATTAATTGACTTAGTTAATTGGTTATATTCACATGTTGATAATTATTTTGTGTTGTCAACAAATAAAATTACTTCGCCTCTAAAATCTATCAAAGATAGTTGTTCTAATTTCACTTATAAAAAATAATTAACTCTGCTAAAATAAAATTCACTAAATAACACATATTTACAAGAGGTTCCACTGAAAAGAAGTAAAAACTAAATAGGTACAAATATAAATCAAGTACCAACTATGAGCGTGAAAATTCAAACGCTAAATAAAGACAACTTTGACACTTAGAAAGTCCAAATGGAAGCCCTGCCTGTCAAGAATGATGTACTCGGATATGTCGAAGGAAAAAACGTCCAGTCGTCATTGAAGGAAATCTTGTCACCATCAAACACTACCTGGCTGCTCCGGATTACGTTTGGTTCCCGAATAGTTTCTCATTTTTAGTTTTCAATTCGTAAACAAGGCATGGATTTAACGCAAAGATAGTAAGCCTCAAGTGGGAAACACCGCGATTTAGTTGCACTTTTAGATCTTTAGTCGTTACGAACTTCATGTTTTTGGGTTTTCGGTTGGGTAATATATCAAGAAGTATGAAAAAGTATTCATCTCTATGACAATGAACCAGGATTTTACCTGATAATCATCAGTGGAGGCTGCACTTCATGCAATGTTCACGAGAAAACAGCTGAGATCTGGCTAACTAAGAACAATACTGCGAAGAAGTTGTGTCTTAAAACTCAGATTCCTCATTTAAAATATGTGAAATTATAATAAAAACAAAGCTCTAATCGACCAAATAGAGCCTGTGCGCAAAAGAACGGATTTTTTTCGATCGAGATGAAGGCTAGTAAAGCGCGACGGCGGAGGCGGACTTCAGATGGCACATTCGGTTTCTATCTACGCGACTTGAAACGAAAAATAGCCAAGTTTGAGGGGTGTTCAAAAACCTATCCGCTACATCAACAAAATTAGTTGCTAATGAGGCATTTGAAAAGAAAAGCTACTATTATTTATTTCACCAGTATTCGAGTAATTTTGAGGTGCCCAGTACTGTTACATTTGCAGGGAGGTTAGGCTGGTGTCGTGGGCCTTTAGGTCCCCAAACGGGTGACGTTAAATGAGCCATTCTAACGTACGACGTTGCTAACGTCCCCTCAAGGTCACGTACTCTTGGGTACGGTAGGGTGACGTTAAGGGTACGTTAGTGGTCACCAAAAACTCTCTTTTTGTCTACGGGCTCAAACATGTTTCCGGCATTCAAATACTATCTATTTATATTTCTATACCTTTCCACTACAATATATGTTAGTATCAAAACGATTAGAGGTGACAAAGTAATAGTAAACAATTACCTAACAGCGATTTCACCTGGTCGAACGTGCTAAATTTATTTCGATCGATGTTTTAAGACGCACTACGATATAAGCTATGGATTCGTCGCTAGTAATGAAATTACTATATCTACGACACACAGGGATGAACGACCAATATTCTCCACATAAACTAGGTATAGCAACACCCCAACCCAGTTTAAAAACACTTCTTGTTAGTCCTGGTGTGAGTGATGAATGTTCTTTGACGTTGGAAACATGTTAGCTTTATTATTTGTTTAGCATGGAACATTCTTTAGCCTTGGACTAACTAGCGAAAAACGTTAAGCGGATGTGTCACAAAACCTTGGACTAACTAGCAAAAAACATTACGCGGATGTGTCACGAAATTTTTGACATTTTATGTCTTTGCTATGGCACATAAATTAAAAAAAGTCACGGAAAATTGCTCACGAAAATATTTTGATGATTTCCACTTACGGGGTATTTTTATCCGCTGAAGGGGTTACAAAGCGGTCATTGCTGTATCCCTTGAGGCAGAGTGCGGCACCTCGTTTTGCGGGTTATTATCATAATTATTATTATTTCCCCCCCTCCTATCTGCCAGTGGAGTTCGTGATGGCAATCCATTTAGTGACGGGCAGTCAGCATGGCTCCCCTTAGATTTCTGCCCGTTGCAGTGTCCTTTTGACACCCCCCGTTTTGATTGCCGCTAATGACCCTTCCGGTTGAGACGCGGCTTAAATTCTAAAAAAAAAAAAAACAAGAGAACGCTTGCATACGAGTCTGCAACACATTGGGACATTTTATGTCTTTAGTTGAAGATAAGTATGCGTTGCCGACTCGTATGCAAGCTTTAAGAGCCACTCAGCTGATCCGGACCCTGGGCATCGTCACGTAAATGTGCTAAAGAGACTACATACGAAATTACAGCTTCCTAGAGTGTAAAACATAGAAATTAGCTTTAAGAGCCACTCATCTGATCCGGACCCTGGGCATCGTCAAGTAAATGTCCTAAAGAGGCTACATACGAAATTACAGCTTCCTAGAGTGTAAAGCATAGAAATTACCTATTAAAATGATTTAACCACCGCTTCACAAATCAAACCGTTCTCGCAATAAATGGATCACCTGCTATGAATCAAATCATCGAAACACCAGCTCAATGAAATCATCGGAAATTAACAAGCGGTGGCAATCATGTTCACAATATCAATTATTGAGAATGATCACCTGAGTGTACACAATTATTCAAATAACCTTGCTCATAACTCAGCTTGTTGGCCACGCACTTCGCAGTAGTTAACATAATATGGTTGGATAAATCGAGAGCTTTCGAACGAATGGTCAACGAATTTTGTAGGATGAAAAACGACGAAGTACCATTTCCCTAGCAACGACTCGGTTGTAAGCGGAAATCATCAAAATATTTTCGTGAGCAATTTTCCGTGACGTTTTTTTAGTTTATGTGCCATAGCAAAGACATAAAATGTCAAAAATAATAATAATAAATACATTTCAAAAACTATGTTTTATTGACCTGTGTAATTTACTGGTTCGATCCTTCAAAAGAGGTTTATAAGAAGACTCCGTGAAACACACATTTGGAAATAGCCATCCCGTAAAAATACCTTGCTCACTTTCTGCAGTCACGGAGTTCAATCAACAGCAAATCCATTTATTCCTTATCTACAAATCTTTAGCCATCATATTGCCTCAGAGTCTAACGTGAAAGTTTTTATCAAGAGCAATTTTCTATCAAATGACGTAACTCAAAAAACATAAGTAGTAGTTCCTCACAGCTATGGTATGGTATGGTACAATATTTGGACAGATACATAGGACTAGGTCTTTGGGGCTATAATCAAATCCATTTGAATGTTCGCGAAAATTCAATTAAATTCACTAATTCTCAGCCATTAGCCACACTCACTAAATGAGGCAGGGAAACACCCTTGAGATCTGAGAAACTATAAGTACTGATCTGAGTAAATATCCCCCCCCCCCCCCCCATAGCAACGCCCCTGCATACATACACCTCTTTTGAAGGATTGCACCAGTAAATTACACAGGGCAACCAAACTTTTTGAAACTTGTTTATTGATTTGTTTATTGAAACATAAAATTTATTATTTTTGTAGCTATACTTGTTTTTTTATTATCGTAAAATCCCTTATTACGATTATTATTAGTGCATTTCAGTAAGTCAATTAGAAAGAATTTAGCCACCGAGCTCCCTCAGCAGATCAGTGCTCTTCAGCATGTTTGGTAATTGTATTTATAGGTGTCCCGAAGGAGCTCGATTTCAAGTTTCAGCCCCATCGGTCGGGGGGGGGGGGGGATTGATACTCGATTCATGAATAAATCGATTTTTTCTCTTTAAGCATTTATTTGAAATTAGAAATCGACTCATTCGCAAAAAATTTGAAAAAATCGAGCATCGATTTTTCTAACCAATTTTATATTAATTCGATGACTAGGATTCGGGAGCTGGGATTATTTTGTATAACCCTGCTATTTTTGTCGACAAAAACACTGCAAATTATAAGACAAGGGTTTGAGATTTCTGTTTTCATGCATTTTGTCATTTCACTTATGTTTTTCCATGTAGATCGCTGGTATCGATAATTATTAAATAAAGGTGAAAATTCCTAGATGACTCACGACTGCGACTGCGACTCGCGATTGGCCGCGTCCCACTCCTTCAATGCATTCTTATGGAACAACATTCCTAGGTGCGTTTCCCGGCCGCATGGCCGCATGCGGCTGACGGCCGATGAGCGCGTCTGCGACTCGAGTGGTAGGGTGAGCAGTCCAGCCGCACACCGTCTGCGACTGAGGTATGCAAACCCGCAAGTCTCGCACACCAAAAAATTTAAGCTGTGCTGATTTCCGTTATTCCGTGATTTACCTCAGTGTGAGGGCCAGTTTTTCTTCAGCAGCAATAGGGTCTGGCACCCTATTGCACCCAGCGACGTAGAGTCTGTTGTTCCACCAGTGATAAAATGTAGGTGAACTGAGGCACGTTCAGCCTGAAAAAACTCCGGAAGCGGATGGGGTCGTCCTTCAAATGGCCGTGTATCAGTAAGTTATAAAAGCCTTCATCTTTCCTCGTTCGAAACATGTCAGAGTGGGGTTCCCGGACAATCGTCAAGAATTCATCTTCCTCCTCTTCTTCTAACAGGAGAGCGAGCACTACCTTCTTCACAGGTAGACATCTTGAGCCAGACTGACGCAGCGGCCAGCCGTACCTAGGAATGTGACAAGCACAAGCGTGCGACTGCGTCTGTCGACCAAAAATCGTGAGCCGCAGTCGCAGTCGTGAGTCGCATCTAGGAATTTTCACCTTAAAGTCGATGAAACAATGGTATTTCAATTATACCCGCATAGATGTAAGCACTCCCTGTAAGATATTTGATGAAATGGAACAGAATAAATAAACTTCATAGCAAGATGAAGCTTGAAAGCTACTCGTGATTATTGCTTCCGAGTCTTCCTATAGGTAACGGAAGCTTTGTTTTCATTTTCGAGATATGAACAATGTGTTGCCTCCAAAATCAAAATTTCCTCTCGCATTTTACGTTATAGACCATTTTGAACAACTTCCCCTCCGTATTTGTCTGTCTGACTTTCTATCTGTTGTGTGTCTACCGTGTGTCCGCAAATTCTTGTAACAAGCTCGATTTCCACAGTTTTCGTCCGATTTCAATGAAATTTTCAGTAAATGTGCGGATTAGAGTGCCGATGGTCCCATATTAGTTTCATTGGTCCCAAATTATTACTTCACTCAAGTAATAGTCAGAGGCTGTAATCTTCACCTACTTTCTGAACTACCATACACCACATCTAGCCCTAAATGACGAGCAACTGACGATATCTGAGCACGTGCGATACCAAGGTGTCCACCTCGATAAACGTCTGTCCTTCCGAGAACACATCACCAAAGTAATTCAGCCGTGGACGTTTCGCTCCCTACACCACCTACTCGGATACCGTTCACCACTTCAACTAGCCACAAAGCGCCTAATTTATAGGGCTCTAATCAGACCAATTTGGGAGTACGGAATTCCTGTATAGGGAGGGGCATCCAACTCACAAATCCACCGAATTCAGACCTTTCAAAATCGTGCACTCCGTATGATCACCAACGCACCACGGTATGTTCTAAATACAGTCCTACACAACGATCTGAATATACTCACAGTCCAAGAGACCATTACGACAACCTATAACCGTCATCCAACGACTTATTAGCCACCATAATCCTATCATTGCCAGCCTACCGGACAACCCTCCCACCGACCGAACGGTACGACGCCTGAAACGCAAACGGCATACAGACCACCTCAACCAAAATGACAATTGTCCGTGCCTTGTGACTAAATTATAGTGCTGGAGAAAGTCATTGGACTTCCTCCCACCTCAAGTTTCAAGTGATTTTCTTATAACATCATTCAGCAAAACTGTAATGCATAAATTATATTGCAATAAAGTTTTTACCTGCCAAAAAATAATTTAAAAAATAACTCAGCTTTCCTTGACACTACAGAGGCTTAGGGATCATGAGACGTGATAAAATGAGAGCATTCCAAAAATTGGCGAACGATTTTCCTGCTATGAAAACTAAGGGAGTTACACTTCCCTAGTAACGCATTGGTTGTACGTGAAAATCAATAGAATCATATTTGATTCATATTTGACTCATCATATTTATTATTATTCATATTCATATTTGATTCATATTATTCATATTTTACTCATCATATATAATATTATTCATATTTGATTCATATTTGACTCATCATATTTGACTCAATATTTTCGCCGTGACGTGACGGTCGGAAAAAAATTGAAACGTCCTGTTAATCTTTATTAAATGATAAAAAATAATAATCCGTTATGCCCTGTCTTTTTTTTTTTTTTTTTTTTTTTTTTTTTCATTTATTTTGGTTGGGTGTTTCCCATTTGCCACAGGAAAATCAATTTACAATTACATATAAATATTAACATAACAGCGTCAGCATGGATATGCGAAATTTTACAAGTTCAAGTTCGTTACTTCCAAAAAGTATAATAAATTTAGAGTCCTTCTTTTTCCACTCTTTCAGCTCCTGTACAATCGATCCATCGTTTTCTGTGAGCGTTGCTCCTAGAAATCTCTCGTTCGTTGGCGTACTTCTTGTATTGTGTGATGACATGTTCCATATCCTCCAAGATCTCGCAGGTCGTGCAAGGCTGAGATTTTACTTGCCCATACAAGAACTTCTAATTCTTCATGTGCGAAAAGCGCCATCATTTCAAAGTTTAGTACCGTAGGACGATTAGGATTTGCTTTAGGGACCCCGCATTAGGAATCCTGTGGGATTACAAATGACGAAGCTACCCAATCAGGGTTTGCGTTACACAATAAATTTTGTCACCAATTTATATTATATAAATGGTGGTTGAGTGGTTGTCGGAGACCACTCGAACCTATTGTTATTTGTATCATTGTAACATGTGCTTGTTGTTTAGTTGGTAACCACTTTGAAAAATTATTACAGTCCACGAACTTGACAAAATGACATTGATAGAGAATCGAATAAAACCACGTGGATCGCTGTACCTGTACGTTAATCCGTTCACTCTCCCTAAAGGCTAGAAACTTTATAAAACTTCTATTAGTTGTTTCTTCTAGAAACTCCCCGACATTAAATCAAACATTTTCATTTCTCCCTTGATGGGAAAAACAAAAGATCATGGATATGTCCAGTACCTACTGCTTACCAGTTGGTACCTACTACTCAATTGTATACCAACCATGTAGTGCCTTCTTTTCACAAGATTATTCCATTATGGTTACAAAACAATATTAGTTTTTAACTTAGAGTAATAAATCAGCATTCCTTGACACTACAATGGCTTAGAGGTCATAAAATGTCGTGGTAAAATGAGAGCATTCCAAAAACTGGCGAACGATTTTCCTACTATGAATGCTATAGGAGTTACTCTTCCCTAGTAACGCCTTGGTTGTACGTGAAAATCAATAGAAAATGTGTCGGTCGGGAAAAAAAGTGTCGGTCGGGAAAAAAAAGTGTCGCGATAAATTCCTTGACCCCCAGCCAAAAGACATATCCATGTCAATAGTGTTTTATTATAAAATAACTATTTATATTAACAAAATAACTTTTATTAACAAATAGTCGTTTTTGGTGACTCCATGAATGGACAAAAAGATGGAGAATTACATTGAATAAAGCGAAGTCTGTACATGTTGATTTCACAAATGAAAGGATCAACTACGTGCCAGCCTTCCTTGACAACAAGGCGATTCCTTATGCCAATGAAGCTAAATATCTTGGGATGACACTCGATGCCAAACTGAGGTGGAAATCACATGTTAAAAAGAAAAAGTCTGAACTAGTTATCAAATTCAGGAAATTGTACTGGCTTATGGGAAGACACTCACAACTGTCTATCCACAATAAGGTCATATTGTACAAGCAAGTCCTCAAACCCGTCTGGACATATGGTGCTCAACTGTGGGGGTGCAGTGCTCAAAGTAACCGCAACATTATTCAGCGCTTTCAGAATAATGTTCTGCGTACCTGCGTTGATGCAAACAGATACTTCAGAAACGAAAGATTACACTATGAGTTGAAAGTTGAATCTGTCAATGAGGTTATCCGCAAACAAGCCGTCAATCACCTTTTGAGGCTCAGAGATCATGTTAACGAGGATTTTGTCCAGCTCCTTGACACAGAAGATCTACTTAGAAGACTTAAAAGAACTAAACCGCATGAACTAAGTGAAATAAAATGAACGTCAAGACTAGTGACTCAATTATCCAAACAATAAGTCTAAAGTGAAGTATATTAGATCTTAAGAAAATGTATAATAATTTATCATTGAATATTGCTTATAAGTTGTTATTACTTGGCGCAATAAAACTTGTCAAAAAAACCAATTTATATTATATAAATGGTGGTTGAGCTACAATATGTACAGAAGCTATACTGTCCACCCAACTTGACGGACTTCTTTAAATTTATTTGTAACTTGCTCTTCCAAGAAATGTGCAAAATCCGGATTGAGCCTTCCTTTCCATTGCGTGACAGCCACAGGAAGTACAACATTTCGTAATTATTATTTAACCTTTCGTGTCCTGCTTCAGTCATTCGATCAGCGGACGACGTTGCATCTCACGAGACCTCCGTAAACGAACGTCTCAATCCCCCTCCGGGAAAGTCCACAAAAGAAAGAAAAAGTCCGGCGCTGGGAGGAACAAAAGAAAGGCGCCCACGTAGCGCCCGCCGAGCGCCGTTTTCTTGTTTGGGGATCGTTCAGATGTGGACGACGGACGGTTGACGGTAGAAGTCTACCTTACCCACCTTTCCTACCTTACCGGCCATCCTACCTTACCGACCTACTCAAGCACGCAGCGGGAGGAGATGAGGAAGTGATTAGAGAAAGGTCGTGTTGGACCAACGCCAGAGCAGAGCCGGAGCCCCTGCTGGATAATTGCTCGGATGGTCCGAGGAGATCGCCTTTCTTCCCTTCCCTTTGAGATTTTCATCCACCATCTCGAACGTAACTTTTATATTGAACGGTGAGCTTTCCTTCTTTCGATTTGCGAATTATTTCCAATAATTTACAGGAAGTATCCGAAAAACGTATACGGCGAAAAAATCAGCATCAATTTTGAGAGAGTGAGAGGGTGTGTGTGTGTGTGTGTGTGTGTGTGTGTGTGTGTGTGTGTGTGTGTGTGTGTGTGTGTGTGTGTGTGTGTGTGTGTGTGTGTGTGTGTGTGTGTGTGTGTGTGTGTGTGTGTGTGTGTGTGTGTGTGTGTGTGTGTGTGTGTGTTTGTGTGTGTGTGTGTGTGTGTGTGTGTGTGTGTGTGTGTGTGTGTGTGTTGTGTGTGTGTGTGTGTGTGTGTGTGTGTGTGTGTGTGTGTGTGTGTGTGTGTGTGTGTGTGTGTGTGTGTGTGTGTGTGTGTGTGTGTGTGTGTGTGTGTGTGTGTGTGTGTGTGTGTGTGTGTGTGTGTGTGTGTGTGTGTGTGTGTGTGTGTGTGTGTGTGTGTGTGTGTGTGTGTGTGTGTGTGTGTGTGTGTGTGTGTGTGTGTGTGTGTGTGTGTGTGTGTGTGTGTGTGTGTGTGTGTGTGTGTGTGTGTGTGTGTGTGTGTGTGTGTGTGTGTGTGTGTGTGTGTGTGTGTGTGTGTGTGTGTGTGTGTGTGTGTGTGTGTGTGTGTGTGTGTGTGTGTGTGTGTGTGTGTGTGTGTGTGTGTGTGTGTGTGTGTGTGTGTGTGTGTGTGTGTGTGTGTGTGTGTGTGTGTGTGTGTGTGTGTGTGTGTGTGTGTGTGTGTGTGTGTGTGTGTGTGTGTGTGTGTGTGTGTGTGTGTGTGTGTGTGTGTGTGTGTGTGTGTGTGTGTGGTGTGTGTGTGTGTGTGTGTGTGTGTGTGTGTGTGTGTGTGTGTGTGTGTGTGTGTGTGTGTGTGTGTGTGTGTGTGTGTGTGTGTGTGTGTGTGTGTGTGTGTGTGTGTGTGTGTGGAGAGAGAGAGAGAGAGAGAGAGAGAGAGAGAGAGAGAGAGAGAGATCTCGACCGATTTTCGTCATTCTTATTTTATTCCATAACGAATTCAATAAAGTTTTGGAACGTGTAAGTGTCAGGGGTTTCAAATTTCATCATGGGAGGGGGTGAATGGAGGGAGGGGATAATTTTGATAAATCATGATGTTTCAACAATTCTTATCCGATTTTCTTGATCCTCAGTTCGTTCAATGGTGTCCAAAATACCCCATTTCACCCCTCCTCTTCCCTAAAACACCCCCTCTGCCTCAAATTTATAAACTTCAAATAGCCTATAATTTAAGTTGGACTGATACAGTCATTTTCCCCCACTCATATGAGTTGTCCAATGACCCCTGTAACCATAAAAAGTGGACAAACAAACGGACAGACAGACAGAGGAAAATTGAGAAAATGGTACTAATCGTCTACAATTAGCATCAAACGGAAAAGAAACGCAAAATTGCATGTTTCTAATCAATGTACAGACATACCTACTTACGGTTTTAATTTTATTAGATCGTGATAGATAATCAGCTTCTAAGGATGTTTATGTCTTGATGTGATATAAAAACAATCAACGTTTTCAATAGAAACGTCTTCGTAATCAGATTACAACACAAATATTATGTAATTATAAACCACAGACTGTTGCTCAAGGAACGTAGGTATGTAGACAGCGGAAAATCATATGACCACTACTTTGGGGTCGCATTTTTGTAACTTGAAACGTACCTACCTAATGCTTTTTGGCAGTTAGGTCAAGGCTAAAGAATGAACCCTGCTAAAAATTTAGGTATATTTTTCTAATCTGGGTGCTTGCAAGCTCGCATCTCAAACCGATTTTTAAACTGAAACGAGAAACTCAATTTTCTCTGCTGTCCTTTAATTTTAGCAAACATCTATCTCGCTTTTGTTTCTACATAGCTACGTTAAAACTTTCGTTTACACGTATTACACGAAACTGTACCAATTGAAATCATTTTTCGTTTATTGGTACAGTTAACCCGTTACACTTTTCGTGACGTGACGCGAATTTCACGACCCCTAGGCTCTAAAACATCAATAATTATGTTTAAAACATCATTCTCCTGTAGGTATAACACTTAAAACTTGTGAATCAATGAATTCTATCAACAAATTTCGAGATACTCGTCATTGGTTTAAATTTCAAGATACCTAATTACTAACGAAGCATTATTCTCCTGTAGAACAGTTCAATTCATTCTATCAAAAAATTAATGTGTACGACGTATTCTCATAGGATGACGCACCACCATCACTACAACATTCAAAGAGCTACCTGAGTAGAAATGAGAGGGTAGCTCCGGGAGCCGTCATGGTGAGTGGGCCCGTGTTGGTTGGAGCATACGGGCCCAGGCTGGCAAAGCGTGGAGGCACAGTTATTCAGCACATAACTCCAAAGAACCTTCAAAAACATGTCGAACAAAACTTACATTTCAAGACAGACCTTTTCCATCCGATTCAGCTCTAACATGTATCAAGATACTAGATCTCTAAATTCAATGATAACACTCAAGGCACGCATCAAAATGAATAACACACCCATTCCTTTTCGAAGAATCACACGGGGCTCCCAAACCCCCCCCCCCCCCCATATTAAAACGTGGAAAGTGCTGGTGCATGTACTAAAAGTACTTAATTGCAGTAGGCCGTCTGCAATTCCTTAAAGAAAACAACTTCGATCTCTCAGCATCCGAGTTCAAAGGCTATAGGTTATCCGCTGTATGCGAACTCCTGTACTGCCCGGTACTTGTGATGGTTGCGGGAACAACACCTTCTTCTTCTGGCATGCATTAAGTCGTAAGACAGATGACCAGCTCTGAGAGGGAATCTAGCATGCCGTGGAGTTTGGGAGCTCGTGCTGCATGTGTATTAGAGAGATAAGACAAAGCTGGAGAAGTGCGGAAGATATGCTGGGTTTTGCTGATGGAGCAGCATTACCGTTGGGCCTCAACAGTCAGTGTCCTGCCTCCCTACGAAAGGAAACGTGCATTCCCATTCCCATCTCGAACAATCCATCCCAGAACATTCAGTGACCCTAGACAAACCCATCCCAACACCAAGGATAGATACACTGTGGCCCACATATTCTTTTTGATCCTGGCCTGATCTTTTTGACCTTAATTAAAAGATGTTGTTGTTGGTTTTCAAAAAATTGTTATGATAATTTGAAGACCTTTCCAGATAATTACTAACGAAACAACATTATCCGATATAAGATTTTATTGACCAATGCATTTTTAGTACCCCCTCCCCTCCCCCTTATTAAACAATAAGAATGGTCTATTGGATCGTGCTATGGATAGATATAAAGAGAAATTATCACTCAAATATGATCTATGTATATCTACCTACTGTGTCACATCCTACGTTAAACGTTTTTGCATTCATCCCCAATTCGAAATACAAACGAAATACGATTTATCCAACTTGATAACGTAAATAGCTGAATTAGACCTTGACTGTATCTAGGTGTTCAGGAAGAGAGGAATGCGAGATGAGCCAAACTCGTTTGATACCCGTTCTTAGAAGGATCTGGGGCTATTGAATGGCAGGACCGACTTGGCAACTCGGTCGAGAGTTGTTAATAGCATCTATGTCTATAAAAGACAAGAGTTGAAAAGGGAGAGATATTTTCATTACGTCTATCAGATTAAATAGGAAATGTGCCTTGTACCTTCTCGTCTAACTTACCCCACTTATCGGTTACGTGTTGCATCTTTTCGAATCATGTTACATATACACATATCGCATGACGTATTGAAAGACTATAGTAGAAAACCGAAAGCTAGAAGTGAAAATGGAAATTCATCTATTTATATAGCTGTATATTATTCTACACTACACTTACAAGGAATCCCACAGTCAAAAACTGTTGACTATTGCTAAACCAGGTTAGAGGAGGTTTGAAACTACGATGAGAAGAAAAGAGGGCAGTGTTACGAATCAAAGAAATTTCTCCCTTAATGGGAGAAGCAAAAGATCATGGATTTGCCTTTCCTTATCTTATTTTCCCGATTACCTATCTGATAAATTATTTAGTAGGTCTAGGTATCTGCTTAGTCTTTCTTTCGCACACCTAGTAAAACAAATCGGAGTCCGAGGAAAGGGAAATACGGCTCTCAATCCCGTTTACGTCTTCTCTTCATGATTTAAAACATCATCATTGTTGTTTACATGCCAAAATAATTACGTGTTTTATGGAACAGAGAGTAAGGTATGGAGGAATTTAACAGCGTGCTTTTCAGGTAAATTGAGAGTTTTCCAACAAGTGGTCAACGATTTTCGTGAGTGATCAATCAACATGGTATTTTAAGATAACGTTTGGGGAGGTCAAACAAAAATTGGTTAATCCCGCCAAAAAGTGCAACACCCCAGGTCTTCAGGAACAACCGTACCATTGCTAAGGAAGTGTAACTCCGTTATTTTTCATATTGTTTCTTAAAGATTCATTTGGTCACATTTTTCCTTCCTCTCAATGGTTCTTCTGAAGGTTAGAATAGATCTGTTGGGTCTTTTCAAGTTTTTAGCACATTTTCTCTAAATAAAAGGAAAAATGAGCTATTGTGTTCACTATAGAATGTATCTATGTCCTCTTAAAATTGTTTTAAATGCCGACGTCCGATTTTGATGAAACTTGGTGTGGATATAATCTGTAACATGGCGAGGATAAAGATGTATCAGCGGCTACTAACGCTCCAAAGCCATTTTGTCTCCTATTCAACGCAGGGAGTGTCTATTTCACACTCATCTCCTTACAAGAAAATGCGCTATCACGTGACTCACTTCGTGAACTCTGATCTACTTGTTTGATCTTCCTCGCAAAAACTAGAGATTATATCTGGTACCTACATACGTAATTTTATCATTAATATTCCATTTTTATTTTGTTACTTTAATGCGTGTTTATTTTTAATTTCCTACATCTCAGCAGTGCCCAGTCAGTGTTGCACCACGAGCCAAAATATTGAAATAACCTTTCGATTATATTTAACGGCATTTCTTCTTGATGGCTTCGCTTCTTTAAATCGGTAGGTAACTTCGATCGCTCGAAGCTAAATAAAACCAAGGATTGGCTCAGAGCGGGTGAAAGCCAATTCCTTCGGATCGCACCCTAATGCAGATCTTCCTCCAGCTCTGGGCGTATATGAATTATTACCTGTATTTCCTGTTACGTGTTATTAATAGAAGGTTAAGATAAACCAATTACAGAAATCACAATATACATGCATACATGTACACTAATAGTAAGACGATTTTGAAGTTTTTGCGAAGGTAAATTCATGGTCACATAAGATACAAAGCAAGGTAAAATTCACATCTCAACTTTTATTGAGTTATACGAGTATAATTAACTATAAATTCAATGGATTGCCTGGAAACGACCGGGCAGACGCAGCAATAAAATGTCGTTCTCCCTACACCTTTACTCCTACCAGGTGCCATCCATATCGTAAAAATCATTGCTCATGAAGAATGGCAACAGTGGTATGATTGTCTGAAAAGGGAATATTCCATTATCTGATCATGCCCAAAGTTAATTCAAAACCACCGATTTCAAGTCGAAATTCAATCGCCGCGGTATAGAGCAGACGATACGACTTTTTTTTTTTTTAGGAACCCCCATTTTTTATTGCATATTCGAATTCTTTGTGAAACTTCATGTAAAAATGACCCATCACTCGGTTTTTTAGTGCGCGCAAAATCGCACTGGCGCGATTAAAGTGCGCAATTTCTTCGCTCTAAAACTGCAAAAACTGTGAAATACTGAGTTTTGAAGACATTTAATTGCCACAGGTAATACTGCCACAAGGTTTTTGAAATAGTGAAGTTATCCCTGAGACTCTATCAGCTGATAAGTAACATCGGGTAGGTACTGAGATCGCTTCGATACTAAACGGATTACGTACCATTTTTTGGGGAGCTAGTCAAAGATTCAAAATATGCCGTAATGTTGTCTTCATTGTTTGGTATGATAATCGCTGATGATCGCTGTCAAGAAACAAATTGCAAATAGGTGGGTCCGAACTTAATCTTTTTTTCCCGCTCACCTACTCAAGTTTCACGTATTGTATCAAGTTTTCGAAAAAGCCTCGTCAAGGATTGTTTTTAGTGCGCGCCAACTGGCGCGATTCCGCTCCAAAAGTGCGCAATTTCGCTCCAAAACTACAAAAATTGTGAAATAATGAGTTTTGAAGACATTTAATTGCCACAGGTAATACATGATTTTGGGGTATTTTTTCGTGCTGAACCTCGTAATGATGTTCATTTATTGATATTTGCAACACCAACTTGGAAAAATACCGAAAAATGGACCAGAATCGCACTTTTCCTACACATTTCCACACAACACAAAGCGTACTAAAATGCAGTTTTCTCTGTGATATCCCAAGTTGGTGTTGCGAATATCAATAAGTGAACATCATTACGAGGTTCAGTACGAAAAAATACCCCAAAATTATGTATTACATGTGGCAATTGATTTTCTTACAAAACTCATTATTTCACAATTTTTGTAGTTTTGGAGCGAAATTGCGCACTTTTGGAGCGGAATCGCGCCAGTTGGCGCGCACTAAAAACAATCCTTGACGAGGCTTTTTCGAAAACTTGATACAATACGTGAAACTTGAGTAGGTGAGCGGGAAAAAAAGATTAAGTTCGGACCCACCTATTTGCAATTTGTTTCTTGACATCGATGTTATCATACCTAACAATAAAGACAACATTACGGCATATTTTGAATCGTTGACTAGCTCCCCGAAAAATGGTACGTAATCCATTTAGTATCGAAGCGATCTCAGTACGTAACCGATGTTGCAATAACAGCTGATAGAGTCTCAAGGATAACTTCACTACTGCAAAAACCGGAGAGTTCTGGAGCAAAAGTGCTTTTTCGTAACGCAAAGAAAGCCTAAACTTTGAGATATTGCGCATAAACATTTCACTCTGTTCTCTACTTTAAACCTAAGCTGGCAACGGTTTTCATCTGTTCTCAAGCACGGTGCTGGTAAACCTACGAATGGCAGTTACAACAAGTGTTACTCGCACATGGATATAGTGGCCAAAAACATGTAAGGGATGATGAAAATTCCAATACACAACAACCTTTACGAATAAATAGTACTAAATACCTACTACATCAATAATTACTTTTAAATAACATCAAGTGGTATGTGAAAACCTTTGGTCCTTTGGTCCGCTAACTCGAAAAGCCTGCTGCAGAAGCATTCTATCATTTTTTATCACCCCTAATGAATTATTTGCTTCGATTGTGTCGAAATACTAGTAGGCGAGTGATAACTCGTTGGGTACAACATGAGGCAATCAATTTCTCGTCTTATTCACTCCTTCAAGTGTGTACTCTAAATCATAATAATAATTATAATAATTTACAACACTTCGTCATCACTGTTGAAATATTCATTATTCATATAGAAATAGGTATGAGAGTTTTCTCGGATTTAAGAAATTACATTAACGTATAAGTTGCGATGCGCTTGTTCCCACGATCTTATTATCTACTCTTACGAAGGAGAGGTTCTTTAGAGCGACTTGGGAACCTGGGAAGGGTTATCCTAGTAATAGGCGATGTGAACGGGGACGATGCAGTGGCGTGACAACGTTTCACCCGCTTGCTCGACTAAAAGCGAAGATCGAGGAATAATGGGGAGGCGGGCCTTCGAAATCGCTATTGAATTACCGGTAGATATACTCAAGTACCAGCACTTCCTATCTAATCTGCAAAACTGACGAGGGGGAGCTGAGCTGGGAAATGGTTATTAGAGTTATCATTCGTTGTTAATTAGAATCAATGTTTAATTGGATGGGCTTGCGTGAGGCTGTGGATAACTCGTGAGGTCTGATATCATCGATTTTCACGCTACAGTTACACATGAGCAGACACAATGGCTTATGTTATAATCCAGAAAGTCGGAACTTCTCATAAAAAGCCGATCATTTCAATGCGTGTACCTTCCTATATCATTTGGTGAGGTACGTGAAATTCAAGATGCCAAAAATAAATTGGGGATGGCATCACGGGCGGATCCGGGATATTTTTGAGGGAGGGAGTGGATTACCTTGTATCAAAACGGAGGGTTCGGGTTGAATGGTCAAATTTAACATTCAAATTACAGTATTTCCAAGCTTTTTGATTGTAAACAACAGATTTATATTCATGCAGCATGATCGTATGAGCATTCGAATGTGAATTTTTGATTTCATTGTTTTGAAATTTGAGCATTTAGAGAGCAAAGAAAATGTTAACAATTAGTTATAGCAAACAAACTTTTTCTAAATAATTTTTTTTTTTTTTTTTACATGGATATGTCATTGCACTGGGGGGTCAACCAAAAATTTTCGTGACGCAAAAAATATGTCACAATTTCTAATGATGTTCACGTACAATCAATCCGTTGCTAGGGGAATGGAACTTCCGCAGTTTTCATCGCACAGAAATCGTTCGCCACTCGTTGGAAAGCGCTTGATTTATGTGATAAATGTTCACATCTCAAGCTACCAATTTCCCCCTCCTTACGTACCTGGCTACAGTTATTTTCAACATTTCTATAATAGTCCAGCAGTGAGGTCGAAAAATCTGTGGGCTGCTGGACAAAATTGGAAAGTTAATGAAATTTTGGGGTCTTGTTTTGGGATGCCTAGGAAAGCTAAATCCGAGTTTTCTGACAAAAAAAGCCTGTGCTCGATTGTGGGTGGCCGAAAAACCGCGATTTTTTCGGACTTTTTTCGGTTTTCCGCCTATAACTCTAAAACTATGCCTCGTAAAGGTCTTTTTTATTACATTTTCGGAAAGAGCATTAAATTTCCTTCAAATTTCACTAGTCACATGTTTTATTCGACCAAATAGCTGCTATGTTACAGCCGTTCCAAAGTACATCAAATTTCTCAAAATGTACAATTTTACGGAAAAATGCATGTTTTAGCCTCATAACATTCATTTGTACGTACTGTGACTCAAATGTATGTATGTTGTTAAATACTATATGAACCCCCCGACCCCCCCCCCCCTTTCCACCACTGTACTCTTTATCCCCATCATAGTGAGGTGTGCTGCATAATATTCCAATAGTCCAAAACAATTGTTTTAGTTGTAAGTACATGAATGTACAGTTATTACGTACAGTATAATCTATATATATAAAAATCAATTGCTGTTCGTTAGTCTCGCTCAAACTCGAGGACGGCTGGACCGATTTGGTTAATTTTGGTCTTCAATTATTTGTGGAAGTCCAGAGAAGGTTTAAAAGGTAAAGTTGTTGATCTGCCCCATAGGGGGTGTTTTATGGGAAGAGGGGGAATGTGGTATCTTTGTCATCACTGAACAAACTGGGGACTTGATTGTCGAATATGTTTGGATTACTCTAATTCAAGTCAAAGACTACTTTTTCAAAATTTTTCAAATCTGACCCACAATGGAGGGGGAGTTGAAGCGTTTCGAACGTCACTGAACCAACTGGGGATCTGAGTTGTCGAATATGTTTGGAGTATTCTAACATAAATCGCAGGCTACTTGAAAATTTCCAAATCTAACCCATAGAAGGGGGAGATTTAGGAGAAGGGGGAGGGGGGAGAAATCCCATATCAAAGATACCCCCCGTATCTTTGTCATCACTGAACGAACTGGGGATTTATTTTCGAATATGTTTGGATTACTCTAATTCAAGTCAAAGCTTATTTTTATCAAAATTTTGAAATATGACCCAGTGGGGTGGGGAGGGGGAGGATATTAAAGCGTTTTGAACTTCACTGAACCAACGGGGGTCCGAGTGGGCGAATCTATCAGCACTACTTTAACTTGGGCCACAGGCTATTTGATAATGTTCAAGTCAACCTGTGCAACGCACGGGTGAACCAGCTAGTAAGGTATAAATCAGTCCTCTGTCGTTCTTTGTCTTTTTTGCAGAGCTGGCTCGTCATCCTCACTGCCGTCTGTGACACCTGCTTCTTCGAATGGAGTGAACGTGGTGGGCTGATCGTAGTTCTGTTCTTTGTCAGTGTCGTGGTCTGTGTCCTCCTCATTGAAGTCGCGCTGTGGGGAGTTTTCACACGCAGTCCCAAAACAGTTTTTTCACACAGCCGAACAGAAAAGTCCTGCTTTTTTGCAACAGCAGACTCCTGTAGTGCACCCACTAGCCTGCACTCTTGCACTCCTGATGATGTCAAGGAGATGGTCCGGAGCAGCATTTAATGTTGTTGTTTTGGGAATCACGCCTCAAAATGAAAAGATTGATATGTCATTTCTGTTAACGACACAAGCGTGGATTATACTAAGAGCAGCAATATCAAATAAAGGTGTGGTACCGTGAACAATGAACGTGAGCACTAGTAATTCCAACCTCGTTTGGTTAAGCTCCAGCCCCAGGCAGATGGTATTTTTAGGCACATTCTCTTCTTTGAGCACATTCTCTTCCTGCACGTAATTAGTGGGTGTGACACAATATCAGCTCCCTTTGGAATTGGGAAGAAGAAAGTCGTGCAAGTGCTTGAAAAAACCCTTGGCTGTCAGACATAGTCAGCATTTTTAAGGACCCAGAAGCAACGCCAAACCAAATCTCTGATGCTGGAAAGCAGTTCTTGGTGAAGATGTACGAAGGGAATGTGGAGGTTGATGATTTGGATTGCCTGTGGTACCCCTCATTCCAAACTGTAGTGGTTTAAACAAAGTTTCAACTTGCCAGACTGCCACTCACTTGAGATGCTGCAAGGTACCACTCCTATAGGGCATACCTACAAGTTCAAACATGGCTTGGGTATGCAGGAAAACACCAAAAAATACCATCTGCCTGGGGCTGGAGCTTAACCAAACGAGGTTGGAATTTCTTGCGCTCACGTCCTTGACCTCATCAGGAGTGCAAGAGTGCAGGCTAGTGGGTGCACAACAGGAGGCTGCAGCTGCAAAAAAGCAGGACTCCTCTGTTCAGCTGTGTGAAAAAACTGTTTTGGGACTGCGTGTGAAAATTCCCCACAGCGCGACTTCAATGAAGAGGACACAGACCACGACACTGACAAAGAACAGAACTACGATCAGCCCACCACGTTCACTCCATTCGAAGAAGCAGGTGTCACAGACGGCAGTGAGGATGACGAGCCAGCTCTGCAAAAAAGACAAAGAACGACTGAGGACTGATTTATACCTTACTAGCTGGTTCACCCGTGCGTTGCACAGGTTGACTTGAACATTATCAAATAGCCTGTGGCCCAAGTTAAAGTAGTGCTGATAGATTCGCCCACTCGGACCCCCGTTGGTTCAGTGAAGTTCAAAACGCTTTAATATCCTCCCCCTCCCCACCCCACTGGGTCATATTTCAAAATTTTGATAAAAATAAGCTTTGACTTGAATTAGAGTAATCCAAACATATTCGAAAATAAATCCCCAGTTCGTTCAGTGATCACAAAGATACGGGGGGTATCTTTGATATGGGATTTCTCCCCCCTCCCCCTTCTCCTAAATCACCCTCTTCTATGGGTTAGATTTGGAAATTTTCAAGTAGCCTGCGATTTATGTTAGAATACTCCAAACATATTCGACAACTCAGATCCCCAGTTGGTTCAGTGACGTTCGAAACGCTTCAACTCCCCCTCCATTGTGGGTCAGATTTGAAAATTTTTAAAAAGTAGTCTTTGACTTGAATTAGAGTAATCCAAACATACTCGACAATCAAGTCCCCAGTTTGTTCAGTGATGACAAAGATACCACATTCCCCCTCCTCACATAAAACACCCCCTATGGGGCAGATCAACAACTTTACCTTTTAAACCTTCTCTGGACTTCCACAAATAATTTATAACCAAAATTAACCAAATCGGTCCAGCCGTTCTCGAGTTTTAGCGAGACTAACGAACAGCAATTGATTTTTATATGTATAGATTATATTGTACGTAATAACTGTACATTCATGTACTTACAATTTAAAAAATTGTTTTGGACTATTGGAATATTATACAGCACACCTCACTATGATGGGGATGAAGAGTACAGTGGTGGAAAGGGGGGGGGGTCGGGGGGTTCATATAGTATTTAACAACATACATACATTTGAGTCACAGTACGTACAAATGAATGTTATGAGGCTAAAACATGCATTTTTCCGTAAAATTGTACATTTTGAGAAATTTGATGTACTTTGGAACGGCTGTAACATAGCAGCTATTTGGTCGAATAAAACATGTGACTAGTGAAATTTGAAGGAAATTTAATGCTCTTTCCGAAAATGTAATAAAAAAGACCTCTACGAGGCATAGTTTTCGAGTTATAAGCGGAAAACCGAAAAAAGTCCGAAAAAATCGCGGTTTTTCGGCCACCCACAATCGAGCACAGTTTTTTTTTGTCAGAAAACTCGGATTTAGCTTTCCTAGGCATCCCAAAACAAGACCCCAAAATTTCATTAACTTTCCAATTATGTCCAGGCAAAAGTACCTCACTGCTGGACTATAAGTAAACCGTTGTTTTGTTGGAATTAGTCAGGATGCGGCCCAGGGAAAATAAATGAAATTATTTCATTTATTGTTTTATTTGATAACGTTTCGTCCTCTTACTGAGGACATCTTCAGATCTTGGTGTGTCCAGGAAACAATTTATAAACATATAACGGATTTGTCAACTCACCAAGATCAGTGACTCACCAAGTCAATTCAATGTCAAGAAAGCAAGATCTGAAGATGTCCTCAGTAAGAGAACGAAACGATGAATGATATAATTTCATTTATTAATGAAAAATCAGGCTATCATGAACATAAAAATGATAGCGCCTGTATTGGAGAAATAACTTTAATACTATGTATAGTATGCTTATTGTGTCTCCAAGAATAATAGAATAAATTCTTTATCCTACATTTCGTCGCCTACAGTCCAAAGTTAAAGGATTTTTTTACAACTCTCGAGGACAACCGTGATGAAATACCCAATCAAAGACATATCCAAGCTTAGTACAAAAAAGTTGTTAAAAACCTTTTTTTTTTTTTTTGGTCGATGTTTTTGTTTGCACATAATGGTGAAATTTGAATACCTACATTTTCCAGCACAATTTTGTTTATGAATTTTTGAATTTTCCAGTTTATATAATTGCAAAACATTATTTTTGCTGAATAGAATTCTGCTAAAATTATAAATTTAACAATTTTTAGTGGTTTTTGCCATTCTTAGAGATTTTTTAGCATAATTCTTGAAATTTGATTTCAAAATCATTGACTTAGATAGTGCTGAACAACAAACTCGTCCTTTCATTACATTTTTTATATTTTACATTTTACAGGTTACATTTTTGAAGTGTTAACTTCTATAGCGTTGAAAAATTTAGGGGGGGTATGAATACGATTTTACCGTAATCCAGAAAGTCGGAACTTCTCATAAAAAGCTGATCATTTCAATGCGTATACCTACCTAGATCATTTGGCGAGGTACGTAAAATTCGAGATGCCAAAAATAAATTGGGGATGGCATCACGGGCGGATCCGGGATATTTTTGAGGGAGGGAGTGGATTATGTTGTATCAAAACGGAGTGTTCAGGTTGAATGGTCAAATTTAACATTCAAATGACAGTATTTCCAAGCTTTTTGATTGTAAACAACAAATTTATAGTCATGCAGCACGATCAAATGTGCATACGAGAACAATTGCGAACAATCAAGTTGAGACAAGAGACTCTAGGCCCTGACTTGCTCTTTAGTTCGACTACCCAATGCGTGGCATTCCCAGCGCTCCAGTCGCCATGAGATTTTACACAGATCAGGTTTCTGCTTAGATTAGTGGTCTAGATGCTCACTACGCTCGCATCTCAAAAATGCATAACATCAAGTAGTCAATCCCTTAGTAAGAATTTAGATTAGTTGGTCAGGGTCCAGAGACTCTTGTCTCAAATTGATTGTTCACAAACATCTCGTTATGTGCATTCGTATGTGAATTTTTGCATCTATTGTTTTATATTTATGGTGAATTGTTTTGAAATTTGAGCATTTAGAGAGCAAAGAAAATGTTAACAATTAGTTATAGCAAACAAACTTTTTCTAAATAATTTTTTTTTTTTTTTATGTTTTTGTTTGCACATAATGATGAAATTTGAATACATTTTCCAGCACAATTTTGTTTATGAATTTTTGAATTTTCTAGTTTATATAATCGCAAAACTTTATTTGCTAAATAGAATTCTGCTAAAAATATATATTTAACGATTTTTAGTGGTTTTTGCCATTCTTAGAGATTTGTTAGCGAAATTTTTGAAATTTGATTTCAAAATCATTGACTTAAATAGTGTTGCACAACAAACTTGTCCTTTCATTGCATTTACATTTTACATTTTAATGGTTACATTTGTTTGTAGTTACAAAGGTTCATTATTGAAAATAATAAACCAAAATCTTCAACGAGATTTTGAATCACAAAGCGACTTTGGTATGCAGGCGTAGGCAAACTCAAGGTATTATTATTATTTGATTTTCACGTTTTTATATTTAGCGGTTAGACTCTAGCCTAGGCTAGAGATAGGCTTTGGTAGCAAAGGGAGTCTGGGCGGCCCAGGCACGAGGCGCTCTAAGGAGTGGGGTACCGAGTTTTTCTGTCTTCCAAACGCCCACCAACACATTTTTAAGATGTTGAGAGAGGTGGGGAGGGGCAGGGGGAGGAAGAGAAAGAGAGAGGGAGTGATAGCGGGTGGTAGGTGAAAGAGGGGGAGGAAAGAGATTTTTCTTCGTGAATTACAAAGGCTCATTACTGTAATGTAAACCGAAATTACAAAACGCACGGAAATGAGAACTACTTTTACGAGTGCCGATTTTTAAAGAAATATTACGTCAGAGAGTGAAGACTGACACTCAGCATGGTCGCCCTTTCTGCAAATAGCCCAAGACTTGCCTCAAATGTCTGTTGCGTCAAGTTAGCACTCGTATCTACCATCGCGTCGCCGGCCCCCGCATTTGGGTCTGATGGGAAACAGGAACTCGCAGCTTCGCGAGCGCTCGACTTTTTAATGCGGGTCGCTTTGAGGTGACTTTAACGTTGCGGCAAGAGCGTAAAACCTTATCGGATCTGAGCTCAAAAGAGTTACATCCGCTTTGGGATTGGGGGATCCAAATTGGATTAAGAGTCATTCAAAGGGTGAGTCGGTTTCCAAGGAGGGTTACCTCAGCTTTTAGATCGGTATGTGTAAACAACGAAGGTATTTTACGAAATGACTAGTACCTATATCAAGGGAAATTTAGTTAGCCTAGTTAACCTTTACGAGGGTGCTTTCAAAAGCAAGTGTCATAAATTAAAAACCTCGGCTTTTCAGGCCCTCCCCTCTCTCCACCTTCCCGTGCCTTTTTACTTTGAGCTTATAGCTAAAACTCAAAATACATGGGACATGTCTTTGGTTGACATGTCTTTGGTCTTTGGTACATGCCGGTTGGTCTTAAATTATCAGTTTGCATCACTTTCATTTACAGTTTCAATCGCTTCAATAAACTTACAATATACATTAAATCTAAAGGGTTATTTCCGTGTTCCAAAGGATTATACATGTGTGCCAATGAGGGTAAATTCAAAAGGAGGAAGAAAATATTTTCTTACGTTAATTGACGACTAGGTACTCCCGGTAGTGTAAGGTAAGGTTTCTAAGCAAGAAATTCGAAGTTTTGGAGGAGTTTAAGAAAGTCAAAATAGTTGTGGAAACCCAGAAAGGGAGGAAAATAAAATGCGTTCAGTCGGATAACGGTACTGAGTACTGAAATTTCTTTATAGATTTTAACGCCTAACTTGAAAAATGTGGAATAGCCAGACGACTTACAGTACCACAAATCCCACAACAAAATGGGATTGCCGAACGAAAGAATCGAAGCCTAGGCAAGATGCATTTATGATTCATGGAAAATTATCGCCGTCATTTTGGGCTGATGCGATTTTTACAGCCATTCACATAAGGAATAGAAGCCGTTCAAAAGGAATTGATGGTGAAATACCATTCACACTCTGGTATGGCACAACACCAAATGTTCATTATTTCCGCACATTTGGTAGCAAATGTCAATATTATCTTGATGAAGATGAGAAAAAAGATAAATTTGGTCCCAGATCAAACTCAGGTATCTTTATTGGTTACTCAGAAACAACTAAAGGGTACAGAGTATGGTCAGGAGAATCCCAGAAAACGCCAAATTTTTGGAAGAATAGGTACCTACTCTGATAGTAAAGACTCGGACTGTTTTGTACGTACCACACATATTAGTGAATTTTTAGAATCCGGAAACCGTAAAGAAAAATAAGTAACAAAATCTTTATTATGTTTGAGAAATCGACAACAGAGAATCAACAAAACAATCAGAATAAAAACGTCGTAACAAATAATAATGACAAAGACGAAAGAGTAGAAGCCGTCTTGAACCCTCCAGAATCCTCCGTAGAATTAGAAAAAATTAACGAACCTTCTAATAATGGACTACTACAGGGAACAGTAGCTATGCGGAAGAGGTAGGCCGCTTAACATTAGCTCAGGAACCATTGAAATACCTCGAAAAATCTACAGTCATGTTCCAATCGCTGCTGACGTTAGTAATTCTGAATCAAACAATTCGGAAAAAGAGGCTCCTTTCCAAGATGCTACCAACGAATTTTCATTATTTGCTGATCTCACTGTAAAACAAAATTTTTCCAGCCAAGATGGTGCAGGATGGAGAGACATTTTAAACCCGGAAATGCTCATCTATACTTGAAAATAAAACCTTCAAACTTGTAGATCGCCCCAGTGACAAAAATGTAATCGGGTGTCGAGTTGTTCTGTGCGGAAAACTAAAAACAGATGAAACATTGGAGAGAAAGAAAGCCCGGTTGGTAGCCAAAGGTTACAAACAACAACAAGGGAAAGATTTCTTCGAAATCAGCAGTTGTTCGTATTAGCTCCATCCAGGATAATGGCATTGGCAGTAGAAAATGATTTGGGAATCTATCAGCCGGACGTCACAACAGCTTTTTTAGGGACTTGAATCTGAACGTATATATTCATGGATATTCCAGAAAATATATTATTCACCAAAATTGACCGTTTCATACTTAGAATCGACCTCAGTGAACTTCTTCTCTACCCTGTGAATGTAAGCAGATTTGGAAGAATTAAACTTTCATTTGTAAGTTCTTGCATTCCCTTAATTTTAGTTATTTAAACACTCCTAAAACCACCTCCGTAGGTTTTAAGTCTCAACATCTCCCCAGGGGGCGGCCCCCGGACCCTCTACCTGGGGGGAATTCCATACCCCCCAGACCCCCCGGTGACACCCCCTCAAATTGCAACTTAGATCCGCCCTTGCTTGTGGTATCTTGTTACATATTATTGAATTATATTCAATCTCGACATCAGATTAATCAGAGAATTCTCCCTCTTTATCTATTCCTTGGAGCGCCTTTCAAAGAAATTGGTGGGTATTAAATTTAAAGGTTATATCTCGTATCTCATTTAATAACCTGAATCTGTGTCTACCTCAATAAATATAAATATACATAGTACAGAAATAAGGAATTTAATCACGACAATCACTAAGATTATCACAAATCTCACAGAACAAAAAGCCCCGTAAGATTACGCTGGAGCAGGTAACCTGAGAGGTTCCTTCACTCACCTTGTGTACCATATGACGATGCCCTGCGAAGAGAGTATGAGACCTTATATATAGCATTTCCAAGTAGAATTGAGAATTTTCCAAACCAAATTGAGAATTTTCCAAACCAAATTGAGAATTTTCCAAAGCAATTTGAGATTTTTCCAAACCAATTTGAGATTTTTCCAAACCAATTTGAGAATTTTCCAAAACAATTTGAGAATCCGAGTTAAAATAGACACGATCCAAAAACTTTTGTTTTGTAACGTATGAGCTTTCTCAAAAATCAAGCTTTACGTGAGAAACGTTCTTAGTGAGTCACCGCAGGATCTCGTTTTGGGTGAAATGATAGCTCGAAGCATCCCCACCATTTCATCAGCTGATTGCACAAATTGGATGATGGACATGTTCGTGCAATTAACGAACGCAGCAGCTGGGAACGCTCTACATTGAATTTTCATAATACCTAATTTTTCTCAAAAATGTGATTTTTTTAAATGAAAAAATGCGAATTTCTTTCTTTTAACGATGTATTGTGCAATTTTATTCCTAATTAAAAGTTTTGATTTGCTTTGAAAAATTGTCACTTTGGTTTGGATGATTCCCTTCTCCTTTCTTTTTTAGAACATTCTTAGGAAAATTCTCAAATTGTTTTGGAAAATTCTCAAATTGGTTTGGAAAAATCTCAAATTGGTTTGGAAAAATCTCAAATTGGTTTGGAAAAATCTCAAATTGGTTTGGAAAATTCTCAATTTGGTTTGGAAAATTCTCAATTCGACTTGGAAATGCTATATAAAACTCAAAGTTTTTTTCTATGTGTGTGTATGTATTAAGAGTATGTTCCCAATAGACGGCTATATGGCTGGACCGATTCTGTTGGGAGCGGTCGTAAATTGATCAGCAAGTTTCGGCGCGCAACATAGGCTAGGTCTGAACCTCCAAAACATCTTACTACTTTACTACCTTCGCTACCGATTTATTTAGTTCCCGAATTTTTGTTATGGTTGCTAAGAGGCAGTTTGTTAGCGGCGGGAATTTGTGACGAGTGGAGAAGCCTTGACGTTTTGCATACGAATTTTCCGAATGAAGTTAGTCTATGCACCGACTAACTCGTACAGGTGGGTCCGTACAACGCACGGGTAACCGGCTAGTACCTCATAAGACTAACTGAGGCTCATTGGGTATGAGTTAGGACACAAATGACTGTAGTGAATGTTTTAAAGGACCTGTTCCAAAATAAAGGGCTAAAGGAGAGCTATACCTTACTCAAAACGGGATAGAAGTTCCAGATAACTTCTTCACTGAACACATCAATGAGATTACAAGAGAAGCCCTCAATTAGTGACCTAAGGAATGTGTCTTTTTGCATAAGCCACCTCCGAACTGTTGTCTTCGTCATACACGAAATTCCTTATTTTTGCTATCACCTCAAAATGATAAGTACCTATTTTTGTTATCTTTATGATTCGGGACTTGACTGAGAGGTAGGTGTGTACTTTCGGAAAGTCCAACTCATCCTATTGACTTTGTGTTGTCCCCCCATTTGACATTTTCATGTCTTTCATATGG
Organism: Adelphocoris suturalis; assembly: GCA_030762985.1. NCBI lineage: Eukaryota > Metazoa > Arthropoda > Insecta > Hemiptera > Miridae > Adelphocoris > Adelphocoris suturalis. Next base: position 32,995,171 of record CM061048.1, read on the forward strand.
CACATAACAAAATAATCGTCACGAAAAAAATTGTCCCAAGTGGCCACAACGATGATTATGACCATCAGAAATGACGTTGACCATTCATAGGTAAACACATGAAAATGTCCCAATGCGTTGCAGACTCGTATGCAAGCGTTAGGTTTCACGTTCCCTAATGATCCCACGATTCTGAGATTTGGTATGTGGGCCCTTGAAGGACTTCTGAACACAACTGACCGATCCCAGATCAACTAAGTGGCTCTACACACATGAAAATGTCCCAATGTGTTGCAGACTCGTATGCAAGCATTTTAACATGTTTCCGTATGTTTTACCTTGTTCTATGGTGACGATGGTGATAAATTAAGAGTTTCGGTTTCATCAGAAATTCAAGTAATGATCAAAATTACTTTTATTACCGAGAAAAATAAAATAATAACAACAACCACTACTACTTAATTATGTCCGTAGGTAGCCCACTTACTCAAAGATCTTCTATGGTGTCAAAATATAGAACACGGTCATGGATCGTGAGTTAAATGTCATAACTAAAAATAAGTTTTTCAACTCCACTACGAAATTTTGCTTCAAAGGATTAGCTAAGAAATTGGCTTCGGAGATCTCACAAGGCAACGGTAACTAACGCTTGCATACGAGTCTGCAACGCATTGGGACATTTTCATGTGTAAACCTATGAATGGTCAACGTCATTTCTGATGGTCATAATCATCGTTGTGGCCACTTGGGACAATTTTTTTCGTGAAGATTTTTTTGTTATATGTGCCATATGAAAGACATGAAAATGTCAAAAGCATGGAAAATGGGTTTATGGTAGTGAAGTCTAAGTCGGTGACTAAGAGAGAGGTCAACCAAGGGGTGATTGATGTCTGTTGATCCTTCCATTATCGGTCCATCCTGCTGAATATGGATTACTCCAAGTAACCATCCCTAACCATCTCTGTAGTGTACTGCTGATCAGGTAACTTTTCAACTGCCACACCGTTTTGAATAAGGTATAGTAGAGTCGAGATTTATCCCTCGAAAACAGCAGTGAAATATCGGGATTATATCGTGATCCTCCGTCATTAAACTGGCCAAAGAACTTTTCAATAATCGAGAAGGACAATTGCTTAGGGCTTGAAGACGCAGCACTGATGCACTTACATAAACGGTTGCCTCCATGGCCCTATATATTGACGACGCCATCACAACTCTTCCACAAACATCTTTGTCACCTGACGCCTTCCGTAATCTCTACTTAAGTATACACAGAGTGCGACAGTGAACGTGGACGTTTTCAGAAGGTCGTAATGTTTATTTATATTCCCGGGTACGTCAGTTTTCAATGGTGAAAAGCGACATCTACCATGTGGTGGCCACTATCAGCATCTTGGAAGTTGGCTGCCACTCTCTCTAGCACCCCTGGCATTGAGGTGGTTATGCCCGTATACATCCGTCTTTACGTGCCACATCAAGAAATAATCACAATTCGACAGGTGGGGGGATTGAGGGGGGCCACAGAATGTCCCCGAGCCGGGAAATAACACGACCTGGGAAATACGACAAATAACGAGCAGTGATCCGTTCAATGTGTGGGCCGTTGCCCCATCTTACTGGAACCAGAGACGTCGGATTCGTTACGTCGATGGCCACCTCAATCCTCCAACCTGTCGAAATGTGATTGTTTCTTTTGGGGGCACCGAAGACGCATGTATACGGGCATAAGCCTCGAACTCAGCAAGATTTGAAGGAACGTGGAAACCACCGCAGCCGGCTGAACAATGCTGGAGAGAGTGGTCACCATCTTCCAAGAACTGCTTCAGCGGTGCATTGCTGATAGTGGTCACCACATGTCAGATGTTTTTCAATATTGATTGTCACGAATGCTGTAAACTGATGTACCCAAAAATATAACTAAATACGTTTTAACATGAAAATTGACAATTTTATGACGTTTTGGAAGTCGTCCGTCTTCACTGCTGCCCCCTATACAATTAATAATAAACATAGCAACCTACAAGTTGAAGGTACCAACGTAAAATAAAATACAAATAAGAAACGCCCGGAGAACGCATTCGAGAATTCACGCGTTCGGCCGGATTCCTGTGCGGTGAAAGGACCAGATGCCTCTAACACAACCTGTCAACGTCATGTACAAAGTTATTAAACCGAAATATGCTGCACCTCTCTCTCTATATCTGCCTGTCGTCCATTAATAAGATTTATTCTGACAGGCGCTAATCTCAAGCACGAGGGTTCGGACGTGCGAAGAAAAGTAAAGATGCGAAATCGTCGTTTTCCGAGAGCTGCAGGAACGAATTAGGTAGAGTAGGTACGAAGTAGGCTCGGTGTAGGTATAATAAAGGAGGTTGGCGTCCTGGGATGATGTGACCGGCCGTTACGTGGACGAGACGCTCTGCAGTGATATTTTGCACCGGTCCAGAGTTACGCAAGTTCAGCCTGAGCGAGTCCCAGATTTTTACCTTATTCCTCCGATTTATCTTTAAAGTGGAGCTTCCCGTGCGTTGCCACACGTTACAAAATACGCGATAAAATCTCGGTCGATGCTTATCGTCGGAGTGATAAACGGATGACATTTCAGATGAGTAGAAAGAAGGTTAAAAGTAAAGGTGGAAGGAGGGAGAAAGAGATAGAGAGACATTGGTAGAGTGGCTTTGTTTATTGAACGTTCTGCACATATTTAGGACTTTAAGGCCCTCTCTAGCAATACATACAGAAATCTTAAGACTTTTGTTGTATAAACGTATAGTGTTAACAATGTTTCTTTTAGATTATTCTTATAAGTAAATAAGTATATAAAGATTGGTCAGCGGAAAATAACCTTACATTTTCATGTAAAAACTTAATTCTTCGAACTATACTTAACTAAATGATTTTTCAAAGCATTCCAAAAATAATGATTAATTTTAACTTTGCGTAATAAATCAACTTTCCTTGACACTACAGAGACTTAGGGATTATGAGATGTTGAGATAAAATGAGAGCATTCCAAAAAGTTGCGAACGATTTTCTTCTATGAAAACTAAGGTAGTTACACTTCCCTAGTAACGCATTGGTTATACGTGAAAATCAATATTTTTGCCGTGTCGTAACGGTTGGGAAAAAAATTGAAAACGTCCTGCTAATCACCAGAGAGTTTCTGGTTACCACGGTGTCTTAATACGGTGTACGTGAATCTAGGGAGAACCAAAATTTTGCTAACAACGCTGGCTGGTTGTTTACTACGGTGTTTCATCCGTCCGTTCCGTTGTCCGTCCTTCCGCCGTTTTATTTGTGCAATGAAAATCAGCGTGAAGTATTAGACTTCGTAAGCTTATATCACGCTAGTTGATTGAGCAAAGACGAGCTCGACGTGTTCCAGGTTTACCTTGAAGACACATCCGTCCGACTTGTCTTGGCGATCGTTCGAGTAAGTTCTAGCTCAACTATGTTAGTAGTAATATTGGTGTATGTAGATATAAAGGTCGGTATCAATATACAGATTATATGCATTTTGTGTAGAAACTCACTAAAATAATACATGTTCGTATCTTAAAAGTTTAATGTTTGTATCATGAAAAAGGTAGATATGATTAGAATGAAATTATTTTATCCGTTTTTCGGCAAACCTTTATCCTCCGATTTGTTGACTAGTTGTTTTTTGGCACTCGATAAATGGACTGCTTCGAGTGAAAATAGGATGTATATAAATAAATTGAGTATATTTTAATATAATTATATATTTTAAATAATATATTCAATATATCAATTCAGTATACATTTTAATATGAAAAATATGAACTGAATACGCTTATCACTGAAACCTTCCTCGGGTTTATACATTTACGGGCGAAGTGTCGAAGACGTGGTAACGAGGACGTACTAAGACTCGATCTTGCGTTGCCAATCGAGCGGTCTCCTACTCACGTCGTCCACTTCTACTGATTCGTCAGCTGTCAGTTGTTTCCAGATCAGCTGATCATGGCTCACGGGCACCGTGTAAACTAAAAACGTGGTAACCAGGAACTCTCTAATATTAAATGATAAAATTATGTATGTGGTTCGAAGTTATTTTAAGAATATTTGTTTATGTTATTTTTAAGGTAAGTAATGTGCAGGTCTGGTACCTGGCAGATTTCGAGTCAACACAAATGTGTACGAATCCTCGTTTTTTATCGTAATTTTTCGTTCATGATCAAGTAACTACTAGGAATCAACATATGGTATAAACCATAGAACAGGGTGTTTCCATTTTTTCCTACCGTTACGTCACGGCAAAAATATTGATTTTCACGTACAACCAATGCGTTACTAGGGAAGTGTAACTCCCTTAGTTTTCATAGCAGAAAAATCATTCGCCACTTTTTGGAATGCTCTAATTTTATCACATCTCATGATCCCTAAGCCTCTGTAGTGTCAAGGAAAGGTGATTTATTATTCTAAGTTATAAACAAATATTATTGTTTTTCTTGGTTGATACTTTTCTTAATTATTCTTTTATTGGTTATCCACATGTTGTACATGTACCAGTACGCGTGTCTTCTCAAATGGTCGGTCGGGGCTGTTACTGGAATAACACATTTACATTTAGGTGTTACGAGATATTGCCATGGTAACCTGGAGTTAAAAGTTTCTTTGAACGTAGCTATTGGTCCATTGGAACGTGTCTGATACCTTTGGGATATAGAACCAATGTTTATTTCATTGGATACGGCATCCTGAAGTAGATTTTTCTCACTCTCTCCCCTCTCGCAACCTGGAGTTGAAAGTAATTGGTCCATTAAGACATGTCTGATACCTTTAGGATATAAAGACTAATGTTTATTGCATTGGATACTGGATCCTGAAGTAGGTATTTAGGATACTCCGATTGCCTTAGAGGTTGTGATTATTGCTTTCAAAAATACTATTACTATGTATGTGATTATACTGTTACTGTTGGCGGCTATACGAATCGGAATTTATTGGCCATTACTGTTTATTGTACTTGTCACTGACAATTATTATTACAGTGAATCATATGACCGCCGATAATTGTCATATATGATGAGTGTTGGTTGGGAACGGGAGAATAATATAGGTGGGAAGTTGGGGATTTCGGTGGTGATTGGTTTCTCTTACGATAATAATACATACCAGATCTTCTATTTATGGGTTTCTTCTTTCTTTCAAGTGTAGTTTTAGTGTAGTTTGTTCCGTGACAGTACTCGAATCGTACTAGATCAAGCAAAAATTAAGGATACGTTCACATTTGCGTTGACGACCCTTTCGTGTTTTTGTGTAAAATTAGTCATTATTAAATGATCTGATTGTGGAACCGTAGGTCTACCGTTCGTGATTTTTTCCACAAAAACACGAAAGGGTCGTCAACGTGAATGTGAACGAATCCTTAATTTTTGCTTGATCTAGTACGATTCGAGTACTGTCACGGAACAAACTACACTAAAACTACACTTGAAAGAAAGAAGAAACCCATAAATTTAGGAGAAGATCTGGCATGTATTATTATCTACGAGAAGAAAATCACCACCGAAACTCCCAACTTCCCACCTATTATTCTCCCGTTCCCAACCAACACTCATCATATATTTGATTCACTGTAATAATCGTCTGTGTCAAGTACAACTAACAGTAATGGCCAATAAATTCCGATTCGAGTAGCGGCCAATAGTAACAGTATAATCACATACATAATAATAGTATTTTTGAAAGCAATAATCACAACCTCTAAGTCAATCGGAGTATCCCGAACACCGACTTCAGGATCCAATATCCAATGCAATAAACATTAGTCTTTATATCCTAAAGGTATCATACATGTCTTAATGGACCAATTACTTTCAACTCCAGGTTGGGAGAGAGAGAGAAAGCTACTTCAGGAACCCGTATCCAATGAAATAAACTTTGGTTCTATATCCCAAAGGTATCAGACATGTTCCAAAGGACCAACAGCTACGTCCAAAGAAACTTTTAACTCCAGGTTACTATGGCAATATTTCGTAATGTAAATATGTAATTCCAGTAACAGCCCCGATCGACCATTTGAGAAGACATGCGTACATGTACAACATGTGGATAACCAATAAAAGAATAATTAAGAGAAGTATCAACCAAGAAAAATAATAATATTAGTTTATAACTTAGCGTAATAAATCAGCTTTTCTTGACACTACAAAGGCTTAGGGATCATGAGATGTGATAAAATGAGAGTATTCCAAATAGTGGCGAACGATTTTCCTGCTATGAAAACTAAGGGAGTTACGCTTCCCTAGTAACGCATTGGTTGTAAGTGAAAACCTATATTTTCGCCGTGACGTAACGGTCGGAAAAAATGGAAACGTCCTGTTCTATGGTTGATACCATATATTTTGATACATAGTAGTTACTTGATCATGAACGAAAAATTACGATAAAAAACGAGGATTCGGTCACATTCGTGTTGACTCGAAATCTACTACGTACCGGACCGGCACACAACCTTAATTATAAAATAAACAGTTGAGGAGCTGACATGGAAAAGCACTTAAGTCCAAAAATCGAAAGAAAAATGTTTTTCGTCGAAGTGCAAGTAAACAGTCACGCCAACGGCGTGGGAAAAGCCTTAGGTCCTCCCGTCCTTGCTAGATCGCACCGTGAATAAATGTGTGACCTTTGCATGGAGAAGAGGTCCAACAAATCTGATAAGACTTCAGAGGGAGTCCTATGATATTTGATTTTTGGACTTAGTGTATTCCCATGTCAGCTCCTCAATTATTCTTAAAATAACTTCGAACCACAGACATAATTTTATCATTTAATAATGTTTAACAGGACGTTTCAATTTTTTTTCCAACCGTCACGTCACGGCGAAAATATAGATTTTCTATTGATTTTCACGTACAACCAACGCGTTACTAGGGAAGTGTAACTCCCTTCGTTTTCACAGGAAAATCGTTCGCCACTTTTTGGAATGCTCACATTTTATCAAAACATCTCATGGTCCCTACGCCTGTCAAGGAAAGGTGATTTGTTGGCTGCCACTCTCTCTAGCACCACTGGCATTGAGGTGGTTATGCCCGTATACATCCGTCTTCTACATGTGTTCTACAGAAAAATATAATAGTCCTTGAATGACAAAGAAGTTCAATTGTGTCCGATTAATGTGTCAGAATAGTCACAACAGTTGACGACGAGGATAGAAGAAAAGTTGGGTAAGTGTGTTGATACAATTAAAACATACATAATGAATGCTGACCAGGTTCAAGCACTCATTGAGGCAATGAATCAAAATAATGAACGCCTCATAATGTCCTTACGCCAACATGCTACAGAGACATCTCCCCAAGTTTGTACATCACAAAATATCAAACCTGTAACGACATTACCATTTTCTCATGTACCTCCGTTTGAAAATTATGATCCAAAAATAGAAAAATTTTCATATTACAAACAGAGATTTGAGAATTATCTAGATCTGAAGGGACTCAGAAACGACAATAAAAAGTGTGCTCAACTCTTGCTTAATTCGATTGGAGCACATAGTTATAACATACTCGCCGCCTTGATGGCACCCAAGAAACCATGTGAATATGAATACGATTCACTAATAGGGTAATTAGAGAAACATTTAGATCCAAAAAAGAATATACTCGTTTCTCAACATTATTTTCTATCAAAATTTCAAAATGATAATGAAAAAGTTTCAGAATACGTAGCTGAACTTAGGAGAGACATAGGAGACTGTGACCTTCAGCAGAAATGTGAAACATGTGAGCAACCTGTTTCTGTGACTGAATTGTTTCTCAGAGCCCAATTTATCCGGGGTTTGAGGGATACATGGATAAAGGAACAAATTTTACAATCAGAGTTGACAGATTTCAAGGATATCGTAAATAAAGCGATAGCCCTCGAAGCGTCTAAAGTAGAAAGTAGGGAACTTTCCCAAGCTACACCTTCCTCAAGTACGACAATAAATTTAGCCGAAGATATAAATAAAATCCACGTAAAATCCACTCAACGAAATGCTCAAAAAACGGGATTTTTGAAATCAAATAGCACTTTCTACTCCAAATTAGGTTTAACAAATGTCTGCCTTCGTTGTGGTAGAGATAATCACTCCACTGGATCATGCCGTATTGACCCCTCGCGCCTCCACTGCTCATCTTGTGGTTTGAAGGGACACATACAAAAAGTGTGCATAAAAGCATTAACGAAATCGAAACTGCCAGCAGAGAAACGAGGTACCGAGTCGAACGCCAATCTTGTGGAACCTGAGGATAGTGCTTCCGCTGATGTTAGGTATTTAGAACAACTAGGAGTAAATCAGATACTAGATATTTATGATCAAAACTTTTCAGGATATCAGTCTAGAGATGCTACCAAGTACGTAACTACAGTGAAAATAGAAGACCAAGATCAGCAGTTTGAGGTAGACACGGGGGCAGGTTTTACATTATTGCCAGAGAAGTTGTTCAAAAAACTGAATTTGAAAAACCCATTAGAACCCACAAATGTTGCTTTTCGGTCTTATACTGAGAATGTATTTTTGCCTCTGGGAAAAATTGTTGTGAGAGTTCAATACAACGGAAATGTGTCGAAGGAGGATCTTTACATTGTTCCAAATGGCTTCACACCACTCTTGGGGAGAGTCTGGGTAAGACATCTTAAAATTAACCTTAACGAAATTGATCAAAATATGAAAAAAAACCTGCAAAATTCAGTATTTAAAATAGAAACAATTCAAGACGCTGAAAGAATTTTCCCAAACGTTTTTGAACAAAGAGTTGGATGTGTTCCAAATGTCCTTATAAAATTGCAGCTCAGGAAAGGAGTCAAACCTTCTTACAACCCACCTCGCAGTGTTCCATATGCTTTACGAGAAAAGGTAGAGAAAGAGCTTGATACTCTTGAAGCAGAAGGGATCATCTCTAAAGCGGAAGCGAGTGACTGGGGATCACCGCTTGTGGTTATTCCGAAAGCAGATGGAACTGTTAGATTGTGTGTCGACTATAAAGTCGGAGTTAATGATAAAATTGTCCAAGTGAACCATCCCATTAGAAAGATTGACGAAGTTTTGAATACCTTACGAAATTCCAAATATTTCTGTCGCCTTGATCTTTATAAAGCTTATTTACATTTACAAACAGACGAAGAAAGCAGCATAATTCAATCAATGTCTACCCATCGAGGAACTTACAGAATGAATAGGTTGAGTTTTGGTATAAAAACTGCTCCGTCCGAATTCAACCGAGTTCTAGACAAAATATTGTTCGGGTTACCTAAAACTGTATCATATTTCGACGATATTTTGATCCACGGTGAAACACTTGAAGAGTGTCAAGAAAATCTTTACACGTGCCTTCAAAGATTGCAAGAACATGACCTACACGTTAACAAGACTAAATGTAGTTTTTATGATACCAAGACAGAGTACTTGGGCTATCTCGTCCAATACAATGAAATTAAAAAGACACCGAAACGAATAAAAGCTATCACAGATATGCCACGACCACGAAATGCTCAGGAGGTTCAGCGGTTTTTAGGGATGCTCACGTACTACGCCAGGTTCATCCCACACCTCTCATCAATGACCTATCCATTAAGAAATTTGATAAAAAAAGGAAAACAAATTTGTATGGACAAAAGATTGTGAAACTGCGTTCATGAAACTCAAAGATGAAATCGCTAGTGATAGGGTTATAGTGCCTTTTGACCCAAATATTCCGCTAGTATTGGCCACTGACGCTAGTCCCAACGGAGTCGCAGCAGTACTTTCCCATAAAATTGAAGACATTGAACATCCAATTGCTTTTGCATCGCGGTCTCTCTCCGAGGCTGAACACAATTACTCACAAATTGACAGGGAAGCATTAGCAATTGTGTTCGGCGTAAACCATTTCTATAATTATCTTATTGGAAAACAGTTCACGCTCGTAACTGATAATCAGGCATTGTCTAGAATTTTTCACGAAAAGGCAGGATTTCCAAAAATGACTTCGGCAAGACTACTTCGATATGCATCTTTTCTGGCTGGCTTCGACTACAAAGTTGTCTTCAAAAAGGGAAAGGACAATCAAAATGTAGATTGCTTATCACGAGCACCAATTCAGCAACACTTTTTGTCCACTGATATGTGCTTGAATGAAGAGGTTCACCTGGTTTGTACATCCTTAATTACTCACATTTCCAACGAGGAGTTATCATGTGAAATCATAAAACGAGAAACGGATAAAGACGAAAATCTGGCCACCATAAAAAAGCAAATACAACATTCTTTAGTGGAAAGTGATTATACCCTCGATAACGAAATTTTATTCAAGGAGGGACGAATAGTCATACCTAAAACTCTCCAGCCTGCAGTTCTTAGAGATCTCCATTCAACACACATAGGGATAACGAAAATGAAACAATTAGCTCGACGGTATTGCACATGGCGAAATATTGACAAGGATATAGAGAGATTAGTCAAATCATGTGAAGAATGTAGTCAAATAAAGCACAGTCCGAACAAAGTACCACTTCACCACTGGGATCCACCTACAAACAACTGGGATAGAATCCACGTGGATTACGCGGGACCATTTCAAAATTTCTATTATCTCATTGTTGTTGATGCGAAATCCCGATGGGCTGAGATTGAAACAATCCGGGAACCTCCGACATCCAAAAACACTCTTGACTTGCTGAACAAAATTTTTTGTTCCCATGGCTATCCCATGATACTGGTATCTGACAATGCCACAGTATTTACCAGTGAGGAATTCAAGGCATTCTGTAATTCCAATGGTATTCGACAACGATTCATCGCACCCGGGCATCCAGCGACGAATGGACTAGCTGAACGAAACGTCCAAACTCTAAAGTTTCGATTAAACACAATGAAAAATGAGAGGGCTCCTATCCACCAAAAAATTCAAAAGATTTTGTTACGCTATCGTGCAACGCCCTTGTCTTGTGGTTTATCTCCTGCTGAGTTATATCTAAACCGACGGATCAGAATAAAATTAGATGCCATGTTCCCGAATCATGAGCTACCATCTTCCCAGCGAATACAACCGAAAACAAGGCAATTGCAGGTAGGAGATCGAGTCAGGACTCGCTTTTTTGTCCAGAATCATGCTCTGTGGAAATTCGGAATTATTACTAGGAAATTTGGGAAATTACATTATTGGGTTCAGCTAGATGAAGGTAGGTCGTTGAAGCGGCACATAAACCAACTTCAGAAATCGTATGTTCCTCAGCAACAAGAAAGTGACCCTCATATCCAACCATCTCGAGCAGCCGATCAGGAACCGAATTATATTCAAATCTCATCACCGCCATCTGTTGGAATCCACAACGAAAGAGACAGAGACGAGGACGAAGATAATGGGGGTACTCAGATCGAAAGAGAAGTTAACAATGATCAAGTTGAAGTACGAAGATCAGAGCGACAGCGACGCCCCCCGGCATATTTACAAGACTATGTGTTTTGAAGTGTCACTCAAATCAGTCGGTCTTGACAGTTGTTGGCGGGGAAGATTGTTGTGATAATGAATAGGAAAATTACCCTCCACAATATTATGATGACGTTTCCATGTTCCCATAACAGTTTCATATTTAGTTAAACAACTAATTAGCTTACTTCCTTGTTTGTGTTCTACAGAAAAATATAATAGTCCTTGAATGACAAAGAAGTTCAATTGTGTCCGATTAATGTGTCAGAATAGTCACAACAGTTGGCTGCCACTCTCTCTAGCACCACTGGCATTGAGGTGGTTATGCCCGTATACATCCGTCTTTTCGTGCCTCCACAAGAAATAATCACAATTCGACAGGTGGCCTGGGTGGACAGGGACTGAGGTGGCCACCGAATGTCCCCTAGCCGGAAAATCACAACACCTGGGAAATGCGGTACAAATAACGAGCAGCGATGCGTTCGATGTGTGGACCGTTGCTCCATCTTACTGGAACCAGAGACGTCGGATTTGATACGTCGAGGCCACCTCAATTCCCCAACCAGTCGAAATGTGATTGTTTCTTTTGGGGGCACCGAAGACGCATGTATACGGGCATGAGCCTCGAACTCAGTAAGATTTGAAGGAACATAGAAACCACCGCAGCCGGCTGAAAAAGAACAAGTACGAAAGAAATGCGTGATAAATCGAGAGCTTTCCAACGATTGGAGAACGATTTTTGTCTGGTGAAAACTAAAGAAGTTTCATTTCCCCGGCAACGGCTTGGTTGAACGTGAAAATCAAAAGAATTATAGTTATAGTAAAGACGAAACGCTTGCATTCGAGTCTGCAACACATTGGGACATTTTATGTCTTTAGTTGCAGACTCGTATGTTGCAGACTTGTATGTGTTGCAGACTCGTATGCAAGCTCTAAGAGCCACTCAGCTGATCCGGACCCAGGGCATCGTCAAGTAAATGTCCTAAAGAGGCTATATACGAAGTTACAGCTTCCGAGTATGAAGCATAGAAATTAGCGTTAAGAGCCACTCATCTCATCCGGACCCTAGGCATCGTCAAGTAAATGTCCTAAAGAGGCTACATACGAAATTACAGCTTCCTAGAGTGTAAAGCATAGAAATTAGCTTTAAGAGCCACTCATCTGATCCGGACCCTGGGCATCGTCAAGTAAATGTCCTAAAGAGGCTACATACGAAATTACAGCTTCCTAGAGTTTGAAGCATAGAAACTACCTTTAAGAACCACTCATCTGATCCGGACCCTGGGCATCGTCAAGTAAATGTCCTAAAGAGGCTACATACGAAATTACAGCTTCCTAGAGTGTAAAGTATAGAAATTACCTATTAAAATGATTTAGCCACCGGTTCACAAATCAAACCGTTCTCGCAATATTTGGATCACCTGCTATGAATCAAATCATCGAAACACCAGCTCAATGAAATCATCAGAAATTAACAAGCGGTTGCAATCATGTTCACAGTATTAATTTTTGAGAATGATCACCTGAGTGTACACAATTATTTAAATAACCATGCTCATAACTCTGCGTGTTGGCCACACACTTCGCAGTTGTTAACATAATATGGTTGGATAAATCAAGAGCTTTCGAACGAATCGCCAACGAATTTTGTGGGATGAAAAACTACGAAGTACCATTTCCCTAGCAAAGACTCGGTTGTAAGCGGAAATCATCAAAACACAACTGGGACAATTTTCGTCAACAGTTTTCTTAACGATTTTTTTGTTTATGTGCCAAAGCAAAGACATAAAATGTCAAAATGCTGGAGAAAGTTGCGGCCAACTTCCAAGAACTGCTTCAGCGGTGCATTGCTGATAGTGGCCACCACATGTCAGATGTTGTTTTTCAATATGCTATAAACTGATGTACCCAAAAATATAACTAAATATTTTACGAAGTAAGGCTCATGTCGGAGCTTGACATCGCTGGTATTTCTCAGTGTTTGAGAAAAAACCAAAAGAATAGGGTGCATCCCATCTCCATTAGCTACCTAATCATGAGATATAATATGAACTTTGTCCGATTGATGTGGGGTCTATGACAGAAAGCTTACAAAATAAAATTAATGTACAACTTGATAAAATAATTAACCACATGATAGTTCAAAAGGGGGAAAAAATATGTCTGGTAAAAAAAATTGACTAACTACTAGTGTAACTTATAATGAGTGAACATAAAAAACAAAATCTGATGGATATGAGCGTCAATAAGCCCACAGCATTAGACAGAGGTTTGTGTTGCTGTGGGGGGTGAGTGCTTGCAGTCTTCAATGTTACTTACCCCTTTTGTATGAGGAACCATGGTGTATTTTTGGCTACATAACAAAAAAAAGTGATCCCTTAATTCTGTTGAGGTGTTATTATTTTTTTCTGTTAACATTTCAATCAAGTTATATAATTTAGGTGTTGTATAAAGAGGTTGGATATATAACCAATTGACATGAGAAATGTCCAGAATGCACTAAGACCCGTTTTTCGGGGTTAAATTTTACAAATTTAGTGGGAGGGGGTTACGGTATGGGGGTCCCTAAATGATTCTTGCCCCAGGGCCCCTGAGCTTGTAGTTACGGCCCTGTTAAGAATCCCTGGTTTACACAATCGTTCAGACAGTCTCATAGATGACACAAATGTTTGCACAAACACAAAGTTCGCGCAAATTGTTCGAGCGTGTAAGGGGCCCTTTAAGTTTCCACCTGGCTACTACTTCGATGTCAGTAGGAAATGCACGAGAAGGAAACACAACACAGAGGGTGTGGTCGTGCAAATAACAGGGCGCCACGGGGCACCTGCTCGCTGGCCGCATTACGTGAACTCGTGACTTGTGAACTGCGGCCTTTTGCCCGCGATCGCCCGCGGGTACTGGGAGAAGTCGGGCACGAGCGCCAGGACGGAAGAAAGTTCTCCAACGGATCCGAAATGTGGGTGGCGACTGAATGATATCAATATCATTATCTCCAAGCCAATTGATGGAAATACGAATCTGAATAACCCCTACAGACAGAAAACCTAGCATATACATGTCAGTTATCTCACATGAACAACCCTTCTGCGACCCCACCTGGCTAAAGGCTTGAGAGATACAGAACTCAGCAGCCAACACTCAAATCAAAAGTATCCAAACCTTCACAACCTTCGGATAATTATAATTAAAGTATATCAACCACAATAATGATTATTATAATTATTCACAATTATTGAGCGATCTCATTCACACATTTCTATGACTCATATGTGTCTTGATTAGTTCTATGTATACTCATGTATATAGGGAAAGTCATGAAAAATTAATGGATGTAAAGTAAGTATCAACATTTCTCAATATCGCAATGTCCTCAGATCGCATTGTTTACTGACCTGACATGGCACGTCCTATACATACAAAACTGAAATAATTTATTATTATAATAGTAGAGTAGGTACCTGATTTTCAATTTTCCAATAAAACATAATTAGTTAATGTTGGAAATAATACTTTCAAAATCACAAGAATTCATCAAGTCGAAAATTATAATAATTACTTATAACTGCAAGAGAGAAACAACTTAAATACACGGTATTACAGAACTATGCTCAGTCACCTGACACCATAAAGAGGCTGACGCTGGGTTGAGGTCCCTCCCTATGACGTCATTTAACTTTCTGCCTGCTATAGAGGTTATCCGCTTTCAATCATCCGATACCTACTATATTGCACCTTTTTGGAAAGGTCTCATCAAGATCATCCCGTTGATGGATTAAAATAAATCAGGTGAAAAAGTTTCTGTCCATGGTTACTGCCCATTGAATTATTGTAGTTGACAGACTACGATACGCGAGGTTAGAAGTATAAAGGTGTCACAAAAGTTGCGTTACGACTTTATTCTAGGATCTACTGTACATAAAAATATGAGGTGGAAAAAGTATAAATACGTCCCGAAAATGCGTTTCGATTTGTCTGTCGACTTTCCACGTCTCTCGCGCAGAGTGCGAGGTCTCGATTTGTATATTGCTTTAGTGATGCAGTAAACATTTGATACAATTTCTGGTATGATTAAACTTCGTTCACGTTTGAATTCCGAGGTCTACATGCGTTTTTACCTTTTACCTTCTTATGCTCAGTAGGAAAGTGATTTCCGGAGGATGGAGACAAAGGGGCATCGGCGCATGTTGCGGTGGTCAGTTCCGATCAGGCGTGACAAAATGTGACGTGGTGACCAGAGAAAGCTGTCCGGAACTAACCAACAACTCCAAGTCTTTTCAACTTAAACTCTGGTAACGAGACCAACAAAATAGTATAAATCTAACAATAATTTTGGTTTATTTTCAATAATGAACCTTAGTAATCGAGTAATCGACCAAGAAAAACGTTTTTAACCCCCCCCCCCTCCCCCTCCCTCCAAACTTGTTGGTTTACGTTTCAATAAGTTGTTATGTAGGTACATTTTTATTTAGATATTTTTTGTTTTCACACTTTGTGATCTGAACAAATTTGTTGAAGTTCAAATTAAAATTAGAATTTTTATGTTTACCGAAGTTTAAAAAAATTGTTGATTACAAAAAAAATTCCCTGACATCCGATGATTTGTGCCGAATTCCCAGAAATTTCCCTGACTTTTCTCGACGCAAAGAATTTCCTGACATTTCCAGGTTTTCCCTATATTTTCCAGTTGGGTGCCAACTCTGCAGAAACATCGGCATCACGTACAATCAACCCTAAAGGGTAGAACCTAAGGGCTGAAATATTCAACAGTCGGAATCTCAAAAACTTTCAACTCAACTGTAATGCTTTTGGGGTTTCATTTATAGTAATGCGCTCGAAGAATCGAATGAAACCACCCCGGTCGCTGTTCGTTCATCCGTTTGCTCTCCCTAAGGAATTATTTTCATTGTTTTCCCATTGACAGGAAAAAAAAGACATCGACACGGGAGTTTATTGCATCCAGTAAAACATAGCAAAAATTGCGATTAATTAGTCACACGTCTAATTAGATTATTTTTTGGGTAGTAGGTTTTGTTAAAACGAAATTTTTCATGGGTCCATTATAACGTAACCGAAGAATGCTGCGCTTCATTATTGTTGCTGCATGGTTACCGATTTTGTTTATCAGTTGTAGCGTTGCATTTTTTCGGTCGCAAATTTTAGAATGACCCCCAACCCAAAAACATATCCATGTTAAAAATCATTTTGAGGCTTAATCTAAAAGTTATCTAAAAATAAAAAGGTTTTTTGATTTAATGGATGGTTATTTTGTATTAATTTAATTAAAACCCACGGAATATTCAATATTTTGTTATATTTATAAACTAAGAAGGTTTGAATGACCATTTTTCACTCGGCTTTTATATGTTTCAAGGCCATTTTTAAATAAAAACTCACTGCTTAAATTATGCACATTGCTCCCAAAAATTGTCAAAAATCAATCTTTGCAGAGTTTTGCGGAATAAACGGGTTAAAAATACAAATTCAGTATTAAATTCTGTGAAGAATGCTTTTAGTTTCGAGACATGAAGAACTAGTAGGTAGGCACTCATATGTTTTAAACTGACAGCTTTGTACCACTGGTTTTCAATATCCAATTTCTGATATAAAGAGATAGAAATTAAAAATTATTATTCAAAAGTGGGAAATATTGTTCGTTAAAACATTCAGGAGAAACATCCCAGTCCAAGCCAAGATGATCAGAAGAAGGAAAAAATTAAATATTAGATTTCTGTGGGTTAATGTCCTTAGAAGTTCCGCATAGTAGTGTTCTGCGTGCGTTCAAATCTGGGCACTGAGTTACCCAGAGAGGGTTATTCCAAGTAAATATTATCGATTCCTTGTCTTACCTTATCGACCTTATCCTACCACCCTGAATGCTGAAAAAAAAAAAAAACTTTTTTTTTTCGAAAACATTTATTTTGACTTTCTTTTACCTGAAACACATTAGTCGTTAAAGAAAGCCGGGTTCGATAATAAGGGTTGGGGAAGATTTCGATAGCCTATGATCATCCCGGGAGTGCGAGGAATGAGCTGGAAAATTTTAAATTCCAATCAGAAGGACGCTACGCCCGCACATAAAGGACAAGAAATATACATTAATTTTTATATGTATAGATAACAACTGATATAGTGATTTACATTCTCATAGTGTGGTGCTTTGTAGCTGATTTGAATTTCCATCTCGCGTGCTGTTTAGTAACTCTGCCCGTGTTTGATATATATATTAACGTCATTGTACACGACAGATGAGCATCGGGATGTTATCCTGGAAGGAGAAACATTCAGGGAGAGTAAGAGGTGGTAGACTTTATTTACTTTCGTGAACATCTACTGACAAGACGGTCGACCCGGAAACGTTAAATCTTTAGTGAAAGGGCATTTTAGACCAGCTACCATAAAAATACGGTTCTAGCCTCCTGAAGGCCGTTTCGTAAGAGGCACTGCGGACGAAATGCTAAAAAACCGTTTCAGATTTCGGATTGTTTTTGGGGCAAGTGCTTACGCTGAAAGTGAGAGGATTGGGATTCGATGTTCACCGGTTAGCTTCCGCCCCGCAAATGGGGGTCAGTTCGCCCTGCGCGGGCTCGCAACCTCTACGAGAATCCGTCACTTGAAATGAACACATTAGCCTGAAGAAGAATGGGCAGGCCGACAAGCTATCTTTAAGAGAAAACGGCGTTTCATGATGACCATCGTTTCGTGCCTCCACTCGCGAGTCCCTGTTAACCAGAATCCGTAATATCATTCAAATTCAAATTTTTCATTTACAAGATAATTGTTGGCCAACTTCGAAGGGGGGACCGAATAGTGGTTAACCGGATTACTACTGGCCATATCCGTCTTACTCACATATACCTGCTTAGCGCAGGAGCTCGAGATGTTGTGTGCGGAAGGTGTGGGGGTGATCTGTCCATCCGCCACTTCCTGGAGGACTGCCCATACCTTATAGATCTCCGAGTCCAGCATCGGCTCCCTCAGTGCGTTGACGTTTTATCTGGACCAGACAAGGTCCAGTCCCTGTTGTCGTACCTGAGAGCCGCTGAGCTCTATTACGAACTGTGATATCTGATCTGTGATATATTTTGTACAATCTAGTCATAGTTTTATTTCACTTTGGCGATTATATATAGTAACATACATTTAGTTATTAGCTTATTTTTCTTACTGAAAATCTTAAAATTTTAATGGTATAACTCTACACATCCCCAGAGTAGGCAGCAATGTGGCTGATAAATAGGCCAGTTGCCCTTGCTGTTTGTTTATGCTACTCCTGAAGAGTATTTCAAGCAAGTGTATAATTAAGTGTGTGACACTGTACTCATGTGTGTAAGGGAACGGTTCAACAATTTGGAATAAATTTAGTTTCCGCCGTTGAAGAAAAATGTGTTTCTGCCATGACAACTGGATCAAAGGCTGTCTTCGACGTCTCAAGAATTACTTGCGGTCAACAATGGGACAGGAGAGACTAAACTATTCAGCCATTCTCAACTGCCATCAAGAAGTCCTAGATAGTTTGGACATGAGGCCCCTCGTTAACGAGTTTGTTAATAAAAATAATATTAGAAAAGCAAGTATTGCTTTGTTCTAGCAACAATTTAACTAAGCTTACTGCTTTTGCTATAGTTTCTTCATGTATTGTTTCATATGTCAGGAATATTTAATTCAAATGTTAATGTACGGTAATTAGCTAAAAAAAATCTGAAGTTTGATCAAAATTTTTTCACCTTTTAACTCTCATATTTCAGAATTTAACTTTAATGTACACCCTCAGAACGTTACTTATGTGAACGTGATTCATTTATTTAAATGTATTTCTAAGTTAAATATATTATTATCTTTGTTAATTACGGTTTTTTCCTTTCATAAAATATAGTGTTAGGCTACTTGAATGTTTTTTATGTGCCTTCATCCTAATTAGGCCAACATTTAGTTCTTTTTAAACAAAACATTAATTTTTTGTAATTAGCTAAAGAATCTTAAGTTAAGTTTAGTCAAAATTGTTTTACGTACTTTTCACTCTTATTTTGTCATACATTAAAGTAGAAGTTATATTAATTATAAATAAATTTTTTAGACCATGATACTATGGTGTTTCATTTATTCATTGTACTCATTGTTTGGTGTATCATTGAACTTTATACCCGTTTTGATTTATTAACGTTGTTTATTACTCATCACAAATAAAAAAAGAAGCTGTTTACCAAATTTACTTTACTTTTTTCAGGATAGAATTTACCTTTTCAGGATAGAATAGTGTTCTTTTTAAGCATCCAAAAGGGCCCAAAAATGGTAACTTTTTGCATGAAATTCGTCAAATTTCATACCCCCCCCCCCCCCCCCCCCCCCCCGCCTTTGTCAAGCCCCACCAAAGTTTTGGACAAGTCGGCGCCCATGGTTATTAGCCTATTCGAGATTTAATCTTAGTTGTATTATTTCATTTTTGAGGTTTTACTTTCATTTTTTATCCGCTCTAGGGGCTAAACAGTGGTCCACACTGTACCCCTTATTTTGTCCTCCTCCGATTTGCCAGTGGAGTCCGTGATGGCACTCCATTTGGTGGTGGAGGGTGGCATGGCCCCCCTTGAAATCGTACCACTTGCAGTGTCCCTTTGGACACCTTGTTCGATGCCGCTAATGACCCTTATGGTTGAGGTGCGGCTTAAACCACTAAATAAAAAAAAATACAAGATATTTGTATAGCCATGTAAATACTTATATAGCAAACCCAAAAAAAGGCCAAGTTCGTGCATGGGCCCCTAAGATCTAGAGGAGAGTACCAAGAGCTTGTCACAGAACTAATGTACCTGTTTGTCCTTAGATACTGATATTAACTTGCATACTTACATAGTAGGTACACACTTTTGAAGTGTAAACTTAGCGTCGAAAAATTTAGCGGGGTGTGAATACGATTTTACCGTCACGTTTTTTTCCGTCACGCTGTTTTGACAACCAAACCGTTGCTGGGGAAATGAAACTTCTTTATTTTTCACCGGACAAAAATCTTTCTCCACTCGTTGGAAAGCTCTCGATTTATCACGCATTTCTTTCGTACTTGTTCTTCTATTCATGTCGTAGTTTTATATTTATTTATGTTATAAATGGATATAGTAAACAATGCCGCTTGTTTTGTTGTCACTTGGTTGAGAAGTTAATCTTGCTTAAATAGTAATTGTAGACGCGCACCATAACAAAAATTACCTCCTTAGATACTCTGTTCTAATTTCAATTTTTAAAACATTAATGTCGAAGTTTAATGAATTAATCATGTAGGTTAATGAATTTAATTCTTCTTATTCAAGCTATGTTCTACATCCGACATGACACAATTTTTGACATGGATATGTCTTTGCTCTGGGGGGTCAACCAAAAATTTTCGTCACGCAAAAGTTGATGTCACAATTTCTAATGATGTTCACGTACAACCCAGCCGTTGCTAGGGGAATAGAACTTCCGCAGTTTTCATCGCACAGAAATCGTTCGCCACTCGTTGGAAAGCGCTTGATTTTTGTGATAAATGTTCACATCTCAAGCTACCAATTACTTCCTCCCTACGTGCCTGGCTACATTGCTAAACTAAGTTGATTGGACTATAAACAATTTTAATAAGCCGGTTACAATATTCTTAACGTAAAGCAATGAGCGGTGTGAATAAAAACGAGTACGACGAGTATTTACTTACAAGTAAAGTGTAACGAGTATTTAAACTCCAAGTAAACCGATGTGAATAAAGCGTCGAGTTTACTTGTGACCGTGTACTCGCCAACCCGAGGGTATACTAGCTAGTATTTACTCGCGAGACAACTGAATTCACAAGAAAGGCAAGTAAATACCTACTTGTAGCGCCACACAAACGGTACTTCTTTCAACCCCCATGTCGTCGGTAACACCACTTTGGAATCCTGGATCACTAACGTATCTCAGAAAATTTTCCATCTTTTTCCGTGCAGTTAATCCTCCACCCCTTGCATCAGTATTTTCATCAAGAAAGTGCGAAGTTAGAAAATCTACATTTTCGCTCTCAAATCGTAATAGTCCCTTAGATAGATCGGGACTTATATCACGCCGGTCTCTATAACGTTTCACACCACGCAGGTTCATAAATGCAGCCATCTTTCGTGTGCAAGTACGACTGCAAGTCTGGGGTCGGGTTGACTTGCGAATGGACGAGTATTTACTTGCTACAGAAGTATTTACTTGCGTTTATTCACACCAAAATTGGCATTTTTCGGGGTTTTACTAGCCTCTCAAGTATTTACTCGCGAGTAAGAGTAAATACTTGTTTTATTCACTTCAATTTTGGCGTTTACTTGTCATTTTAATATGTTCAAGTATTTATTTGTCCTACTCGGTTTTATTCACACCGCTCATTAGCATCATTTACTCCACTCCATAGGAAACATTTTCATCCTCTTGACAACAGTCGAGGACAACTCGAGGACAACCGTTATGAAATCCCCAATCAAAGACATATCCATGTAACTTGGTATCTGCTTGTAAAGCGGATAGTGGAACTCGTTTACGAGTTTCTGATTTTTAAACAGTTTTTTTAGCTTACCTAATGAAATTGTATACCTCGATATAATTACAAGATATACCAACTTTAATAATATTAATTATAACTTATAATTGCCTTGCTACCTGCTAGGTGTACCTGTTTTAAAAAAATTAACCTACTGGACGTTTAGCGAAGTCAGTGAGGGGAGGCAGTGCCCATTGAGGCAGCTGATGCCCAATTGAGGCGTCAGATGACCAACTGAAGCGGATCACAGCCGATTGGGGCGACACGCAACCGCTCCCAAACAGAAAAGGACCCCCCCGAGGGGTGAGGAAGACGCGCAGGCGACTTTCTCTGTCGTCCGAAGGTGTCCGAGTCGCGGGGCGAAGGAAACGCCTTGCATAACCCCGCGAAGCTGCGCCTCAGGAAGGACGCGGAGCGACGAGCCGCATTTTTCATGCCCGCTCGGGATAATTTCATGTCACCCTCCGCCTCCGCTGCAATATTTGCCTCGTCCTCCGCCTCATTTCTCTGCCGACCTGAGTGGGCGAGCTTCTTCGTCCCAGTTCGCCAGGTGGCCGCGCCCCGACCTCTTTGTGTTGTTCGCTTCATCCCGCTCAAAAAGGTTTGCAGAAGCTGTTTCTAATCAGTTTTAGAGTGAACAGAAAAGACTCAATGTATAAAACGTTTCAAATTGCTAAATCATGCTTTATTTTCCAAATCTGCTTTTTCAAGTTTAGTTTAGGTACTTATAAGTTGTTTTCTTTAAATTAGCGATGAATAGGAATTTCATTTAGTAGGTATAAACAGGTTGTAATAGGAACGGAAGAGTGAAAACAATGAGCACATTTTTAAGATTTTCAGAAATTGTATTAAAAATTTCTCCCTTGATGGAAAAACAAAAGATCATGGATATGTCCAGTACCTATTGCTTACCAGTTGGTACCTACTACTCAATTGTATACCAACCATGTAATGCCTTCTTTTCACAAGATTATTCCATTATGGTTACAGTTTTTAACTTAGAGTAATAAATCAGCATTCCTTGACACTACAATGGCTTAGAGGTCATGAAATGTCGTGGTAACATGAGAGCATTCCAAAAAGTGGCGAACGATTTTCCTACTATGAAAACTATGGGAGTTACTCTTCCCTAGTAACGCCTTGGTTGTACGTGAAAATCAATAGAAAATGTGCCGGTCGGGAAAAAAAGTGTCGGTCGGGAAAAAAAGTGTCGGTCGGGAAAAAAAACTGTCGGTCGGGAAAAAAAGTGTCGCGAAAAAATTCCTTGACCCCCAGCCAAAAGACATATCCATGTCGAAACGTTGTCATTTCTACGAAAAATAAAGAGTTACAATGTTAAATCGATTTCGACGGTTAGGCCATCATCAGTGACGAACAATAACCATAGTTTTTTTAAAGAGTTGTAGGAATTCAATTAATAACGTGAATCTATTTGAATTAAATCAAAATATTTATAAATTTCTTGTTTTTGGAATTCCTAATGAAGGTTGTCCTAATATGACATAGTCTTATTTTGGGAACGCTGAGTATCTCATATTGGGCTACCTGTTGCCAAATCGGAAGAACTCGGAATTTGTCGTTAGTTGATTTTTTCAAGCATTTTGATGAAAATTAATTGAAATCTGGATATAAAATATTGAATAGGGGATGTGAATGAACAATAATAGCAAAAATCAAATGTTTCAATTGTTTTTGGCTGGCCTATGTCACCATTTTAAA
This sequence comes from Adelphocoris suturalis, assembly GCA_030762985.1. NCBI lineage: Eukaryota > Metazoa > Arthropoda > Insecta > Hemiptera > Miridae > Adelphocoris > Adelphocoris suturalis. The sequence continues at coordinate 33,018,805 of CM061048.1, forward strand.
AAAATAATGTCACTTTCCCCTGTGTATATATACATATAGGCTGTTCTTTTTTCATAACAGTTATTTAAGATATGTTATTTCGAACTCCTCCTCTCAGCGCAAGCTTTTTAACTTAAAGAGATAAGAAGATTTAATTATTTTTTTAACCATGTCCAATTAATGAATAAATGCGATTAAAAAAACGCTGCAAATTATTTCACAAAGGTTTATTATTTTTTCAATTCAGTATGATCGTAGTTTTAGTTGACTTGCGTACGTCTTAAGGCCCGTCCAGACTCCTCGGCGTGTCCTATTTCGAATTGCCACAACCTATACTTCTATAATTATATACGTATGTTTATATTTCTCGATTTGAGTTCCTATCTATTCAAATAATCATCGCCTTAATAGTATCATTATCTAAGTACGTACGAAAAGTCGAGAGGATTTGTTATTAAATATGCGTAAGCAAAGCATTGGTATTAACACGCAAATATGTCCTAGAAAGAAAAGTATATTCAAGCCTCGAAGGAACATGAAATTCGAAAGCAATACAAGTATAGGAAGTTTTCCACTTCACCCTGGAGGTACTCCCTAGGTCTCGGTTACCTCACAACCGGAGGTTCACCGCCCTATTACGCTTACACTATCATATCACTCATATTTTTCCATCAACATTCATTTGAAAGTTGTGCATTTTGAGATGAGTGAATTTTGTCGTAACATGAGAATAATAATTATTAGGTCGCGCAGTTGTGGTCGTGCATGATCTGGTCCTAAAGTGTTCTGTTGCAAAGTCCTACTGCCCATTGTTATCCAAACCGTGGAATATTAGCTTGCGCAGTTGTGGTTGAGCAGGTTGGAGTTTTAACACGTCGGTCTAACACTCAAAGCCTCGAAAAAGACACTTTTTCGACCGTTTTTGGCCCGTAGCATCTATGCGAGTAAAGCGATCGGGATGGTTAAACGTTAGGACCAACTAGACCCCAAATGGAGTCTATGTGCGAAAGCACGGGTTTTTTAAGTCAATTCTTAGGCCTTTTATGGCCCGGACGGCGGACGGACATTTCAAATTTGGATTCTACGCACGTTGAATCGTAAAGTGACAAAGTTTGAGGGGGGGTTATACAATGTTTTTGCTATACGATCACATAGGCTTATTATTGAAAATAATAAACCAATATTATTGGAAACAATAAACCAAAAAGATACCCTGGACAATGAATAAACTTGAGATTGATAATGCCATTTGACATTATGCTTAATGGTTAAACTGAATGTATTCAGAAGCACACTAGCATAGATAGTTTGAACAATAAACATCAATCGGTGACAATCAGCTAACGTCCAGCCTTCACCTTCACCTAAATGTCGCCTAACAATTCACAATCGTGTTGACGATTTTCTTTTAAATCGACACTTGAGCCGGAGTGAAGCGCAAACGGTGGGTTCACTGTTATTGTGCGCAACATTATAAATTGCAACAGGTTAGACATAGAGCAATTAACAGTATTTATTGATTTAAAACTATGTTTATTTCTGCAGAAGAAATCATTTATTATAATTTATTGATATATTTCATACCGTCGATTAGGAATTGAATTGGCCTTGGACACCCCTCAGCTGATCATGCGGCTTCGTATCTTATTTTTCCTAGGTGTTCCGAAGGAACTTCTTATATTTCATCACCATAGGACGATTAGGAAAGAAGCTAGCCTCAGAGGTCCTCAGCTGCTCAAAGCCGATCCAAACATTGTAACTGTACTCTATGTGACTAAAAGAAGCTCCATTTTAAGTTTCAGCACCACTAGGTTGATTAGGAAACAAATTAACCTCAGGGATGCTTCAGCTGATACTTCTCCATACATCGTAATTTGTATTCCACATAGCTCAAAGGCTCATCGTTTCACATTTCGGTACATCAGATCAATTAGGAAAGAAATCAGTCCCTCAGCTGATCATTGCTCCTGCACATCTTGTAATTATTTTGCTATTTACTTGTAATAGATTTATCAATCTATTGTTGCAGCTAATTAGTGAATGATATATCTGTCGAAAACATAGTATGTGTGACAATTATTGTCAATTATGAAAATAAACAACACCTACAACATAATTATGCGCTTGTCAACTTATCTTGTTGTATAAGCTGTTGGAAAATTGCTGGCAGATGATAGAAAGACTCAATTCACTAGCCCACATGCTTCCCAGGTTCCCACCCATTAACTAATCAGGAAAACCACAGGCGAGACTCCCCTCAAGCCGACACGGGGCCCCAGGCTGAAATTAAATTAAAAAATATACTTAGCCTGCCAATCTTTATAGCCCTGGAGCCAGGGCCGAAAGTAGCAAGTAATTTGAGAAGAAGGTTTGAGATTAGATTTTGAAAATTTAGTCCGTTCTGAGTGAGAAAATCTTTGTCTACCATCTCAAAATTTCATTCCTACAACGTACATCCTACAGAAATTTTTATACGTATCAAAGTTGTAGAGAATAGGGAGTTTTTGCAGTTTTCCATCTGATTCGTTCAGATTAGTCGTTGTACGAAAAGAGGTTTTTCAAGAGCAAGCAAACCAGAAGCTAACCCCCCCTGAGTCGTACTGTACGAATTGGGAATCGTTGTACGATTGAATGAAACGATTCAAAAGTCACACTAATGTGACTAAACTACTCCAAATCTTCATAATTAAGCCCGAGTCATAGATTACCTAATGTGTAATGAATTCTTTCATAATGGAAGAAGTATCAAATTAGCAACAACTTCATCTGTGGTTTAATTTTTTTCACCCACCAGAAATAGATGTAGTAGAAGAAGGAAGGGAACTTGGAAGGGTAGGTAGTTATTAGGGCAACATCGAAATTCGTCTTCGGTTAAGAGAATCTCATTCGGGAACTTCAACATGATCAACCATCAAGATGTACATAACTATATTATAAACATGTACCTACCTACCTGTACCCATTACCTTCATATGTACGATATTTTACACTTTTTTCCCTTGGCCAATTACGTTTCATTACGGGTACCTACCCTCTAATACACAACAAAGGGCAAAGACAGCCGTTTCTGTCTGTGTCTATTTCCTCTGTAATGTCGTAATGTGGCACAATCTCTACCCATTTCATCAAAACCGATCTATCAGTATCGGAACTTCGTCTATAACAACGAATTTCAGGTTTGGCAGGTGCAATGGTTACCTATTTCAACAAAATTTGTAGGATGACATCCTGAGGTTTGTACCCGAATACCTTCGAACGAAATTGGACTGATCGTGAAGTTTTAGAATCCATTATGGGGTATCAGCATAATTTAAGTTAGGATGAATCCTACAAACCAACCACCTTTTTTGAAAATCACGAATATTACAATGCGCGTGACATGCCATCTTCAAAGAGGAACTAAAAATACACTGCCAAGGAAATGGCACATGAGCTTCCTCGTGACCTTCACAGTACATCACCATTAAATTCCAGAAAACTAGAAACGACCGGTTCTGGCATCAGGGAATTAATAAGGTGGGAAATTGGAAGCTGAATGGTACATATAATAAATGAAATTAATAAGGAAAATTTTGATTTTAATGTGGGACCATCCAGGATGTAGTCCGCATGTTCCCTGAAATTACGGCTGTTGCAAGGACCGTAACGAGAATATTTCGTTCACGCATGTTGCAGAGCGTACCGCTAATGCAATTATGATGATTGTATTATGGGAGTTCAAGGGACCTTACCCACATCATCCCTGAAAATCTGACCGAAATCCGTTCAACATTGACCGAGTTATGACCGTCACAAGGAATTCACGTTAGCGCCTGCGCAGAAGCTACCGTTGATTCGATCATGATGAAGTTGATATGGGACCATCTAGAGCTTAACCCGCACGATACCTGAAAATTTGGTTAAAATCGGATCAAAATTGTGGAAGTTATGGCTGTTACAAGGAAATGTGGACGGACAGACAGACAGACAGACACGGAACCAAATTTGTTCAGGAGGCTCTGAAACGCAAAATGCGAGTGGAAATTTTGAATTTGGAGCAAAAAAACAGGAAGGTTACGTGCGTATTTGGAGCTGTATGCGGTTTCCCTTAAGCTCCGAATGGGATTTTTCTATTCGTACAACAAATGGACCGCTAACCGTTAGCATTTTTTGCGCATGCGCAATGATCCATTTATATTTGCAGTTCCTCCCACTCGACTACGACTCAGCGTTGCGAAAACTCCCTAATAAAAAAACGATTCAATCCCAAAACCATAAAATATCTCTTAAAATAAGCGAATTAGATAGATAATCTCTTAAAGACGCCTAGACTTTTGCCCTTAAAAAACACCTAGCAACCTCAATAATGGTCTGATTCGGGTCAGAGTTAAATACTGTCCAAAGTTCGTATCGAGCAAGTTTTTGCTCAGTCCGTTTCCCATTAAAGTACAACGTAAAAGGCCGTTTTTGCGATCTTTATGTGCAAAATAGGTATGGGTGACATACCTAACATAAGTTCGGCTATAAGTCAATGGGGAAAGGCCTCAGCTAAAATATGCTCGATACGAATTTTGGAATGTATTTAATCTTGAGTATAATTAGCTTCGGCAGACTCAAACCAATATTAACGCCACTAGGTGATTTCGAAGGGCCAAAGAACAGACGGGGGGAGGAAAGGACCGGACCAACATTAGCCCGAATTTCAATTGTTTGTAATTCCCTTATAAGTATATCGATATGAGTTGTAAAAGGTATTCACATATTATTTATTATACCATTTCACGTTGCCGGGCATTTGGTATGTTGTAACCGGTTGTTCGTTCTATCCGGTGTCCCAATAAACTGTATATATAAACTGAATACTACTCATCAGAGTGGGGCATTATTTAACTATTTATTTAGCTCAATTACCGCTGTAACTAATAACTATTAGCTAACTGTAACTAATAACTAATTAGCACCCTTGACTAAATTTGATATCCTTATATCTTAGTGTGATTAGCGTTGAAATTGATAACTGTGACTTCAATTTATTATTTATGGCTAAATTCATCTGAATTAGTTTTTACTTATAATAGTTACAACCCTTCAACTAATAGATCATTTTGGAGAAATTAGTTGAACTAATAAATAATAGATAATTGGTGTTTAGTTATTAGTTACACGCAATGAAACTATTAACCAATTTAGTTAAACAAAATTTAGTTGCTACCAGTAACTAATAACTAATTAGTTTTTAGTCACTATTCGCACGAATAATGACTAAAAGATAACTTTTTTTTTTTTGCGTTGAAAGCATCAAAATCGAAACCAGTCAAAACGTAGTGGGATATTTTCTTCGCGTAACATGACTCTATGTGCTAGTTTTTATGTAATACAACAATAATAATTACTCTTTACATGTATTTTGATCTATAAAATCTAAATAAGATCACTCCATTTTTGCGCATTTATAAGAAAAGAGCAAACATTAAGGGATTCGCTCATATAATCATGTTATAGCCATGTAATCTTCCGAGAGTGAAAACAATGTTTCCGCCACTTACAGGTAAATTCGGAACCAAATTTAATTATTAGTGATTATTCGAGCGAATAACGACTAAAAACTAATTAGTTATCAGTTACTAATAGTAACTAAATTGTGTACTAACTAAATTAGTTGTTAGTTACAAGTGGTAACTAATCGAATAACTGGATTAGTTGCTCTGAAAATAAGAACTAATAGATAATTAGAGCTAATTATTATTCGCCAATGTAGTAACTAATTTAGTTGTAGTTATTAGTCGCAACTACTTTTTCCCAACACTGCTACTCAACTTTATGACGTTGAGGAGGATATGAGTGGTACTTATATGCCCATAAAGACCCAGTAAGCGATCCATTCAAGCTGATTATTCAAACTATAAACCTGTTTTCGTGACTTTCACATTGACTGAGTCGTGTGGCAGGTGGAATTCTCTTCGGCAAACGAACTTCACGATCCTCAAGGTCCTCTGCTGACCTCCTGACTTAGGAACTGCGGTAGTCACGCTCATACTCAAACCATGTGTGCGATGTTACACATTACTTCCCCAACACCTTTCCCAACTTGCACGGAGTACTTTGTTGGTATTGAATCGAAATTTAAATAAAGTTAAGCTATCACAATGGCTCCAATATCTTAGAAAATAATTGGAAGAAAACGGACTTTTACCTAGAAATCAGTTTTGTAACATTCCGAAACCTTCCCAAGATTTCAACACATTTTTATAAAAACAGGGTGGATTTGGATAGGTTAAGGTTTAAACAATGGAAGTACAACCACTTTCAACCCAGACACTTTTTTTTCCTCAAATTTGTAACACGGTGTATTGTCATGGATATGTCTTTGCTCTGGGGGGTCAACCAAAAGTTTCCGTGATGCAAAATCACAATTTCAGTGTTTTTCACGTACAACCCAGCCGTAGCTAGGGGAATGGAACTTCCGCAGTTTTCAACGCACATAAATCGTTCGCCACTCGTTGGAAAGCGCTTGATTTATGTGATTAATGTTCACATCTCAAGCTACCAATTTCCTCCTCCTTACGTACCTGGCTACATTCCTAAACTAAGTTGATTGGACTATAAACAATTTTAATAAGCCTGTTACATTATTCTTATCGTAAAGCAATAGCATCATTTACTCCACTCCATTGGAAACATTTTCATCCTCTTGACAACAATAGACTGTTAACAACAACTCATTGTAGTGGCTTCTCTCCACAGTTATTTTCAACATTTCTATAAGTAAACCGTTGTTTTGTTGGAATTAGTCGGGATGCGGCCCAGGGATTTGTTTAAAGTTAAAGCATTTGTTTACAACTCTCGAGGACAACCGTTATGAAATCCCCAATCAAAGACATATCCATGTAACATGGTATCTGCTTGTAAAGCAGATAGTGGAACTCGTTTACGAGTTGTTTTTATTAATTTAATTCTGACGATCATACAACTAGCGGATTACCCAGCGCGTTGCAGCCGGAAAAAAGCAAATTGCCAACTAAAATATTCATCAATGCGCTAAAACATTCAACAACTTTTTACTCTAGTAACTACTATAACTCACCCTCAATTTGGTTGAGATGGTGCGGGTTCACTTCATATCCAGGTAGTTACCATATTAACGCGTAGGTATCACTTTTACCATGGTTTAATTGAGCCTAGTAAGTGTACAATGGCGTATGGATAATTGAGTGTTAAGGAAGTTTTCAAGGCCAGCGGGGCGGTGCCCTGATGGAATTGCTAACTGAAAATAAGCCTATGGGTTAACCAGGGACCCTAAGAATGTTCATGTGCAATTTTACCACAATGTGTCCTGTAGTTTTTATGTGATTGAGTAACAACACACACACACAGAGAGAGAGAGAGAGAGAGAGAGAGAGACAGACATATTTTTATATAATAGTATATATAGATATTCTGCAATCTAACTGAGGGTATCGGTTAGCGACAGGTCTGGGGAAAGGCAGCGGAATTGAAAGAAAACAGACGGACATCTAATTGGGTGAACGTCCAACTGTGGAATCATGTTTCCGATTCGTCTATCAAATTCCTTTCACATCGCGGAAAAATGTAATTATTGTGGATAGACATGAATTTATAGTACCGGAAAATGAATGAAGGTGGTTTCGGTTAGGTAATAGTATATTACTACTGTAGGAAGTCAGCAGTTTCTTTGTGTATGGATTCTAGTGTCCCGAAGGTGATATCAGCGAAGAACCAGCACAGTTATATACCGACTACGTTGTGAAAGTGAAGTCGGAAGTGTACCTACCCATCAATTTAAAAAGCGGTTGATGGATTGCAAGTGAAACGAAATAGTTCAGAGTGAACTGAGAGCTTCACCCATACCTACTACCCCCACCCCTCCACTCGCAGGTACCTATTCCACTTTTCTTCAATGTATTGCCTTGAAGAAATCGTTGTCTCCCTCCCAAAATCAATAAAACTACGCATTAGATTCCTGATTTAGGTCCAATTGCATGTCATCAATCTAGGATGTTCGAAATAAACTGCAGCTGTCAGACCATAAAACAGGTACACGTAACAAAATACCTAGGGGTAAAAATAGATCAGGGCCTTGGGCGGGATGAACTCAAAAACGATTTATCTACAAAAATAAGAAGGTTGCTACCAATGTGTCGAGAAGTTCGTAACTTTATGAACCTGAAAGTAAAGAAACAATTTTACCACGCAATCTGCCAGTCGCTACTGATTTATGCCATGCCAGCCTGGGTTCAGCTTTCAAAACTAAACATCAGCCTTTGTTTACGATCCAAAAAGCCCTGATCAGGGTCCTATTAAAAAATCCCATTAGGTTTGGGACAAGGGATTTATTTAAAGAATTCCAAGTTCTAGAGTTATTTAGACTAATAGATAAATCTACCATAATTTATACTTACAAGCGATTTCTAAAAGGTGGATTTGAAATAGTAAGTAATATTGGTACAAGAAGTTCGAACAAGATTACTCTAATTATACCAAGATTTAATACTTCCGCTGCACAACGTTCTCATCTATATAGAGGGATCATCCTTTTCAACAACCTACCTCGCGAAATTATTTCAACCAGAGTATCGCTTAGTAAATTCAAAGTAGATCTGAAGAAGCACTATATGGCTTAACTGTCTGATTTGCCTAATCATTTATGTTATTTCAATTATTATTGACACACATTATTATTTATTCCTCAAATTTTGAACTTTCTATTATTTATGTAAACTAATAGAGAGTAGAGCTATATACATACATACTTTATCTTCAGACTTTGATGGTGAAAATCCTGGATTGTAATCATTTATTTAAATAACCAATAACAGGAGATCTAAATAATGAACAGACGCTCCGATTCCCAGCACAAGATCCTTCTTATATGGAATTTTAGCATTTTTTGTACAAATCTGTAATACATTGTTTGTAAATCTTTTATCTGAATGAAATGCATATATATATATATATATATATATATATATATATATATATATATATATATATATATATATCTTTTGGCACAGATGTGCAGTGAAAATTGAAACACAAATACATAATGAAACTTACACAATTATTATTGATATTTCGGCGATTGCCTTTTTCAACATGAAGAGTAGAGTGATGACCTGATGACCTCTCACCTGCAATAATATATATATATATATATAAGTAGACTTTTTTTTCTTTTTTTGTAACCATTCAAATTATAATCATAAAGAGGTCAACTAGGTCAGAGGTGAGCTTTACAATTCGAGCCCGTCAGCTGTGCATCCTCCATCTTAGCGCTTTCAAGGCAACAATATCTTCCCGTTAGCGGTTCAGCTCATTCGTAAGTACTCGACTCATGCCGACGCTGAAAAGACTTGGGTGTTGTACACGGTCGGATTTGTATCCCCTCCTTGTTGCAGGTTTTGGACAAGAACAAGATGATGTCAAATTCATTGACCTTACTAGCAACAACGTGCTTCTAACTTTTTCCAAGGTCACTGTTCCTATTCACCAACCTGTTCCTATTGACCTGATTCTACGGTATTGTATCTACCTTAATAATAATAACTTAACTATAGCACGATCGATATCACACAAAAAACATGATATTCATAAATACATTACCTCTGTATTATCATATATTATTAATTACAATACATATGTTAGTCAGGAAGCTGGCCTTCTTCAAATGGATGATCATCAATGAGTGGAGAGTAGGTTGGCAGTATGTTTGTTAGCTTTTTGGAAAAATTTAGTTTATTTACTTGCTAGGCGTATAGTGATTTTATAATGAAATATATATTCATCTAATCATATCAAAGCATTTTATATTGTCAGAACCAACTTGTGGTGTAACAATCGTTAATCTAAAAATACATAAACATAAATAAAACATAATCAGAAATAAACACACATGTCATGCTTGAAAAAACAACCCAGAAAAATCATCAAATGTGTCTAAGGTCTTAAACCTCACACTGGCGCGTCGGATACTGGTTACTATCAAAGGATTGCTGAATCAGGCCCAGATTTCGTCTGAAGAAGCATAGGCTGCTATAAACAGAATCCAGGAGCTGTCAGGCAAATTAATTATTCAACAGAGATTGCCGTACAAAGACATCAGACGGACATGAACCCAAAATCCTTTAGCAAGATACGAGTTATTAAAATACAGCCGATATGCTGATTGACCAGAACGCAGAAATTCGTCAATTGGTTAACCAAAGTGGTCGTGTGTTTGGATCGTCAATGCAGCCAAACCAAACACTACTTCCTCTTTCGCCGAGCTTTCTATTTATTACCTTCTTCGGGGTCTACAATACAAAATATAACAAGCTCAATCAATGAATAACGGCGAATTCTTAAACCATAACAAATACAACTAAGTAACACATAAACAAATACTAAAGTAAGAAACAGCAAACGTACTCAAAGGACGGTACAATGTGAATTACGCACCACTCACACACTCATCACATCACATAATCCAGGCACCACAGGTTGCACCAGATACCTGGTAAAAAAAAGAATTTTCTACAAACTACCTTAGATTTAAGAATTCCAAGGAAGTAGGGAAAATACGAACGGATATTTTGATTTCGAGAGTTTCAATATTATAAGTAGCAAAGGAGGATGATATTGAATAAAACCAAATTCATTCTATAGGTCAGTAGAAGTCTAATAAAAGCTTGGATAACTTTCACCTGAAAAATACCACCGGCTTTTTCTAACTTCCGCCCGCTCGTCGGATGATTCAACCAAGGCGGTCATTTCTCGTGACAGGCCTCCCCGAGTGAACGTTATAGAGAGGTTACCAATCTTCAACCTAATCACCTCTCCAGGGCTCTGATAGGCGGACTGATGACCCGACAATGATGTATCTCCAATACACGCAAAATGTCAAACGAAAGAGATGATGAATTTGTGTCATTAGACATCGTACGGCTGATTGTAGGTAGATGTATGCGAATAGGTATAACTACTAACTCCCTCTGTCTAAGCCAAGTTGAGAGCTTTCACGAAGTTATTAGAAGGTTAGAAAAAGGTAGTTAGAAATAGATTAGACACCAAGATAAGAAATTAGACCATCGGGTATTAATCGTCTACCAAATAGGTAGAACCTACCAACTTGACATTTTTGATGCATTAAATTAAAATGTGGGTCACACTTAGGACTTTTACATTGGATATTGGAAAAAGATTGTAATTACCCAAGAATAAAAAACCTATTTAAAAATTAAGAAAGAAAAAATCTCTATTTCCATATAGGCCACTAGTGTACTTGTATATACAATTACTTACAAGAGTCTTGTTACAAGGACTTCTAAAACGAAAAATACAAATGGTAAATTTGATTTTGGCGGCAAAAAATGTTCATTTCCCGAAAGTGAAAACGGTCGGGGGGAAACTGCCAGACCAGGAAACTGTCCGAAATGCCCTTCCTGGAAATTCGGGGAGATCGCGGTTTCGTTTCAAAACTCCCGGAAAACCTGTTTCTCCAAACTCCCCGAAAAGGTGGAACGAGGATTCTGCCAGAAAACTTGAAACACAGATTGCGAAGAGGGGGAACTGCCCGAATCTGTACGAACTGAAAACTGTCCGAAAGTAGGGTCGTAAATCCCTTTACCAGGTTCCACCTTGGGCCTTATCAAATAAATACGAACGTAAGTAATTAGCTCCTGAGGAACTCCCAAGTTCACTGCCAGACAACAGAAGGCCAGTAACATTATTTGCATGATCTAGGCCCCAGTGGGACATAAAAATACCTCAAATGATATATATTATGACTAGGGCTCGGATCGATATGCTCGATAAAATCTCCAGATATGCTTGAAAAACATCTGTTTTATGCTCGATAGCAAATACCATTATATGCTCGAAAAACACCGTTAAAAACTATAGAAAGGAAAGTGAAACGAAAAAAATCCACAACTTATCTTTATATTCCTACGAGCTTTATTTTCAAATTCTATGTATATGTTGTATGTATAATTGTATCTACAAGTTTCAGGTATATATATGACAAGTTTCATTTATACACGTTACAGTTTAAAAGTCTATTTACAAAATGTTCAGTACTACTAGACCAGTCATTGAAATAAATTCGTGTTGGCCTGTACAACACGAATTTTTACTATATTTTCAGTTTTAAATTATGTTCTTAGATCGGTCAATTAAATCTTCAATGACGAGAACGATCTTTCAACGTCAACTGACACGAGAGGTAATTTACTTCAATGATGCTGCTTCTTGTGCAGAGTAGTTTGGAAAATCCTCTGACGTTGCACACTCGCCACGCAGCATCCTCTCCAAGTCCAACGCTGCTCTCCAACCGAGATTTCTATCCAGCACGATCTCCAACTTTTTCCTCACAGTTTTCCCAGTCTCTCCAGGCCATGATTTCGCTTTTTCGATGACTCCATTTATCGTAGTGATTGCTTTAACCAACTCCATCCCTCGCGATTCCATTTTTAGGATGACCTCAGGAATGATGGTCATGTAGGCTTTTATGAAAGTCAAGGATGGCACCAAGTCGTTGGAGACCAAACTTTGATAAATCTGTATCACTAACATCTTCCGTCGGTCATCTTTGCTGTTCCAGGACATGGCGTATGCGAACATCTCATGTACCACACTGAGTTTTTTTTTAATCTCTAATATATGAGAAATTATTGCACTCGTCAACGTAAAGAAGTGAGTAGGCTCGTTGGCCCTGCATTACAAAAACCATGTTAAACGGACAGAAACACGCCACAGAGATGGGAAAATGAATATCTTACTCTCAGGAATGAAACTTTTCGAATGAATTTTTATGGTGCGAGAATGGCCATATAATATAGGCTTCCCCCTAATGAACGCAAGACGCAGTGGTTGCCATTATAATAACGGATTAGAATGTGACTCAATAAGAGAATGGCCATATATAGACTTCCCTCTAATAATGGAAGAAGACGCTTTACAAAGACGAATTAGAATGCGACTCGAAGTAGAATGTAACTGGATTAAAAAGGACCCACTCGGAGTTCATTGCCCTGGGCAGACTTTCGGACAGTTTTCGAAGTCGAAACGGGGATTTTCCATTCTGCCGGAATATTTTCGGACAGTTCTGCAGCTTTCTGTTTTCCGACAGTTTCCTGGCCCTACTTTCGGAGACATTTACGTGAACTCCTTGAACTCCCCGAATCAGTTTTGGGGTAGAAATTCGAACAGTCTCCTGGTCTGGCAGTTTCCAAGTTCCCGTGAAAACAATGCTGGTAGACACGGAAGCAAAATAAGTTCCAGTAGTGTAGCATGATTGTAAATTTTCGTAAATTATCGTATTAAAATATTCCTGTTCATTTGTTTTAAAATTTGAGCACTTTGAGTGTTGAAAAAAATAGTTAACATTCAATTTTACGACAAACAATTTACACCGTTCAATATTCTACAACAAAAACAAAGATTTTAGATTTAAAGATTTTTTGCAGTTTTAGTTGATTTTTAATATAAAAGAAATTTTACATTTTTTTAGTATAAAATTTTTACATTTTTCTGCATAATTTTGTGCATACATTTCAGATTGTTCTATTTCACCGTTGATAACTCTGTTAAAAACATACATTTAAAGATTGTTAGGCTTTTTTTCTACAGTTTATCTCTCTTTGAACGGATTTGTTATGTATATCTCCAAGGAGGTTTTTTTTTTTTTTTTTTTTTTGTTATGTACATGTATAACTAGAATGGATTTTACATCATTTTGATTAGAGTTAAGATAGGAGAAAACACAAAAATGTCTTGAATACTAGTAATTAGCCTACAGTAACCCCCTCCACCGGCAGTACATTTCCATCATAAAACTTCCAGCATGAAATTGAAAGTCCTGACATATTTTCCAAATCTTTCAAATTCATCAAATCAAATCAATCAGATCAAATTCATGATTGAACAAAACAATGATCACGAAAATCTGACGAGATTAATCAAAACATTATATTTAATACTATTATACCTCCTGCATTCACTCCCTTCCATAATTAAATTTGAAACTCCAGATATACAAATCCAAAACTAGACCAAATTCATAGTTTAACAAAAAAAAAAGAAAAAAAAAATCACGAAAATCGGACGAGAATTCTTAAAGCATCACGGTTTATCAGTATTACCCCTTTCATTCACCCCCTCCCTTGATGAAATTCCTGACATACGTTCCAAAACTATAACGAATTCGTAAAGGAACGAAATAAGAATCACGAAAATCTCCTCCACCCCTAATACGACAGCAAATCCGAAATTCCCGCGGTTTGTTGCACAACCAGACTAACATTGGAATCGAACTAAATAAGAATCATGAAAATGGGTCGAGAATCGTATCGTGGGTGCGTCGACAGAATTCGTCAAATAAACCCACGTTTTTTCGGCTTTACCTCCCCCATTCCTCCTCGTCCATCATGAAATTCGAAATTGACGGAGTCTTTTGCACAGCTAGACTAAAATTGGGATCGAACAAAGAAAGAATCTCGAAAATCGGTTGAGAATTGTGGCCTTGGTATAACATCGACAAAATTTGTCACACATACTCTCGCACAAACATGCATGCGCACACACACACACTTTTTTTTTACAAAACTCCCCTCAAAGGAGGAGGGCACACCATTATTTTGAGTGGGGAGGACGCCCAGGTTTATCCGACGGTAAAGGGATAAGGGAAGTTGCAAAAGGATGACGAGAAAGAATGGGATGAAAGGAAGTGCTCCTATAGAATGACCACCAGTTCAAGTATGAAACCCTCAGGACGCGGGTGGTGATACCACAGAGCACTCATGCTGAGATGCCCACCTCAAGTAACTCCGTGGCGCTTTTCCCGCACCACACCCCGCGCCATGACACGGTTGTAGCCATGACCTTGATATTATCGGTCGTCACTTCTTTTAGCTCGGAAATCGCTTGCCGCAGGTCATTTCTATCATACTTGTTTATTTTTGCCCGCCAGGTCTGCTCCATGCCCACGCTGCCACTGACAACAAGGACATCTAGGATTATGGCAGACCCATCGGGCTTGACGGCAACGATATCCGTTTTAGTTTCAGCATTCAGCATTCCACCGACCATCTCGTAATCGTGGCTCCATGCATCGCACGGGTAACCGGCTAGTTAGTCATATAAATGGGAACTTCAACCTGAAATATATCTACCAGAGCTTTCCAAAAAGGTACTACATGAAGAGTATGAGTAAAGCTGGAGAAAAGCTAAAAGACATCGTAGGAGAAGCCAATAAATAATTCCATCGATATTTCCTGTTCAATTTTAATGAATTCTGCCCACCGATCCAGGAGTGTCTCACCCGCTGCAAAGGGCGAGGCACAACTATTACTTTTGTAGCAAATTCCTGAACTATTTACGCGTTTAACATTTACCTGCACTTCTTCAAAACTTTCGAGCATCCTGACCACTAACTTCTACTCATCATTCTGATCTATTTGTTTCTACGTACTTAACTAATTATAAAATTCAGTGAGAATTTAAGAGTTAGCGCTAACTTGCCTCGCTCCGTGCTGCAGCGAGGCAATCCCTATCGATATTTTATCGTTAGGTATAGTATAAGTTCATAACTCTTCAAATTATGATAGATTTTTAAATACAAAAAGATCATTGAGGAACCTAACTAAGAAATGGCTTAGAGAATGTATCTAAACACAAACGGTGGGTACAGCTTTCGTACAAGTACGCAACCATGAGGGACATATTATGTCTTTGCGCCCCCTCCCGTACCCACACCACATACCTCGTACTTTATTTTTATTTTATTTATTTTTTTAATTTTTGTTTTAAAATAATACACAGCTTCATATATACACACTCACGAGTGCACTTCCTAAAAATTTTGTTAAACATAAACACAGTCCGAGCTTCATCTATAAGACTCGTATGTCTTCAAGAGATAATTTGTTTATCGGTTGTTTTATCTTAAAATTATGTCTTTACTTGTATAAAGCTTGCAATCGTGTTCACAATATAAATTATTGAGAATGATCACCTGTGTGTAAACAATTATTTAAACAATCACGCTCATACCGCAGCTTGTCGGCCACGCACTCCGCAGTGGTTAACGTAATTAGGTTAATTAAGGTTAGGTAAATCGAGAGCTTTCCAACGAGTGGTGAACGATTATTGTAGGGTGATAACTGGCGAAGTTAAAGTTCCGTAGCAACGAATCGGTTGTACGGAACTTTATCGTTAGAATCATTAGAAATTTTTCATAACGCTTTCTTCGTCACACTTTTTGAGTTATATGCCATAGTAAAAACATAAAATTTGAAAAACTATTCTAAAATTGTTGGAGCCATTTCAATAGCTTAATTTTTTAATGGATTTGACAAAACGTGACACTTAATTTAATTCTTGATTGATTACAGAGGTTTAGGATTTGAAATAATTTTTAAAAAATTCGTTGGTTATATGCAATTCCCCAACAGTTCGGAAAATGTACGGCGCTAATGTTTACCCCTCCTTCAAGACCGATTTATCATGCAGGTTTTGCCTATTCACGCCTGACTTAAGGAGCGATTTCCTACCTGCCGAATATCGCTGCCGAATTCAGTTGCGGGTTTCTGAATATCGCACTGTATTTTCGGCATCTGCGTTTTTCGGCATGAGCGTTTTCCTAGAAGGCGAGGTTCAGCGCGGAGTGGCACGCGCATGTGCCAGTTCAGTCTACTAAAGTCTGTTTCGGTGGACACAGTTGCAATGCCTGTCCAAAGCAAGAGAAGAAAGGTTTGTGCAGTTCTGTTATGTTCACCGATTGAAGACTTGGACGATGAAACTGACATAGTTCTCGCACGTAAATGTTGCGTGCGGCACAAACCAAGTACAGTGAAACTTGGATAATTCGAACCTCAAGGGACCAGTCAAAAACTTCGAATTAACCAAAAATTCAAATTAAAGAAGTTTTTAATAAATTATATTTTAACAAACTACAGTACGAAGTAAATTACAAACAGTAACATTGAATGCTGTATTGACCAACAGAATATTGAACAATAAATATAAAGACACCTGGAATGGTACTGTATTTAACTGCAACCATAAGAAACAATCTATTGTTTTTCAAAAAAGGATGGTATTTTGGCCTGTTTCCTTGAATTAAGTCTTTCTGCCATTATAAAAGATTCCAACGCATTCAAAGAGTTGGAGTATGAATCACTTACATTCACAGTGCACACTTGTGTCATACACCCAGTGCTAGCTTTGAAATTTTGCTTTCCCAATTCTTTGGCGAATTGCTCAGCCTTGGCCTGGTCCTGTTTTGGGACGGTCGGTGGGTGGGAGGGGAAGGGGAGTTATCAGACTGTACGATGGCACTGACGACTGTACGATGCATTTGGTCTAACGCAAACCTTTTGCCGAATATCGTTACTAAAACGTATTTCCCGATAAATTTACAATTATTATGAGTCGCAGCTTAAAATTTATACCTTAATTAGCACGCCAAAAATTCGAATTATCCAAAATAAAATTTGAGTTATCCACGATTTGTCAGCACTGTTTTAATACAAAATGCTAGGGATCAAGAGAAATATTCGAATTAAAGAACATTTCGAATTAAAGAAGTTCGAATTATCCAGGTTCCACTGTAATATATTCACTACTAGGGAGAAGGAAGGTGTATTCAAGCTGCTAATTACCAAACACCTGTTTTCTCGCTGCGTGGTGCAGGAAAGACTGCTCTGGGAGCAGTCCCCTGTATCGCATTCCGCTGCGACGTACACTCCTTGCCGAAATCGGCAGTTAGGAAAATGAGTGTACCCAGTCCTGTGTGTTGAGTCGGTGCCAAATACTGCAGCGTAAAATCGTAGCGATATTCGGCAGGTAGGAAATCGCCCCTTGAGATTCTTGGGTATTGAGATGCTGCGTTCTTTAGGGTCATTGTTCTAGGTCTAGGGAGTATGATCTTGGGGGATTTCAAAAAATTGTATTAAGGCATTTCTGAGATAGTTGAAACCCTTGTTTATTCCCATAGGTCCCTACTATACCTAATTTTCGCAATCAATTGAATTGGTAAAACACGTCTAACATTATTTCCTAACATAATATCGGCCTCATAGTAATATCTACCTACCCATTCCATTAAACCCAATACATATAGCATTAGGCAGATCCTCCAATCCCCAATGACGTTCTCGGATCGCGAAATTGCTTTCTCTCTCGTTCAGGGGCTCCCAGTTGCATAAGAAAGTAAAGGCTCGCGGCTAATAACTGTTCTGTGCTGCTCTCCGTAAGTGTCAGGTGACCTTTGGGCCCCTACATCAGCAGGTCCACATCCAACGCTGGACCGACCGCTCCCTTTCGAAATTTACCGAAGTTATTCCACCATAACTGAGAAGTAACATCCGCATCTTTGAACCCAATTACTCCTCTCAGTACGTTCGAACTGGGAAGAGAGAGAACTTCACCTCCATCCTCTAAACAACCATCCTCTAAATGTACTTACATTCGTAATCTAATGATTGAAGATTACCGATTTCAGAGGCGCTATTAGGATTTTTTTAATGCAATTTAGGTTTGACTTTCAGTACGAGGCTTCACGCTACTTTCCACACTTCTTTGTAGTTGTAAAACATTTCGTGTGAGGGCTTTGCACGACTTTTCGCTCATAAATTGACAGTTGAGAAAACATTCACTGGACAGCTACACACCACTTACACACTTCATTACTACTATAAATCAACAAAAATATATTGATAATAAAAAGTTGAGAGTCATGTTACTTCGGGGCTGAGGGGTAGAAACAAATCATGACGCCACTGTTTGAAATGGGGGTGTTGGGGGCAGGGGCTTTTGTTCTGAGGAGGAAGTGGCGGTAATTTTTAAAATTCTCAATTACTAAAAGAACTTTTGTTTTTTAATAAATTAGTCTGAATAGTGTTAAATAAATATGAAAATCGTTTGTTCTTAGAGACAATTTAACGCTGATTCAGAAAATGGGGTCAAAAGCTGGAAAAAATTTATTTAAATGGGAGAATTGTGGGTTTTAAGGCTTAAAAAAAACGTGGTTTTCTCGAGAGAGAGAGAAAAAAAAAATCCTTTTGAAGGTCATATCTCAGCAAAGGATTAAGCAAGGACGGTGCAGTTGGCTGCATTCTGCTCCATTTACCGATTTTTCAAAGAAAAAATTAGCTATTTAGATGGCTTTAACATTTTAAACGTGGGGGGGGGACCTCCTAAAAATCCGTTTCATACATCAGAGAACACAAACCTAGATTTTTACGTCGTAGGTATATATCTACTTATTTATATGGTGTATTTCCAGGTGGGAACTCTCTTAAATACGGCGTAAAAATTTCTTTCCAACACAGAAAAATCCGTCTTGGCAAAAGACAGGTCAAATTTGTTGGCCGATCGCTCCAGAATTTCAAGTTCAAATTTACAATTTAATGGCCGCAAAATGCTAAAGGTCGTTTTATAAGAGAGTAGGGTGTCACATTCGAAGTGTTTTTCAGCGCTGAGTCGATTCCAACCTTTCCCATTTCTCTAAAATTCATAAATAAGGTAGAAATTACATAAAGTTTCACCTAATATTTTCAGGTGAAAAATGCTCATAATTGTCTAAAATTTTGTAGTTTTCGAGTTCGGCTTCGTGTCCTCAATTTCCTTTGCGATCTCGGCCTCAGTTTTATTCAGGACATGGTTGGCCTCAATGATCAGAACTTGAGTGCCTAATTAAAATTATCAAACTATTCTTTGAAAATTCGCTCTATTAGCCCTACTGCATGACTGATACAGCAATGAAATTTATAGGGGAATGTTCAGGAGTTAACCGCACAATCCTAGAAAATTTCATCACAATCGTTACATTAGACTTGAGTTTTGCCTGTGTCAATCGATATTAGTTTTGCGAAATCGCAATGGTTATTACTTAACAATCGCGATATAATTTACAGGGCATTTTTCTAGAACATATGCCCCTCCCTACCTATTGAATGAAATCGAACCAACAGATGACGAGAAATCGACGATATGAGAAATTCACGTTTGCGCGTTTGTGTACAGGCTACTGTTGACCGACGAATGATCCGACGGCATTGAAAATTATAAAGACCGCATAGGAGAAAACCCGCACTATCCCCAAAAATTTCCTCGAATTCGGACTGAATCTTGGTATAGGAACCACAATTGATCAGCAAGCCCTGAAACGCAAAAAGCAAGTGAAAATTTTGATTTTGGAATACAAAAATTTGTTCGACTTCTTTCACGAACACAAGTGTAGTGAGGAAGCAAAATACGTAGTTAACATGACAGTGAGTATGTAGTAGGCTGAACTTCAGCTGATTCTGTCGATCCATTTGTCTCGAAGTGTCAACCAGAATTTAGTTTTGCGCATGCGCAATAGTTATTACTCAACCAATCGCTATAAAATACATAGACATCACCCTGGACTGTAGGTATATGCCTACCCAACGATTCCCCAAGTTTGGACGAAATCAGACTTGTTGATCATGAGAAACGACATTATAAGAAATTCATAGCACACAGGATGCTATTAATCCAACGGAATTAAATTTATAGGACATCATTTAGGGACTAACCCGCACAATCCCTGAAAATGTCAACTAAAAAATCGGAGGAATTACTAGTCTGTGTCAATCAATTTCAATTTTGCGCATGCGTGCAATAGTTATTACTAAACCCATCACAATATAAATCATAGGGCATCTTCTTGGCACATATACCTAACCACCCCCGAGATTGAACGGAATAGGAAAAATAAATTATGAGAAATCGACGCTATAGGAAAATCAGATTTGCGCATGCGCACAGGCTGCTATTGATCAGACGGTAATGCCATGTATGGGGGGCTGTCGAACGAGAAAACCCCAATCCCTGACGATTTCATCAAAATTGGACTAATACTTTGTATAGTTTCGGGCGGGACTAGGATTTACCCCCGACATCAAACAGACACGGAACCTACATTGGTCAGCTCTGAAACGCGAAAAACGAGTGAAAATTTTGATTTTGAAGACAGATTTTTTCGAATTCTCACACGAACACTACCTTAGGTAGCGAGGGAGCAAACATGTAGTTTAAAACCCTCAAATATCTTTCACAAACTAGGTCAGGTAGACCACACTTTCAAAACGATTGCAACAAGGGGAGTGAACCCATCATTGTCTGTTTAAAATCAAACAATAGGGTGTGACACATGACTCCTTTTGGTTGTTCGGTCATAATTAACACGGGGGGCGTCTACTGATCACGTAATTCGCAATTCGTTAGGTAACCCGGTGAGCGCGGAGGTCGATCTGTTAACGGATGGGCGGGGCCTTTATTGGAACGAGGTTGGCATTGTGTCATTTATCTCTGCTCCTATCAATTACTATTCTGTGGATCCATTTCTGAGGAGGCCCATTGTTGCCGGGATCATTAGACGCATCTCCATAGGATGTTGTAGGTTGCTCTCCTTTTTCGGAAGATGCGCTCCAGATCTAATACGTGCTGGGAGAGAGACTCCTATACTTATACGTAACCACCGTGTAATAGTGGAGCAGACCCCGAGTAACAATTGTAGGTACATATCATCAGAACAATTCCCAATAATCAACACGTACCTATAACCGTTTCTATCGCCAAATTCTAGTCAATGATTAAACAAGAGTAGCCACTCGACAGGAAAGCCCATGAATTTAGAAACTACTAGCTACAGAATAGGTTTATTGGAGGACACTCAACGAATCCAGCCATCTACTGGAATCTTTAACATTCTAAAATTTAAATGAAACTGTTTCAATCCATCGAATGTTATTGAATTTGCACTATGATGAATCTGTTGCATACCTTTTTTGACACGGATACCTATGTCTATTGGCTGGCCTACGTGAATGCAAAAATGTCTTCTATAAAATAAAACGGTTTTTGACATTTTCATGTCTTTCATATGGCACATAACAAAAAAATCGTCACGAAAATTAATTGTCCCAAGTGGCCACAACGATGATTATGACCATCAGAAATGACGTTAACCATTCGTCCAGTTTTTTCCCTAATGATCCCACGATTTTGAGATTTGGTATGTGGGCCCTTGAGGGACTTCTGAACACAACTGACCGATCCCAGATCAGCTGAGTGGCTCTACACACATGAAAATGTCCCAATGTGTTGCAGACTCGTATGCAAGCATTTCAGTCTGTGTTCAAGGGTGTCCAAGGTTACTGTAACTTTAATTTTATATTAGGTTATGAGTTCCGCATCGTACGTCTAAATTTTCTGTTGGTGAGAGAGTTTGAGATCATAGTGAAAGAGTGAAGTGTTCTTTCAGTGTACTTGTGAATTGTGAACAAGTGAAAGTGATCAAGAAAAACTCCACCATGAACATTCAGAAAATAGATAGCTTAACAAAAGAAAACTATGACACATGGAAAGTTTTGATGGAGGCATTGTTAGAGAAGAATGATGGGATAGGATATGTAGATGGATCAATTGCTCGACCAGATGAAGTTGGAGATGCCCAGACCGCAGCAGCTAAAGTTTGGGTTAAAGCTGACCGAAAAGTACGAGCAGACATTATCCTCGCCATTTCTCCGCCTGAAATCAAACAGGTCAAAGATTGTAAAACCTCTCGAGAGCTTTGGTTGAAATTTCTATTTCTATTGATTTTCAGGTATAACCAATGCGTTACTAGCGAAGTGTAACTCCCTTAGCTTTCATAGCAGGGAAATGGTTCGCCACTTTTGGTTTATTATTTCCAATTATAAGCCTATGTGATCGTGTAGCAAAAAATTTTTATAACCCCCCCTCAAACTTTGTCACTTTACGTTTCAAGGTGCGTAGAATCCAAATTTGAAATGTACGTCCACCGTCCGCCGTCCGGGTCATAAAAGGCCTAAGAATTTACTTTAAAAAACCGTTCTTTCGCACATAGACTCCATTTGGGGTCTAGTTGGTCCTAACGTTTAACCATCCCGATCGCTTTACTCGCATAGATGCTATGGGCCAAAAACGGGCGAAAAAGTGTCTTTTTTGAGGCTTTGAGTGATTTGACTTACGCACGCACGCACGCCTGGCACGCTTGGCAGGGGGTCACGGTGGTCGGTGAGAGGAGGCGCCGCGGCACCTTGTGGTGGTTGGGGTGACCAGGAGCGTAGCAGAGGGGTGTAGGAGAATGGATATTTATTACTTTTACGTGTTATACCCATATAATACACCGCGGCACCATGAGGTGGGTACAGCGTTCCTTCGAGAATATATGTTTCATGGCATGAATATATGTTTTTTTCTAGGTCATATTTGTGTGTTAATACCAATGCTTTTCCTACGCATGTTTAATAACATATCCTCTCGACTTTTCGTACGTACTTAGATAATGATATTATTAAGGCAATAACTATTTGAATAGATAGGAGCTCAAATCGAGAAATATAAACATGCGTATATAATTATAGAAGTATAGGTTGTGGCAACTCGAAATAGGACACGCCGAGGAGTCTGGACGGGCCTTATGACGTACGCAAGCCAACTAAAACTACGATCATACTCAATTGAAAAAATAATAAACATTTGTGAAATAATTTGCAGCGTTTTTGGAATGTTCTCATTTTATCACATCTCATGATCCCTAAGCCATTGCAATGTCAAGAAAAGCTGATTTATTACGCTAACATGGTACATGGTAGGTATACTATTGAGTAGTTGGTACTTGTAAGCATTATGTACTCGACGATGCATAGACGATCAGCTGATGGGCTCCTAAAGCTTATGATTTCTATCGTATTTAATCTCTGAAGCTGAAATTAAGAGACGATTGAAATGATGGCTCATTTCTACTCAGCTGAGTGAGCTAAATTGTATCCTGTTCATCCTAGGAAGTTGAGATTTGATAGGGATACTCTCTGGGACACTAAGAGATGATTGAAATGATTGACTCTTTCCCAATCAGCTGAGTGAGCAAAATTATCTTCTTTTACCCCTAGGAAGTTAAAATTTGATACGGATACTCTCTGGGACACTAAGAGACGATTGCAATAATTATTGGTTTTTTCCTAATGAGCTGAGTGAGCTGAAATAGGAAGACTCCCTGGGACATTGGGAGACGATTGAAATGATTGGCTCATTCGTCATTCTTCTTTCAGCTGACTGAGCTAATTTAACTGAGACGTTTTTAACTTGAGACACAAAACACATATTTCACAGGGGGAAAAATAAGACCCATCCAGGTAGGGACGGATTAAAGCCCCCCCCCCCCCCCCCCCCCCCCCCCCGAGAGGCAGAAGAAAAAAAAATTCTTGCGAGGGAACGTCAGAATAGAATCACGCCGTCGCGCTTGTAGGTTAACGAAAATACGAATATAGATGAAGGCCTGTTTACTGGTCTCTCACGCCTAATTTACTAATTTTTTCGTTTGAATTTTAGTAGGCCACGGGGTATCAATCGGAGATTTACGTGGGTACTGTCAGAATTTTCGTCGGTAAACTTGAGATTTCTAGAAGCGTTTGAGGGAAAAATCATCAAAGCAGGTTGGCAACGGTGGTGATGAGTCCATCGTCGACCTTTTGTGAGTAGAAGAGCAGTAGAAACCAAACTTCATGTCAAATGCGAACTAAAGTTTTTTTTTTTTTTTTACTGTTTGAGTTTAGCTCCGTCAAGAAACGAGCATGGAAGATAACATCTTTCTTCTTTAAAAAACATTAGGCAGCAGGCATGGAATACAATTTTAATTAATAGGGATAAGTTTGTGTTCATCAGTTTACGTCAGGAACCTACAGTATTTGTCTCTCGTTTATCGCTTTTGGTAACGGTAACAATACATAATCAATAGCCATATTACATAATCAACCTACCTACTGTTTTGAAGAAGAAAGAAACGAATCGTGTTTTCTTAACTGATCGCAACCAGTGTTTTTCGATTGAATTGAATTATTCACTGTTTCACATTTAGAAGTAAAAGACAAAAATGTTTAACAAGGTAATATTTTATTTGTATTTTCATCTTTAATCAAAAATGTACTTTGTTCATTTAATTTCATCGTGAGTGTTTATTAAATGGTTTTTTACTTCTAAAGTAAATTGAAAAAATAAAGAGTGTATTATTATTCAATCCTGTGTTTACAATATAAATGTATAATTTATAAATAATATTACATCACGAGGACTGAAGTTCTCCAACGTTTTATGTTTCATTCCCTGCCTTTTTCGATATAATTTTGCCAAAAAAATTACTTACCTATAATCATTTTATTTTTTTACTGTAGGTAGATGGATGTTTGGTAACCAAGCTAAAATTTGTGCAAATGAAAATTACCTATGTTAATTCTTACAAGCCAGATATAAAGTGTGGTCTATAACCTCTAAAACTGCTAGTTTTTCAAGGTCTTTTTTCAAAAAATTTCTGGGGGGGGGGGGGGGGGGACCGCCCCCACCCCCGAAATTCTATTAATCCGTCACTGCATCCAGGTAACGATGTATCTGCAAGTAGTGTAGATTCTCAACATTAGTTTACTGATTTCCTTAGTTCAATATCAATTCTGTTTTTTGGTTAACTGTTTATTTATTAATGAATGAAGTAGATTTAATAGGTAACGTGAAATTTAAAACCAACCGTTCTCTTCTAAGATTTGGACAACCTGTGCTTTGCTTTACACTGAGCAAGAGAGAACAATGAGCACAAAAGAGTCGCAAACTACTTACTCCATCAGAAAATTTGGTTGCCCATACTAATGTGTGGTTAAAACCTACTTCCAATTGAAAGTATTCTACCATAATGCTGATCTGCCAATGAATAGTTCCAAGCCGGTATTACAAACGTCGTGGTTGTTTTCATGATCGACGTGGAAAACTGTAACCATGAACTAGGTAGGTCGCCGAAATTCGTAATTTCGCATAGGGGAGGCTGTTGGATAGGTCAACGCCCAAAAAAACTTTTGTTTTTATGAAGACGGAACAAGTCTTGTAATCTTGTAATCGTTGGACACGGAAATTCAATCTAGATGGGCACTACATTTACTGATTTTACGGAATTCCGCTTCAGAGGGAAGTGCAGGGGGTGGACAGGATGCGGTTCGCTCAAGCAGCAGTTGTTGATAGATTTACGTCGTTCTTCTTCTGTGGGACTTTAAAATCTTTTTGATTTCGATGCATTGTTTTCGAAAGCCACAGTGGAAATATATTTATTTTTATTTTATTTATTTATTTATCGCGTCAAAGCGATTGGGTACCTACAAGAAAAGTGAGAATCAGTATTACAAGTAACTAGATAAGTTCTAAGATTTTATTTAACTGGAATTCAGGTAAACTAGATTTTATCCAATAACCTGAATCTATTTATATTGTCAGAACGATTAGGCAAGAGATTTTGGAAAGGGTTTTTAGAAAAATTCACAAACAAATAATTTTATGAGAAAATAGTTTATAAACGACAATTTTTACACGAGGAATGCTTGATTATATTACAATATGAATACTAGATAACCATCCTTTCCTCCTCTTAAGGTCCTAGTCAGTTTTTTTATGTACATTTTTGAGCTTTGTACCACACACTAATCATAATCGATTTTTAAAAAATGCACGATAAAGCAGTTAGAAATTTAAGTCGCATCCCCAATTTTCGATTGATTGTCCTTATTAGATGCAACTCACAATAACTTGATAAAGGCGATAAAATTTGGTTTTATACATTGACACGAGAGATATTTACAACGGCCTAACCAATGGTCAGGGTTCTGGGAGCTCTTGAAGGGTTCGAGAAGATTCAAGGACGACGCCATATCCATTGGACGCGCAATATTCAATGAACGTTTTTCGGGTTGCTCCAGACAGGAACTTGTGACATTCTGCAAATGAGATTTAAACTTTGTATCATTAATTTAGCAAGGGAACAATAATAATTGGTCACTAAGAACGAATTATCTTTAGGACCGAAGACACATTTATTTAAAAGGAACAACTTTTCCCATCATTCGCAGCTATAAGTGTAACAAGTAGTAGCATTCAGCCATGGTAATTTACAATTTATATAAACATTTACTTACTTAATTATAACTATTCATAAAATGCAAATGTTTCTATTTCATTTAAATAATTTATTTTTGAACGCCTTATACACTTCTAAATGATCGACAACAATGATAGAAGAATAATGGAATAGAGAAGGTATTCATTTAATAATTTCATCAAATAAAATAGCTCTTTGCCTATATATATATTTTACAATTAAATAAATGTTTTAAATTGTCCTTTTCTTCACATAAATCACAATTTTAGGAGGTTTCAGGCAGCAGGATTGATAACTAATTATTATGATAACTACTTACCTCTGAACCAATCGGCGAATAAATTATCCTCCTTAGGAAAGAGGATTGATAACTGGTTAATAAACCAGGAAAGATTTTTGTCCTGTTGATATTTCCTCAAGACAGTGGTGAGTAGGTTATAACTCTCTTCTTCTAAAGCTCTTCTCATCTAGGAATAAGAAGTGCATGTGATTTAGATGGTAGGAACTCAATACCTTGGCAGTGTGACACAATACTTGATGTTTCACAGCACTTTTCTTGGTCATACACTGACTAATTATGGTCTTTGTCACCTAAAGATATTGTTCTAGTAATTTAGAACATTATATTGAAAAATCTAGCAACGACAATATTACATAACATTTTGAAGTGGAATGAAAGTCTTCAGAGCTACGCGTAAACTTTAAAAATACGCACACCATTCAATCCTGAATCACATAAGACTAGTTACCTACTTTGTAAATTAATGGCCATATCTTTCTTCGATTTGTTTGTTGAATTTCCGATAATATCTGTATTTACCTCTTGCAGAAAAAATTTCACTTCATTCATGCGTCTAGCCCTCTCTTTGTTCTCAGGAGTGTTCTTATCAAATGTGAAACCATTTGGTATGAAAGGCTGCCGAGTTACACTTCTTCTTTTGGCTGGTTCTGAGACGACGACATCCCCAGGAGGCGGAATCAACTCCTTCCAACTCTTCACTGGGCTTCCTCGGAGTTTGGGTACATCCTAAGTTTTAACAAGGAGATGATATATAACTTTCTTTAACCAGGAAATCAAGATACAATTGAGAAATGAACCGCCCATACATACATTGTCAGAATCTGCATCAGCCAAGCTTGCGAGGCAGCTTTTTGATGGTTTTTCTGGTCTCCGCAGGGGGATGGATTGGCTAGATCCAGAACTTCCCTGACCGGAACTTTTATTTGCGAAAGCAAAGGTCTCGAGCGACGATGATGCCGATTCTGTCTGTATCGGGATCTGTAGAGGCTGACAGACTGGAGCTTTGCTTGGAGACGCCACAGCATCTCTCTATTAACAAAACAGATGAAATTAATGACGATAGCCAAACAAGTAAATCATAACCACAAGTAAAACAACATAACCACCATGATTTACACTTAGAAACCTCACTCATTAAGTACTGTAACAAATTATAGTATAACCTCTTGAACTCAGTAAGTCACTTCTCACCAATACATACACCATAAGTATGGACGAAAAGAACAATTGAAATCAAAGCTCTAATCCTTCTAAAACCATGCTCCTAAATTATCATGAGCATAAACTCTGTAAAAAGAACTCATTTTTAAAGAAAATTTTAAAAAGTATCGCCACTAGATTTTTGTCACCCTCCCTTCCTATAAGACTGAAGGAAATTCTTAATTGGTTGAAGCAGGAACCAAATGTATAAGAGGTATTTGAGCTGTTCTATGGCGGCGCTACAATCCAAGGCAAGAAGTATAATGAATGAACGAAACCTATTAAATAGGTCAGTTTAAGATTCGCGACTGCGAAAGAATCAAGAGAGAGCGTCAATGTTACACAACATTAAAAAGTATACCTAACGAATGAAGGTATTCTCAAAACTCACAACACACACTTCACAATTATCTACATAAATTTGTCATTTGCAAAAAAGGAGAACATTCAGCAATACCTAAAAAAGGTTTGAGATTATTTTTCCCTAAATAACATAAAAGACTAACTTTGAAAAGAGTGGGATGCCGCCTGAAGAATCTTCTGAGGGAAGCGATAGCGAGGCCGAAGCTGTCCATAGTTTTCACAGGTCTAAGCCACGCAGATACAGACCCAGAGATAGCACTCTGTTCGAATTTTGAGTCACACAGGAGGATTACCCCAACATCCTGTGCGTGCCGGATTACACGACCAATTGCTTGATTCACAGCCTTTGTTGCTTCTGCTCTGTACCAATCTTGCCCTTTGAACCTCTGCAATTCATAAAAATTAAGTAAGAGCAATCAGTTTAAAGAACTCACGCAACACAAATGAGTAATCATTACAGTAATGTTTGAAGTAAATGTTGAACACTCGTATGAAAGATAATTATGATTGTGTAACATTATTTATTGGATTTTTAGCTGCATTAATCTTTAGACCATGTTGGTGTAGAAACTATCATGGTCAATGGAAAGATTCTCATGAGTGGCTGGTAACTGGGCATATTGAGTATGCAGCAGTGCAGGTCATCGCCAATTCTTGGGATAATTCGGTTGGATTGTGAATACCTCCGTTCAAGGTTCAAGGGGGGGTTAGGGGTACTACTGCACACTTCTGCCACATAATCGGGGTATACCCTAGTACGGGGGGTTGTGCATCTGAATTCTACCAGAGAAAGATTGAGAGGGGATCTTCATCATAGTCTGGGGGTTGTAACGGGCTAAAAATATTAGATACCTCGGCAGGAGTTCGAACTCGCGTCGTCACAACTACAAGAAATTATTATTAATTTCCCGAAGTTGTGACACTCTAACGATCAGAGTCTGACGAATGACGAAGTGTAACTGCAGGCCGCTGGCTCAGCAGATGCTCGCTGGAACAAGTCAGCAGTCGAGCGAGGTCATTGTCACGGTGTGCTTTGACTCAAGTGAGTGAGGAAATGAAAGGTCCATAACAACAGGAAATGTGATGTTTACAGTCTTCTGGTTCGAGAGAGATTTAATTAATTATTGTTTTGTATGGTTTCGGGTCCTATTTTGACTGCGCCACTGTTACGGCCAATATTTGATACCTCGACAGGAGTTCGAACTCGTGTCGTCACAACTACGAGAAATTATTATTGATTTCCCGAAGTAGCGACACTCTAACGATCAGAGCTATGAGGCCAGGGTGACCAAACCTCTTCGACTGTGAGAGTTATTTTCCTGGAGCGTAACAGAGTCGTGCACCTTCGTTGGTATCTCAAATACATTAAAATGATACAAACTTAATCACTCGTGACGAAGCTGTGAAAACCCATTTCAGAACGGAAGTTAGAGAAAAACGTTGTCTATTTCCACGAAAAATAAAGAGTTACAATGTTAAATCGATTCCAAAGGTTAGGCCATCATCAGTAACACACAATAACTGATCAGTTCTTTGTTTGTTACTGCTGAGTTGTTGTTGGCCTAACCGTCGAAATCGATTTAACATTGTAACTCTTTAATTTTCGTGGAAGTGGCACAACGTTTTTCTCTAACTTCCGTTTTGATTAAAATGCTGATTCAGAGTCTTCTTAATACTAGTTTCATGAGGAATTGGAGGGAGTGTTTTGGTTGTGGTAGTAGGAGATGTAGAGGTGAGTGGTGCATATCGATGGGATGAGGTATGAGGGGCGTCTGGTCACGTTTGTGGATGCAAGGGCAATGACTCCAAAAGTGATGGAGGTAGTGTAAATATTAGGGTGGTGCTGTTACATGACACATATTCCATTGTTTGGAGTTTCTTGGCGTTACATAGACATGAAGCCAAATGAAACAAATCAATTCAGTATTTCAAATTGATCAATACATTTAAGTAGAGGCAAAGAAAAGATGGAATGAAGCCGCTATACTTACAGGTACAGATAAACAGTCGATATACTTCATTTTGGACTTCACACGAGGGTCGTAGTACGGTGGGTAAGGGAGTCCACACACTACAACAGCACGACCGTATTGATCACTGAAGTCAATCCCTTCAGACATCTTACCCCTACAGATGCCCATCATAACACCTCCTCTCCCCTCACTAACAGACTTTCTGTACTCCATAACTGCAGTGTTGAAGCGTCTCTTGTCTGTCTCTTCAGAGAAAATAGGCTGTAAATATGTATCCCTTAGTTGAAGGTAAGTTTGAATCATTTTTACTTTTAAATCAGCAATTTATATGATTTATTTACATCAATAGTAAATATTTATGTAATGTATATTTTTATATTTTGTCCTTCAAGTATAAGGAGTTTTTTTCTCTGAACACATTTTACAAGTTTGATTTACATCTCCTCACGCACGTTTTCTATCCTCAACGATCCACGTAAACGTAACATACACATAACAAACTCACTTGAATTGATGAAACATTTCTTAGAACATGTTCTTAGTTCTCTGCATTGTTTTAGAGAAATCCATTTTCTAAGTTTTCAGTTTCAAGTTCCTTGTTTTCTCTATTGCATGTTTATTTTTACATGATTTTATCTAGGGATGTTTCCGATTTGATTAGAATCTTTGTGAAATTGTAAAAAAGAAAAACTGGAGATGAACATGTTTCAACTATTGGGAATGAGTTAAGTTTGTAATGCACCTAATTAATCTAAAAACTGGGTATGGGTACGGTGACCATACGTCCCGATTTTATCGGGACAGTCCCGATTTTAAAGCCTGTGTCCCGGGGTCCCGAATTGGGAAAGAAATGTCCCGATTTTCACCAATAAAGATTTTTTCAAACCGAATCATCATGAAAGTTATTAGTTTTATTTTAAAATGAATGATTAGTACCGTGGAATTTCTTTACACCGCACACAACATTTAACTATTATCATAGTCACAGGAGAAGTCTGGAGACCCAACTGTGTTGGCCCCCTCGACCTCAGCGAAGGTTTCTGCCACAGAGGCAGCAAATGAATATTTGATTCTTTACTAAAACTTGGTTGACAGAAAAGAGTCTTTATTTCTACCAATGAAAGTAAAGGAACTTCAAAGAAACAGTGTTGCTGCGGGAAATGCATGCGATTTACAAGAGGTGAAAAATACAGTAGGAACTTTTTATGACCACTGCATTACTTATTTTGATCTTTGGAAATCAAACGTTGACAGCTTGAGTCAACTGTCTTGGATAGACTTAAAGAAGCAGCTGAAGTGGGAAGAACTAGAGGAAAGTTGGGATTTGTTTCAAGATAGGCCACCTCTCTCGCTTGATGATTTGTTCAATGAGCTTAGTGTGCTGAACACACAGCTTCCTGATGTCGTTCTGGTTGAATGGGAAGAAAACACTATCAACTGAGCAACGGTGGCTGACTTTATTTCAGGACTTGTAGAAAAACGAAATAAGCGTTCCTAATCTGAAAACTCTGATAGAATTTTCTCTTTCTTTACCAGGAACAAATGCTTCAGGCGAGCTTTCTCATTGATAAACAACTTTTGGACCGCAGAAAAATCTTCAATGGCACTAGGCTGTGTTAAAGCATTACTAATTGTCCAAATGAACAGTTCTTTGTCGTGTGTTGAAATGTACGACAAAATAAGAAAAGACGACTCCTTGCTGAGAGCACTTTCCTCAACACAGAAGTACGACTGGAGTAAAAAGAGTACCCCTGGCCCTAGTGAAAAAATATAACAAGAACAATGATGTAAACAGACTGCTCTGTTAACTTTTATTTTTTCATTTTTTGGAAAATTAATGTTTGTTTATTTGACTATAAAAACTTACCTGTTGTTCGTGAAGTTCAGTTTGTTCGTGCAAAAGGTACATATTCTTTCTGTGTATGTAATAAACTTCTTGAAATTATTTTGTCATGTAATTCTTAGTGCCACATTCTTTAATGAATATTACATATTTTTAGTTTGATACGAAGCTCTTAATAAACCAATGATTGAATGGATGAAATAGGCTTAAAAACCAACTTTTAAAGGGTAAAAAATTCAACCTTTTACGGGGGTGGACCCCCGGACCCTCCTCCCCATGGAGGGTATTCTATATCCCTCAGACCCCCTTGATAGTTCTATCCGTCCCGATTTTGCTTAAGATAAATATGGTCACCGTAGGTATGGGTCCATCCATTTGGAACTACATGTACATGTACATGTTCTAAGAAATGTTCCATTAATTTAAGTGACTCAGTGTTACGTTTACGTGAAGCATCTAGGATAGAAAACGTGAGCCTGGAAATGTAAATGAGACTTGTAAAAATGTGTTCAAAGTTTGACAAAATTCCTATAAAAGACAAAAAGGGTAACAAATGTTACAATCAATTTTTAAAGTAAGAAAAGTAAGTATTAGTAAGAAAATTAAAAAATAAATAGTAAAAACATACTTAGTTTTATCATTTCATAGATTATTCTTTTTTTTCTGTTTAGCATTTAGAAGATTAAAAGGCACAAAGATAAATAGTTCACAAAGGAATTAAAGAATTAATAGTCACAAGAACTATACTAGAATTCATTACTTTTATTGAAGTGAGACGATCCCAAAGGCCTTTAAATTTCCAGCAATTTACAGCTTTATTCAAGGCTTGATAGGAGGGAAAAAACACTAGAACACCATCTGGTATGAGACGAATAAAATTCAAAAGAGTCAGCCCCAATTCCTCCCAATATTCTAAATTGTCCCTGGAAACAAAAAATAGGAGTTTTAATTTTTCAACGTTTCACCCATATTTTAGCATTGTTACCTATAATACTGGATAGGAAATCACTTACTTATTTTGGAAGTTGTATTGAAGCTGTATGCTGTTGGGACCTTTAGAGATAGCAAATATCATAAACTGAAAAAAATAACTATTCGTTAATAATAAGAAGTCAAAAGAAAAAAAAATCCGTTTATGTCTTCTAGATACGACACTTTTTCATTCTAATAGCGAAGAGCAGTGGTTCACAACCAGGGTGCTAAACATCCTGAGATGCCGTGAGAGCCATTTAGTGCCACTAGATTTTTAAAAAATTTCAAGTTTTTTATTTATTCAAAAGTATGGTTTGTTTATTTTTACCTGTTAATTTCAATGCCATGACAAATACCATGAATATCTAAAGAAAAATACAATTTTAACACTAATGATTGTAATTTAATTATAATTGTTAAAGCACCTACTTTTAGTTTTTTGGGCATCCTCCGTACTCGCCTGACCTCGCACCATCGGATTTTCATCTGTTTCCGAAAATAAAAGAAAATCTCGCACGGAAACACTTCACCAACGAGAATGGTCTGAAGGCAGAAGTAGAAAATTATGGATTATTGTATATACTCGTATTCATTTATTTTTTTTTTTTTTTTTTTTTTTCGAGAGCTTTTTAATTTTTTACAACCCAGGGAAACATGTTTTTGGATAGCCCTCGTATTTAAATTTTATTATGGTAAAATTTCCCCAAACCGCTACAAAAAACTTCCATTTTACCACCCAATATGTGAATAAGTAACATTTAGGGATATCCGATACTTATCGATACCGATATGGTACTAGACTTTCATTCATTCTTTCCGATATACCTATGGATACATATGAGGCTATTACTTCTTTAGCTTTAAAAACACAAATAGTCAGTTTTTTGTTTTGCTTGGGCTTTTGGCCGCCCCATATAGAACTTGCCCAAGGAAACAATAAACCCAATCACCTGATAATGATAAACTTAAATTCAATGAATACTTGAGAACAAAAGTCAGCACCCTCTAGTCTGACCCACTTCAAGAGTGGGAAGATACGAAAAAGCTGTACCCTCATCTATATGTGATGCGAGGAAAGTACTAATTCCAGTCGCTACATCAGTTCCCAGTGAATGGCTGTACTCCAAAAAAGGGAGAACTCAAACACAAGCTAAGAACCGACTTTCCTCCAATTTTTTGACAAAATTAGTATTTTGACTGGCTTTGAAATGTAATGTGGGGGGATGGATTTTGGCATGAAGTAGTACCAATTGTTTATAGGTATCAATATATTTTATCTGATTAATATCCATAGTTCACTGTTCACAATAAATAATTTGGTCTTTTTTCAAAATAGTACCTACTCTTCTTCCTCCTCAATAATCCTTTTCAAGTTTCCATCAATTCGTTTTATTTTATATATGTATATATGTATTTAAATGTTTATTTTTATATAATTATATATGTTTTATATATTAGTTTCATTTATATATATATATATATATATATATATATATATATATATATATATATATATATATATATATATATATATATATTTATTTATTTATTTATTTATTTATTTATTTATTTATTTATGTTTTATTTTTTTATATATAGGTACCTTAAAAAAATACGGGCATTAACTTTTCATCATTTTACATATTTCTTGTAGGGACTGACGATTGAGATAACCCCCCCCCCCCCCCCCCCAAAAAAGCGAGGTATCAAATGATACTAGATAGTATCTTTCTTCTGCATATGATATATTGGAATCGATACTTGGCATATGATACCAGATTCGATATCGGTATCGATACTTTCGTGGTGTCGGATATCCCTAGTAACATTGTTCATCATTACTGAAACATCACCACTCATAAACAGTCATGCGCTGTAAACTTGCCGGTTTCTCTGAGAAGGGCTCAGAAGAGCGCAGGTGGACCCTTCACAGCCCTCTTTCCATGTGCGTTCCGTCATACTCTTCTCATACTCTTGCTAAGAGCTTCTGGAGAAACTGGCAAGGTTACATCACGCGACCTATAGTAATCTTGAGGTAGTTACCTGTTCATGGCTCACTACATGGCCGAACTCAGCACTCACAACTTCAGCTCCACTGTTTACACAGGTTGGGAACTTTGTCAAACCCAGTTCCATAATCACATTACTAAGTGGGCTCAAAGTTCCACTCGTGAGAATGACTGAATGTGCATTCCACACTACTTGCATACTGGAACAATAAATACATCACCTATCAATTTTAGTGTCTACTTACTTTACAATTCTTACAGCTCTTTACAAAATACATTTTCAAATACAAATCAACACATATTTTCTTTTAGGTAATATCTAAAAATAATTACTGGAAACCGTTCTTATAATAATTGTAGTGTGTTCGCATATCAAGATCTGTTTACCCTAGGGAAGGGTTAAGACACCACAAGTTGAAGACGATGCCCTTTGGTTTTTCTGTAGTGTTTGGAGTAAAAATGGGCGCCCCAAAGCGGTTCCTCTTTGTTACAGGGTATTCCAATTCTGTATGCACCTGGAATGATGAACACCATTCTATGTGAGTTAAGTAATATATGTTTTTTCTGGAATTATTACTAAAAGGTAGGTCGATGTGGGCCACACAGTTCTTTCACTTCCACGTTGGTATATAATCATGAAAAAAAAGCCAGTCATGCAGCATGATCCAATGCACAAATTTTCTAGTGCAAAGAAATTGTTAACCACCAATGGGGCTCCGAACATGAAAAGCTCGAGGTAGAGCGCAGCAGGTAAACAATGGCCTTATTTTTTCTCATCTTTTGTTGTCTATGACCTTAGAAGTGTCGAACACAATGGATTTTCTGTATCAAGACTGGAAGTACCATGAGGAAACGGAATCGTTACCCCAGTTCATGGCTGAGATGAACGAAATATTTTTTGAGATGTTTTGTAATTTTATTTTATATTTGCAAAATGGATTTATTAACTATCAAGGAACTGAAGGAAGAGCAAACTTTGATTGAGTTTTTAATCGCAAAATTCTTTTCAGGGTGGAGTGCAACAATCCACTGTTTTCTTAGTTTCATCTCTTGGGATCACCACGTTATCAGGATTACCACACCAAAACACACAGCACATGTAACCATCGTAATTTACTAATAAATAATAATAATATGTCTAATAACGTGATGGAACTAATAAACTTCAACTCAAAAAAAAAATCTTCAACTTAAAATAGATTTGGTTGCAGTGTGGTTGAGGTCTCTAATTTAGTTAACATCATTCCTTCCTCCTCGGGTTAAAAAATTGAAATCTTATGTTAACATATTTTTTGTTCCATCACCTGTTACACTAGCTACATAAATATGTGACTGCAGATTTCCCGACTAAGAATTTCTAGATAGAATAGCTTAGTTGTGCCATTATATCCTAATATTTCCTTCAGTTTCAACAAAATAATATATGTATATGTGCCACAATCGAGAATCTGGCGATGTTAGCATTTCTAGTTTTAATTATTATAATTCGGGGGATGACGTAGTGATTTCTATCATGTGTCTAAAGGATTGTGATTTAGCAGCATAAGGTGGATGTGTGTTCTGTGTTGTATGCTAATGTCTTGCTAAACCCAATGTCAAGGCAGCACCATCGTCGAAGCCGAAAAGGCCATCTACAGCGCTCCGCCACTTTTCCCAAACTCCCCTAATGCACATTGATGTGGCTCTGATAATGGCAAAACCTAGGCGAGCCCTCAAACGCCCTCGAATGAATGCTTGAGGACGGTTTCATCTGTCTGCCAGTCGTTCTGCCAGCACTTTCGTAAAAGCTATGGCTTGTGGTGCCAGGTGCCCATCGACCGTGCATACTTGGGGCGTGAATGACGCCTGATGCTACTCACAGGCTACAAGGTATTTACGCTTCTTTTCCTGTTCTACGGATGATGGGACGGCTGCTACTGGTGCGAAGCCATTGGAGGGATCATCAGTCTCGGTGACACGGATATCAAACAATGCTTCCCTCAGTGGCTCTTAGCCTGATTGTGGTGGCTGAAGCTTCAATTATAATGGGCTCCTTAACACAATTACCCCAAGTGATTGCCATAAGCTCACTGAAACCACTAGTGGTTACACCGAAAAACTAAAAACACAACTCGATTCGGCGCAGAATTCCACGTAAAATGAGTAAAAACCCGAAAATTAGAAAATCTTGGTTATGACACAGAGGTTCTTAAACGACAACATGCTTTTATAGATAGCCAGAAAAAAGGATTCCCAGTAGAATAAAGATCCATACCAAATCATCTACATGTTAAGCATCTAAACCCCAGGTTACTATAATCCATTACTCACTTCTCATGGGCATGAGTTTGATAATAAAAAACAACTGAACCAGCAGAGTGCTACCAGTTAGGTTCGTATTACTACCTTCCACCAATTAAATTTCAATCTGTCTACATAATAAGAACCGTTAGTACCAATAGGAAACTAAATTTAAGCTTCAACTTACTATAAATGATGACAGATTTTGTGGATCAAACACCTTCAACTGGTAAGGGGCAGCAATGAATTCAGCCACTTTCTGTAATGTACAGGCCTGTTGACGGGTTTTGTTATTTACTGTGTTATGAGCAACGATCACTTCGTAACAGGCCATGAGGCCTTGTTCTAGGTTTCCATAGATTTCCTCAACAATCTGCAATATTGACACAAAGTTCACTTTTATGGGAATTTTCGGGCACAAATCATGTTGGCTCACCTTTCCTCAGTGTCACCCAGTATTTTCGGAAAAGCCCACAATCGGATTTGACTGCGATTTCAATTGTAATTCTGATTCGTAATGAACTTTTTTTTTCTTTTTTTTCCAATGGTGTGTAATATTGTTATATGCAGTGTACTGATTATCATACATTATATACATAAAGGTGGGTATGCAAAGAGTATAAATTCAAGGTTCAACACTGTATGTTTCAAAACGGATTTCACTAATAAAACAATCAACTCCATAAAATATATAAATACATCTACAAAAACTTTTCGACGCATTGCAAAATCGCAATAGCTCAATTTTCTATAATCATCCTACGTTTAAAAAATAGTTACTGGCCAGAAATGATGTCAGCTATAAAGTTTTTTTGAATAAAAGAACACATCAGAAGGTCACAAACAATTTGAGATGTTCAACTTACACCAGCTTTTTCTAAAATCCCTCGTAGAACATCAGGGCGATACTCCATGCCTTTTTCTTTAACTGTTTGCATGAATGCATCGAATTCCTGCTCCAAGGCCATTAATTTCTCCTTCATGAACATGAGGTCCTCAGTAGAGTACGAACGATCGATAATTTCACCATCCGGATCACTAAACTCATCATGCATGCGCTGCATATCCTGAAAATGGAAGGGATTAACAATGGAGTCAGTGTAACACAGCGGGCCTTCAGCTGCAGAGCTACCTCCTACTGTTCCTTCTCTGTGGTCGCACCCAAGTCGCTCTCTAGTTAACAACGTAGCTGTTTTGCGTAATACTTGTCACCCCATGTATGACTGTGTAATTCCTTGTCAGCCAAAGCCAATCATAGTCCCAGGTAATCAGTTCGATATCAAACAATAATTATATCTAGGGGCACAACAATGGGTGGGGGTATCTGGGGGGTTTAACTATGTACTGGCCCCCAGTCATTCGCTTTTTACAGAGAACCGAGAGAAACGTGAATTGGATATTGTATGCCTACTTCAAATGTTTTCCAAGTAGGTAATTCATGTCTACACATTGTCTTACATGCAAAATATTATAATGAAAACTTATTGTTATTACAATTTACGGCTAGTGATAACAAGATTCCATTCTTACAGATAAGTATTTTGTATCAAAATAAAAAATTCATATATAATGTAGGAAGCATACTACACAATCAAGAAGAGTACAAAATAGTGGGCAGGCCTTGATCTAGCAGTGAATGTCGACAGTGAAGGCTATAATCATTTACCTAGTGCTGTCTGTGTTTCAGATAATCACTTCTCAGAAAGTGGCAATGAAATTGGTTAATGTGTGATGCCAAGAAGTATTTCCAAGATTCGAAACACAGAATAAAGTAGACCAATCAGATAAATAACTATGGACAACAGTTATGGGTAAGTGCTTAAGGCAGTATCACACTTGCATTTTTCAGCTTTTTTCTCGCATTTTTAATGCTCGAACGTGAAGAAGGCAAAGTGCTTTTTTCCAAGGTCAGCTGTGAATGTTGAGGAGGAATAAGTGCAAAAACAGCGCATTCTGGCGGAATGCAGTTTTATTAAGTCTGTCAGGTTAGGGCTCCTAGGGGTTTTCCATTGGATTGTTACCTTCCCAAGGGTTACGTTCTACATTTTTCGCGTTGAGGTAAAAATTAGAACATGTTCTAATTTTCCCAAGTGAGCTTAAAAATGCTCCGCCAGGATGCGCAATGGTTGAAAAAGCTGACTTAGGAAAAAAAACGTCTTCTTCTTCACGTTTAGGCATTAAAAATGCCAAAAAAATGCGGAAAAAATGCTAGTGTGATACGGCATTTACTTAAGCAAATGTCACCATGAAGTGATTACCAAAACAATCATTATTTCAGATCAACAACCTATTCACAAAAACAAAGTACCGATCCATAAATGGTTTTAATTGTTAGAAACGGCACTAAAACTATTTACAATGTATATTATGATTCAATTACTTACTTCTGTTACGTCACGTATAGCCACAGCAATGTCTGTACTGCTAAGGGTAAATGAAGCTGACTCCTCACAAACCCGATCAATGTTGTGGCCTTCATCTAAAATTATTATGGCACCCTAAAACAATACCATTAGTGGCATACCAACTCGTACTGAAAAAGCTAGTATTGTTAATGACTAGATAAATATTAGAGTTAGAGAGGGGGAACCCACTCATCTTTATGGTGTTGTTCACCCTCCACAAATTTGAATACAGGTCATAGAGAAAGAGCAGGATGATTATATTAATCCACCCAGCTGAATATCTAGATAAGAACAAAAAATACGTAATTACTTGAAAACTCAAGCCCTTCTATTCTAATAATAGATCAAGAGAGCTACTTACGAAAAAATTCAAATTCAATTTTCTACGGATTCCTGCATCGAATAGATAATTATAAGGTAAAAATATTATCTCGGCTTCTTCCTGAAGGAACCTAGACATGTAAAATGGACAACACCCGTGTTTCCTGGACTTTGTCACCAGATCTTCTATATCTTTTACTAAGAAGAAAGAACGATCAGACTTCATTGCTTCAACTCTTGGGTAGAATCTGCAGGTTTTGGCCTTTACATGAGTTTGACAGAAAACATTCTGAAACAGTAATAGGCACCATTAGAAGTTGGAAATTTACATCGATTAAGACTTATTGTGAAGGTGCTGCAACTTATTAGAGTGGAATTACATGTGAAGGCGACAAAACTGGGATGCATTAAATAGAGTAAGCAACATAGGTACTTTTTAATTACCAAGTACAATATGATGTGTTTCTCTAAAAGAATGAACACTTGAATTGGTTTATATATTGAGTTGGTTGGTTGTGACATTTCATCAGCCCGATGGTTTTCTAGCTGCACACAAAATACCTGTAGTCTTCCTAAATTTCAATTAAGTACCCACACATAATACTGGAGTTATTCATTCGTAATCACTATAATGCTTAACATTAACTTCGCCATATTTGCCTGAAATTCCCATTTGCCTGTAATGCTCTTAATTAAAAATTGAAGAAGAATTACATGTATGTAGTAATATATGCCTGTAAACTGCTGGTGCCTGTAATACTAGGTGTTTACAAAAAACAGCCATCAAACCCCATACATCACTTACATGTAAATCATTAACAAACTACATCTGAACATAACCCACCCTGTTATGAATTAATCGTAATTAATTAATTATATTAAATTAATTCAATTTCACAAAGGAGTTTTTGTAAATTCCAATAATCTACGTAATTCTAAATATTACACTAATTCAAAGCATGTGGTGCTTCAGGAAATATAAGTTGATCAATTCTCGTTTCCTAGTACTCGAAGTAAACTTTTGTGTATACCAACAAAGTTTATTAAAAAATACTTTCATAAAGTAGGACCTATGTATGTTAAATAATCCCGGTAAATTTTGACCAAGTGTCAATCTTACACAATAATTTTGACTAACCTTAGTCGTCAGACTTTCTTCTACAGGTAAATCCGGATGTATGCACATTTGATCTCTGCTACCAAGCACAGCGGCTTTTGTATGTCTATAATCAGTCCTTCTTAATTCAGACATTGCCTTACTAAGTTGTGAATGGGTACGGGAAGCATAAAAAACTGTCTTCTTAAAATATTTACCTAAAAATGATAAATACAGAGTTTAATAAATTATTCATGACAGTTGTAGGATGTATATCAACTGTAGATATGATCATTCAATCAATTTAGGATATTACATTTCCTATATTCTGTGAAATATGCGAAACTTCATTTTTGACAAAGGGTGGCGCTAAAAATGTTATAACTACAAAATGTGAATATTGGTTAACTGTGGCGCTCGATTTGTAAAGTTTTTCAGTTTCTTCCAAAAAACAGATACTAAACCGACTGAGCCGCACCTAGAGGAGAGGGTAGAACACCGCAATGGGAACTAACATATAAATACGGTGGCTGCCCAGTCGGAAGCTCATATCACTCTATTTCTCGAAGCAACTTGTCTCTCAGTGCCTCTCTTTATTTGCTAGTTAAAGCCATGGTGTCACAGACGCCGGCCTATGATACAAGCAGCTGTTTTGACTGAAGCGTTCACAAAGAGGAAAACCGAGACGGTGGGGGGTTCATCTGTTTTGAAGGGTGCTGACGGATGGGGCAGCACGAACCGCCTGGTGATTTTGAAACTGAGTCTGGGCATGGAAGGCCCCTCCCCCCACCCCCACCCCCCGAGTAAGTTTCAAGAATACTGCTTGTACAGCGGTTGCGTAGTATCGCATCAGCCTTGAAACACGTATCTATTTTTAATTTCGTTTTGCGTTTTGCCTCGCTCACTCGGTTCTTGTGTTCTGTGTTTTTAGCTTTTTCCCCCCTTAGCGAAATGCCAATCAGTCGTGCGCATGAGCAAATTTTCGCAAACTATCGTATTTATACTATGTTGTATTATTTATTTATTGTCGTTCATTGTTTTGAATTGATATGAGCATTTCGAGTGCAGGGTCATTCCATGTCAATTCAACACACCCAATTTACCTCACCATATTAGATTTTGCTCAAATTTGCTATACTCATAGTAGGTGTTGAGACTAAGAAAAATACCAAATTATAAATTTTTATCTCAAACCGTTTCTTAAATATGGCTGTGTAAAACTTACAAAATCTCCCCAAAAAACCATGAACGGATTTTATACTATTCGCTCTAGGAAATGTCCTAATTGAGTTAGAGAGCTGGCAGAGGTATCATTTTGCAGCTTTTTTTCTGCTCTTTCCAGTGATATACAACAGGACATAGGTTATTAATAACAAAAAGTTTGTCAAAATACAAATGAAAATTTTGATTTAATTTTTTTCCAAAAAGTACATAATTTAAAATTTTCAAAATATTCCTATAAATACTTAGTACTGTTGTAAACAATGTGACAAAATATAAATATGGGATGATGATGGGTTCATTGTTAAAAAAAAAATTCCTGACACTAGTTTTCCACTAATAGCCCGGTTTTGACTAAATAATAAACATATTACGTACTTTTACCAAAGAGGTGAGCTATTTAATTAAATATATAAAGGAATACTATGTATAAAGGTAAAAAAATATCAGAAATATTAATTCAAAATACTATCTTGTTAAAACAAAACCAATAACCATAGATATACTCCAATAAAAATTAAGTTATTTAGGTTGCTTACTTTAATTTTATACAATTTAAACTAAGTTAAACAAAGCCTATCAATTAGTAAAACAATAATCTTGAACAGTTCTATAACAATAAATTTGAAAAAAGTATGAAAATAGTCTACTTAAATAGTTATGTAATAATTCTGGTACAAACAGATTAATCAAAATTTACATAATATTGTACATATTTATGATGATGAAGTAGGTATACGAGTTGGTAACTAAATGTAGCTAAGAGTAAAAAAAAAAAGTAAATCTAGCTAAAAGCGATCTTAGCGAAAACCCAACACTGGCTTTTACAAAATGTAATTCCGTAAACTGAGATAATGTTTAGGGAAACTGCTGTCAACTCAAAACTTAATTTTTCCTCAGGTTAGTGTTAATCTAGATAGTTGTTTAAACATTATCGTTAGTACTGCACCAATTGTGTTACATTTAATCGTATACCTAATCATCATCATAAATATGTACAATATTATGTAAATTTTGATTAATCTGTTTGGACCAGAATTATTACATAACTAT
Organism: Adelphocoris suturalis; assembly: GCA_030762985.1. Taxonomy (NCBI): domain Eukaryota; kingdom Metazoa; phylum Arthropoda; class Insecta; order Hemiptera; family Miridae; genus Adelphocoris; species Adelphocoris suturalis. The sequence continues at coordinate 33,062,756 of CM061048.1, forward strand.
TTAAGTAGACTATTTTCATACCTTTTTCAAATTTATTGTTATAGAAATATTCAAGATTATTGTTTTACTAATTAATAGGCTTTGTTTAACTTAGTTTAAATAGAATAAATTAAAGTAAGCAACCTAAATAACTTAATTTTTATTGGAGTATATCTATGGTTATTGGTTTTGTTTTAACAAGATAGTATTTTGAATTAATATTTCTGATATTTTTTTACCTCTATACATAGTATTCCTTTATATTTGTAATTAAATAGCTCACCTCTTTGGTGAAAGTACTTAATATGTTTATTATTTAGTCAAAACCGGGCTATTAGTGGAAAACACAGGAATATTTTTTTTTAACAATGAACCCATCATCATCCCATATTTATATTTTGTCACATTGTTTACAACAGTACTAAGTATTTATAGGAATATTTTGAAAATTTTAAATTATGTACTTTTTGGAAAAAAATTAAATCAAAATTTTTATTTGTATTTTGACAAAATTTTTGTTATTAGAACCTATGTCCTGTTGTATATCACTGGAAAGAGCAAAAAAAAAGCTGCAAAATGATACCCCTCCCAGCTCTCTAGCTCAATTAGGACAATTCCTAGAGCGAATAGTATAAAATCCGTTCATGGTGTTTTGGCGAGATTTTGTAAGTTTTACATAGCCATATTTGAGAAACGGTTTGAGATAGAAATTTAAAATTTGGTATTTTTTTTAGTCTCAACACCTACTATGAGTATACCAAATTTGAGCAAAATCTAAAATGGTGAGTTGAAATTTAAATTTAAAGTGTGTTGATTTGACATGGAATGACCCTGCATAAAAATTGGTAGGTAATTGTCTATGGCAAAAAAAATTCCTAAATAATATTCAGCTCTTCAAAAAGATTTTTATCATTTTTTTTTTTAGCAAAAATATGAATGACATCATTTCAAGTACATTGATTCAGCATAATTTTGTCATTGATAAACTTTTCTTTTTACTGAAATCCCGCAGCAAAAATATAAGTTTTACTGCTAGTAACGTATTTGTATAGGACTTACCAGACCAATGATCACTATCATCAGGTGCAGCACAAGCACCCGCAGCATCCATCCTGGCAGACATTTTATTTTTTTCAACCCAAGCCAAAGTGGAACATAAAAGACTTAGCGTCTTACCAGTTCCAGTGGGGCTTTCAAGGGCTGCTGGAGTACCCTGTAAGGTTTTATTTCCTTAATTAAACTTAAAGTTTTAATTATTTATCAAAGAATTGTACCTAATTAATTGTCGTTTAAACAAGATTTTTGAATTCTTCAGATAATTAGGTCACTATTGTGATATTGTTACTCATAGTTAGTCGCCTAACTATATCAATGACAAAGCCATCCAACCATTCTGAAACTCAGAAAGATCCCAATAAAAATTTCACCTAATAAGCATCACACAAAAAATATGTGATGCATAAAAATCGCAACGCTTCTTTATTTGGACAATTTAAATTATTTCAAGGCTTAACAAAAAAGGCCTTTCTATCCTTGAATTGTTTTTTAGTGTTCTCTGACATTTCACCACAGGAACTGGGGCATCTTCAGGAAGATTAAAGGAAAATAAATTAAAGGAAAATTAAATTCAAAATATCAAATTTAAGACTGTAAAATCTCTATCGTTATCTTTTTGTATGAAAATCAAATAAGAAACGATAAGTTTATTAAAATAAAATTTAAAATTGTTTACCTTTATTTAAATAATAAGGATTATCCGTATGTTCTACCTGAATGATATTGTGAATTTAATTTTCATCTCCCAGAAGAATCCCCAATTCCTAGGGGCAGCGATAGCGAACAATAAAAAAACAATTAAAGGACAGAAAGGCCTTTGTTGAAAAGATCATCACAATTGAGTCACAAAATCCTTAGGTGCGCTTTTTTTTCTTTTCAGATGAGGTTTCATTATAACCCCAAATATTCTAAATTAAATCAAACAGGACTGAGAATGGTATGTTCGTTTGTGTTTATAAATTTCCAGGATTAAGTATGTTACAGGTGAAGAGTATTCAGACCTTCCTTGTCATCGATATGAAAACGTTAAAACGGTAATTTTCGAGGTACCCGCTGTAGATAGGGAAACCTCCATTGTTCAACCGGACCTCTTGTAGGATCTTGAAAAAATGAAAACATCTTGGGAGAGATTCTAAGTCCTAAATACACCATATGTGTTTCATATTGTCACTTACACGTCATTTACATTATTTTCCCATCACAACCAACACTCCATTACAGACAGATTAAAGTTGGAATGATAATCTATTTATTTATTTATTCATTTATTTGGCAAACACATATTAATAAGAAAATTAAATAATAGTAGTACTTGACAAACCAGTAATAAACAAATTAAAACAAGATACTTCTTTTTTTTAAAGTGAACATTTTGCAAATAATTTAAATTAGAACTAATCTAATCAAGGACTTCAAAAAAATCGAATAATTTGCCCACCAAGGCTTAAGTTCAAAAGAACTTGTGTCCCCTGGTGGACATTTGGAAAAACTGAATATACCTACATTCAAGTTAGGTACATATACTACATTACCCACATATAAATGAGAATAGTAACCTAAATCTTACCTTATTTAAGGCTGTTATAACTTTATTCATATATTCCTTTTGTACATTATATGGCTGGAATGGGAACTTGACATTACATCCAGCTAAATCAAGTGAACATCCAGTCACAACTACATCAGCAGTATCATCAGCAGGAGGCTCTGGAGGCTCTGCCATAGCACTGGAGGTTTTTTATGCTGAAACCAACAATAATTACTTCTTACGGACGGCTGAGAGTAAAGTATTTCCCGCTGTTACTCAATGATATCAAAATAATTCTTCTCATTTCTTTACAACTGTGCCCTGATACGTGACTATGTTTCAAGGGATTAACGAGTCCCAACAGATGACCAGCGAAATTTTCTGGGCCCCATGATGGGGAGTAGGTATATGATATCAACGATCAACAACGAACCTAGTGACCAAGAAAGTTCACCCTGAATGAGCAAAAAAGTGGTTAAAGGTGTGATGTTGCATAGATCAATAGCTGGAGAATAAGTGGCTCTCACTTTTAGGTGAGATTTCTCCCTCTACGATGATATTCAAACAGCACACTTCAGATGCTAATGGGCACAGCAATTCTGCCCAAAGAGCTGTCCAGCACACACGCTTTACTTCCAGATTTATAGCTACACAATCACCATACACCTATCTTGCGTACACTCTCCCACACTGCGAGAACACCGCATACATTAGATGTTCGACGAACCTCTTGCGATCCGTGTGATTACAAGGAACGTTCTCAGTCGAGTTACAAGTAGGGTTGCCAGATTTTTCGGTTTTTGGTCAACGTAAAATACATCCGAGAAAAATGAAGTATTCCTATGAAAAATTAAGTGCTCCCATTGAACTTGAACTGAAACTACGTTATACACAAATATAAGATGATATTTCAATTTTTTCCAAGCATTTCTTTCACCTATCTTTCTATTATAATTATTATTAGAAACTGTGGAAATTAAGCTTGTTACAAGGATTGGCGAACGCAAGACAGGCTAGGTACACACACACACACAGGCACTTAACGAAAGCTGTTCAGAAAAATTCTAAGACGCAAAATAAGAGTGGAAATTTCGATTTTGGATACAGAAAATTATCCATCTTCAAACGTGAAAACAATGCTTCCGCTAAGAAAAATAAAAAATAAGAGTATGACTAGTACCCTCGCTCCAGAGTCTGTTGCAGAGCACAGAATTACATACGTATGCACAAATCGGAACGACGAACCATCAAAGGGATCATCGCAAACCCGACGGGTGGCACTCAGCAGTGTGTAAGTACCTTTCGAGCAGCCCTATTGAAATGCATCGAAGGAGTGACGGGTCTTAGGACCCAACGAGTCCAATTAAGTTCATGTAATGTTTAGTTTAATTTTATGAAAAAATATCATAAATCAGTCTTTTCAGTAAAATTTGATGATGAGTACAATTAATTTGGTGATCTGGATGCTGAAAGCATCTCAAATATTAAAAAATATCCTTTTATCCTACAGTACATCCTAATATCCTAATAATCCGTAATATCCTTTTAGTACTATAAATAGATTAGTTGGACAAATAGATCAGAATACTGTGCATAGTTTGGTCATCTGGATGCCTGCTATAATCACAGGCGCTTTCGTTCCATTATTACTGGTCCTCTTGTCCCTTTTCAGCCATGAAACCAGCACTTCTGTCTGGCACCAAGTAGTGATGCATAGACGGTACATGTATATAGCCCTCTGAAATACACTAGAACGACTGTGGGGGCACATACAAAACTTTTTGACCAGGTAAACAATTCCGTATGCCCCCTTACGTTTTAAAATACTGAGGTTCTCATTTTTACTGTGGAAGACAAACATTCATCATGAAACCATGGAAGATAGGAGATTCTCAATTTCCTTCTGAATCTCCTCAAAATCATTTTATGATAGGATGACGGAATTACATTGATTTGAAAGTGGGAATACATACGGAACTACACCCAACATAAAATAGTAACTAAAAATTATCAATTGTTCCAACTACTTTGAAATAGCCTCCATTTGTCTGTATGTGTGATTGTCTGTCTGTTCTGTGCTACAAGCAGCAATTTTGGAGCTATCGACTTGAAATCTGGTAGGTGGGGGGTAGGTGGTACTGTCGTTATTCTTCTTCTTTCCGAAGTGCCGTCTCGGTCATTAAAGGTTGACGACCATCTCGGCATACCTCTCACGATTGTGCGCCAGGTGAAAGAGATCCACAGCACGGTCGATTCCTGTCTAACTCCTTACATTTGACAATCATGGCACTCATTTTCTTCCAACTCTCTACCTTCACTTTTGTTCCCTAAGATTAACTTCTGCAAAAACTGTACTTGGGTCCACGCACAGCGTGCACCAAGTAGGTAAGCAACTTTGCACTCTTTACTGTTACTATCACCTAACGCACCTGTAAGTTTTGCTGAAATGAATATAATCATTACAGAGTTTGGCGGTCCAGGGTATACTCATCATCCTTTTGATCAGCCACATTTCGAAAGCCTCAAGTCGATTGATGTCTGCGGCTTTCAACGTCCAAGTCTCAACCCCATAAAGGAGTACCAACCAGACATAACATTCAACGACCCACCAAAGTAGTGGAAAACTCAAATCCCCACAGCACAGAATACAATTTGCATGTTGTTAATGCAATTGGGTTGCTATCTCAATCTGACCACAAAACTCTCCTTCCAATGACCAAACCACTAAACCAAATACCTGAATTGTGATACCTGCTCTATGACTTGTTCGTCAACTGTCAGCCTTACGCCAGTGACTGTTATCTTTGAGCAAGTAGCTTCATGGTGTGGATGTTCCTTTATTGGTGGCGTGGAGCAGGTCGGGAGATGGAGGCTACTATCGAGGGAGTTAAGACTTCATGGCATGGGGACATGGTGAGCTAGGCCCTTGAGTCGAGATGCCGTATTGATAGACAGTTGGATATGAACATAACCCCGGCCAACTCACATTGGGAAAACCAGAGCTACCCTCTTTGGGTGATCAGTTGGGTGCTGCGTTTCAGGGGAACCCTCCTAAAGCTGAATAGCATACCATCTGACTCTCTTGAGGCCTGCATCCCGATGTGCTCCATGTGTAATCTGGGTGTACCAGAGGACTTGTTCCACTTTTAGGTGATCTGTCCAATTATTGCTGAATTTAGAGTTCGATATCTTGGTTTGAGTCAGCTTGGAGAGAGGGAGGCATGTGAGTTGCTGAACGTCAGAAACTGGTGGAGTTTGGCCAAGTTTGAGTCTTATTCTTAAGACTGGAGCACATTCGAATGGAATAGAGTTTATCTCACAGTTCAACTGGTGAAAGTGTGATTGTCTGCACAAGTGTTGTCACGAGTAGCTTTCTTTTGTTTCTCAACTTTCCCGAGTCACAACTTGAAAACTACTTGCTGTTCACTTACTAAATACCACATTATATTAGAGAAATCATGAATTTCGTCATTTGAAACAATATAGGCGTTTTTCGGATCCTCCCGACAGATGGACGAAATGTCCGTTGTCATAGCATGTATGTGTATTTCCTTTAAGTTACTCATTTTGAATGCCAATAAACGTGCTTTTTCTTCTTCCTCTTATTTTTGAAATTTATGTTAATATCCAGCCTGTACTCCCCACGAGCAACTGTAACACTGCTCAGGATGGTTCGAAGCTCACTTTCAGATTGGGCCAGTAGTGCCATATCATCAGGGTATCTCAAGTTGGAGACAGGTAATCCGTTCGCTAGGATGCCAATCTCACAATCATCCAAGGCTTCCTTTAAAACTTGATCAGAGTAAATTTTAAACAGCAATGGTGACAGACCACATCCCAGCTTGACCCCTTTGTCAGCAGTAACTTGCTCCAAAAGAGATCAAGCAACACAAACCTGCGCCCTTTGCTGCCTGTGAAGGTTCTTGATTAGGTCTCAAGTCCTTGAAGTCTAGACTCACCTATTCCAGAACACGGATAAGCTGCTCATACCCGACATTATCAAAAGCTTTCTTAAAATCTATGGAACAGGAGTACAAAGAGCATCACAGTTCATGACACTTCTGAATAAGGACCTGCATGGCAAATAGTGCTTCCCTTGTTCCAAACCCACTCCGAAATCTAAATAAGCCCCAACCTTGGCTTCAATTTTACGCAAATTCGGTAATGTAGTGCACACATCAAAATCTTGAGGGCATGGCTCATCAAGCTGATGGTCCTATGATCACCACAACACCTTGGGCAGCATAATAGGTAAAACTTGAGCTCAAACACTCATGAGGTATTCGAACACTATTATATATTCGGTTCAAGAGCACTTCTAACTTAGACACACTTTCATCATTCAACAATTTGAACATTCCCATGCTAACCTCATTTAGACCCACAGCCTTCCCTGTCTTAGCAGTACCAACTGCACGCTGAACTGCAGCCTCAAGGATGACTGGTCCTTCATCCCTACCATGACTGGACGAGTCATATAGCTCTACTCTCTGGACATCGCTGAAAAGTTCGGTGACAAAGTTTTCCCACACCTGGCATATCTTGAAAGTCAAAACGGCAATCACACCACTATCATCCACCACCACCGAAGCATGACTCTTTCTACCAGTTTAGGTCAATTCTCTGACATTCTTAGGTAGATAGAAATCATCATGAATCTCATGCAAATATTCAACCTCAGCGCATAGAGAAGACAGCCAAGCAATGCTCACCAGGTGGCAACCGAGTCCGTAGTGTCTTATCCTTCCTTCCTTATCGCCTTCCCTGTCCTTAAGTTGGCGCCTTTCGCCCATCATGCAGAGGATTTCATCAGTCATCCACTTTTTCTTCATCACAGTACCCTTAATCAGATGCTGTGAAAGCAGCTTCATTGATAGCACTCTTCGCCCTTGAGGAAAAGAAAGTCTGCTCAGCCGTCTTCCTAGACGTCGCTCAGGCGTTTGACAAAGTTTGGCATGAGGGACTCAACTACAAGCTGCGCAAAAATCTACCAATAAAGTATGCTGAGCTGCTTCAGTCTTATCTCACCAATCGCTATTTCAGAATAAAGCAAGAAGACGCCTACTCAGAGCCAAAGCTAATCAAGGCAGGAGTCCCACAAGGGAGTGTTCTTGGACCGCTCTTGTATGTCCTTTATACCAGTGATCTCCCAGAAATTGGAATGAACACCACAGCCACCTTCGCAGATGATACAGCGATTTTGGCAGTCGGAGAATGTAACACTGAATCCACCAACAAGTTAAATCAATCAATATCCAGCATACAAAAGTGGACAGCAAAATGGAGAATCAAGATAAATGAAACTAAGTCGGTACATGTCGATTTCACCAACAAGAGAATCGAGTATATTCCGGTACATTTCATGGGAAAAGTTATTCCGAATGCTAATGAAGCCAAATACCTAGGCATGACACTGGACGCCAAACTTAGATGGAAAGCCCATGTCAAGAAAAAGAAGGAAGAACTCCTTCTAAAATTCAGAAAAATGCATTGGCTAATGGGGAGACGGTCGAAGTTGTCAATCCAGAACAAGCTAACATTGTATAACCAAGTCCTTAAACCAGTCTGGACTTATGGAGCTCAGCTTTGGGGCTGTACGGCTCAGTCAAATCGAGACATCATCCAAAAATTCCAGAACAATGTGCTAAGAACGGTGGTCAATGCACCATGGTACTTTCGAAACGAACGTCTCCACCATGAGCTTCGGATCGAAACAATAAACGATGCTATAAAGCGACAAGCTGTGAGACACCTACAGCGGTTAAGATGTCACATCAACGAGGAAGCTGTCCAACTCCTTGATACAAGTGATATCATCAGAAGATTGAAGCGTACCAAACCACTCGACCTTGCTTACTTGTGAAGCAGTGAAGTGAAACATCCACCATAATCAACAAAACTCAGTGATGTATCTTAGTTTTGAATTAAAGTCCATATTTTCAAAATAATATTGTTAATAAGTAATACTTGGTGCAATAAAGAATATTGAAAAAAAAAAAAAAAAAAAAATTGATAGCACTCTTGAACTCTGCCCACGCATTTTCAATGCCCAAGACATATATATTTTCCTTACAACTAATTTACCTGCACCTATTTTCGCGGCTACACTTTCAGACTACTGAAGTGTCCTTACACACCCGGAATATGCTGCATAATTTTATGGCCGGTCCGACACAATGTGTCGGCGATATGATCGACGAAGTAGACCAAAACACCTCAGAAACTCGTTTTTTGTATGTATTTTTACAGATTTTGACCTGTTGAATCGGTTGAGAAGACTTTCAGGGTGATCCGATTTGATACGACGATATTACCTACCGTAAACAATCGTCGACAATATCTGACGACAAATCTCAATAATATTTTTAGTTCCTACATCAGATGTGAAAAGTAGATATTCCACATTTTTTCAAACTTTGTAAACCTCAAGTACAATTGGCTTTGTAAATTACAAAGGTCCAAACTAGACACTTACCGGTAACTGGGATGGCAAAAGGTACTTCCAAAAACAAATTTATCTCCACTACTTTAGCAAAGCGCACATTTCAGTATTTTTCAACAAAATTTGAAATGTACAGACTTGATTTTGTACCTACATTAGTTTGTTGTTGTTTGACGAATTACCAATCAACTTATCAACAATTATCAACTTTCCCTCGCAAAACGTTATCTAATCAAATTTATGGATGCCACCATAACTTGGGTATCCATCATGGACCCATGATCCATGATATCCATAATGATTTTGAATACACGGATTTCCAAAATACCTAGCTAATGCATGCATTGTACGTGCCACTAGCATCGTCCACATTGGTAGGTACTGCAAATAATGGGCGTTGTGCATTCGACTTCTACTTTTGTACAAGGTGAATGTATGCGTGTGAATAGAATACGATAAAGCATGGTGTTCTGGGTAGGTAAGTATCTGTGCAATTTCAAACCTTTTAGTAACAATTTTCATCTCATAAGACCATTTAGTTCGGTCAATAAATGGGTAAGAAGATCATGAGGGATGTAGTGTAGGTAGGTAGCTCAAGGGAGCTGAGGGTTCCCCCAGGTGGGCCGGGGTTGTGACTTCATCTCGCAAATGATTTCATGAGCCGTTCTGCTGGTCAGATCTTTCTATTGAGCAAATTAAAAATAACCATGAAAATTCGCCATTAAATAAATCACCATAGTGGCAATAGGTTATTCATTTTTGTCATGATCTATTTCCAAACATATAATTGAAAATTTAATTTCTCCCTTGATGGGAAAAACAAAAGATCATGGATATGTCTAGTACCTACTGCTTACCAGTTGGTACCTACTACTCAATTGTACCAACCATTTAGTGCTTTCATTTCACAAGATTATTCCATTATGGTTACAAAACAATATTAGTTTTTAACTTAGAGTAATAAATCAGCTTTCCTTGACCCAACAATGGCTTAGGAATCATGAGATGTTATGATAAAATTAGAGCATTCCAAAAAGTGGCGAACGATTTTCCTACTATGAAAACTATGGGAGTTACTCTTCCCTAGTAACGCCTTGGTTGTACGTGAAAATCAATACAAAATGTGCCGGTCTGGAAAAAAAGTGTCGGTCGGGAAAAAAAAGTGTGAACGATGGTCGGTCGGGAAAAAAAAGTGTCGCGAAAAATTCCTTGACCCCCAGCCAAAAGACGTATCCATGTCAAAATATTTCAGGTAATTGTTCATAGGTAGCTATGTCTTAAATCCAGTTACATGGTGGTGTCGAAAATTCCAAAGTCTAATCCCCAGTTGAGGCCCATGGCTCAGTTGAAATTAACAAATCTTGATAAATTGGTGTAGGTATTACGAAATTTAATTGAATTATGGAAATGGATACTTATTCATTTAATTTATTATGAGAGGAGGAACATCGCAAAAGTGAATCGATTGCTTTGAATTGTATGTTTTATAGAGGCATTCGTCTGCCGGATGCGATCCCCCCTGATGACCTCTGAATTCTTTGGCACAACCATCAAGGGTGAGCATAGCTAATTAAAACTCTCAACTAACAACAGCCCAATTTCCAAGCGCCATTCAATCTTTGCGTGCTGCCAACTAGGCACATACGCCACAGATCGCGCTGTATTGAAGACAGTTCATAAGTTCTAAGACTGTCATTTACCGAGTCAAGAACTACTACAATCATTTTCCGTTTGTAGTTTGAATTTGCCGCCAAATGATTATTTGAATTTTCCGCCATTGCGAAGGAATGGGCGTGTTATGCGCGATTCAAAAGGCATTGACGGAAGTCCCAAACAGCTGTTAGCTTTCAGCTTTCAGTCAGGAAATCGGGTGTGGAGTTTCTGGTTGCTTACTTCCGTGGCTTGTGTTACATTTCTGTCTGTTAATTATTTGCTCCTTCATCAATATTGTTTTCTAGTTCGTTTTGAAGAACGCTGGTTTGAATCTAAACATCGATAAAAAATGGTGATCAAAGTCTACACTTCTGGGATTTCCGGAAATAAGGAGGTAAGCGGATTTATTCTTTGCCGCGATTTCAGAAGCTTTTTTTTGTAGCCCACGGTTTCTTAGTGGAAGTTAAAATAGCCGCTAGCCATAGTACTCTATGATTAATCAGCCCTAGAAATAATATTTCACTCCCTTGGAACCCGATATGGGTTTTTTATAGCTCTGAAATGATATTGACAAGTGTCGATGCATTTTTTTCAAACAGGTTTTTCTGGGCAGCCGTCACCGGCCTGCATTCCTGTTAATGCCCACTTATACGTATGAGTAGTGCCCTTTCCTATTTATCTTCTCTCAGTTCGCTGACCACCACAATTGTAGCTCTTGTTTTAAAACTATCATTTTTTTCCTTCAATTTACATTACTTATTTACAGGAAGTAGATTTTCTATTTATTGGATGCCAAGGTCGCTTTCAATTCTGAGTCAGTATAATTACTTAGTCCGCTTTCTAGTAATCATGAAATCAGTCGCTCTGCGTTTTTCCTCTCCAAATTTTCCTATCACGTATTTCATTTTGATTCACGTTTCTGCAAGCCTTCCTTAATTCTGTTTTGCACTGAGCAAAAAGTTTATCCGGTCATCAACACAATTGATTGACAAGTTTTGCTTCTAATCAACGAATGTTGACATTCACCTGAAATTTTGACGTTATAATGCTTATCACATTGAAATGAAACCACTTGTTGGAATCCGCGTCGCTCTGTGAAATGGAACGTCTTGTTTACTTTTTGCCTTGACGACTCATCTATCAACGTTTTATCTGAAGGCCGATCGGTTCGGAGAAGTCCGTCCAATCTAAATTTGCACATACTATTTATAGTTGAATTGTTAAATAAAAGACCCCTCGTGTCGCATGCGAGCGATTGAATAAGAGACAGGAACACTTGAATGTTGGATTGCCGACATTGGTTACGATATACTGACGACGGACTGTTGTATCATTACAGTATGATGGAATAGGTGCTACCTACCTTTGCATACCTATATCGTTTCTTCTATCACTCAGCAAATTTTATTTATCCACCTTAAAATGTCGGAAACAAATAATAGTAAATTACCTATAAAAATCAGTTTGTGTATTGCATTTTAATTAATAGTCCTACCTTAAAAATGTATATGTGTACGTCATTTTAGTATATTCTTGTACATAGCTTATCACTGGTGGTTTGGTAAGAAATTAATTTTGGTATCTAGTAAGTACGCCTACGTGTAAGATTGCGTGGTAGTTGCTTACCTTTAGAAGGTTGTTAATTATTCAACGAATTGAGGCGCGGAGGGTACACCTTCTCGAGGCGTAGTGTAGAGCTAGGCTTTACCCATCCATTAAATCACTAAAAATTATAACAATGATATGCACCACGTTCATAGTCCTTGAATCCCGTCGAAATACGATAATGCTAACTTGTGATTGTGGGTTGAGGGTGGAAGTTCTTCCAAATATCAGTTTTATTTATTGTAGGTGTACACCTAGTTTCGCCTATTGTGGCCTCATCAGGTACTGCATGTTTCTAGTTATAGATTATCAAAATCCCCTTCAACCAACGGAGGAAGATTTCCTTTACTTTCTGCAGACTTGAGAGATAGTGACATTTCTAATTCTTTTATTTATATCGGTTCAACTCATCCGTAAAAGTGTTGTATAATTTAAACATAAACATATTGGAAGCACAGCAACCCTGAGGTGGTCCGGGGATGCAACCAAACAGTAGTCACCATGCCATGGTATCACCAGATGAAGAAGTTGATGGCTTGCAAGAAGTTGGTTTAATGGGATTTTGATAAACTATAACTACAAACTTGCAGAACCTGATGAGGCCACAATAGACGAAACTAGTTGTACACCTACAATAAATGAAACTGATGTTTGGAAGAAGCCGTAATAACTTCCACAATCAACCCACAAACTCGTTTGGAGATGGCTACAAACACAGATACTAACGTGTAATTGTTTTAATGATTGTGTCGGCCAAGTACATATATACCTACATTCGCGCATAAGCAGATACTTTCACTGCTCTGGCAGCTATGAAATTTATAGAGGACCATTTAAGGCCCCTCCCGCATGAATCTTGAAAATCCCATCGAAGTCGGACTGCAAGTCAGTATATAGTCTTCCGCAGTACTAGGATTAGCGGATCTACAGACGGTCAAACACAAAATCAAGTTGTTCAGGAAGGTCTATAACTTAAATGCCAGTGGAAACTTGATTGTTGGAAACACTTCTGTTTTGCCTCCAAAAAATTATCACAATCGTCCTACTACAACCGTAGTAGACTCGGAAGGAATGTATTATGTTGACTAATTCTAGGTTCGACTTTTTTAGAAAGTTTATGAATCGTCGCTCCTTTAAATTATAACACTGTTTATGTGAAGTCAAGTTACATCGAAAGATTACATCTAGCCGATACAATATGTATCGAGTTAAAAAGTCGATAGTGTAGTTCTTCAAAAATCGAGAATCCGATCGGCAGTGGTCTAAAGCAGAAAAATATTTCACATGAGTAATTTAATTCTGTATGAAGTTGTTGTTCTCTTTATGTCATACCTACTTACCTAAGTAATTATTCATAACGTCGTGGCACAGCCTTGGAGTTTTCAAACAATAATAATAGCTTAAAATTGAATTTGTGGTTGAACCCTATTTATTCCGTTGGTAACACATGAGGTTAAAATTGTGTCACTGAAAATGTATAAATATTAACCATTTAAGAAAATTTGTAGAATAGATTCGTAGAAGAACCTACCGTGAAAACTAGTTGAAATACAGGAAAACATTTGAGTGTTTGTAAAACGAATGATCAAAAATGATAAAGAGTGGAAGTGAGTTAGGTAATTACACTTTATTCGTCGTAGTAACAATATTTTACCGCACTGGCAGTGAGTTATAAGCGGATACCAGTAGACATGTCGACTTCTTGTGACGGTTGTGGATCAAATAGTTGCAACTTGGAGCACGCTCTAAGTTGTAAAACTGGAGGTTTGATCACACGCCATCACAATGAAGTAAGAGACCTCTTAAGTGAGATGATGACGATCGCATGGGGGAACTTTGTGAAAGAGCCAAAATCTCTGAGGCAAATGGACAATCAGATGAAAGGCCCGATCACACAGGACGCGTTATAACGCGACGTTATAGGAACGCGCGTTCCCCCTGACGTTCGGGGATATAGCAACGTCACATACACCGCGTTATCAGGGCGCGAGACCCAGTCTTGTCTGTGCTACTCAAGGGGTTCGCGGTTCCCAGCGTCTATAATTTATCTAATTTGTCTATAAACTATAATGCCAATGACTCTGATGAGGAAGAAGCTCTACTTCTAGAGCTATTAGATCGCAGGAATAGACGGTATTGGGTGCACCCAATCAATCAAAGGAGGGAAGAGCTTGGGGAATACCACCGTCTATGTCAGGAGTTGCGCTCACATGAAGATCGTTTTGTGAACTATTTCCGCATGTCGAGACAAAATTTCGAGGACCTACATGAACTACTAGCGGTGAATATCCAGAAGATAACCAGAAGGACAGAGGAGAACGCCCTCAGCGCGCGATATTTTGTAATTTTGTACAACCCGCTTGGCTGACGTCGCGTTACTGAAAGTATCGCTGAGAGGTACCGCCGTGTGTGTGACGGGGGTGATGCAATGTACCGTATCTCGGTAACGCGACGTTACTGGAACGCCTAACGTCGCGTTATAACGCGTCCTGTGTGATCGGGCCTGAACTCATTGGGTTTTATGCTGGCGCAGCAACCCTTTCACTAAGATATTCACAGACATATTTACACACACATCACAAACAGTACCAAGTTATTCACATCAAACGCCTCCTTTCCCCAACAACTTCTGAACCACAATTACCAATTCTACATCAGACTACTATCCCGCACTAAAGTGAATGTTGAATACTCATAAATAAAAATTTTTAATACAAAAAAAAAGAAAAAAATTATTGGTCGTGATCTCAAAAACTTAGTTTAGACGCAAAAACACTCTTGAATTGAATTAGCTACCTAACTACCACATGGTAGGAGAAGAACTTGCAATTACCAGTACATGTTCATATTTGTTCAGTTGTGTTGAAAATTTTTTTTTTTAATTATAAAGAATTTTTATTCATTTTTTTTTTTTTTTTTTTTTTTTTAACATTCCAGCGATTCTCAAAGATGTTGGAAGGGGGGGGGGGGGGGTTGTGTGTCGAAAAATTTTGTTTCTTGTGGTAGGTGTCGCTTTCTTTATTAGTCCTCCAGTAGCGTGAGAGCAGCTCCATCCTCCAAACCAATTGACCTCACTTTTCGACGTGCTCCACGTAGCCTGAGTGATACTGCTCGTATGATGGAGAATTGGAGCTTAACCCTCACCCAGCCAAGAACTTGGGAGTATGCCTTTTTCCATTTTTCGGCCAGGGTGAGGGCAATTTTCTTTACAAATACTCCGTATTCTTTATGCAAGACCCCATCACACGAGCATATCAGAGGCGAGAATGACCCTCTTAAGTCTTCAGCAGCCTGGTCATATTTCCGGTGCTTCTCCCTGGCTGCTGCGTTTGCCACACTCGACCAGTCTTGGGAATAATGAGAGGCGGCGTCAGCATTAATAATGCGGTTGTCAAAGAACGCCGGCCTCCCACTCTCCCAGACTCCTTCAACCTTGATATCAGCAATCAGAGCCGAGTTTTCATCACTGGCCTCGCGTAGCACTGGTTCTGTGGTTACTCCTCCCCAAGCCAGCGCTGCAAGCCTTGCTGTGTCATCCCGCACACTGTCATGACCCCACTTCACCAATCCTCCCTTTTTGCAGTTCAGGGCATGCGATACATTGAAAATGGCACCACATCCGTCACAATTACTTGGTAGACCAATAGGTGTTCGACCATATCTAATGGTGAGTGCATCCCTGAACTGATTGGCTGACAGGTCATAACCATCCGCAAAACTTGGGAGCACTGTGAGCCATTGTGATGCATTTTCATCAATTATGCGTCTTAGCACTCGCTGTTGATGTGGTTGCAGTCTGGATATCACCTCAAGACTGTGAAGACCATCATGAGATGTTCGACGCTTCTTCTCCTCCTTTAAGACTTCATCAACATGGTCACAGTGTTCACCATAGTTTAACGGATGGGCGGCTTTTATGGAAGAGGTCAACATTTCTACTGCTCTTCTTGATGTTTGGTAGGCCAATTCTTGTGTGTGACAGTTGTGTTGAAAATCGTTTTGGAAACCTTTTAAAATCTATTGCTTGAATATCATAATATTTTAATTTGGAAACACGACCTTCTTGGCTTTGTATATACTGAACAAATTATTAGTAAATTGAACCTGTGATAAAATCTCTACTCAATCGCAAGTTCTTAATGAGAACAGTGATTCAGAGTGAAATAAGAATGATTCGATTTGAAACTTGATCCGGATCACAATGAATAGTTAGTTATTGTAATTACTACAGGTTTCTTTAGCTCTCTCCCTGCCCTATTGTTTCAATAGGTAGATGAAGAAATCTGCCATTGTGGGCTTGTCGGGCGGTTCTATGGTTCACTCACTCTCGAAGACTTGAAGGCATTTGTTTAGATTTGGTCCAGGTGTAGCCCTTCAATACAACAGTTTGGTTTTGTTCCGACAGTAATAAAAATTAGTCTTTGAACACCAAATAATATGTATATGTTACTGTAAAAGCCCGAAATACGGTAAATGCTAGGATTTTCTGGTAAATCCTAGCATTTCCCATTATTTTTGGTAAAAGCCCGGTGTTGGCACTCAAATCGGACTTTTTCCAGTAAATCTTAGGATTTTCCAAGAGGCTTGGTAAAAGCTAGCATTATTTCAGTTAGAGAGCGTGTTTCGGACTTTTACCAACTCATTGTGGTAAATCTTAACATTTCCCACCGTTAGGCGGTAAAAGGTGAAAGGAACTTTGTAAACTTTATTTCCGCTTTGAAAACTTGTAAATCAACTATGTAAATGTGCTAACATTTTAAACTTCTAAAGTTTATTTTCACGTAGTAAAATTAAGTAAAATGTCAGCAAGGAACTTGCAATAAATTACTTGTTGCAACGAGGTAGAGAATTATGGCACTTCGAGTTGCACTTTATATTTGCTGCCTTCCAGAGGCATTTTTTAGTGGAACACTTTTTAGAACAATTGCATTTCTTGAAACCCTGGCCGCTGACCAATGATTGATTCCGAACCGCTTATTTCTTCATCAGGTACATCTTCAGGGTATACGAAGGTCTCGGCATAAATGTCGAATTGACTACGTGAATACAACGTATTCAACTTTCCTGAAGATGTCCCAAGTTGGTAGAAATCGTCTTCTTACTACAGGACAACAGCTATCAAATTCTTTGGGTTGATTTTAGAACGGTCAACGTCTGGAATTTTGATTCAAACGTTCTGGCCAACTTCAGGATCGGGAAATTTTTCGTTTTTTTTTTTTTCGCCTGTGACTCGAGTCCTTTCCTAGCGGATTAGCGGATTCCCTTGAGCACACATCTTCCTCTCGGTGGCAGATGCCAGATCGAAAGCATCATGAGGTTAAGTTTCAGCTGTGGGCAAGTTCCCCGTAGGTTGCAAAAGTCTGACCTTCACCTTGTTGAGACGTGAATTGGACAGATGGATCACTACCAACAAGTGTTTCCTCTAGCTGTTCCTCAGAAGCGAGTTTCATTATTGTATCTCGAGGGAGTTTCGAGGTAGCCTAACCCATTTTCATTGGTACTCCAAACATGGCTTCAGAATTAGACTTGTCTGAACATACCACCCATTCCTCTGCATGCAAGCCTCTGTAGGTATCACATTTACCAACGAGTCGTGGGAAATCCGCACATTTGCCAAGAGAGATTGGTAAAAGTCCGAAATGCCTCATTCACACAAGGTTTTTTTGGGCATTTACCAAATTGGTCAGTCAATCCTAAGATTAACCAACTGTCAAGCGGTAAATGCCCGTTTTTCATATAATTTCGGGCTTTCACCAACAATATTGGGAAATGCTAGGATTTTCTGGTAAATACTAACATTTACCACACTTCGGGCTTTTACAGTAACATATATACTACTTTTATTATATTTATATGGGTTCCATTATGCAGTCTCTACACTTTTCTAAGCTCTCGCCCAAAATGCGAGTACCGATTGTCTGAATGGAATGAAACTTTCTCCAACTCATTCCTTGCATTCCTGTGATGATCACATGCTACTGGAATCTTCCCCAAACCTACCCCTTATCGTCGAATTCGGCTTTCCCTAACAGCGACGCCTGGACAAACAACTTTGTAATTAAGGAAAAACCGAACATGCATCAACTTTTCACGTCAAATGGACGTTGGAGTGTTGGTTTGGATGGGGTGGGTTCACGCGTACAGAACTTTCGATAACAATTTCAACAATACTCGGTGTGTTGAGCCGAGCAGTTTTTATTCATAAAGATAGCATATCATCTTTAATGTTATAATGAGGGAACGCTTTGTTGAAATCCCTATTTCTCCCTTAATGGGAAAAACGTCTGTTCATGGATGTCCTTTTTTTTGGCAGTAAGGGAGAAATTAAGTAATTTGCATAGACTCTTATTGTCTCAAAGAGTCTCCCTGTCAATTTTCAACTTCCTAGTTTGAACAGGAGAAAAATTAACCGTAGGAGCGACTTAGCCGATCCCGGTTGGTCGGGAATAGTTTTAACGTAACTAAGGTTATATTGAGTTATTTATATATTGAGGGGACGCTTGGTTGAAAAATTATTTAGGTACAATTTGAAACTTAATTGCTGAAATTTTTAGTTGAATCCTTCAATTTTGGACTGGTGGGTAAAAATGACTAGCACAGCACAAAGTTCTAAGTAATTACCTTAAATCGCTCGTAGCGGGGCACGGGTACACAGCTACAATACATTTGATTACGCTCCAAGTGCTCAAATTTCAAAAAATCTGACATAAATATAATACGATAATTTACGAAAATTCGCTTGTACGATCATGTTGGAGGACTTTGAACGGCTGTATCTCGGGAACTATTTGTCTTACAAAAAACCTCCTGAGGTTTGGTCAAATTCCTCGAAAAATGTATAGTTCGGGAGTTGCAATGCAGATAACTGAAAAATGTGGTGTGGCATTGGCGCCGCGGCGTAAAATCAGCTCTGCTCCAAAACCTATACAGAAAATTGTGTGCTTATCAGGGGCGCATACCTTCCACATATCAAGTAGATAGATCCAAAATTGCGGCCGCGTCACAAAAAAACGGATGGACAACACAATAATTGAGTCGTTTTATTTCAGAAACCACCTAAGCGACAAACATTCAAAAAATGTTGTTCTGGTGGTACTGTTCACTTCAGAGGTGAATACATCGTTCATTGCAGAAATAACCAATGTCCCATATCACCAATGCTATTTGACAGCCTTGAAAAGAATCCGTTCATTTCAGAAAGAACCGTCGCTGTAGCCCAAGCGCACTGAAGCGTGTAGTCTACTTGTATGAGTATTTTCCGTTTAATGCCTTGTAAAAACCACTCTTGTTCATGCTTAAGTGTGTCTCTTACTTACCTTTGATACCAAAACAGATAAAAAATTAATCGTTTGACTTAATTTCAATAATAATTTTAAAAAAATCACTTTAGATTTATTCATTTATTGCAGAAACCACCTAAGTGCAAAAAATTTCAGAAAAGTTTCAAAATTTTTAACTAAAAAACGAAGGAAAAAAAAATTTAACAAAATAGATAATTCCAATAGCATGTTCTTGATTTGGAAGAAAAAAAAATATATATATTTGAAGGCGACTAGACCTATAATTGAGCTGCAAAACAGTTTTTTTTTTTCCCCAAAAGTTGAAAAAAGCGCACTTAGGTGGTTTCTGAAATAAACGATTCAATTCACATCAAGTCAATGTGAAGCATCATTGAGTTCGGCAGCATACTGAAATAACCCAGTCATGTTTTCTTCTGTTAAATGCATCCTTTATGGATTTACTGGTCATGATCTAATTTATATAGACGGTATATATATATATATATATATGCATAATATTCTGTGTATCCGCGAATGAGCCAAATTATCAGTTGATGTGTGAGAACTGCCGGTAACGAGCTATCTCGCGCCGCTAGCTTCCTCCCGAGGTCGTTTAACCGTCTGTAGCGGTCGTGATAAGTTCACTTCCTTTCGTCTCATCGAATAATAAATAAATTAGTTTCAGCTCTGATTCACGCTCTCTTCAGAGTAAATGAAGCTTTCCTCTGGCTTTTTCCGCCTTCCGAACGAATACAATATGCCAAGTTATTATTCTGTAAAGCAGCCTACCAGATATTCTGTATAAACTACGCAAGCTCCTTCCTTGTGTATCGGTTTTATATGTTTATTATGTTGGGAATTTATGTTATTTACTAGCAGATTACTCCGCCGTTGCCCGGATTGGAGTTTAATAATAACTACATACTTGTGGTTAGCTTCATTTTACAATACCTATTAACTTCAAATTTGCTCCGCATCTAGCCGAGGATGAACACCGGAACTGTTCATGGTGATACTTAGAGTCTATCAGCTAAAATTTAACAAGAAAAAAAGGAACCCATAAAAACAAGTTTTTAATGTAACTCTTTCTTTTTCTCATGTTCTCGGTTAATTTTATTGTTGTTTCAATATTTGTTGTTTCTTGGCAACAGTAAATTGAAACAAAATCACATTCTTTCAAAATCACATTGATAATAACTTAAATTAAATTGACAAGGAAAATCATTTAATATTTTATTGACCCTGGATTCGTTGTCATTTTATGCAGACGTTCAATATAGTATATTTAGTGGAATATAAGATAAGACATGTATTCATTGTTGAACATTCAAATTTGGTAGTCTTTCTAATTTACCATCATGTTGAACAGGTAATTTAAACATTGAGTGGAGAGTTCGTATATTTAGTATATATAGGATATTTAGTGATATATATATATATATATATATATATATATATATATATATATAAACAAGGGAAAGGACAGAAGAAGAGATTTGATAGGATTAATTACCTGGACGTTTCGCTTCTAGCGTTTTCAACAGACTCAGATAGTATATATATATATATATATATATATAAACACTTGTAAGGTTTCCCATATTAAATTTCAAATTTTCGAAAATTTATAGTATAACTAACTTTTTCTTCGCGAAAATTTGATAAATTAAAATGTACGCCAGCATGAACTCGTGTGCAAAATTTCAGATCGATTGGATATCGGGAAGTCGGTTAAAAATCGATCTGAAATTTGGTCTCAAGAAAGAAAGCAAGAGCTCAAGAAGAGAATCGAAGTTAAAAGAAAGAGTTAAAAAATATGAAACATGCTTCAGGCATCTGCTGGATCTCGATATCTGATCAGGGTAGAGCCCGTCGTTTCATACCTATTGTTGTTCCAGAAATGCTTCCTATTAAATTTCAACTTCCTAGGGTGACCAGGAGAGGTGCGTACTTACTGTAACTTTTGGGGTCGAATTCGGGAGCTACTACCTATTACCCAATCGTTGTTCGGATCAGGGTGTAAAACCTACTCGTGTTTTAGCTTCGCATGTGTAGTGTGCAGCAGCTTCGTTAATTACGGTTGTGAGGCAGCGATAACTGTGAGAAAGTTCCCTAATCATGGTGTTGGTTACTTGGACGTCGTTGTTAGGCTTTCCCCTATTTAGGCTATTTCGGAATGTTCAAAGGATTTTAATACGATGTTGATTGGTTCGAGCTTTGTTCGTATTCGTACGAGCTCTGTACGAACTTTCATTAAAATTGCAATATTACGATAAAATGATGAAATAAACATCCTTAATGAATAGGTTCTTAAATAGAGATCACAGTAGATAGCTAACTCAGTTCTGGGGCACCGATCGTGCCATTTCGTTCCATACATCCATGCATGGTAGAGATAGTAATTGCTACTTAATTTTTACTTTCATTGGTACCTATCTACTTGTTTTTTCTCCCTAGTAAATAGTTTGAAATTAAGGTCATTATTGTAATAATACGAGTACCATAATTACATAGATGTTAAGCAATGTATGGCTGGCTCTCCCCTCTGGTTTGATCCCGTATTTTTTATTTAGGACAACTACACAACATGTACTAAGGTCTTGCATTGCAATTTCATTGAGTGAAATTAAGAATCAATGAAACATGAGTATCCATAAATGTTGGACCCTGAAATATTGTAGCGCACCACTGGAGCGATCTTGAATGTCCAGTGGTGCTCCTTATTGTCATTAAAGTTCAGCTCTCTTGGTATTTATTATTATTGCCATTAATAGTAGGTATTATAATGAAAGAAGTGGAGAAATGCAGAGGACCTGATAGGCTTCCGTGATGGAGCAGCTATAACAATGGGTTTGGGACCTTCATCTCGTACATAAAAAAAAACGAAGAAATGAACACAACCGAATAAGCCTAGCAGGGGGGGAAACAAGAGAGAGAGAGAGAGAAAAAAACCAACCGATCACCACCCAGGGCGAATGAAAGAGAAGATTTACTTACCCATTCCTTAACTAATAATAAAATTTGGTATTTCAAAAAAAAAAAAAAAAAATAGTAGGTATTATAATCGTTTAGTGTTATTTACTTGCTTGTTCAATTATATATAGTCCTAGTTGAGTGATCTGTGTTTAATTTTCTTATATTTATTTTGGCGTTGAGTAATTTCTAGTAAAATGGGCTCAACCCGTGAAATGCACCAAATATACATTTATATTAAAGTTTAGTATAACTCCGTCAGAGGTCTGAATCGAGATCCAACATCAATTGTGATCAACAATCGGGAAATAAGGATCGACGACTAAAATGAAGTCATCCGCCCCTCTTTAAAACTTAATCTTTTCTATGCATCATGAATAGTATATTGTATCTGTTCTCAAAAACACGTTACATTATGTTGAATAAACAAACAATGATATGCCGACTGATATGCTCCTCGTGTGTAATATACATGTATGACGTGTAACGTATGATGAGCATCAATATATGACCGCTAGTTTATTATTGGAATTCTTCCGCAGGTCAAAAAGCGACAACAGAGGATCATGATGATTCTGGAGAGCAAAGGAATCGAGTATGAAGCCATCGACATCACAGAGCCCGGCAATGAAGATGACAAACAGTTCATGCAGGACCATGCGAAACCCAAAGAGGGAGCCAAGCACCCTCTGCCGCCACAAATCTTCAACGAGCTTGACTATTGTGGGGTGAGTTCGAAAGTTTTACTGATAAAGGTTAGAAAGAGGAGACTCAAACACACTTATTCAATATCCCTACAAAAACATTGAATTTGAAACACTGAAATATATGCTTCAGTCATATTAAGAGACTTCAAGACATTTTGATAATCGATCGGTCTTACCATCAGATAGGTGCTGCCATCTAGATTGCCTTTTTCGGATACAACACCGACGCTAGATTTTACGCTAAATTCCCTACATGTAATTAATATACATAGATGCTTTTTTAACCTTGTGGTCGTCTTAGTGGCTGGTTAAGTAGCTGCCCTGCCAAGAAAACGTAGTCTACTTCCACGAAATGAAGAGTTATCGATTTCTACAGTTAAGTCATCATCAGTAACATGCCTAGTAGCTCAGTGTAGTTCTGTGGATTCAGTACGTTCTTTTTACCAGATTTACCACTTTCATTGTTTACCCTTATCTTGAAATTCAGATTTTTTAGCGTCTCTAAAAAAACTGAGTAGAGTGGCATATTATGTTCTACTTTGCTCTACCTTCTAAATGGTTATCTAGAAAAAATAATATTGAATTGTTAGTTTCCCTTGAAACTTCTTGGAGCCTCAGAAAGAATTCCCCTCACAATGCTATTGACAATTTGTATATGTAGTTTCAGGTTGGAAAACACCTATAGAATCGTAAATAACTTGCGTCCAGGAAGAGAATGTCACTTTCCGCTAAATTTTAATGCATCTTTGTCCTTATTTTACAGGACTATGATGGATTCGACGTTGCAAACGAAAATGATGAATTGGAAGTATTTTTGAAAATTCCCCTTCCCAACAAACCAGTTGTCATAGTTCCTGTTGTGAATGGCAGCGCACCTGAACCAGAGGTATTATTATCTAAGTCCACATTTTCCTCGTATTGACCAAAGCCTAAAACTGTAGAATTCTGACAATTTCGCCTTCACGAATTTTATCACCGACCCTGCTTCATGTGAGAAAGCATAGATGTGGAATATGTGCCTTTCATACATTCAGTACGGGTCACACATCTCGCCACGTCTTGGCAAACTTGCCCCCGACGGCACTTCATTGACTGTAGGCACTAGGTAGGTCCTTTCCAATCATGTTTGGTTAGCTTCAGATATTTTCTATTTTCTACTGGCCTAACTCACGCTGTGAGAGTTTTGTAAAAACTATTGCTTTTTTCCCCACTAAAGCTTGGAAGCTTAAATCGGAACGGAACCACTGAGTTGACAATGCTGTTTGGACGCAGATTGCTTGGGAACGTTCTATAAAGATTTGACAACCTCTTTTTTTTCTTTTTTTTTTTTTTTTTTTTTTTTTCTGCGATTTTCAGAAGTTTTAATTTTTTTAAATCTTTCATATTTCTATTAGTTCTACGGTTTTCTTTTCAAATCAGAGAAAACTACTGTTTTAGGAAAATTCCTACATTCTTAGGTATGTTGTATGTATGTCCTACATTCTTAGCTTGAAATGTTCTACCAAATTGAAACGAAACCACCAAGTTTATCATACCGTTCAAAAGCATATTATTTGAGGATGTTTTATTTAAGTTCCTACGATTTTACAAAGTTTTATTTTTTAACTCGTTCACGTTTGGGCTAGTAGTATGGTCGTTAGATCGTGTTTTTCGAGAATCGAGGGACACTTTTCTTCTAGGAAATTTAACGCTGATTTCAAAACTGTGGTAAAAAGTTGAAATCGATTGATTTAAAGTAGGTAAAAATGGGATTTAAAGCAAAAACATGGCTTAATTTGAAACAACTCATAAACAATCATCGAAGTCGGATTGAGTTAGAAAATAGGATGGAAATTAACTGCTATAATTTTGCTGAAGGTGCATTATATATGTGTATCTGTGAAGGCAGATTGATCAGTGATTTGGGTTGATTAGCCATCTTCATAGTTAATCAACATACCTAGGAAAAAAAATTCTGGCTTTTCAAAATACCTCTTTGGCATTCAACGGATGCATCAGCATTCGAACTTAACTCATCTATGGGTCATTCCATGCCAAATCAACACACTTTAAATATAAATTTTACCTCACCATTTTAGATTTTACTCAAATTTGGTATACTCATAGTAGGTGTCGAGACTAAGAAAAATACCAAGTTTTAAATTTTTATCTCAAACCGTTTCTCAAATATGGCTATGTAAAACTTACAAAATCTCGCCAAAAAACCATGAACGGTTGTTATACTATTCGCTCTAGGAACTGTCCTAATTGAGCTAGAGAGCTGGGCGAGGTTTCATTTTGCAGCTTTTTTTATGCTCTTTCCAGTGATATACAACAGGACATAGGTTCTAATAAAAAAAATTTTGTCAAAATACAAAACAAATTTTGATTTAATTTTTTTCCAAAAAGTACATAATTTAAAATTTTCAAAATATTCCTATAAATACTTAGTATTGATGTAAACAATGTGACAAAATATAAATATGGGGTGATGATGGGTTCATTGTTAAAAAAAAATATTCCTGACACTAGTTTTCCACTAATTGCCCGGTTTTGACTAAATAATAAACATACGTACTTTTACCAAAGAGGTAGGCTATTTAATTAAATATATAAAGGTATACTATGTATAAAGGTTAAAAAATATCAGAAATATTAATTCAAAATACTATCTTGTAAAAACAAAACCAATAACCATAGATATATTCTAATAAAAATTAAGTTAATCGCCTATTAATTAGTAAAACAAAAATCGTGAACATTTCTGTAACAATAAATTTGAAAAAGGTATGAAAATAGTCTAAATAGTTATGTAATAATTCTGGTACAAACAGATTAATCAAAATTTACATAATATTATACATATTTATGATGATGATTAGGTATACGAGTAGGTAAGTAAATGTAACACAATTGGTGCAGTACTAACGATAATGTTTAAACAACTATCTAGATTAAACTAACATGAGGAAAAATTGAGTTTTGAGTTGACAGCAGTTTCCCTAAACATCCTCTCAGAATAGGCTCTAGTCACTGAATGATTGCACAGACAGATAGTGCATTGATGGAGACACACTGTGCTTGTTTCAACTTGAAACCAAACTGCTCAGCCTGTATAGACTGGCTCAAGTCTGTGGAAATGGAATGTTCATTTTGATTAATATGTTACGATGAGACTATTAAAGATATATTACACTTTTTTCTTAGTTTTTTAAAATTTGTAGTTACCGGAACCTTCAATGTTTTTGTTTTACCCATTACTATTAGTTTAAATTGTATAAAAAAGTAACTATCAGTTTGTAAATTTTGATTAATCTGTTTGTACCAGAATTATTACATAACTATTTAGACTATTTCATACCTTTTTCAAATTTATTGTTACAGATATGTTCACGATTTTTGTTTTACTAATTAATAGGCGATTAACTTAATTTTTATTAGAATATATCTATGGTTATTGGTTTTGTTTTTACAAGATAGTATTTTGAATTAATATTTCTGATATTTTTTACTTTTATACATAGTATACCTTTATATATTTAATTAAATAGCCTACCTCTTTGGTAAAAGTACGTATGTTTATTATTTAGTCAAAACCGGGCAATTAGTGGAAAACTAGTGTCAGGAATATATTTTTTTTAACAATGAACCCATCATCACCCCATATTTATATTTTGTCACATTGTTTACAACAGTACTAAGTATTTATAGGAATATTTTGAAAATTTTAAATTATGTACTTTTTGGAAAAAAATTAAATCAAAATTTGTTTTGTATTTTGACAAAAAATTTTCTATTAGAACCTATGTCCTGTTGTATATCACTAGAAAGAGCATAAAAAAAGCTGCAAAATGAAACCTCGCCCAGCTCTCTAGCTCAATTAGGAAAGTTCCTAGAGCGAATAGTATCCTATAAGAAACATGATGGCGTCTTAAAACTTGATATAACTATTATTTTCTAACCTTATTAGATATAATCATTAGACTTATATAATTGAAGATGATAAGTCATATCATGAAAACCCTATAATAGTCGTGCTTCACACCTGATTTGAAGTTCGTGATTTGAAATTATGCCGTCAAATACCAAAACAGTCAACTTGAGCAAAACTTTTGTCCTTTAGGCTTATTCTTAGATTTTGAAAAACAGTTATGAACAAGTAGTTGTTTGTGAACATATATAATATGTATCAATTTGTATCTTATTGTTATTCTGTTTTGCAGCATTCCACGGAGAAGGATTCAAATTCACAAGTCCCAGAAAGGTATTAAATTTTACACCTCCGATTTCTGTATTTCCCCGCTTTTAAAATCATGAAACCTTTTTTGTTTGAGTCTCCTATTTTATGGAAATAGCAGAATTTGAATCTATTCATTTTTCATGTATTGAAATTCCTAGGGGAAACGGAGAGCTACTCTCACCGGTATCTGATAGCGGGGAAAACGAAATCCTAAAGGTTTGATTTTTCAGAAAGGACGTTATTGAATGTCTTCGTTTGGCCTCGACGCTTCACGATTTGATCTCATCCAAGATAAACTCTTTATATCTCGCATTTAGAACTGTCGAGAAGCTTTTCTAACAATATTTTTCTAACACGACACTGCGCTAAATTGAAGGGTCATCCTAAATTTCCCCGAGTTTCATAACTATCAGTGTTGGTATTGTGATCGAACAAGCTGATTAATAGGAACCTGGAAATTTCACTTAGAATGCATTCAAAATATACAAGTGTTCTTCTGTTTTTAGGTAATTGCACAACTCAAAAGGACATAGAAGTAGTACGTATTTTAATATGAGAAGCCAGTGGAATGAAAGAGAGACAGGCTTAAAATAATTATAACATGGATAATTCTATCATATTGCATAACTAAGATTTCAATTATGAATGCTAACTCGTAAACCATCAACACAACAAAATTTATTATTTCTAACTCTTCTCAATATATTGGTCATTAGGAGTAATGCAAATTTTCAAAAGAAACTTGTACCTACTTGAAAATCTAGTTAATTTGATGAAATTCAAGTACCTTTCCGTTCGTGTATTAAATTTGATGCTGTTGAAACCACCAAGATTCTGTTTATAGAACAGGTTTTCACTTGAAGACCGAGTTAAGCCATCCACCAACTTTGGTACCTATACTATTTTAAACCTTGGGATTCACTATCAAGCCAAAATTATCAATCGTAATGTTTATATCAACTTTTAAAAATATTGATATGGCTAGTTGTAGATATGCTCTTTTAGTTTTCCTACCTAGGAATGACCCGGAAAATTTGCGTATAGGCGTGTTTTTTCTCCTTCTGCTTACGTTCTGTGGACTTTACTGATATTCTTACTACGAAGAAGGCACTTGTTGAATCCTTTCTCTGTGACTCCTGAAATTCGGGAATCAGCCTGCGTCCATCTTATTCTGCTAAGTCAGTTTCTTTTTATAGGAAAGCACTCTTGGATTCTGTTATACTCCTGCGTTGGCCAAACGGTTGGAGAGAGCACTTAAAAATCGTCTTCGGAGGAAACAACCTGCCGTCTGTGTTTTTCTTTACGCTTACTTTTGGTTTACGTTACAGTGAAATCGATTTGAGCTATTTTTCATCAGTCAAGTCTGAATCAAAATTCAGTTAAGACAAAACAGCACAAAATCAATTGACCTGTCAACATGACATTTACCTACAACGTGTATCAGAATCAAGGAATTCTAATTTTCAATATTGTTTAAAATTTTCAAATTTTGAAGTTTTTCATCATCTTCCATGAAGTATAGTATAAATATGTACGTATCTAAGGGTGAATTTACCAACTGGAATGAAAAGATGTTCAGAAACACCACCGATTTGAGTACTATTTAAAATTCCTGAATTTGTAACTAACGCAAGATATTAAATTTTTTTACAGTTTGATGTGTTCAAAACCATGACTAGCTTTTGGTTCAAATTCAGTTAAAAGAAAAATACCCCCTGCTGTCCTACTAAGTTGAAAGGTTCAGATTTGGCTGGTGACTATTAGTTATTTCATATTGCGAGATTTTACTGTAACTTTGACAAATTGTATTGTTTTGTGACCGTAGATTTCAGTGTGTCAGACTGTTTCAATTTCCAGTGGCGTCGATTGTCATGTCGTTAGAGTTCCTTGTCACGTCGCGTTGTTTTCAGTCTCTCTTTGATGTCGCCGTTCTGTATTCAAACGTTCGCAAATGAGGTTCTTCATTATTTGCCTGGTAGATCGGGTTTCTCATCTCAACGTTTTTGAAGTCGTGGGTTTTCCAAACCTCGATAATAATGGAGCGTTATCAATAAGTGCCTGTTGTGAATACCTAAGTAGCTTTTGGATGCGTCACTCGCTCATCCAAGAAACTCGAGATCCTTGTTGTATTTAAGATAGCTTTTATAGGTTGTTTAGGAAAATAAGTTAGTTTAAAGAGAAAAAACGCTCTATTGAATGGCGGGGGCCTTCTCAAAACTTGCAAGGGGTACCGACATGCAGTGGCCTTCGTAATAAGCTGTCCCTAACTTTAGGTGTAAAACAAAATCAAAAATATATAACGCATGTAGATGTAGATAGAAAAACTCTCAGGGTGGGGGTTTTGAGCCCCCAGCACGGAAGCCTGTTGGCTTATTGTACTTTCCTGTAGGGTTTTTGTTTAATCGAAGAGACTCAGTCTCCTGATGAGGGGTGGGAGGCCCTTGATTAATTGTTCGCTCTGAATAGAGCTCATTGGGGTTTGGGCCCCAAAGAGTTCAATTCTGCGATGGGTGAGTGCAGGGCACTCGAAGATTATGTGGGATGCCGTTTCATCAGTCTCCTCACATAGTCTGCACAGGGTATATAACGCATGTTGTAAATTGAAACAACTCAACTTTCTTATGGAAGAAGACTTATATTTCTGTTCTCCATACTTCCTTGAAAGACAAAAAAAAATTAGACGAAAAATGAGGAGTTAACCCAAAGCCAGTCAATAAAATTTGAACAGTAATTGTGGCAACGCGTTTATCAGCAGTAGTGATACCTACTCAAAGTTAGTTGCCATTCAAGTCTCTAGCAATATATATATATATATATATATATATATATATATATATATATATATATATATATATATATATATATATATATATATATTATCCTATCCCTTGTGCGATGTTTCAATAAACAGTACCTCCCTGCCAGTACCTGTGTGATTCACATGGTTGGCCTGTACTGTACGCTTGGCTAATTGCACGTCTACTTCCTTTTTCCTCCTACGTTACCTTTTACTGAAAATGAGCCCTAATCACAAAACAGTTGATCACTCTGAAAGTTATTGGCCAGTTCACTGAAGCTCAAATACATAAGATTGAGTGTTTATGGCGGCATGTCCGTTTTAAAGTGAATGAACTATTAGTGTGTTGGGTAGGCAAATCATTGAATAGCGTTCGTGTACGCTTCATCCAACAAATATTCATCGACGACTCGTGTGAGGATTTCGAGCACATTAGATATGAATTGCTGACAGACACTTACATATTGACGAGCTCTACCTTGTCGAATCCTTCCCGTATTTTCATTTGCCATGACAAATCTTAATTTCCTACAGTGAAGTTTTCGGTTAAAAAAAAAAAAAAAAAAAAAAAAAAACTTCCTCAAGCTTGCCTTTCATTCTGCTGCCAAGCATAGGTTGCACGATATAAAGTAAATGTACGTTTTACTCACTCTCTTCTGTACCATAAACAAATGATGCATTTATACTCAGGAAATGGCGTCGTAGGTGGAAAACACGATAGTGTCTGACCAAAAATAAAAGGGAGTAGCATATATCAAAAAGTTACATTAAATAAGAAAGATAATGACGAAGCGGATGGGAACATTCGCTCAGTCAATGACGATTTTGGTAAATTTGCAAAATTCATTCAAGTACCTGTGTGATTTCGTCCATATCTAGTTCATTGACCAAATTCAACGCTAAGATTCCTTGAGATGAAATCATTTTTGGATCGGGTCTATTGTTAATATCAACTCAACTTAAAATCTAACGGTGGTTCTGTCAGCCAAAATATCTTCATATCTTGTTTTAGACATGAAATTTACTGAGCTATTTCTGAGTTAAATGTTCTGTTCCTCATTACGTACTTTTTTCTTTGTAACTTTCATTTTTTAATTCACTTAAAGGATGAACAAAGTGGAGTTAGAAATCCTTAACGGAGCGCTTCATTTTTACAATTTACAATAGGTTTTGAGAAAAGGAACATTTGGCTTAATTCCAGACCCACGATTTGCTTATAATCAATACTTACCTTGAATTTTAACGAAAGGCTTTTGGAACTGTATGTCTCAATTAAAATATGAGCTCGTCCAAATATTTAAAAATAATTAGATATAGATAATAAGAAGAATACTATTGTTATAATTTATTTATGTAAAATTAAACAATAGTATTCTTCTAAATTTGCTTGAACGAATTTTTCTCGACTATTGAGCTGAGTTTTTCAAAATGCTCAATCCTTGGTAATAAAATATTCTGCCTAGAATTTTGAAAGCTATAGAGGTCTGTGCAATCAATTTTGGCTGCTACTTACTACCCCAAAATATGGCACATATACCTACGACTAGATAGGTTCGTGGTAGATGACGTATTACGCGCCATCTGATTTTTTCCTTAGCATGTGCATCAGTGCCGTCTTAGTTTAGTTGTTGAATTGAGGTGATATTTCGCGTCTACAAAAGCCATTGTATTGGTTCTTGTTCATCGTTCTTCGTCTAGTTATATTTTCCCAGCTAATCCCATATTTCCTCACACTACTCTGTTGTCATAGCAGCAGAAATTCAGCAAGACCCTTCATGTTAGAGATATAGATGGTTCATTCCTTGTTTTCGTCTGTGTAAACGTTTGTTTGGTGATCGTGAATTCTGCTTGCCCAATCACGTCGAGTGTTCCATCAATTCAAACCCTCTTTTTCTCAACTGACATCTACCACAAACCCATAATTTCGAACCTTTACGTATAGAAGAAGGTTGATAGATATATATTTTTTGATATTGGAGAAAATAGCAAAGTCACATCATCTTGATGAAAGGGGTTAATGGGGCACATTGGTTGTTACATTTTATGAAGACCAGGAATTTTATCTATTCAAAAAAGTATTGATGAAAGCTTGATTAAAGTGTAAGCTTGAGGTAAGCAAGATACTGTGAAATATCCTTTAAAAAAATTAAATTCATAATAAGTTGTACCACTATATCAGACCAGGTGAAACACTGATATATCTTTAAATTTTGTCGATTCAAATATTGGAGAAAAGGAAATAAGTGGGTATAGAGTAGGTAAAATTCCTATTTTTGTCTAAGTCAAACCAGTGTTTGTAGTCGTATTGACTGATTTAACATCTAATAAAACATTGTTCATTCAGTAGTGCTCTAATAGGCAATAATGGACCAGATTATTGTATCAATTATTATTGCCTCAGTTGGACTACGATCAGGGCCGGCCTGAGGGGTGTGCGACGTGCAGCCGCACACTCGAGCCTTTTGGAGGGGCATAAAATTGGCCAATTTCGGGTTAAAAAGGCAAATTTTGAGAAATTGATTTAAATGTTGGGCAGAAATATTTAAACTAGTAGCAGCTATCTCAAAACTGCTACTTTCAAAGCTGAAGTTGATAAACAAACTTACCTCAGGTCAACACTGTCTCAAGTAAGACTGTTCAGCCTTTCAGTTGTATCAATTGAAAACTAGCTGTCTCTTGTCAATTGATTATTTGAACATACTCGTAGTTAATTCATTGTCCAAAATGAAAACAAGAAAAGTCCTTGTATAAACGTATAATGAAAGAGACTGTACCTATAGTTAATAAACTTTTGTTGTGTGTGCGCCATTATTAAGCTCGGTAATAGTTGGTTCACTATGTTCTGTTGTTTTATTTTCTTTTACCCATGAGATATTGAAATTTATCTTAGGTACGATGGACGGTGATTCCCGGATTAGCTATTTATTCTGAGAGTACTTGCAATATTTGTGTAAAAATCATTGTAACGTGACCCAGAAGCTTTCATTAGTTTGTTTAACATAATATTGGTTTAAGGTACAAGAAAGAGTATTGAACCTATCCAGTCAATCAATAATAAATCAAATTGAGAGACATAAATTTAATGTTCTGAAAGGCGCAAAAGTGCACAAAAACTGTGTTTTTAGACCTTAAATTTCCAAACTTTTCCGGGGGAGGGCCCCCGGTTGAAGCATAAAATGAGTCTTGCACACTTTTGGACTTGCACAATTTTTGCTTTAGGCCACCCCTGATTACGATCATTATTTTGAAAAATAAAAGATTCGTACCTATGACGACTAATAAACTTCATAATTTATCACGTACTACTCATCAACTAACACTCGCATCAAGAGTGTATAAATAGTTCTCTTACCCATCTCAAGAAAGGGAATAGCAGACAACCAGTTGAATATGCTCACTAGATTCACTTAGGGCCAGTTTATCCTCCGCATTTGCTAGACCGATTAAAGTCTGACTAAGTAAAATCTCTGACCATCTTCGACATACCTGTTACCAATATAGTTTAACTGCTCAGATACCGATAATCGCTGATTATTTTGACCGAGTACCTCAGGTGAGGTTCGGTTACTATTTGAGCTGCTCAGTTAAATGAGTAGGCAATGAAATCATTGTTGTGGCAGTTTATTGTAATCAACTTACATTGTTCACATTTCTTTTCTTCATTATTTTGAAAATTATGGACTCTGATTTCTCAGGCGAAAAAATTATGGACTTTCTCGCTCTTGTAAGAGTGACACCTAATCCAGATTTGATCTTGGTATTGCAAAATTTGGATTTCAATACATGATTCTGTTTAGTGAAAGGTTCCATACTCACACATACATGCGTACATTATTTGTTCTGGCACGATTGTGTACGACTGTCTGTTTTAGAAAATTAAAAATGTAGGCTGGAAGACGAAAGTTAAGTATAGATTGTTGAGAGCTTGAGAAAGGAGCCTTCCCAATGTGGTGTCGTTCTGTGTGGGTAGAAGGAGGAGGTAGGTAACCTATGCACTTTTCAACGCTCCAAATGCCAATGGGGAAACTTTTTAGTTGACCTAAATAAAATTCTGGAGCTGCTGAAAATTTTGGGAAACATTAGGTAGGTACCTAAAGAGGGAAATTCACAAATAATCATAATTAAAGGGGGAAATATAGTGTTTTAAAAAAAATCCATGCCAATTTATTGAGTACAAAAGTTGGAAAAGAGTGAAGCATTGCATTGAAAATCATGGGTTCATTTTCAGGCTGAGAGCTAGTAGTTCTGTAATCGTCATCAACACGGAGAACTTCCGCTATGTCCAGTACATTTTAAGATTTTAACCTCTGTCTAATTATATTAGGTGATTTCTTAGTTGGAGATTTGACTGGGCATTGATAAATTGGCCATCATCTACAAATTCCGGAAATCTACCTTGTTTCCGAGAGGTGGTAAAACTGACCCCTTGATAAGTTACAACCATACATGTGTTGAAGAATCCTCAGTCCCACATTCCTTCAGGACATAGGTACTAGTAACGTAGTAACCATTGTCCCTAAAAGGTTTACCTACATAAAAATTCCTCCAAGGAAACTGAACCTGATGGATTGTCTTCTTTTTTTCGTTCTAATCCTACAGATCCGTGGATATTGCTACACACCATCGCTTGCCCAACGACTCGCCAAAGCAATGGAGAGGACGTTAGTCAAGAAAAACGTCCCAGAAGTAGAATACCAAGTTTGTTGCGTTCCAATGTAATTGCTCTGTGTATATTCTGCATTATCAGACATTTTGTTGTTTGGTCCTGTTTTCCGTTCCGGCAGATCTTCCTTATTGTCAGTCCTCACGTTTAATCTGTTCAACCCTTTTGTTTCCTTGAGTCTATTTTCAGGAAGCTAGCCGTCATTTAGTTTCATGCCATACAGGTATGTGTGTGACGGTTTCTACTATACAGCCGTTTTTCGGTTTCGCTAACTCACGCATCACCTAGTTTCATACTAATTTCTATTGTTTAGTCTTCTTATAGCAATAGCAATAATATTAACACTGTGGATCAAGATATGCTAATCGTTTACTTACTTAATCGAGAGAATAATCTTGATAACCACGCATTTAGTTGTTACTAACAAGTTTTGAGTGAATGGTGTGGTAGTCATAATCCATAGGTACCTACACGTGATTTTGAGAATCCAAAGGTAATTAATTTTAACATTTCTAATAACCTTATTAGAATTTCAGTACATTTCTATACTGTTTTTGTTTATTTGCATTGTTTTTGTTTGTTTAATTGTTTCCTCCTATTTTATTATTTTCGTCATCTTCCACATGCATTGCCTATGGGTAAATGAAGACTTGCTTGATGAACTTGCCTGTGATTCCATTTTTTATCCTTTACAAAACAGTTCCAGTTACAAAAACATTTCATATCATCATTTATACATCGTTGGTCAATTTAATTTTTTACTTCCTCAAGAGATGAGGCTTCAAGGGTTGAAACTAACAATAAATCATTTTTTCTACATTAAACGTTCTTCATAAACCTTCAACAATCATTGGTTACACAAATTATCATCAACCAATTGTATACAATTCAGAATGTTTTTACAAATGTTATCTGATTTTCCTTTCCTTTTTCTATTCATTTTTTAGAATGAATAAAGTAATTTTTAAATTTCCTCTTCATCCTAAATGGTTTCTTTCCAACAATCTTGGAAAACTGTAACGTACAATGTAGAAGGGTATTTACCATATGAGAAATGCCTCTTATTAATTTAAAAATAAGGTCCTTGAAGAGATTTCCAACGTCATCCAACAATATCTTTAAGATTTTCATTTGAAGTGAATTCTGTGGGGTTGGTAATCGTGTAGAAATTTATCTTAATACACTTTGGTAGAATTGGATCATCCCTTCATCACCTACAAGTGATTAAATAAATTAGTAGGTAGTTTTCTTTAAATGACCATGAATGGAGATTGATTTGCTTTCTGCCACAAGGCTCCTTTTCAGAATGACTTACAATTTGTCGTTTCAATCGAGCTGGACTTTTGTTTGAGAATTTTATTAACTCATATTTATGTGGTTTTCAGCCCAGTAATGTAAACAGTGAAGACAATTCTGAAGTAAAAGAGGTATGTATTTATCCTCAAATGGGTACCATTATAGTATGCGACCTACCCTCGAGTCTTGATCTACGCGTATCACTCGAAGACACAGTATGCGACCTACAAAGTGGAAAAACGAGAACGTCTCTACACAAATTGTACCAATCACAAACAGTATTTCCACTCCTTCCCGTCCATTTACAAACACCAGACACACCAGCTAAATTACACCAAAACCAAACCAGCTCAACAATTTGGCACAACGTCAGTCCACTGTTGCACCGCCCATTCTGATCATACCACGTAAAAAATTTGTTCTTTTTTTTCAAATCGAGCTGTATGTTTGGCACCCCCTTTTAACGCATCTCAGAGTCACAGTTTTGATAATTTGACCATCAGCATCTCTTTTCCGCGTCGATCTCATACACTGCTTCAGGTCTCGCTCACACGGCTCACCATCCCTAATTTTGTGCACTTTTGTTGCTCGGGTAGCACATCTTTCCCCTTCAAGAATTTCACGAAAGAATTTTTGAAAGGGCATCAGATGAAACAACAGCTCTCATTGAAAAGCAAGAAAACAACCGTAGGTCACACGGCGGAGAGTGTAGATCGCATACTGCTTCTGGAAAGTTAGCGTAGGTCGCATGCTGTAATGGTACCCTCAACTGTTATAAATTATAATTTTATTTATTTATTATTCCCCACAATTGATATTTTTCTTCGAATAATTTGTAGGTGGCCAGAAATGAGTCTCATAACTCGTATAAATTACTTGTTTCCCTTAGCTCCAACCATGAATGATGCCGAACATCGAGATTTCGTATTCTGTCTAACTTGGCCTCACTATTATCTAATACCCTTGCTTTTAATTTCACATTTTGAGAAAGAATAAATTAATTGAAAACCACGAGAATAACTCATTGAATAGCTAGCCTAGCATATTCATGTTGAAACTCAATGTGTTTGAAAAATTAACGAAAACTTTCTTAGTTCCCAAAGTTGTCTTTATCAACAAGTCATGTATGCACGAATTCTTCCCACATGCCTTAAGAAGCTTTCTGGAGCTTTAATTTCAGCTAGTTTTTTACTCCCTTATCTTCATCCAAGATCAATATTGATATCGACCAACTGTTAGACATGTTTTGAATTTCATAGAACTGTAACTAACTGTGCTGGTAACAAAGACAAGTCAGCTGAATTGGAACTTGTTCCTTTGCTCAGAGCGTTGGTCAAAGGTTGCCAACTGGGCCAAACGGCTTCTGAAGCTGATTTACGTAACTATCTGACTGTTGGAAGTCGCACAGCAGGCCGCGGGCTTCAGAGGGTATGGGGCCTGTGACCACCAACATTTTCTTCACATCAAGGTGGCTTCATTAGCCACCTCGGTGAGGTGTTCTAGAGGTAGTTGTGGGACAGTGCCCTTCGCAGTACCTGTTGGGGGACACTGAGAATCTGTATCATGTAGTGCAGCAGTGTCCAAGTAAGTGTCACACAAGCAGATAGCAGGCGCTCTGTGGAAAGGGAGAGGATGTCATTTGCCGAGTGACCTGAGCAAAAATCTGGATATGGATGCAACAGAGCTCAATGGGTCTGTCAGAATCCTTGATGTCCAGGATTTTAGTGGCAGCGTGGACAAGGAGCATACCTGGAGGACTCAAATTGATAAGTATGATTGAAATGGTCTTCGGCAAGCAAAATCCAAGCTAAAAAGAGTGGAGGCACATAGGATCAAAGTTAAGGCCACGACCCTGTCTTGGTGCCACGCAGTTACTCGAGTTGGGCATCTCAGCAGGAGTGCTTCGTGGTATCGTATCACCTCATGGTTATTTTTCATTTGCTTAACACCTTCACTGCGTCTCGATGGATAGGTCATCAAACCGGTTTCCTCATAGTGTGTCTCAATGGACAGGTAATCAAAAGACGTCCTTGCAACGGAGCAACCGACGTCCGAATATTGGTCACTGGGGACTTGAAAATCGATTCAGAGTTAATTATTACTCTTCGATTGTGTATGAAGGTAGGGGCACCTCTCGTTGTACCCTCAGATTGATTACAAAATTAGAATTGTCCATTCAAGTTGATATTTTGATATATCATTAGGATACTCGAAATTCCTTTCAGGCCCATGAGAAGTTTGGTTTTTGGAAACGCAGTCAACGTGTTAATAGAAAATCTGAGCGATAGCTTCCCAAAATGGTGTTATATGATAGGTATCTGACACGTGAAAACGGCTCTTGAAATTCATTTGCACATTGACTTCACTGCCCCCGCCCACATGGGGGAATCCATAGCTCCCTTACCCTACTATATCACCAGTGATCTTCCTACCAGCTTATTGGCCAAACTAAACAGTATTTTGAGCTGAAAATTGTTTTAAAACCAGAAGAAAAAAAGTTTTATAATGCGCTGAATCCAAACCCATTTTAGAACCATGGAAACCTTTCCCACTGCGGGAAAGTCACATAAATTGTGTTGTTGTTTGATCATGGTTAATCTGCACGTAAGCCTTTGCAAGAATTGAAAAAAGAAAAAAAAATCAAATACTTTTACATTTCTACCAAAGTAACTGAGTATGTTTCATCAAATATGTTGAATTTCATTCCAATTTCCTATTTGATGCGCTATCCCAAAAATTATAAGAATCTCTGCAGAATTTGAACTCACACCTTTCTCTGAAGGAAGCCCAGGAAAAAGATATGCAATCTAAATCACTCGGCTACTGAGGAAAATTTAATTATACTTATTCGAATGTGCGAGTTTCCTTATTTGTAACATCCCCCAAAATCAAATATCTGTCCTAGCTAGTTTGTGGGTCAGATGAAGAATGGTGTTAAACTGTGAGCTCATTTCTTACTTGTTGGAAAACCCTTCTGTAGAGTGTGGTTATTGACACAATGATGGTGTGTTTTGACTCATGAAGACGCTACATCAGCTTTGATGTATATATTCGGATTTGAGAGGGATTTCGTATTACACTTTGAGTCCTACTGACTGCGCCAAATTTTTGATGCTGCTCTAGTCCAAAAATTATAAGAACCTCGCCAAAATTCAAACGCGTACCTTTCCCAGAGGGTAGTAAAAAAAGGATAAACCGCCTAAACCCCTTGGCTACCGAGGCCAATTCAATCACACCTCTTCAAGTATGGGAGTTTCCCTGCATGTGACATCCTTATCTTTGTTATACTAACCAACAAAAACTTTTGTTCATTCTTTTTCTTCGAAATTTGTCATACCATATTATATGACCAACATAACGACACATTGCGAAAATTAAATTGATGTTATGAGGCTCTTGGGGTGTATCTAAGTCTACTATAGTGTCTTGGTACGCATTTTTATCCAAACGTTTATATTTCAGACTGAATCTTCTGAAGAGAATGGTCTCAACGAAGAAAGCAACAAAACTGAAGAAAATGCCGATGACGACAATGACGACGACGACGAAGAGGAGGAGGAAGAGGAATAGGAACCATTGCAATTTACATTGGGTTTGAAAATATACCCACACTTAAAAACAATTATTCGGGCGAAGAAGTCTGGAGTTTTTTTTAAAGACATCAAAATAATAATGACAAAACAAGAATCACTTTCATTCTTGCGGTACAGTAACCTTTGCTTCAAAGGTGCACTGCTGCTGTCTTTATTAAAAAGGGCTGAAATCGGTTGTAACGTTTTCATTAATTTTTATTCAACTAAAATCCGAAAACCTTCCTCCCTCTCGTCATTTCTGGGGGGGAAATGGTATTTACGACATTCTTCAAAAGGAAATAACACAAGCACTTGATATAATGGTTGTTATATTTCGTATGAATCTATGCAAGCTTTTCATGCTCAAGCTGGTAAACGTATATTACATAGAAGCCTAGTTCACATTTTAACGCAGGTCGCTCAATCAGGCTACCGGAAATAAAAGCAATATTTATTTATTATACACCCTTCTGCGTTTCTTTTTTGACCAAACGTATCCCTTCGCCTAATTGTTTTCCCTTTTCTTTATTTTCTCAAGACTTAACATACTTATTTCTATAACATCGTGCTTTTGTAAATACGCTATAGCTACTCTATTTTACTTTTATTTGAAAAATAATCTGTATTTTTATTTTAAAATATCAATTATCTATATTTATGTATTATTATCATGACATAATATTGTTATTTATAATTTAGTTTTTTTATTGGTCATAAAGAAGAAAAAAAAAACATATATGAGGAAATCAGTATTTATTTTAATTTACATTATTTGGAAAGGACTATAAGGAGAGTTATTTCACTTTAAATTATTCATTTCAATTCTATTTAATTAAATGCATATTGTTCCCCGCGCATTTAGTGTTCTTTTCTGTTACCCCTAGTCACGAGTTTAGCCTATCGTTTTTCTTGCACATAGACGATAAGTTTGTATTTGCTCAAGTTATTCTTGAGAAGATTTAATTCTTTTTCTATAGCTGAAGTGAAGCAGGATTTGGGCTAGTGAGAAACAATGGACTACAAACATGAGAAGCTCAAGGTAGAGAATAGCACATAAGCAAGGACCTTTCCGATTTGCTTTTTTTTCCGTCACAGTGTATTGTGCTATGCTGGAAAGCCAACAGCATATTCCTGTCGGATAGTGATCTCAGGTGCCCCACACTGTCAGTTGGCCTGCAAGTGCGATCAACTGTCTCTTTTTATCCCAGTTTTCATCAGTTTTTCATGAGATAATTTTTGAGTTTGCATTCTCGAGCCAAGATTGGACTGACAGGGAGAGATGGACCTCCTTTCATTTCACATTGAACATGCATTTCATTTCATTCGATTCTTGCTGTCACTGAGTGGCTTTCTGTCAAATTGGAATCTCACAGGGTGAACACGATGGAATTAAGCCCACTCAGCTGATCGGGAAAAATCACATCATTCTACTTCCTACAGGGAAAAAGCTGAACTCAGCTGATCAGGAAAGATACTATAACTTCAATCGTCTCCTAATGACCCATAGAGTCTCCATACTAAATTTCAACTCCCTAGGGTGAACAGAAGGGGGAAAAAACCTGGCAGGTTGAAAAGGAAAGAAATTAGCCCCAGATGCCCCTCAGCAGATGGAAAACCGGGGTTCGCCTTCAGTCCTGATATCTTGCCCGACAGTCCGCCTGCAGGCACCTTACTCATAGTGTGTGCAATCTTCAGGCTATCATCTGCAATTCAGTACAGCCGCCTGCAGGCGGTTGACTGGTAGTGTATGCAGCTCGGTGATATTGGTCTTACGTTCGCCTGTTGAGGCAATGATTTGTAGAATATCGCATAGTGTATGGCACCCTTTAGATAACAAAATTATTTTCTTGGCAACTCAAAATTAACTCATACTGGCCATCCATGCCACTTAATCACTGGAGAAGAAAACTGAAACAATAAAGATACTTACCCTGATACTAAGTCCCTAGATGAAGTTCATTGACAAGGAGAAAAAATGTACCTGCTCAAAGAGCGGTCAAACAATATAGTGGAAGCATTGTGTTCACATTCATGTGGTGATAAGCTTGTTTTACTCCAAAACACATACATACACTCACTGATCAAATATTAGATCAGTGTCTGTCCATCAGTAGATCCTTGCCGCACCCTCATATTTTGTGATTTTGATGACATTTGAAGGGATTCACTCTTCCTGTTGGACTCTAGGTAGTTTCCAATAAAAATTTAAATGAAACGTTGAATCCTTGAACTGTAAAGTTCTCACAACCATCTCATTTCACTCAAATTTAATGTTCGTCATACGATTCCCTACGAATTTCATCATTTTCAGATCATTAGTAACCACTAAAGTTGAATCCTTGCCACAGGTAGATATAAATTTGTTTGGTTATGACAGTTTTAGAAATTCGCAGTTACAGTCTCCAATGAAAGGCACTGCTCATGGATCAATAGTAGGTAGTAGTAGTTTCTCCACATGCTCAAGCCTAAAATCCTAGAAATACTCTGCGTCTAACTTCAAAATAATAAGGTACCTACTTCCCTACTAATGAATAATATTTTCACATTTCCTTCAAGATGGGCTCCTTTACAACAATTTTTAATATAGGCAATTTAATCCTTCCTAAAACATTTTAATGATCCACACAAGGTTATGGATACTAGAAAGCTATGTGACACATCAACTTGGCAGTCATATTTAGCTAACCATAACCCGTGATTGGTTGACTTCATTTGTGTGACCTAGAGAAGTGTTCTTAGGTCTCAACTGCCCACCCACCTTTTCCATAATGTATAAGATAATTCAGTGTTCTCCACAGAAGGAATTATGAAAAATTGTCTTCATACTCTTGTCAGTCTTTCTCGCCACACTAAAAGAAACGATCAACCAAAAAAATAAAAAATTTTGATGCAGATTCTTCAAATAACATTTAATCCTGTGACGTAAGCATTATGATTTTAGGTTAAAGTTGTGGAGAAAGATCACCTCAAGAACCTCCAAGACATTTACGGGTAATTGAATCAAAAATTTTATGTCGCTATCCTAGCAGGAAGGTTTAGGTTCGGAATTCAATTGAACAGTTGAGATCAAACTAATTAGGTAATTTTAATTTAACAAAACATAAGTATAATACAAGCAGAATTATTTGTCGTCAGATGAGCTATCTACTAAACTAACATCTGGCTGCTGACCAGCGAGGTTTGCCTTTCTATTTCGCCAAGCTCTCATGTAGGTCGTTGGATGGATGGGAAGGATCCCGGCAAGTCCAAAGAGTTCAGCACAAGGAGTGGAAACCGCCGCCCCTTCTCCTAGGGAATAAAGAAAAAAATAAGGGCATCAATTTCAAGATGAAGCTATTATTCTTAGATAAGTTCTTTCTTTGCATGCTGTATCACAGAAGTCAAGACGAAGGAGGAATTGGTGAGAACTAAATGTGAATATCCTATTCGAAATATTTACAGCTGATCGTAACTGCCCTTCAATCTCCTACATATGTCCCACATAATAGGTTATTCTTGGTCCAGTAATTTTTACATCGAATCTCATAAGCTAGAATTTCGATGTGTTTCAATGAGCATCGTGTCGTGTTTTACGATGATTTGATTTACCATGGGCTTGCGCCCTTGAACGTACCTAGCAACAATCCTATCGGCTACTTTGCGAATCATGCGTATCATTAAGACAAGATTATTCTTCTCATAATTCAGATCTACTGGCGAATCAAGAAAATTATTTATTCAAATTCTCTTTAGATTTTTAATTTCTAAGTTAATTGTTTTACAAATAATTGTATAGCTCATTATTTATAACCTGGTTAGAAGGTAACCTACACTGATTCGCTTTCACCAATTACTGCAAAGGACACTACTTTCATTTCGACATTTCTATGACGGAGCCTTATGCTACCCCCATGAATAACGTCATCCTAAGTCCAATTCAAAAATCTAACCCATCTAAAAATAAGAGTCATGAGAATTCCTCCTGTGGTGAAAATTGAAATGGATGTACCCTCCTTGAAGCAATATTACTAAGTATCTTTCGCTAAGCTGTAGATAGGATCAAGGGTACTTTTTGATGATTTGATGTAGAAACTTTACTTTTGAAGCCTTTAGGCTAGAAGCCTTTAGGTCAATAGAATCATAAGACGAGGCACATGCGCATTGGAACCAGTCAATACTACTGCACCACGAATACCCCTAATAGCTAACTGTAGAATCTTCTATTCAGGGGACAAGAACAGTTCCACTTACCCATTTATTGGTGGATCTCACGAATTTTATGATCACAGCAATTTAGGTACGTTTATCTATAACGTCAAGAAGCCGTCTGCATTATATGTTCCCCTAAGTAATTGCCAAACTACGAATTCCCCAAAATCCCTGTGATATCGTGACTAGTTCTTCATAAGTGATGATTGCGTGAGATCCGTTATGAGAGTGAGTGAATGGATAACTTGATCAAAAGGAATCAAAGATACAAAGAAGACCACTTTTGTGACAAATATTTCATTGGGCATATAG
Organism: Adelphocoris suturalis; assembly: GCA_030762985.1. Taxonomy (NCBI): domain Eukaryota; kingdom Metazoa; phylum Arthropoda; class Insecta; order Hemiptera; family Miridae; genus Adelphocoris; species Adelphocoris suturalis. The sequence continues at coordinate 33,107,026 of CM061048.1, forward strand.
AATTGTAGCCCACAGAGAAAAAAATCAACAATACGAGGAAGACAACAGGTCAAACATTTGTGAAACTCGTGACGTCATTGCACGTCTCTTGCCTGTGATGCTTAGCTTAGTGTGTCGTCACAGAATCACCATTTATAGAATTAATTGAAAGAAAAACCCAGAGAAATAATGGGGGTTGACATTTTTTCAGTAAAATAAGTTGATATTAAGTGTTCTTCCACACTTTAAATCACAGGGTTGATATTAAGTGTTCTTGAACACTTTAACACACAGGTTGATATTAAGTGTTCTTGAACACTTTAACACACAGGGTTGATATTAAGTGTTCTTGAACAATTTAACACACAGGATTGATATTAAGTGTTCTTGAACACGATCATCCAACTTATCCGACCTGTAATAACTTGAAGAACACAACCTACTGCATGGTCTTTGTGAGCCCCGAAAGGGGACAATCACAAAGATTTGAGCGATTTATCAAAGAAAGATAGTTGATAATCTACTTTGATCGTTTAGGTACATATTATAGATTACAATATTATCTAGAAATTGACCAATTTTTAGTTTCTTCTCCTCCAAAGTTGGGTCGTTGTTGGATTGTAATGGACACAGTATCAGTAGCGTAGAGGATAAGCTACAAGGTGAGGTCCTGGGTACTGATTTTCTTTTTCCTTTCTTTTAAGTGTATGCACATTTACACAAACACGAGAGTACCTGGGTGGGGTTCTTCCTTCTGGCATTCTGGGCAACTTACAGTACTAGTCAGCTGATCGCGAATCATTGGTAACGTATCATTGTTGAATACTTACATACCTACGAATCATAGGTGCTTTAGATTTCAGGTTCAGGCGGTTGTTATTCTGTGGTTGTCACTGTCACGAGTTTTCTCACCTGGTTTCACGTTCCTTTGTTGATATAATAGATACCTATCGGGTTCCTTCTTTGAGTATTAATAAGAGCTCTGAACTCAACGCTGTGTCCCTGTCAAGGCATACGTGCCACTACAGTCGAGTTACCGTTGCTAATATATATGTGCCTACATGTACCTATATTCATTGAAAGTTTTTTGCTTACTATATGTGATATTATGACTTCAATACCACCGATATTATTCATTTACGCAGCACAGGCTAACCTACTTTTTTTCAAGAACAAAGTAAAGTTCCTACTAAACTAAGGTTGCCTATCATTTTCAGCTATTTGGCTCGTCCCGAAATTTCATGGTTCCAAAGAGATTCGGATTTTCAAAAAGAAAGGACGAGTTCTTTAGCCGTCCCGATCAGATTAACCCATTGACCGCTACCTAGGAATTTAAGAATAAGCTCTCCCGCTACAAAAAAAATTTTCTCCAATTTTTGCTTAAAACTGTTGCATTTGCTTTGGTTTTTAATATTTTACGAGGATTTTGTCGAAAAAAATCAAAATGGGGTCAAATTGGGCAATCTGGCAGCGTACTCACTTGAGTACGGTAGCAGGTAGGGGTCGCCAAGGGTATGCAATCCCGCACGACACACTAGTAGAACACCCATATTGCATGCCAATGTGCCACCCTGAGTGTTATTTTCCAATGTATTATAATCAAATAGCAAAGAAAAACTTGTGAATCTTATCCAAAACATATTTTCGAACAAGAAAAAAAAAAAAAAAAGGTTGCTCAATATAAGAAATTTAATGTTTTTATAAAATCGGCGAGGGCTCCAGCTGACTTGTTAGCCAGGTGACCGGCTTCGTACTGAAGAGAAAAAGCCGGCTCACATGCCTCTACAATGTTTCCCCACCCTGGTACCCTCCCCACAAGTGACGCGTCGACCGGAGAGTGGGGCGTACTCACTTGAGTACGGTAGCGCACAGAGGTGATCAATCGCGTACTCACTTGAGTACGGTAGCGGTGAATGGGTTAATGCTGTGGGTCGAATTTCGGAAAATGACGTTGGCCACAAAACCAAAAAATCGTTTTTGGTCGACAATTATTTCATCACCTTTTTAACGCTGAGTCGGTTGAGCGTGGTTAAAAACTGTCCCAATCACACCCAGAGATCCTATCAAGCACACAGAGACGGTTGAATTACTTATTATTAACTCTCGGAAAACGTGAATAGGTATAGGTACCTAACAAAAAGAACATTACCTAGAAACATTCCTTAGATAGAAGGTTGAGCTTTTCCAGCGATGCTACATAACTAAAACTAAACTGAGAACTAAAAGAGCACATTTTCGTTAACTTTCTCTTCTCTTTTCGGGACAAATTATCGGCCAATTATATACGAGTATGTAGAAATTGTACAAGAATCGTCGCGAACACAAAGCTTCCACTTTTTGTTCCGCAAAGAGCAAAATACTGATAGCATGGAGGCAAAAAGAGATCTGCCCGAGACGCTTGACATGAGTGTAAGCGAGGAGAGCTGCAAAAAATGAAACATCAAGATGTACCTATGTACACTCAACACTTATTAGGTAGGTACCTGCTATCTACCTATACAAGCTAGGTATGAACCCTACGTATACAAACTAGGTAGGTACCTAGGTACTTCTTCAAACGCTAAACACTAATTCAGTCTCTGATGCTATCTAAACCTATTTTGAGATGGTTGCCAACCGCTTAACAAAATGACTCGTATTGGATCCATTTCGATACCTAACTCACGAATTCTCCCAGCTTCACTAAAAAGCAACGAGATTCAAGTGTAAGCGGGAAGCCGGCGAATACACACACCAGGCACCAGATCAGCTGACTAGTAGCCCGTAATGCCAGAAGGATGCACTAGTTGTGCCTTTAGGTGGGCTCCCGCGAGACTCTCCTAGTGGGGTTTAAGGGCGGTCAATGTTCTTTTTTTGGATTTGTTAACACATTAGGAGAAAATTATTGGGGTTACCTGCCTGACCCCCCATCCCCCACACCTATCCATCTCTAGACATTCCTAATGATCTTTTCCCAATGGCTGAACAAATTCAAAAAGACAATTCTACTAATCATTACGACAAAGTGAAGAGAATTTTCTGATAAGAAATAATATCGAGATACCGATTACAGCTGTAAGAACTAAAGATTGGTCAATTTCTAAAAAGTTTGACCCTTCAAAAGCTAACCTATAACGCTCTGGGAACCCACCGTAGATAAAGAGCCAATCTTTGGGTCAAGTAACACATTATAAGAACAGAAAACAAAGAAAAGTCAAAATTACCAATCCAGTACTGTATCCTCTCCACGTTGAGTGCGACAAGTTGTTCATTCTTGTGGTTGGGCATGGGATCGTAGCTACCTAGTTGCTCGATTGGTTGTTCATACTGGTTCCTTCCCAGATGATTGACTACGATGTGGAAAAATGGCCGGTTGACACATCCGTAACGAGCAAAACGAATCCCTGATCATAGGAATATAAATTCATGACAGTAATATGAAACTATTGGAACTTTTATATTTATCTTATGCCTACAACATTAAAACATAAATTTTTTAATGGTTTTCGTCAGAGGTGTTTTTCTTTCGATGCTCTCCGGTAAATGGTGCTATTACAAGGTTATTAACTCCAAACAAGGGATCAAATGATGACTGTTTATCATCTTTCTCGTTGATCTTTCACCAATATTTTTATAAGTTTGAAGAATAAAGCTAATTTTCTGCGTGTGTGAAGTAAAAGGGCTATATTGAGATTTCTTTTACTTGGAGCTAAAAGTTTCTCCAAGCTCATTTTTTCTCAGTATTTTATAACTGTTCATGGTTTTCAAGAACGCTATTTTATTTTAAATTATATGCTGTTCCTTTATTTAATGTTTTTCTGCTTTTATAGCATTTCAGCTTAGCAAAAGAGTGGTAATCCCTAGTCATCTTAAATTTTGAATTTAATTTGAAAAAAGTCCAGTCATGCAGCATGACCCCATGAGCGAATTTTTGAAGAAATCTTCGACATTTCAGTCGCTATTGATCGTGTAGAGAAATTTTAGTTTATGATTTTGATAGACAAACATGGAATCAAATTATTAAAAATAATTAGGAGGTACTCACACTTTATTATTATTAAACTAATCTTGTAGATTTAAAGACAAATGTAGGTAAATATTCATAGATTTCGATGTCCAATGTGGTCAGTATTGAAGGCAGTTGAAATCTTAACATTATACTATCATAACATCATCAAATCTTGACATAAAATAAAATAACATACCGACGTCATATGAAAGAAACGTATTTCCACAGCCAATCGATGATGAGGCTTTATATTACGAGTGATATAAAGTCAGTTGCATTCGAATCTAGTATCCCACAGCAAGAAATTGACAGACAAACTGTAGTATCTGTTTCGAACAAATATTACCGATTTTTACAACTAGCGAACGGCATTATTTCGATTTTTGACTGATTTTTCAACTTTGAAATTTTTGAAAACTTGATACATATTCTTATAGGAAACTTTACGCTGATTCCGAATATACCACATGTTAGTATGCTGAAAAAATTATTTCGCACAACAAATCGCAAAAAACAGGCTATTTTGAAATTGTTGACTACATTTTTGAAAATTTCAACCCGAAGATGTAATCCGATCATGCTGGCCAACGAACTTGAACTTTCGTTTTGTGTCCTTAACATTTTAAAATTTGTTTGAAGTTTCTAGCACAATTCTGCGGACAGTTATCGTCTGGAATGACACACACATATATATATACATACATAAAAAAATGCGTTAAACTTCAGAATCTGATTCAGAATAGCCTGAAACGGATTTCTGCATAAAAAATTTTCAAAATTCACAATCTACAAATTTTGAGGCGAGAGCAATAACTTAATTTTCTTCAAAAATTCGCTAAAAATTATGCATCCCTTTAATCTGTGACTGAATCTAGTTAATGATTCGAGTTCTAAGGTTTTTTTAATTGTATTTATTTAATTTGAAATGTAATATTTGTAGTGCATTTCAACTTACCAGAATAGGCAACATAATTTTAAGACAAGTTTTCATTACATTTTATATTTTTTAAATTATGGTTTTAAAACATTACTTTACCATGAATTAGTGTAATATCTCAATTTACCCTCATTGAAACAATAAGAACAATTCATTCATTAAAAAAATTTTGAAAGAAGTTGGGACCAGGAAATCGGTACCCCAGTCTAAGAGACCGAGTTGTATCCTTTGTGGCCAGTGAATTGTTGAATGAGCATCATGTTAAACGAGTATAAATTTCACGTACTTGATTGTCAAATGTCTCTCTGCGACTTCGTAGCTAACAGCCGACGTATTTAGCAACGTTGAGTAATTTATTGGATTGAGGGATTTTCAATCATTAAGAACCGACAACAACGTTATTGAATTCGAAATCATTCTGGTAGGCTCGAAAGTGATGGCAATGGCAAGCTGATATTTTTCTTGCTGGAAGAATGTTTAACGTTAGATTATATTCAACGCCACTGGATTAAATTCAAACTTCGTTTGATTTAAAACGAATTTAATCCTTTTGTAGGAGGATATTGTAGTCGACAGACTAGGATAGGCGAGGTGCGAAGTATGAAAAGTGACGCAAAAAATTGAGTTAAGCGGCTCATTCACGATCCTGCTGCAGGAAGTGAGGGGAACGAAAAACTTCCCTCTCTTCTTGCACGGGAGGCGTGCAGGACGTGCAGGCCTTCCTGCTGCAGGTGCCCAGCAGAGCTCGTCGGATGGGTTTCACACCGGACCATCCTGCGGTCCGGGGTCCCCCACCCTATCGCTGAAGTTTTCCCATTACTAATACCTAGTTTTTTTTTTTTTTTATATATATATATATATATATATATATATATATATATATATATTATATTCGTAATTTGAAACGTGAAACAAAAAATTTTGAGGGAGTTTAGAAATTATATTTAAAAGGGATCATTATGGATGACAAAATACAAATATTGGGTGATGCAAATAATGCGTTCCAAGTTCCGACTTGAAGAAGACGGCGCTCGAGGCATACCTCTCCTTCAAGACTGATCGGTCTTGCGGGTCTTGCCTATTTATGCCCCTGTGTTCGGCTTTAGGTTTATCTCTATTTTCAATTATAGTATAAATATGATCCTTAATAGGTAATCGACCAAGAAAATAAAATATTAATCTCCTCTTCAAAATTTGTGGGATGGAAACCAACGTTTCAAATACGTAACTTCTAAAAAATCAATATATATATATTTTTTTTTTTTCGATTGAGATGGGTTACACAATGATACACCCAAAGTAAAAAATAGGGTGAAAATATGTGAAAATATGTGAAAATATGAGTGGGGTATTGTTTTCCATGTTGTCGACGCTGAACCGATTAAGACCATTCCAGAGGCAGAAAACTAAAAACGGAAAAAATGTCCCAAAGCCCCCTCCCCCCTCCACCCTTTGGATAGCCCAAACACTTTTGGGTTTATTTTCTGATTTTTATTTGCTCAAAACTACTTGTAAGTATTTTCTAGATATCCCGAAAACAATCGCCAAACAAAGACCCAAACAATCTCTAGTAGACCCAAAGACGGTCCCCGGTTATAACTCTAGACTCTCCTATATAAGGAGAGCTTGGAGAGTCTAGAGTTATAACCAGGGACCGTCTTGGGGTCTACTAGAGAAAAAAGTAAAACGTTAAACTCGAGAGCGTTCTCGACTGCCCGCTTCAGTTCAAGAACGTTTTGCCCACTTGCGAGTGTGGAGCCATTGAAGAATGGAGAATTGCAGAAGGTAAACACAGAATACCGTGTACTGGCAGAAACCTTCGGCTTGAGCTGGGAATGACGGAGAACGCACTCTGAGGCAGGAGAGGGAAGAGGGGAACTTCGTTGCACATCCCATCTCCTGCAACAGGATCGTGAATGGGCCGCTTTACGAGAATCCGTCACAAACTGAGCGTTACGAAAATCCGTTACAAATTGTCATTTTTTCATCAGACCTAAGTTCGGCAGACTATCAGAGATTAGGAATCTGGTACATATCCTCTTAGGGACATGTGGAAGTGATTCCGAGAAAGTCATATATCAGCTGTGTGATCGATAAAGCTAGTTGTACTCCTGTACAACATAGAGCGGTGAAATTCGGTCCGGATCTTGCGAGATCAGCTGTACGACCGATAGAGCTAACTTCTCTCCTGAACATCCTAAAGCCCTGAAATCTGGTACACAGCCTCTTGGAGACTACTGAAAGTGATCGTGAGGTAGTGAACTGGATGAACGATAAAACCACTCCTGTACATCTTAGACCCTCCAAATTTGGTACACAGCCTCTTGAGACCTGTAGGAGTGATCGCATTTGTCAGATTTGGCGCTTTCATAAGTACGAATCTGATCCGATCGATCGATGCGTATCAGATTCATACGTCCAATATGAACGTAAAATTCGAAATAATTATCCCAAGGATCTGGACAGACGGCTCGATCGGCGTATCAGATCCATCGGTCAAACATGAACCCTAAATTCGAATGAAATTTTCCCGAAAATCAATAATTTAATATTTTATAACTTTACTATGGAACAAAACATTTTTAGATCAGTCCTTTATAGCTCTACTTGGTAAAATATGTTTGAAAAAGTATTTGTTAACGGTTTAGAAACATGGGGTACATTCGGAACCAACGCAAAATTTCCTAAAAGAATAGCACATAATTTTTTCCACCTAGACTGGTTTCTGGCCCACTGGGCGGTGTCGGGTAAACGTGGGCGTCATGTTGGATTGATGTAAAATTTCACACTCGCCTAGGTATTATTGATTAACTCTTGGCTGTTTGGAATTTCATGTATGAAACCTGAAAAATGTTTACTTACTTCCAATTTGATTGTTCTGAGAAAAATACAAATTCACACACTACATTTTCTTCTACAGTTGAAAATGATAAATTGTGTAAGAAATTGATCTTTCACATTCCAAAACATCATCCCCACTAAGTAATTATTTCATTTATTTTTTGTTTCTTGAAATAGTGTTACCTTTGAGGGGAGTTTGTGAAAGTAAAAATAAGTAAAACACCCACCTTTCTTTGCATGCTTGATACAAAGCCCTCCTCCAGCATGTGGGAATATTACTGGAAAAGCTCCCATCCCTGATGAGACAAGACGTTCACAGCAACTTCATAAACCACACAAGTAAATAAAGGAAGTATATGGGTGTTCTAAAACACTCTATACGAAATATTGTGGCACCTAAAACTATTATTAAAATTTTAATAGTACAACTACTCGTACGAGTTAATAAATACAAATATCGTGAAACTAAAATAAAACTAATAAGCACGCGAAAAGTCGTTATCTACAATATCACTTGTTATCAGATACCATGAAGAGAGGATCGGGAGAACGATCTTGAGCTGTTTTTTGAAGTATCCGCTAGTAGCGCTGGCATATCTATTTTTGCTAAGTTGGGGTCTCCTTAATTTGCAAGTCCCCAGTGCTTTTTGCTAGTCTAATTAAAATAAAGATAAATTGATTACGGTCTCAGTGGATTTAAATTCTACACGCCGAGCTGAGAATTTAGATAAGTACGAAAAAAATTCTGGAAAATATTGGGAAACCCTTGGAAAATTAACTTTAGAAAAAATCTATCTGTGTAGATGACTACATCCCCAGCGTGATTAGGAGGCCTGACTCTCGTCCATCACATTGGCGCGCAATGCGCCAAAGCAGAAATTCGTGATCCCCGCATCAAATTTGTTTTTCCATATGGGAACCCCCACTTTTTATCACAGATTCGAATTCTACGTGAAATTTCGTGCAGAAATGACCCGTCACTTGATTTTTTAAGTGAGTGCAAATGGGCGCAATTCTGCTCCAAAAGTGCGGAATTTCGCTCTAAATTCCACAATAAATGTGAAATACTGAGTTTTTGAACATATTCAATTGCCACATGTTATACTTGATTTTGGAGTATTTTTTCGTGCTGAACCTCGTGATGATGTTCATTTATTGATATTTGCAACACCAACTTGGGAAAACACCGAAAAACCTACATTTTACTCACTTTGCGGTGAGAGAAATGCGAAATGTGTGAGAGAAGTGCGATTCTGGTCAATTTTTCGGTGTTTTCCCAAGTTGGTGTTGCAAGAATCAATAAATAACCATCATTACGATGTTCAACACGGAAAAATACCTCAAAATCGTGTAATACATGTGGCAATTGATTACCTATATTCAAGAACTCGGTAATTCATATTTATTGCAATTGAGAGGAATTACGCCCGTTTGCGTAATTAAAAAAACTTTTAAAGTTTTTAACTTAAAAAGTCAAGCAAGGGATCATATCGTCATGAAATTTTACGTAGAATTCGAATCTGCAATAAAAATTGAGGTTTTAATTTGAAAAAACAAAGTTGATGCGCGAATCACGCATTTCTGCACATTCCCATTGCGCGCCAATGTGATATTTGAATTTTCCGTAAAAAATGAAGGGCGGTTACTACTTGAAGTGTTTTTCTAAGCCTCAAAATAATAGAGCTAAAATTACATATCCATCCTCTACGAAACACCATATAAATATATATAATCTCCCTACTTTGTTGACAAATGAAAAGTTTGAAAGAAGGCCTGTGGAATGCAGGGAAATACAGATACCTGTGAGGGGAATCAATTATGAAAAATTATGGTACGCACGGAAATTTTTAAATGATAAGTACCTAGTTCAATTTTCTCCAGCAGACTTCGCCATCAGAACGCAAATCATCTCTGGTCAACCTAAACAGCTTATGATTCAGTATTTACCTAGTTCAGTATTTTTTATTATGCTAGATCATAAACATTTGTGAATTATATTAAGCTGTGTCTGGCAATGACCTGAAACGTTATGTACACAAGTACCCCAATGAAATTTGTGCTGGGGAAGAATTAAAATTAAAGAGTTAAAATCAATGATTAGTTAACAATTCAAGACATCAGTCGCAAAGATACTGTGGATTACCTATCTATTTTTCTGGGCAGATCCGCGGACCCGTCGCTTAGACACAACCCATTTTAGTAGATACGATTGTAGACATGAACCCTCCCCTCCTAGGCTCATGATTGTAGACAACACATTCGTAGACAGGACTGTCTCAAGCATGAACCTAGGAGGGGTTCAGCAAATAGAACGGATATGCTTGCGCTACTAGCGGATTGTTCGGAAACATCTCAAGATTAATGGTTCTCCTGATCCACTCCTTCTACCATGGAACCCTTGCTCGGGTTCTCGTCATTGACTGCTAGTTCCATGCTTCACCACCACTCCGCTTGTATTTTATCCTTCTCAATGATTTCAGTTCATACGCGCTTTAAAGGTTGCAAACCATGAGGTTATTCAAACCGCCAAGTTCCGTTGTTGATCTTTTTCGTAACTAGGAGTTATTTTCTCATAAAATCCTATTTTGAAAGTGAATGCTTGCTGATTTCTGGTTTAGTTTGCAATGATCAAGTTCAATTTTGTTGTTGAAACTCACGTGCTATTCCAATAGCCTTAGGAGTTAAGTTTATGGTCCTTCAAGATTACGAATTAAAGGTCAGTTCAGTTTTTGAAACAGGTAACGTCAATTTTACCTTTTTGATGCGATGGAAGTCATTAAAGGATCAGATAGGTTCCGTCAACTCCTAAAAAAGTTTAACGAGCCAAAACCAACCGCCAATGATAAGTTGAGCCATAACACGAGCGTCAGAAAGTCAAATCGTGAGATCAAGCGGCCGGTCAAGTATGATGCGAGCCCTCACGTCTCTACGACAAAGGACCCAAAACGAAAAGACAGGTCTATTGATCGTAAAAACCAATCTGTAGAACGTAGAAATAAGTCAGCTGAACGTAGTGGTGGACGCAAAGATAGATCTAAGGAACGTGAAGTAGTCAGTGATATTGAATCTCCAGTACTGAACAAGCCCAAGCCTCGTGATGTGAGAGAAGGTTTAGTAGCACCAACTTCATCTGTGCGCAGTGCTTTCACGAATGTATTGACCAATGGGAACCAACGTTCTTCGGATGTGACCCACCAGACGCTCCAAGAGCCTGTAAGTCAATCTCAGCAAAACAGTGGGGGTGTGGGCAGTGGAGAGTACTTTAGGAGGATGGAAGAGAACCATAATCTTGAAGTCAGAAGGCCAAGAGATTTCGATTCAAGTATTCGGCCTGAACTAACCTCACGGAGGCGAGAACCGGATTACGAGAGGGGAGTTTTCGCTAAGCCTCAAGCGGTATCTTATAATCAATCACGTTGGCCCTCTAATGCTTCTCAGTGTGATTTTCATGGATACAATAGAGAACCAGTTGTGAGGTTAGTGGATATTGCTAGATCGCGAGAGCCTGCTTCTCAGTATGATTTTCATAGAGACAATAGAGAACCAGTTGTGAGGTTAGTGGATATCGCTAGATCGCGAGAGCCTGCTTCTCAGTATGATTTTCATAGAGACAATAGAGAACCAGTTGTGAGGTTAGTGGATATTGCTAAATCGCGAGAGCAATCTCACCTGCACTCGTCAAGAATGAATCAGCCTCATGTAGATACTCGAAAACCTACCATGAGAACTCAGGATCAGTCATTTTGGCAAAACTCGAGGATGGCTCAGCAACCTTCAAGCAATCAACGCTATGATGGTGGTTTCCTCCGCCCAGCGACTCCACCTTCAACTGCTGACTTGGTTCAGAAGGAAGAATCCGATTTCCTAGATACATTGTCCAAATTCAAGAACTTCCCATATTTCAGTCCAGTCGAGGTGATTCACCTTATTAACACTTTGGAGGTTAGATTAGTAAGCAAAATTACCAAATGCATCCGGAGTGAGACTGCAGCTCAATCAGCTCTGAGGAAGATGAGGATGGGAACTCTGGAAGTCTCATCCCGAACCCACATGGTAGAAGACTGGTTGAGTACTAACGACCCCTACGAGCAGGGGCTTCACCCAAAAAGAATAAGAGATCCAACTGAACATGAGTATACGTATGCCAAGAAGATGAGAACTGCTGCAGACGATGAAAGTGTCTACCTACGGGGCAGAGAGCCACACCCCAAGCTATCATTCTCCTTGTTAAAACGTATGGAAGATCGGAGAAGAATGGACACCACCACTCCCATTAGTCATATGGAATAATGTATAATAATTTCATTGGATAAATTGCATTCGATATTTCTTAGGTTTTATCTTGCTGTTTAATTGATTAGGTTATTGATATTTCTTTCTCCCATAATTATTTACTTCTTCATAATTTCTTACGTTTTATCATGTTGTTTAATTATGAGGTTTTGATTTTTTTTCTTATATACTTATTTACTTATTCGTACTTTCTTCCTAATTAAAAAGTGGTAAAGCTTTAAATAAAATGGAATATATTCGCCATCACAATTTTACTGCCCATATCCTGGAATCTGTATTACCAGTCTATTTCAAAGTACCTCTCTATACTCAATTTAAAAAAATATATATATATTTAGTTCAGATAGATTTTGGTGAATTTTCGTTAAAAAAATGAAGCTATTGTAATGGCTTCAAAAATTTTCTTCTTTGTAATCCGTTTTGACGCATTCTGAAACGATTCCTGGATTTCAACGCTTTTTCGTATGGAATTATTCATTTGTGTCTTTCCAGACGATAACTCTCCTTTAGATTGAGAATTAAAAAGTCCGTTCTTTCTCCCAAAAACCAAGCACTCCACGAGGAAGGATGAGTTCTTTGGGCATCACTTAATGAGAAACAAAATGGAAAATTTTCAAAATAAGTGCTTATTTTTAGCGGCATATTACCAAACGAATAAAATGAAAAATTAACTAAGAATTAAAACAATAAAAATTATCGTACAAATTGTGTTGGAAAATGTGCTTAAATTTCATTAATATTCGCTGTAAAATTGATAAATCTGCAAATAATGCTAAAAATCCAAAATATTTTAATAGCAGATTATTGTTTAGAACAAGCTGTTTTACTATAAAATTGGTAGGTTAGATAGCTAGATAAAATGAAATTGCGCTCACAATTCAACAAAAATAAAATTTAAATTCACGTAAATTTGCTCATGATAATGTTGCATGACTGGAACTATCAACAGTTTTTAGCGAATTTTCGTAGAAAATGAAGCTATTGCAATGCCTCCAAAAGTTTAAACTTAAAATTTTCGAAAAATGTCTCCATAGTTTTGAGATATTCCGAAACACAACCTAGGGGTTTAACGCTTTTTCATATGTACATATATAATCCTAGAGTTTAACGCTTTTTCATATATATATATATATATATATATATATACTTTGAATTGTTCGGGTGATGGGATGGCTTGTTGACAGGGAGATGTATGTAGATAATGTCAATCACTAGGTGGAGATAATTTCAATAATTTCCCAGAAAACCCGAACTGCGAGGTCTGTTTGCTGTGCAACTTGGGGAACCTGGAGGACGTCTTCCATTTTCTCGGAGTGTCCCCCGTATTGAGGGAACTTAGATGTAAGGACTCTTCTTTTCAATATCTTCTTACGTCAAACCAAAGACATTGTAATAGTAAACTAGACCCACTCGTAGCGCTAGTGTCGCGTTGCAAATTGAACGGCCTGTAGTCGGCCATATTAACCCTTTTGCTTCTACATCCTAACCTCGCGTGATTAGCTCGCCAACACTGATTCTACTCAGGCGCGTGTGATTAATTGGTTCTGCATGCTTTGACGCTCAGTCTGCACTGCTGTACTGAACACTTTTTTGCGTTGGTTATTCATTTTTTAATTTTGTATGTCATCTATAATGTATTATAAACATAAGAACGGGTAAAAAAATGAAAAATGTTGGAGAAAATTTACTTGCCTACCTAAAAATTTCCATCCCTGAATTATTTTTAGTACCTAACTACCTACCACTTTCTTCACTTTTCTTCACAATTTTGAAATTTTTCTTCACTCAGGTTATATTTAAAACAAATCTAAGCATACATTTTAAAAGTTTTTCAAGGTATGATAAATTTCAAAACGTGGGACAACACACAATGCCACATCGCAAGCAGATATGAAATTTGAACTCAGAACGTTGATCGTTGAAGCAAGACGCAAGACTAGCAAGAGCACACGGCAATAATCCTCAAACAAAAATTCATTTCTCCAGTTCATTCACCTGATTGAATTCATTTGTTTAGTGCAGTCTCTTTAGTGACCGGAGGGGCGCTGTTACCTACTACTTAACATCTTCCGAGGTGAGGCATTGAGAAAAACGTATATGTACGGGGATAGATCCTCAAGAGCGTTACAGAAAACCGTAAATATACGGGCATAGATCCGTGAGACCTTTCAGAGGATCCCGTAAATATACGGGGTTAGATCTGCATAGACACTCATGGAAAAACATTAAGGGCAACATCGTTTATTTATGTGCAATGAAGATTGTATTATTATAGTTCATCTACTCATGAAATTTCTTTGATAATGCACAATGGTTAAAGTGTGTGCGGCATTTAACTGCATAAATCGCAAAACTGAAGACTGCACACTCTCATTTCACAAGTAAGTATAGATTTTCACGATTTCCTAAAGATTATTTTGGTCCGTTGTAGGCCTTTTGATGTGGTAACGCAGTATCTATTGTAGTTGATAATAATTTTCTTTTTACTAACTTATCAATATGCATGAGCTACAAAGTTTCAAATTAATTTAAATTTGGTTTGTTTTTTCCACAGATTTCCTTTAAACAAGAAATTGAGAGAATTGTATGAAATTGTTTTTTGTATTGACATTGTATTGTACTATTGTATATTGTATCGTATTGTATTGACAGAATTGCATGTAAAATGAAAATAATATAATAACATAGAAATTGCCATGAAGTAGTTATTCATTTACTTATTCAATTGTTCAGCTCCTCTGATCATACTCCTTGCCCCATCCAGGTGAACCCTTGGTGTTTGTAAAACTGTGTCTTATGTACAAGATATTGTCTCAATATTGAAATGCAGAGCGATTCTTCTGTTACTTTGGAAGAATGGTTCTGAGATAATTGCTTTTGAATAATGGAAGGATCTTCATCACTTTAAAATACCTAACTAATTAATGCCCTAACTATTATAAGTACGGTATGAAACGTACAATATCGCCACTACGCAAAACTACATGAAATTATATTGGTAAGTAATGCATGCATTACACGAACGTCCCTATGAATGGATTTTATATATATTTGGTGAGAGTTAAAATAAGAGAAAAACAAAATATCATGACTTCTCGAACCCCCCCCCCCTCCCCAATTAACTCCCTCCACCGACAGCAAATTCAAATAATAAAACTTCCAGTATGAAATTTGACGCTCCTGACATATTTTTATAACCTAGACCGAATTTATAATCGAATTTAAAAAATGATCTCGAAAATCTGACTTGAATAGTTAAAACATCATGATTTATTACTATTACCTCCTCCAATCTTCCTCGTCCATAATGAAATTTGAAACTCCTAATATACCTTCCAAAACTAGACAAAATTCATAGTTGAACAAAAAAAGAATCACGAAAATCGGACGAGAATTGTGGCCTAAATAAGTTTGTAAATCGTCATATCTGGTTAGATATTCCAAAGACAAGCAGCTCCCACAGTTTGTCTCTGTTGAAAATATTGCATAAAATTCATTCACAAACTGTGTTGTCATCATAACAATTGACGTTTTAACTAGTTTTCATCAAGATAATACAAAATATGTTTTCTACGAACACTTATGGCCCATATTCTCGTGACGTCACGCATGGAGTAGGTTCGCGTTTCAGCCAATGTCGGCCATGATACCGCCCTATGTCAATGAATCGCTTACTCAACCAACCTATTTCTCACAAGAAGTTTGCCGTCTCTCGTCAACATAATTCGTGGTTATAAGGCCATTTTTCAACAGTTTTGTTTTGAAAAAGTATAGTATTGTAGCAATACAAAGTTTTAATTTGACTAAATGTTATAATAATCATGCCTGCCAGCGCAATAATTGATTGTAGATTGCTGTCAACAATACCAATCTAACGTGAACTTGTTTTTATTTGGACTAGGAGCCTACAAACTATAGTAGTTAATCAGTGTCAGAAAACTAAAGAACTTCATTCGTTTAGGCTTTGAGAATAATTAACCTGAAAAATAGTAAAGAAAAGATGATTGAAAATTCCTCAGGTGTCTGTACTGCTGTGTAGGTACCTAGCCATTGCTCAGGTAGCTTCATCAGCGTTTTATTATGCTAACTCAGCGTACTATGCTTAACTGAGGAAGCTTTACTTGCTATATTGAATGAATAAAAGGAGAGATTTGTCAAAATAAACAAGGCAGAAAAGGCCAGGCCAGGCTTGGGTTGCTACATCAAGAAACGAAACTACTTAGGTAGGTACGTACGTCCTACCAGATTTGCTGTTGGTTTAAAGTGCCTAAACAAAGTAGGTGGGTCGTTGCTTTGTCGACGAATACAACCGCTGATTAGCAAGTTTGTCAAATATCGAATCAGGGAATATGCAACATGAATTAAAAACCAGCTGCAAGGAAAAAACCTTGAAATGCATTCCTCTGAAGGTAAGATTTCATAAAGACGGCAATGGCAGTGCAGTTATTGCGCGAGTTTTGCAGTTACGCAAATTGTATGGACAAAAAAGGTAATTAGGTAGGTACCTACTTTCGTTTTGATCAATGAAGTACCTACATGAACAAGTAATAATATACGGAAAGTACGTAGGTATACCTTACCTCTAGTTGGGTACTTACCTTTCCACATGTGATACAACTTACTATTCCCGCCTAACAGAGCTCTCATAATGCATCCTTTCACAAGACCGCTTTCACAGTACTCTAAAGATTTTTAGTTTCAATTGATTCAAAGAACAGTTCTAAAACTAGATAGGTAATCCACAACATCTTTGCGGCTGATGTCTGGATCATCTAGAACACTTGTATGTCAACTCCCCAACACACATTTCATATGGATTCATATGGATCCCACAGATTAAATCTTGCGTTCGTAGCGTTTGAGGTCAACACCTGATAATAACTTGATGTAATTTGCATACAATTTATCACCTTGCTTATTACAAATAATGAAAATATTGACTCGGAACTAGGTGAGACTATGTTACGCTGTTGTCCAGGTTCGTTCACAAATGGCGCATTTTCGCATATGTTTACTCGTCACCATGACAACAAGGTGAAATAACTTGATTTCGCCTTGCCTCGATGTAAGGATGCGCTAGTGTCCAAGTCTCGAGAATATCACCCATACACAAACTAGCTAGCCTTACAATTCAAAAAGGGCGCGTGAAGTTGACCCCAATGTGTCCGCCAATGCTCTCTTCAATTTGCATTAGGCGGCGTCTGAGATCCACGTACAGTTGTAGGGCCTTGCGTCGAACGCAGTATGACATATAACTAGCGTCTTCTTGGTTTTTTGAGGATTTATTAACTACCATGTTTAATCATCTGAAATGTGGGAAACAAAACAGTTCTTTTTTTTAGCATGTTCACCCCTACATTCCAAACGAGCGGAAAAATCAACTGAGCTGTGTAACGGGCTAAAAATATTTGATACCTCGACAGAAGTTCGAACTCGCGTCGTCACAACTACGAGAAATTGTTATTAATTTCCCGAAGTTGCGTCGCTCTAACGATCAGAGCCATGAGGCCAGGGTGACCAAACCTCTTCGACTGTGAGTTATTTTCCTGGAGCGTAACATTTCCCCGGAGTCAAATACCAGCCGTCTCGGCTGGTTTGGGGTCGGACGAATGACGAAGTGTAACTGCAGGCTGCTGGCTCAGCAGATGCTCGCTGGAACAAGTCAGCAGTCGAGCGAGGTCATTGTCACGGTGTGTTTTGACTCAAGTGAGTGAGGAAATGAAAGGTGTAGTGGATTTAAATATGTTTTACTTGGTGTCGGTAGAACAAGTGGGACATTTATATTCTGATTATGCGGGTTAGTCCCCGTGTTATTCCTGTAAGGAATGTGAGCGAATCCGTCAAGGTCAGCTTGCTTGGCGGGATGAACTGAGAGATAGTTCGTGTCGCAGCCGCGTGGAGCACTGGGCTCGCATAGTGGGTGCTGGGTTCGATCAGTTTGGTACTGAGCCGTTTTGTAATATTCCGGCCTAAGATTTATATCTGTAGGAGGAATATGTTGAGCTTGGTTGAGGTACTGAAAAGTATCCTTCGTTTTTTGTACATTTGGAGTGTATTTGACACTCGGATCGGCCGGGTAGGCTTGTGTCGAATATCGTGGGTATTCGGACAGCTTGGTCGAATCATAATGATTGACTTCAGAGCGGGTCTGAAAGGTATCCTCAATCTTTTGTATAGGCGAGGCTTGATCTAACGTTTCCTTCGCGAATATGTTAGGGGAGAAGGCGATCTCGTCGTGAGGATCGAGCCGTGCGCCGTTGCTGGGACCGGCGGATTGGCCGAGTAGCCTGTAGGTAGCGCTACGGGGGCTAAGAGGCCCGGCTTCGCCGTCGTCTGCCTCCCCTTGCATGGGGAAATAAGACGGCCGACGTTCCATCGAAATAGCCGAGTTATTAGCTCGTTTTGATGCCTCTATGTATAGAAATAGAGGGTTTAGGAAGGTGGACTCGCTTGACAGAGCTTCTTTCCTTTGCTCGTATGTCAGGGTCCTACCTTGTAGTCTTGAAAAAGACTTCCTTGGACGGTAAATTAGAGCGGATGAGCAGAGTAATTTACCGGCGTGCCCCAGCGGTCGGTGACGAGCCTAGTGCTACGAAACCCGGGTGACACGGCTAGGAACGTCCCTCGGGCGTACGATCTAAAGAGAATATCGATAGATGTACCGGGTGGCGTCCTGACAGATGAACTACGTTGGGCAATGAGCAGGATGAATAATCACTGGACTCGTAGATGCCAATGCGAGATCTGTGTGGAGAGAAGGTAGGCCTTGTAGAAAGCAGTAGGAAGCCGTTCTTGAGATGAACTCGGGATGCAGAAGGTTCGTCAGCGTAGAGCGTGTAGAAATCTTCGTACTTCGAGGTGTCGTCGTCGAGAGCGGAGAGTAGAATGAATTTCGGAGGCTCCGAGCGGGGTATTTATAGGGAGGTGGCCGCCTCCTGCCGCCTCCTGATTGGTCCGCTTAATTTCATTAATTCGACTGTGTAATCTCATTGGCTCGCACATTGTTTTCTCAGTATCTGCGAGTATGATAGCTGAGCTGGTCCTCCGGGGTGCTTACGAGCGTCCGTCGCGGAGCCGACGACCTTGAGTTTAGCCGGGGACCTCGGGTGCTTTCTCTGCGTCAGTTGTTCAGATGGGGTCCCCGGGGTGGCTGCTGGACCAGAGGTGGTTGCTTGCCGCCTCTTGGTTGGTTCGCCTATTGTCTCTCGTGTAATCAGTGTTTCTGATTAGCGAGTAGGCTTGTTTGAATTGTCCTTGCTAGTTTTAGAGGACGTTTGATTCTCTGTTTGAGTTTTCTCGTTCAAGGCGACTTGGTTCGAGATACTTGTCGCATCTCTCTCGCCCAGTAAGTGTCTAGGGAGGTCGCCTTGTATGTTTTTAGTTAATATTTCACTTTTGAGAGAGAAATTCGTATTTTCTCTCTGGTGAAATATTTTGTTTGACGGAGTTATAACTCGACGTCTTGTAAATATTTTTGTGTTGTGTCTACCTCTTTTTGGTAGCCCTGAAAAGGGCTGTTGACAAGAGGGGGTGGTTTTCACCACAGAAATGAAAGGCATAACAACAGGAAATGTGATGTTTACAGTCTTTTGGCTCGAGAGGGATTTAATTAATTATTGTTTCGTATGATTTCGGGTCCTATTTCGGCTGCGCCACTGTAACGGCCCAAAAATATTTGATACCTCGACAGGAGTTCGAACTCGCGTCGTCACAACTGCGAGAAATTATTATTAATTTCCCGGAGTTGCAACGCTCTAACGACCAGAGCTAAGAGGCCAGGGTGACCAAACCTCTTCGACTGTGAGAGTTATTTTCCTGGAGCGTAACATTTCCCCGGAGTCAAATACCAGCCGTCTTGGCTGGTTTGGGGTCGGACGAATGACGAAGTGTAACTGCAGGCCGCTGGCTCAGCAGATGCTCGCTGGAACAAGTCAGCAGTCGAGCGAGGTCATTGTCGCGGTGTGTTTTGACTCAAGTGAATGAGGAAATGAAAGGCATAACAACAGGAAATGTGATGTTTACAGTCTTTTGGCTCGAGAGGGATTTAATTAATTATTGTTTCGTATGATTTCGGGTCCTATTTCGGCTGCGCCACTGTAACGGCCCAAAAATATTTGATACCTCGACAGGAGTTCGAACTCGCGTCGTCACAACTACGAGAAATTATTATTAATTTCCCGGAGTTGCAACGCTCTAACGACGAGAGCTAAGAGGCCAGGGTGACCAAACCTCTTCGACTGTGAGAGTTATTTTCCTGGAGCGTAACAGCTGTTTAATTAGATTCGTACTTTTGAGTGAACGAAGCCGCTCTTCGAGGTGGGCCGTTTTGCCCATCTCCAGTACTACGGAAGACCCAAAGAGCTTATAATAGGCTATTTATAAGCTCTTTGGGAAGACCCTGATCGGAATAATAACAACTCTACTACATTTATGCAAAAATGTCTCGTGGGAACCGACTGTTCCTCATAATTATACCTACAAAGAACGGTAAGAAGTAACTGTTTCAAGTCATTCTACAAAAAGAATGGATGGCCAGCGCTACTAGCGGATTCTTCAGACAATAGTTCAAGATCAATGGTTTTCCGGAGCGTCTCCTGATAACTCAGACTATTCGCGCCATTTCATTGAAACCTATTTTTTGTTTTTGTGTATATCAGTGGTTTTATGGTTTTCAGATTACCTCATCCAGATTTTGTTTATGAATTTCTGATCAAGTTCGTGGATGAGATAAACTAAATCATCTTCTTGAATCTGTTTGGTTTTTTTTCTAACTCAGCAGTGTACTACACCTCGACTAATCCACGGTGAATATCAATGATTTCCCCCATATACTTTCTAAGGTAACCAACACCAACAATCCATTGCTTTCTACAATGAATTAAATACAGATATCGTAATTTACTTTGTTTTGCATCTTCAAGATCGGAGGGAAAATAATCTGTGTTCAAGCACGGAATAGGTACCTACTTATCAGAAATGTTTCTTAAAATTTTCCATCAGATGTGGGAATATCTATATTTTGACATGGATAGGTAGGTATTATATGTGCCCTTCATGTGGGGGTGTGTGGTGGATATGGGCAGTTCCTCCTTCCCGAAAGTAGTACGACTTGGACCTCTCCTGCGTCTTTTTTTATTCCAAACTTCATTGCATGAATTATTATTAAACATGAACGAAATATAATGAAGTGTTGAAATGTAATGAAGGGAAGCACATACACACATGTACGTGTGCTTCCCTTCATTACATTTCAACACTTCATTATATTTCATTCATCTTTAATAATAATTCGGCATTTTGTCTACAATAAGTTTAAAAGTGAATACCTAGTTGAAACAGGTGAAATCCATTTATCCTCCTCAAGTTCAAGAACCTTGCTGTATCCACCACCTGTGTGATTGAGGTTTAACCCACCCCCTATCTAAGCCCTGAGGATGGTATACAAATATACCGAAATGTTGGCCTAGAAATATCGTGGTACATTTTCTGACTGAACCTCAAGACCCCAACAAATCTTATGTAAAAATAAGGTCCAAGATATTACTACTGGCTTTATTTCCTACAAGAAACAACTTCTTTCTCAACAAACCAGTTTTTGGGGTATATGAGAGAAGGTGATAAAATATAAATAAATTTTAAAAAAGGTAATAATAGTAAAATAACCGACTTGCTACTTTTGATGTAGGTGCATGAAAATCGCATATCCCTGAAAATTCCATTATAATTAGGTATATGTAATACTTACCTCAAGTGAGGTCTTCTGACATGGATTCTTATTTTGGATGGGTGTAGTTCGTTATCCGCCCCCATTTCGTTCTCTCTTTTGCAAGCACACCCGACCACCTTTTTCAATTTTTGAGGAGTGTTCCGTAAACTAGATTTCATTTTCTTGAGCACAATCGTGACGAATTATAATTTTTGATTGGTTAAGATTGGGAAATTAGGTGTTGAAAAAAGTGGGGGCGGATACCGAACTAGTTCTCTAGTGAAAAAGTTCGGTATGCGCCCCCACATAGTTAATAATGGAAAACACAACATTTTTGGTTTAAATAATTCATTTATTAATATGAATATTACTTCTGACACATATTGTGGTGTTGTATTATTCTATGGTTGGGTCATACAAATTCTTGATGCAGTCCAAAAAATGCTCAAATGGATCTATGCCCATTGACTTCACACATCTCCACGAAAATTCGCACTAGTGTGAATGAAGACTGGTGATGTTTCCTCCAGCATTGATATTTCGTTTAACCGCACGCCACGTCGACTCGATGTTTTGCGTGTGAGCCAGCGTTGATGGGTCCACGAAATGAAGGGAGTGATTCTCCGTTTGATGTGAAAACTGCAAAGTTGAGAGACGACTATATGCTTGCCACTCATCGCTCATTATTGTTGTGCCTGGTTTTACATTTTGCAGTATGAGAGGCAGAAGAGTTGCGTCGTCCCTTTTGTTGTTTGGGCACAAGGCAAATCTGAAATTTTGAGGATTTCCCCTTTCGATCATTCCAAATAACCATTGCCCATCCACCCACCTACCTCGGTTATATTTTCGTTTGCCCACTTTTGTCTCGTCAATTTCGACAACATTCCAGGGCCCCCAATCATTTCTTTAGAATAGTTTTCTGACCAATGTTCAATCACTTCCCTGCAGTAAGAAATCCAATCTGCTACGGTTCCTCTTGACGTGGTGACAACATCCTCTTGACGTCTTTCGCTTCAAGACCTTATGACGACTCACCCTATCGCTTCTCGAACGTTGACCTACGGTCGGTTTTATTTAATTTATGAGCATCACATCTCAACCTCTTAACTTTCGATCAAAGTTATTCTCTGCCTCACCAGTTATCGCTCCCAAGAAAACGTCCCAGGCCGAATCAATGCAATTCAGTCGTGGGGGCGGTTATCGAACTTTTTCTCTAGGGAAATAGTTCGGTATACGCCCCCACTTTTTTCAATGTCTAGTTTCATTGCTTGGAGTATTTGAAAACATAAGTGCGGTATATTATTCATACAGTACATGAAATCTAGTTTACGGAACACTCCTCAAAAATTGAAAAAGTTGGTCGGGTGTGCTTGCAAAAGAGAGAACAAAATGGAGGCCGATAACGAACTACACCCCATGACATTATTTATGTTGGAAGTATCTCCGTTTTTTCCCGTTACCGGACCTCCACTATTCTCCCCCATCAGGGAAGGTCAAAGTGATAGCTAGACTCCAAGGATGTGTATAGTTATTTACATCAGATAGAAATGAGTTAGATCAGATCAGGAAAGATAAAAGGATCAATGAGGGTTACCTGCAAGAGGTTTCTGTAGATGTTATGTTTGCTCGTTTAACGTGTGCTGACGATACCTTTTATCAGGAAACTTGGTTTCAGGGTGGGATCCGAGGGACATCGTACTCGACTTCGACCCACGTGCATTTCATAGAAATCTTAATGTAAGCTCTCTAATATAAAATCGTTCGATTTTCTACTCTAAACTTGATAATACATTGGCAATACTAATAGGATAACGGAGATCGGTATGTATGTTGTCTTTTCTTCTATGTGGTTCCATTCATGAACTTATGTGCTAGAAACTATGGTTTTATGAAAATCTGAAATACTTCTTCTAGGACCACTAGGAATGTCTGACCAATTGTTCAGTTTATGTGACAAGACGAAACTGAGGGAAGAGTTCATACCAGATGATCTTAAATGGGTAGACGAAATCGAACCTCTCAACGAATTCTTCACTTGGTTGAGTGATTGTGTATTTGATCGAAATTGCATCACACCTGAGGAGCTCAAAACGTAAGTTTTAATTATTCATAATTGTATTTGACAATTTCTTTTTAGTATACATTTCTTTACTACAGTACTTATTTTCTTTTGTTTTATTTCCGATTTTTGTTCTTTCATTTGTTGATAATACTATTGGGATTTGGCTGTCTTCTCTATAGCAGATATGCATTGTGTTCCATAATTATGTTGTCTGTTGTCAACGTGTTTGTAGTTAAACATAAATATATTCATTCTTCGTAATACCACATATATATATATATATATATATATATATATATATATATATATATATACGCCCTTAATTGTAAAAAGGGAGGGTATATAGGGATGAATGTGCCCTCATGGCTAACCTTGCGTGGGGCGGCGTCACGACCGAGCCAGTTCTACGCGACAATGATATATATATATATATATATATATAATATAAAAGTGGTCTCCGCCCGTATTCATTTGTTCTTGGGTGAGGGTGAAAACCCAGTTCTCTATCATAGCAGTGAAGCTTCGCTCAGAGGAACAAGGAGGGCAATAAGGAGCAATTCTTAGGCCGACCCCAATAATTTTTTTGTAATGTCCGTAACGAAATTAACGATGATTTTCACGTACAACCGAGTAGTTGAGTAGTTGCTATAGATTGTGTCACAATTTCAGTGTTTTTCACGTACAACCCAGCCGTTGTTAGGGGAATGAAACTTCCGCAGTTTTCATCGCACAAAAATCGTTCGCCACTCGTTGGAAAGCGCTTGATTTATGTGATAAATGTTCACATTTCAAGCTACCAATTTCCCTCTCCTTACGTACCTGGCTACATTCCAAAACTAAGTTGATTCAGGCTAAGAATTGCATAGCAAATTATCCTCGTTTTCTACGCAGTAGAAAAGAGAAAAGATATATGTATGTTGTGTCTATGTGTAAGCTTCAAAATCCAAACGTACTGCATCGATTGAGCTCAAGTTTTGACACTGTATACAGACCATTTCAAGAACGGCTTTTATATAGTTTTCGATTCAGTAACATATCCTCAACAGTGAAAAAACACCTTTTTTAACGCTCTAAAAAAAAATAAGCAAAAATGTATCACAACAAATACACAGTTGTTACAATGTATCACTAGTAAACATAACTTTTCTAAGCAGTCTGCTTAAACAACACCTAGTTGTTGCTAGTCGACTACCGTAATTAACGAAGTTACTCCACACTGTGAAGCTATCATTGTAAATAAAACTAACCACGAGTAGGTACAGTAATTGTCTCATGTTCATCTTAGGAACTGGGACATTGAGAGAAAAATGAAATGATGGGCTCCATCCGGATCAGCTGAGTTTACTAAATTCTCTCCTGAACGTTAGGAATTTGAAATTTGTGAGGCTCTTTCTTGGAAATCAATCAACGAATCAGCCGAGTGAGCTGAATTCTCACCGGTTCACCCTCAGGGGTTCACCCCTGTTTGACAGGGAGCCTGTCTGGAACAACGAGAGTCGAATGAAATTATGGTCTCCATTCTGATCAGCTGTATAAGCTCAATTCAGTGACATACCCGCTACAGTGTGAAAATATATTTTTATTTTATATTTTATGGGTATAAATAACTAATTATGTCGTTATTCAACTTGAGATGCTGAACTTTGGAACGGGCCATTGCTGGGTATGGTATATTATAATTTTAGCTTGAGGAGCCATTCTAGTCGTAGTGAGCTCTATAGTTAATTTGATTCCTATTCATCGTACGATGCTGATCTGACAGCTGAGCTTGTGGGCTTAACTGGTGTGGTTAAATATAATTATAACTCTAAAAACCAGTCTAACCAGTTGAGTGAGCTCCGTGCTTAATTTTTTTCATATTTTGCTTGAAGGGTAGAATTTTTGAACGGGACCTCTCAGGGTGTGTTAAACTACAATGAGAAACTTGCACACATTTTTTATTTATTGAAGAAATTAAAAGTGGATGAGATTCATTGGTAAATAGAATTTTTTTTTTAAAGAGTCCATACGATTTTTAAAAAACTAAGTTTGAATTTTCTGAGAGTCTGCCAAAATAGCCACAGATTCCGCCCCCCTTTCTATTCATACGTCACGGTTTACTATTACTTGATTTCTGCAAGGCAGTCAATATTCCGTCTCACGTCGTTCATTACACTGTTTTCGTGATATCGTTACTTGGTTTGGTATTGTTGACACTTCGCTTTCTTCTATTATTAATCACTCTTCACTTTTATGGACAGGAGTAATCAGTTGAATGAGGGGCATGAAAAGATGACTTCGTTTGATTTACAGCCTTTAACTACATTTATTTCGTATCCTCAGTAAAACTCGAGACTTTTGAAAAGAAAGGAGTAAGATATCAAAGTAATTAAACTAAAACTACTTATGTACCTACCTAGGTACCTAATATAGTGATAACTACATAAGTAGTGATAGATCTGTCAGCACCTTTAAAGTTCGGTTTGTTCTTGTCCAAGTAGATTCCAGAATTTGGACGCAAAAGGCAAAGGCACATTGTACATGAGACAGCAAGTAACTAGTAATGCCCATTATTTCAAAATTAATTAATGCTATTGGTTTCGAGTATACTAAGCCGAGAATTTCTGCTCTCCAAAACCGAAATTGAGATGTCACAATGAGGATTGTGATGGCACAGCGAGACCTTATTTTCCGTGTTTACTCTCCCTACGGACGTTTACTGCTCCTTAGTTCGTGGTGATATCATTATATTTATTATGTACTTGTACTCAAATAAATGACGATACCTATATGTTGATGTAAATGTACGTATAGGTATTCATGTGTTAACATCAAAACAACGTATTCCCGTATCACCTTGTAAGATCGTTACAATGGAATTGAGGGGGGGGGGGGGGAACTCTTGACCTTAGTTTCTCTGAAAATTACTAAAATAACTTGACAACAGTTGAAAAACTCGTGGTTATTGTGAAGTGATGGCATGGACATTCTGGCACTCTAACACCCGTTTTCATCAACGCCTGTTTTTGCAAGATAGGATCACTTTACCATAAACAACCGCGACATTTGCGAATATCATACCTAACGAATTTACGTAATACCAAATTAAATCTCTATTTATTCACAATGAAGTGGAACAAACGTATGAACAAACTCAAAATTATGAGGGTAAAAAAAACTTCTCTAACAAGAAGTACCTACCAATCTACTTCCTACCATCATAGATTCGAATTTACGAAATACCAAACGAAACCTCTATTTATTCACGACGAAGCAAAACGCCCCACCATCCCCATTCCCTTTGGGAGGGTCTATAGGGTCGAAAATTCCTCACCCTCTGCCTCAGACTCTGAAAAAGAATAATAAATTGCCGGAGGGTCCTGATATGGGGGATGCTCTCAATTTTCGTCCCTTTGAGCAAGATGGCGGTGATACAATGACACCACGGAACTTACCTTGCCATCTGGCTGAACCACGGATGCGTAATTCCGGTCTCGTATCAGTTGAAATATCTCTTTCCCGACCACATAAAAAAACTCGGAAAACGCCTCTCCTGGTTCTCCGTACGCAAAAAGCGAGTTTCTTAACTTGTGATTGCAGCTTGAGAAAACTAACCACGAAACAAGATGCTATTTACACCAGCACCTTTTCTGAAAATTTGTTTGAAAATAGAAGTAAAGATGCGCAAACCAAATTCCCATCCATCGTGACGCGCAGCCAAAGGAACAATGAAGATTTGGGGACCAGGGACAGTGCAGCCAACATGACCAGGCTGAATGGTCAGTTGGCACGACCTCTTCCAAGGCGCCCGTCCCACTAATTTTTGAATTTTTTCTTTAAACTGGCTCTGTCCGACGCTGAGGCTAGGGGCCACTACATTGTTAAACCACCCTCTAGTGCCCCTAGATATGATTAATATTATTATTATTATAGAACACGTGTACACCGGGAAAGAGGTTGCTATGTCATTGGTAGTTGGGATCCAGGAGGGAACAAGTGCAGACTTGGGGGGGTGTTGGAATTAGTCCTACTTCCTTGTTGTTATACTTTCCCATAATGTTTATTAACCTTGCCCGTTGGCATAAATACAATGTTGTTCACTGTATGAAAATTTTTGTCAGTTCTATATCAAACCTCAATTTATGTACCTACCAAATTATTCAATTTTAATAAATGCCTGCGTGTGGTTCACAGCTTGTTTGATTGCAGGTATGAAATTCTATTAGAAGCTGGCAAATTTGATTTGGTTCACAACTTGTTTGATTGCAGGTATGAAATTCTGTTAGAAGCTGGAAAATTTGAAGATGTGGAAGATCCTCTGAATGAAAGCCAATGTGCCATTGCCAAACCAAGCCAAGTGCTAAGTGACCTTCCCAAGTGTATTAATGTACGAGATCTACAAGTGCTAGAAAATGTATACCAACAGAAACAAACTCGCTTAGCAAATCTTAAGGATTATTTTAAACTAATTAAGTAAGTATCACTAGTTTTTCAAATGTTCTAAATTGAAGGTTTGCTCCTTGAAATGATGACCATAAAGGGTGGCAGGAGAACCGATTATATCGTAATCCTTATTTCCAATAACTGGGATATGAGTAATTTCACTGCTGTCCATTTTTTGCAGAAGTTACGAAGGAACTACGGGTAACTATAAGGTCCATAGTAAAATCGATGAATTACTTGAATCTGAGCTTTCGAAAATTAGCTGTCTTATCTCTGGGGAGTACCGTCAAACTACCAACGCCTTGGCTACCAAGTGTTCTCAGTTAAATGATAATCTTAGAAATGTATCAGAAGGGGTAAGTTTCTCCCTTAAACCGTGGAGTTGCAATTTGTTTTGTTTTAAACTACTCCTAAGCTTCAAATCAAAATAATGAAAAGGCTCTTTTAAAGAACAGTAAAAAGTGAAGTTGAGGTGAACTGTATAAGTAACAGTTGAAAAGTTGAGTAGGTAACTCTAAGTCAATGTTCATTCATTTTCCACTGGGAAAAAAGAAAATCTATTCATTTCACCGACATCTATCACATTCAGCCGAGGATGTGCCTGAAATCCCAGCAGTACATTTCAAATTGAATAGATGTGAAAATTTGTGTGGGTGTGTGTGGGGGTGGGGGGTAAAGACTTACGTAGAAAGGGTAGTGTTTATCTGTTCGATCTTTGTAGATTTCTTTTCACTAACTCGACTGAGACCATTGGGATGAACGTCCATCTATCTGCGACGTTAAATCTAATAGAATGCGCTGAGATCAAAGACGTTGTTGAGAGTTTTTATTCACATCAAAATAGCGGGAAAAACGTTGACTTGGTCACTGTTTTTGCCCGCATTCAGTCTTTGTCATAATTTTATTCATACCTGTTTCCATGCTTGTACTTTCTTTTCGTTTTTATTCCTCACCATGGACCACCGCAGGTGGACGGATGAAGAAATTCTTAAAGAAATAATAACCGGGAGTGACAGTGAGTTAGGGAGTGATGTAATTGATGTTGAAATTGAAGCTCCTTCAACAAACTTTTTGGATCAACTCAAAGACGACAGTTTTGACGATTATCTCGATGATGGTGATCATATATACTCGGGAAATTTCAAATTCTTATATTCTTGATCCAGTTCCAAAAAGCGAAGGTGGTTCACCGCGTGGAGGGCCAATTATTCAGGCGTTGGAGGGCTCCGAAGCAGTCAGGCCAGGCGCGTTGCAGTGCCTGAACGACGCTCGTCGCAAAGGGGTTAAGGGTTGAAATTACAATTAATTTTGTCATGGAAAAGTGGCTGGCATAATTGACTGACACTAAAGGTTTCAGGTTTGAGCCCGCTCGAGAATGCTAATTTTGGATTAATATTTACAATAATGAACCTCAGTAATCCTTCGTAATAATTTTTTTTTCTTCTAATCTTGCAGACGAACTTCGCAGATTTGATATGTCTCAGTTCATTTGAGGAGTTTTGCCATTTAGCAGAGCTTCTGAACTCATTTACATCGACCTCTATGAAAATCGCCCAGGAAAAGGCTGTGAGTTCTAGTATATGGTTATTAGATGACACTGTTGATCACAGACTGACATGTGAACAGCCTATTCTGAACAGAACAATACTATTCCTTCAATGATTCATATTTCCGTGTTCTCTGTATTATAATAAGAAGGTTCTTAGTTTTTATAATTTAATAATGATTAACAGGACGTTTCCATTTTTTTTTACCGTCACGGCATGGCGAAAATCTTGGTTTTCTATTGATTTTCACGTACAACCAATGCGTTACTAGGGAAGTGTAACTTCCTTAGTTTTCATTGCAGGAAAATCGTTCGCCACTTTTTGGAATGCGTCAAGTGGGGTGACTTGGTACAACTTCGAACTTCAGCAAGTTGTAAATATGTCAAAAATCAACAATGAAGTGATAACTTTTGTTTTGAAACATGTTACGCTACTTCTTCTACAGAACCCACCTTTTGAAATTGTTTTATTTGCACCCTTTGTATTTTTAATTTTTTTTTTTTTTTAAGTGCTAATTTCCAAGTTACCCCACTTCCACACCCCATTGACTTGGAAACCCCATTTCAATCAAACCCCTCAGTTTTCATTTGAACATACTCCAGGGGCGTCTTGGAACTCTGTTATGATTTTTTAAAAAGGTTGTAACAGAAATTCCATTTAAAAAAAGTATTTCATTATAAAATTACAAAAACCATCAATTATCACAGAAGTTCTATAAAAAAAGTCAGACTTCAAAATTCACGTATTTTACACCTTTCTCATTCAAATATTGCCGCACAACCCCTCTGACGCGCATATATGTTAATGGAAAAACCCCACTCACATGCGATATCCGTTTTTTATATCAGAAACTGCCTTTTAAAGTGTTGCTTGGTCATAATCCATATACTTCCTCCCCCCCCCCCCCCCCCCCCCCACTTTCTTTTTGTATGTCCTCATAATGCCTGAAAACATTTTTTTTTTTTTTTTTTTTTTAACCAATTAGTAACCTACGACTACACAAGATGCACTATATGGCTGAAAAATAATGAATCAGAATGTTGGGGTAACTTGGAATGGGGTTGCCAAGTCACCCCGACATATGGAGTTTTTTGTTTGCTCTAATTTTATCACGATCCCTAAGCCTCTGTAGTGTCAAGGAAAGCTGATTTATTACGCTAAGTTATAAACTAATATTGCTAAGTAACCATAATGAACTAATAATCTGTCAAATTAATCATTATAAAATGATCTGACTGTAGAACCATAGGTCTACCGTCTGTTTTGTTTCCACCACTTCTCTGCATTCAAATGGGCCGTTGGACTGACGTGGCCCACCGCTAGGAGCGCTAGGTAGGTAGGCCTTTTATATTAGTTTCCCAAACTCTCTTTTTGCATTGTGGTTTCCCTGCACATCTGTACTACTGATATTATTTGTTGATGGATGAAAGAAACTCGGTATGTACTATAATCATTCCCTAATTTTAAAAATGATCCATATGGTCAGTTGTTTATAGTAATGGAGAAAATAAATATAAGCTCTAGTTTGAAAACCTCTCCATTTCAATCTTACCTGAACTCCGTGATTTTGCAATCGTTTTAACTTATTGGATGTTCATTGACTTGTTTTATGAAAAATACTGGCACATCCCCGGCCGATGTATGATTTTTTAGCCAAATTAACTAAACTTTGGTCCAGTAGTTTTAGAGTAAAGCTCTGGACGGCGGACGGACGGTTTTCTTTTTTATTTGGATTTTTAGATTCTGTGCATCTTGAAAAGTAAACCCACAAATTTTTTGGGGGGTTTAATTTTTTTCCCCCTTTTTTTTTGGACTGACATTTTTACGGAATCCCAACAAGGCCTTCGAGCTGGCGCCCACGTCTTTTTCCTTGATTTCCTGTAACTGAGAATACCAAATGCGTATCATGCCTATCTATTTTCATTACTTTTGACATTTTATGTCTCTACTTTGACACATATAATCGAAAATTGTTTTATTACGTTACGTTACCGAAAAGTGTTACATTACGTTATGTTACCGAAAAGTGTTACTTTTGATATTCTGTTTTAATAGTTTTGACGTGTAATCGATACTATTTACTTAATTGCATAGAAAAAAAGAAAAACGCTTGGATACGAGTCTGCAACACATTGGGACATTTTATGTCTTTAGTTGCAGACTCGTATGTGTTGCAGACTCTTATGCAAGCTCTAAGAGCCACTCATCTGATCCGGACCCTGGGCATCGTCAAGTAAATGTCCTAAAGAGGCTACATACGAAATTACAGCTTCCTGGAGTGTAAAGCATAGAAATTAGCTTTAAGAGCCACTCATCTGATCCGGACCCTGGGCATCGTCAAGTAAATGTCCTAAAGAGGCTACATACGAAATTACAGCTTCCTAGAGTGTAAAGTATAGAAATTACCTATTAAAATTATTTAACCACCGCTTCACAAATCAAACCGTTCTCACAATATTCGGATCACCTGCTATGAATCAAATCATCGAAACACCAGCTGAATGAAATCATCAGAAATTAACAAGCGGTTGCAATCATGTTCACAATATCAATTATTGAGAATGATCACCTTAGTGCACAATTATTCAAATAACCATACTCATAACTCAGCTTGTTGGCCACGCACTTTGCAGTAGTTTACATAATGTGGTTGGATAAATCGAGAGCTTTCGAACGAATGGTCAACGAATTTTGTGGGATAAAAAACGACTAAGTACCATTTCCCTAGCAACGACTCGGTTGTAAGCGGAAATCATGAGAAAACCAACCGTAACGCTTTTTGTTAACGCTTTTTTTGTTTATGTGCCAAAGTAAAGACGTAAAATGTCAAAATCGTTTGATTGATGATATCGGAGGGGAAGTTCAGATTTTAAAATTGTTGCCAGCCAAATGTTTATTCTATTACCAATCTCCAATAAGCCGTCATCCCACGTTCACAATCAACTTTAAATAAATGAATTTTCTCTTCATCACTGTTATTTATTAATTTTTTGTTAGTAGTATATATATACTTTCAACGTTTCTTTTTCTTTTTAATAAGGAGAAATGTGGATATGAATCATTCAATAAAAAATCACAGGACGATGATGATGATTTATGCTCCCCTAGGTTCATGGATGATGAAACGCAACGAATTTTCGACGAGTAAGTTAGTACAACTAATATGCATTAGTATTGCTATCATAATACATAGTATTTTAGAATGAATTAGATGGGTCATAACTTACACTAACGACTTTACAGATACAATCCAGAAGGATCCCACCTTGTGTGATAGGCCGATCTTATTATCAACACACTGATGTTTTTCAATGTTATTCATCATTTGTTCTCAGTTGTTCTATCCTGAATTCTTGCCAAATCGTTTAATTTGATGCTCAGGTATATTAGGTGTATGAATAGATAAATTTCAGCGAATAAATGGAAAATCAGTGCTTGTTGAAGGGATGAAAAGGGAGGGCGAAGCGCAGTGTGGGGAGGGCCATTTAACTCAGGCACAGGGGGTTGCGGAGAGGAGTGTCTGGAGACGGACTGCCAGTGACGCCGCCAGCGCGTTCTGTCGAGAGTTTTTGCAACGACCTCTTACAGCGTACCTACCTACTATCTCCGTCCGACCGAATCCCTTTAATTAACGCCCGGCAATGACGGTACTTTAGTTAAGCAGTATTGGTGAAAGTCTTCCGTAGCCGAGGGCCTAATGCTTCCGATTACTGACTAGATGATTTTGGGTTCGATTCCAAACTAGAGCCAGTTAACTTTTTTTTTTTTTTTTTTTTTTTTTTTTTTTTTTTTCAACCTGCGAAATATACTTATATACTTTTAAACTTAACTCCGATCTTTTTATCCAACTAATCTATATTTTACTAGATTTTTCGAATACCCACTGTTTTTAATTTACTTTTTTTTTTTTCATTTTCTGTGTCTTATATCGGTACCCATACTGAATCACTGATATCCTTTAAAAATGCAATGAATGAGACAAATTTTATTACAAAAAATTCCTGTCATACAGCATGATCGAATGGGCGAATTTTCGTATAATTACGTTGAATTGTTTAGAAATTTTTAGCACTGTGATTGTAATCAAATTGCAATCTACCAATTCAATGGCAAAGAAAACTTATTCTAAATAATAATGTGCTCATTAAAAGGAGATTTTAAATCAGCACTGATTTAGGATATATTTTAGGATAAATTGGTCTGAATGATGTGTATTCTATAGAGTAATATCCTAAATCAATCGTTTTGGTAAAATATAGGTTAGTTGCATAAATAGATCACGGTTGGGGGGGAGGGTGGTTCCCAGAATCGCTTGAAATCAGACGGGAAGGAGTCCAGCCATAGGTACCTACTCAAGTTTCTGATTCTCAACCCCTTAACTTTCGATAGCGAATATTTGCTTCATCAGACACTGCGAGTGGCGAGTGCAAAATGATAACGAAACAGAGGAAGTTGCATAAACTCTCGACAGAATGCGCTGGCGGCGTCACTGGCAGTCCATCTCCAGACACTCCTGGTTGCGGAGCCCCCAACCAGCTAGGCAGGGCGCGTTGCGGGAGCTAAATTTCGCCAGGCGCGAATGGGTTAAGTTGACCTATCGATTGGCGTGTCTTTTGTATTTGATTGTATTTTACCTAATTGTTGACTGGGTCCAATCTTGTTACATTGATGGACATAGATAGTGGGGGCGATCCTCCCAACCCACCAGATTATAATGGGAAAAACACAACGGAATCCCCGACCGTTGCTATTTATGAACATTTTAAACTAACTGATACCACAGGCCATTTGGTAATAAACAATTTTAGCCATGGTGCTCCCCGCTCTCTGGACTAGCTAAATATTGACAGGCGCTGTATTAATTTTTTTCTAGCTGTGTCCATTTAAAAGCTGCTTATGTCAGACGCCAATCTCAAATGAAAGGGATCTCTGAGATCCTCCAAGCTCTCAATTTGGCAAAGGATCAATGGGGCGAGTTCGTTACTATTTCTAAAAGGTAATTTCAGTTGGTTGAATTTGCATGTAATTCTTTCAGTAGCATTTACTATCATGACAACACTCTGAGATAAATGCATGACCCTACACCTAGCTAAGCACTAAGCCTGTTCTCGTTAAATAGCATTTTCAAATTGAATTCGTCCTTTTATAAAATGAATTTGTCCTTTTTCAAAATGAATTCGTCCTTTTACAAAATGAATTCGTCCTTCAAAAAGAGGGACCAAATCTTGAAGGTAATCAGATAATGATATGCAGACACCTTTTCCTTTCTCGAAGAATAATTATTTATTGCATTGGTTTGCATAGTTAATAAAGATGTAACGAAAGAAATTTACAACGTTTACTGATACTAGAAATGTGAAAAAAGTTTGCAAGCAATACATACAAAGCCATGAATTTTAGAGTTTTGGTTTATTGTTTTCAATAATGAACCTTTGTAATCGACCAAAAAAAAAAAAAAAAAAAAAAAAAAAAGTAGCCCCCTCAAAATTTGTTGGTTTACGTTTCAAGATGCATAGAATCTTTAAAAAAAAAATGAATAAATAAATAAAAATAATCCGTCCTTCGTATGCTGTCTAGAGTGCTCCTCCAAAACTACTGACGCAAAGTTTATGAAATTTGGCTGAAAAATCATGCATTCCCAGGAGATGTGCCAGTAACGTCGGCATCAAATATTGAAAAATCGAGATCTCGAAATATTGAAAAATTGAAATCTTGAAAACTGTTAAGGTAACGCCGCTGTTTTGCCAATTCACGGCTCTTTATCATCACAGCTCGTGTAAAGAAAGTTTAGGTGTGTTATTTAATTTTATTCATTTCTCTTCAGTAGGCGTCTACATCTTTGCAGAGACATTAGATACCTACCTAATGATTCGTTTAATAATATAGACAGATGTTCTGCGTAGAAGAGCTATACTATACAATACAGAAATAATAAACCTCTAATAATTTGCAGTGTTTTTTTTTTTCTTTTTCTTTTTCTTAATGCACAGGCTGCCCTGAAGCTTCTAGGCATGAGGGAAAGCTTATGCATTACAAACTTTGTGCCTACAGTAATTTTGGTTTGATGTGCGTAGATGGTAGGGGAGATTTTCGCGCTCTTGCTCTTCAAGATTCGGTCCCGCTTTATGAAGGACGAATTCAACTTGAAAATGCTGTATAAAATTTGTTGCTAATTATTACAAATGTAAAATTTTAGTCTTTTTTATGCAAATAACCCTTCTAAGTCATTCAGAGTTCATTCTTGGATCAATGTAGCATTGACGCCAAAAACTGGCCTCATTGATTTTTATGCTTGGTTAATGCTTCCTATTCAACTAAGAAATCAGAAGCATTGTTTTAGTTTCGTGGAGGAAAAACTTGTTTTCATCGGCGTCCCTATAAATGCACTTTTAAAAATTCTATATTTTAAAATTTGTTAAAATTTTTGTAACAGTTGATGATTTTTAAAATTTTCTAATGTACTTACGAATATTGTTGAGTATAAATCATCATGTTTATTACACTCCTAGAAAATATGGAGGTTTTCATGTTTGTTCCTTCTCGTTTACTTTAGTAAAATTTCTGTTTTCCATATCCTAAAATGTGTAGAATTATGATTGTATCACATTCATACATAGAGAAATTGTCAAAATCAAAGATTTGAAAAGACTATTAATGATTTTGAGTTATTCTTGAGTTATCCTATTTTGAGTTCTAGTAGTTGCCCCATTCATAAGAAACGGCGTTATTTCTA
Organism: Adelphocoris suturalis; assembly: GCA_030762985.1. Taxonomy (NCBI): domain Eukaryota; kingdom Metazoa; phylum Arthropoda; class Insecta; order Hemiptera; family Miridae; genus Adelphocoris; species Adelphocoris suturalis. The sequence goes on from CM061048.1 coordinate 33,143,534, forward strand.
CCCATTCCTAAGTGTGATATATTTACATGATTCGTTTTTTAAACTTTTTTAGTGCAGAGGTTAATCCAGTTAATCCAGACGACTTAAACTTGGTCTGCTATGATCTTGTAAAAGCTGATTTCTTGAAGTACGAGCTGAAATTCAGTCAAGACAAACGGACCGAAATGGAGACAATTTTAGCGATTTTGCAAGGATTTCGAAACTGTATGCGGCCTTTGAAACTGTGCTGTGACTCAATTTATCTTTTAATCATAAATGAGTATCGGTGGATTAGAGTTGCGGGAGCTATACTTTCCGACTGTCTTGGAGGCATTCGGGAGATCCATAATGAAATCGAGCAAAGCTATGTAAGTATGCAAACTGAAACACTTGCAGCTACTATTTCGTTATCCTGTAAAAGAAAGTTGATAGTGGTTTCACTCAACTTTTAACCTCTTGAGTAATCATTCAGCAATGCATTAGTCGTCAAAATTATAAATGGCAGGAGAGTGGAATGACTTGTGTTTCAATACCCTATAGTGAAATGCTTTTAATTCTATCTCCATTTATTACACAAATATTTTTTAGAGCCAACAAATGTACCAAATTTTCTCAATTATCTAAATTTAATAATAATTTAATTTATTATTGCTTCCAATTTACCTGTAGGTAGCGGAAGTATTGTTTTCAATTTTGGGAGATGAACACTTTCTCCCCAAAAATCAAAATTTCCACTCACATTTTACGTTTTAGACCAATTTGAACAACTCATGAACCACTCATGTCTGCCTGAGGATTCTCAAATCCTTGCTACAACCTTAACTTCTGCAGTTTTCACTCGATATTGATGAAATATTATGAGAATGTGCGAATTAGACTGAGAATAGTCCCCTATAAATCAGTCAAGAATAAATTGTTTTCACTAAGCGTGTCCAATCGTAAAATCCATCAAGCGTCATTTTACGTTCCAAATTATTTTATTTTTTCCAAGTATCAGCTATAACGTTTATTATTCTTCAATTCTCGAAGGATAGACATTTTAAACTTTGTAAAAGGTTGATTCATTTCAGAAAAAAAATTCGCCAATACCACCTAAAACAGCCTAAAAAGTTCCAGTCATGCAGCATGTTCGTATGAGCGAATTTTCATAAATGGTCGTATTACATTTATGTTAAATTCTGTTGAAATTTGAGCACTTTGGGGACAAATAAAAATTTTATTATACATTTTGTAGCAAACTAACTTTTTGTCAGTAATATTCCAATGAACAAACGATTTTGTGGATTTTTACAATTTTTTCAAGTGTTCCTATTTTTTGGCATATTTTAATGAAATTTAAGTAAATTTTTCAGTACAATTTTGTGCTTAAATTTTTAAATGTCCTAGTTCATGTTCGATTAATTTTTTTCGAGTAGCATTCTGCTAAAAAATAGAAATTTGTTAATTTTTAGCGGTTTTTTGCCTTTTTTTAGTGATTTTTTAAGTACATTTTTTGAAATTTGACCAATTTAATGTGCTCAAAAAGTGTTGTCCAACGAACTCATCCTTTCTTTTGAAATGCTTGATTTTTTGGCGAAAGAACGAAGTTTTTATCTCAATTCTATCGAGAGTTATCGTCTGGAATGACACATACATATATATATATATATATATATATATATATATATAAAAAAGCAGATTTTGATGAAGAAAATTGTTGAAAATTTTTATTTTAAAATTTTTGGAGCCATTGCAATAGCTTTATTTTCTAAGAAAATTCGCTAAAACCAGTCGTGCAGCATGATCGTATACAAGTAAATTTTCATATTTTTAAATATCATATTTGTGTTAAAATTTGAGCACTTTGTGTGCAATAACATTTGCTTCAATAAAATTCATCTTTACAAATAAATGTTTGGATTTTTTCTTCAATTTTTTAGTTTTATCGATTTTATAGCCGTTTTTAAAATTGAAATTCAAATGAATTGTCAACATAATTTTGAGCATAAATTTTGAATTTTCTACTTCATAATTGAAGTACATTTAATGCATAATGTTTTGCTAAAACAAATATAAATATAACGATTTTTAACCGGGTTTAGTGGTTTTTGCAGCACATTTTTTGAAATTCGAGCAATTTACTGTGCTCAAAATGTGCATATTTAGACAGAGTTTCAGCATTTTCTTGAGCTGACGGTAGTAAGTACTTTTCATCGACCCTTCTGGCCAAGTAGAAACTAAGAAGAGTGAAATTATCGCACGGATTTTGGTAGTTTTTAAAATAATTTGGTAATTTCTGTCGTTGCTTTCAATCGACATTTACAAGGCATTTACAGGGGTATGGCAACGACTTACCGCAACTTCCAAACAATGAACTGTAAATTTATACAGTTTTAGTAATTTTTTGCCAATTATTTTAAATGAAAATTAAGCTATTGCAATGATCCCAACATTTCAGAAATCAAAGAATCCAGAAATCGCTTTGAACATTTTGGAATATTTTGAACGTTTTCTGGATTCTTAACATTTTTTGCATTATATTTGTATCATTTGATACTTGAACTCGGAGTCTTGATGTAAATTCTGTTCTTTCGGCAAAAAATCAAACAAAATAAACAAAATTATGCAAATTGCTATTGTCCTACACACTTATTGTTATTATAAAATATTGTAAGTCGCATTTCAAAATTTTGATGCTATTTATCTCCTAACAGAACTAGATTCGACTTTTTGTTTTTATATTTTATTACTATTTGGCCCCAACATAATCACTATGTACTGAGAAACTCCCTCCTTAGTTACTACTCAAGGTTGGCATCTTCTGGATCACTTCACCCAGCCAACTTTTGATTTCTGAACAATTTTGTGAGGTATCAAGAGCAAGAAATACCCTTATCCTAGCTTGTGAAGTATGCAATTTGAGTAGGTACCAAAAGGAAATTACTATTATCTCAGCATCAACAGATAGGTCTGTCGAGAGGTTTCCAACTTCCTCCCTAAAGTAGTTTGATTAGAACCCCTCCATATTTTGTAATTGTATTCTAGATGTCCCAAAGGAGTTTTATTTCAGGTTTTGGCACCTTAAGACGGTTAAGAAACAAATTAGGCTCAGAGGTCCCTCAGTTGATCAGTGCCTTGCACTGTAATTGTATTCTACGTATCCCAGAGGTGCTACATTTCAGTAACATATGTTGACTGAGAAAGTAATAAGCTCCACGGGTCCCTTAACGTATTAACTCATCTTCGTATCTGATTTGCATAATGAAATTTCGTGGAGGCCAGGCGAAAAGCTGACTGTCATCTTTATACCTTAATAGATATAGTCGCCTACTGAGAGAAAAAAGTCCATTTGACCTAAGTAGGTACACAGACATTTACGTACACACCCATCAACTAAAAATTCGTGAGATTAAAAAAATAAAATTAAAAAAATAAAGTTTGAAACTCCAATCTGGAGTGTGGTTCAGTTAGAATAATAGTAAAGATCCAGCGATTTTATTACTGCTGTTCCCTTGGAATGGATTTATTTCTTTCAGGCAAGTGCTTCAAATATTATTTCGGTTATAGTTTTGAAGTAAATGGAGTATTATTTTGTGAAATATGTCTATCTTCCCCTCCCCTTATCAAACTGATTTTCAACCTTCACTAGCAAGTAGCATATCATTTTTGATACTTTCAAAGAACGTTTGTATACATGTTTTATGTTATTCGGATTTGATTTCTCTCTCCTTAGAAAAAGGACTCTGTCTCTAGAGTTTGAAAATTACTTTTTCTAAATTTAATGATTTAAGGTACATCGTAACCAGAAGGGTCATTATCGGCATTGAAAAAGATGTCTAAAGAGACACTGCACGTGGTATGATTTTAAGGGGAGCCATGTTCCTCTCGTCACTTAGGAGAGTTCCATCATGGACTCCATTAGCAAATCGGAAGAGAAAAAAACGAAGGATTCAATGGTAACCACTATTTAGCCCCTATTAAAAATTATTAATTCAAAACATATAAAAGACTATAAGTACGTTCATTCTGCGAGGGGTGGTAATAGACAGGTCCTCTTCTCTGTGGGGCGTAGACGTAAACCATCCATAGGCGACCAAACCATTTTCCCTCTCACAATAAGAGTACGGCTGATGGCCCTGGCCTTGAGAGTAGCCAAATCCTGAATTCCAGTCAACCTAGAATATCCCTAAGCCAAGAAAGTCTCTTGCACCCAATCGCACGTTTCCCTCTATTCTTCCATCAAGAGTCAGTTACTGAAAGGCATAGCAGTTTCCTCGAAAAATATTCCCGGGTACAAAAGTCTTGCATTTTTTTTTAAGTCCCAAGCTTAATCGTAAAGGGAAGCATCCAAGAGGTACGCATCATCCTTTTGAGACACCACAACTCAAATGCTTCCAGAGGGATAATAGAAGTTGCCTATACTTCCAAATTTCGGTCCCGTAAAACAAAGCAGACCATACATAGCACTAGAGCTTGATATGGGATGCTAAAACTCATCCAAAAGAGATCTCTTATGTGGACAAACGTTAATCTGGCTTGCTAAATTCTAGAATAAATTGCGACTTCAGGATTCCACTTTTAATTTCAGAAGGCTGCAAGATCTTTAAAGTTTTGAACTCGTTTCAACCTTAATAATGCCACCATCTACATATCTCGCGAGACAACCATAAACTTGGTTTTGGCGATATTGATTTTGAGACTAATGTAGCCACTTTCCTTCACTACGTCTACACGCCTCTGAGAGCTATATGAACATTAGCATATCTATTTAATATTATTTACAAAAACACCGTTCTCCTTGATGAATGCCTCAGTATCAGAGGAAAATGAGCTCTTTCTATGTATATATAAATAAATAAATAAATAAATAAATAAATATATATATATATATATATATATATATATATATATATATATATATATATATATATATATATATATATATATATATATATATATATATGAATGATTAGTAATTTAGGAAAGAAATTTCACAGATAAAAGACGAAAGAATGGAAAATCTAATATTTCGATGAAAATCTTGGTCACAGATATAGAATATAGTAGGAGAAATGATTGTTTTCTTGCGTTCGACCAGTGCTTTGGGGTGAAAGTTTTTATATATATATATATATATATATATATACATATATATATATATATATATATATATATAAGTAGTATGAATATACCGATCCTGGCTCACCTCAAAATTATGGTTGAATTTAACCACAGATATTTTTTCGTATTTATGGTTGAATTTAACCATAGATATTTTTTCGTATTTATGGTGGATTTGAACCATAGATATTTATTCGTATTTATGGTGGATTTGAACCATAAATATTTTTTGATTATGTGGCGGAGTTGAACCATAGATTTTTTATTTTTTTAGTCAGTGGCTAGCGTATTTTGTGGTGGAGTTGAACCATAGATTTTTTTTTTTAATTTTATGGCGGGGTTGAACCATAGATTTTTATTTAATTTTATGGTGGAGTTGAACCATAGAATTATTTTGATTATGTGGCTTTTTGATTTTCTCATTAGGTGGAGTTGAACCATAGAATTTTCTTGATTCAGTGACTAAATTGAGCCATAGATTTTTATTTTTATTTTCCTAATTAGTTTAAGACAATTTCGTATTATGTGGTGGAGTTGAACCATAGAATTATTTTGATTATGTGGCGGAGTTGAACCACACATTTTTTATTTTTTTTATTCAGGACAATTTTGTATTTTGTGGTGGAGTTGAACCATAGAATTATTTTGATTATATGGCGGAGTTGAACCACACTTTTTTTTCTTTTTTTATTCAGTGACTTTTTAGCAAACAGTTAAAGAAATTATTGATATTTTTAATAAAACGTGTGTGAGAGTTGAGTTGAGAGTTGAGAGATTCACAGACTGACGTAGCGAACTGCATTGTCTGAGGCCGGGAGAGCGACTGGGCAACCAGATAGCCGCCCGATGCGATTATAATTATGTAATGATAAGGCGACTCGACGCAAGCGTACGACCTTGAAATCTAGTTCCTAAGATTGAGAATTGACTATTCTCTTTCACAAGGCGGTTTGGTCTAGCGGTTATGATATTGGACTGTCGTGCTAGAGGTTGTGGGAACGATGCTCACAGCAACACCGAGAATTTTTTTTTCTATATAGTGAGGATACACTTCTGGTGTAGAATTCGTGGTGGATTCAATAGATGATGGGCCCTATATGCTATTGATGAATCTATAAATTCAATCCAGAGGTGAGTGTCGACCAAATATCGTCAAAATCTCCTTTCTTACCTTCCCAAGCACCTACGGCTACTAAAACAACAAAAACCGAAAAATTCCAACGGAACTGAAAAGGGAAGTTGGAATGACTCACAGCAAAACTGGGAGTCGTGTCGGGGTTCCATTCGACTCAGGATTGGATGGATGTTGAGTAGCTCCTAGGTTGCGCCAAGAGGAGTAGGGGTAAGTTGGGATATTTTGCTGAATTTTTCATTGATTTATTTTTCGCAATAATCGAATACAATACTGGAGAGAAAAGCGATTAAATTACGAAAACATTTCAGTTTTTTATAAGAGCTCTCCTATAAAAAACTACGATCCTAACCTACATTGTCACTCACGAATAACTTTCTATCTTCTGGCCTGCCTGAAGAGTATCTCTCGAAACCTGACATGGGTGAATTGGATGAAATGGTCTGGCTTTCAAAATAGCAAAATACTTGAAAGTGTTTTAGACATTGGAAGGTTTTTTCTCAAAAATCCAAAACCAATCTACTTTATCGTCAAACTCAACCAAAAAGTCATCTGAAAGATTCTGATATCGCGAAATTTTCTCCCAATCAACAAAATGTTGAAAATCTCTTATAAAATTTTCAGATAAATGTTGATATTGAGAAACAGCTTGCCAATCCAATTTCAAATGGTACTTTCTCATTAGAGACTCGGAGAGATTTTGACTAACGCATACATCTTTCCAATCAATTTTGTCCAAATTTTCTTCAATAAAGCTCTCTGATAAGTTTTGAAGAACTGTCACCCATTTCCAGTGGACTTTATTTTTGTATTTTTTAATGAAGTTTTCAGATAGTTTTTGCCCCATTGATATCCATTTCCAGTTAACTTTGCCAGCAAATTTTTCAATAAATTGTTCCGATAACGTTTGATATAGAGAAATATCATCCCAATTAACTTTGTTTTGAAACTCTTCTATAAAATTATCACTCAGAGATTGGTATATAGAGATTGAGTTCCAGTTCACTTTGTCACTGAACTGACGGATAAAATCTTCTGGAAGCGATATTTCACTAATTTGGAGCCAGTCAGATTCATCCAAACGCAAAAGACGTTCATTCATAATTTTTAAATAGTTTGTTGAAAATATGTAAAATTTAGCCAAGGTTGTTGGTTGAGCTTGATCTGATTTATCCAGTAGTTCTCTGTAAACGGGGGAGAAAATTGAGGTTTGTGCCAATAAAAGTGGAAACATTAAACTCAATACCACGTAATGCATTTTCGTATTCATATTTATTTATTGGAAAAAATAATTATCAAAATTCTTGTTTAATCATATTCTTCAGTGGCTCATAACTAAGCAACGTTTTTGAAACTAAAACAACATAAACGAACGTGTCTGCTGTTACATTCTTATCAAAATCAGCGTGAAAAATTATATTATTTTTCATTCCAGAAATGGATTGTGGCTGGTTAGTTAGATCAATACTATAAATCGGATAACTTTCCTTAAAAAACTGCGGCTCTACATAAGGAATGGATGATTCCTTACAAAATACCTTTTTATAGTCTAGATACATATTATACGCAATAGAATAATTACCATTACTCCAATCAAGATTTAAACTTTCTTCAGGATATCTCTTTCCTGATACTTCAAAATAAATATTTCTAACATCAACGTGATCAAATTTTGAGTTATCTTTTTTCTGATCGTTTTTCCTGTTTGTTTGGAAAACTGCAAACGCCCATATAGGGTTTTCGACGCTTCTGTAGATTGTTGTAACATCGAAATTCAGTGTTTTTCCTGTAACTTTTTGTTCAATACATTGAAGTTTTTTGAACTGGAATATGTAAGGATTTGAACTCAACTCACTTATCAACTTGAGTTTTGATTCGCTGGTATAATCTATAGTGGGGACTCTCAAATAAAATTGTTTGATTTCCACCTTTCCTTCAACACCTTCTGGTGAAGAATTATCTTTTTTATATCTGAATATAACATCATCGTCTGAGTTTCTGATGAATGTTATTTCAAACCCTCCTCTGTAGATTGGAGATGAGATATCCCTGAAAAATCCAAGACCTAAATCACCCAAATAACCTATAGCACTGAAGTTCCCTCCATTAACCTTTGAATTAAAACCCGAATTAATAACTTGACCATTGTAATTTTGAGGCCCCGAATGAGTAACAAAACCAAGTACTGTACTGGCTATTCCCGGATCTTCAATCTCGTCAATAATTGTATTGTGCTTTTTAACTTCAATTTTAGAAAATAAGTGCGCAACATAATTATCAACCATACGTATTCCATCGTTCGCGCCATACGATTTTGTCGGATCTTTAGGTTTACATTGTCCTTCTATATAGTACTGAATGTTTTTACTAACAAACTCATCTTCCAAGTCCAATTTAAAAACAGTTCTTTTATTTTCCGAGTTCAGTTCCAACGTTGAAGTAGGGTTGAAGTTTCGGTACTGAAGCCTAGTTACTTCATCGTCATATTTAGAGAAAATTTGTTTGATTTGATTCATTTCGTTTATTATATATGGAATTATTATTTTAATTTTATTTAGTTGGCCAAAGATTTTAGTTTGGTAAGTTTTTATAGAATTTAATTTCTATAAAAATTTTAAAAATACGCACCCATTTACATTTTATGTTTGAAAGATTCCCAAACCTCATTCCTACCAATATACTTTCCTTTTTCCAAAAGTTCCAGTTTTAAATTTTCGTTTAGGTTCTTTGATTCGTTCTTATTACTGTTATATTCAGTTAGAATACTTTTTTTCATGTTGTCGTAATTTTTTATTTCTTGTTCAATATCATTGAACTCTTCATCCGAAATTTTTCCATCTTTGATAGCTCTTGTGAATTTTTCCTCAATAGAATTCAGTTTAGCTTTAGCCAGAAGTTCAATTTCAGAATGTTTATGTATTTTCCGAATTATGAATCCGCTTGAAGATCTCAATATTGTCGATATACTGGTTAAACCAACAGAAAGTGGCACACTGAATGGAATAATTACCGGTAAAGCTATAGAAGTACCAGCCATTCCAATTTCAGAGAGAGTTATGACAAATTCAGTTCCTAAAAGAGCACTAGATAATTTCGTGTATTTTTTGCGGAGGTTAGCTCTCATATTCCTCTCATCTTCCAGAAATTTATATTGGTTAATGATGCGATTTATACGGAAGTTATTCACATTGAACTCTGGAAGCATGATTTTCGGATATAAATTGTGATGAAATGGCGTAAATTGCACATTTGTATCACCAGCCGGAGCTGATGGATTTTCGTTCGAGTACATTATTATTTATTATAGGAGAAATTATTTTCGTTTTTCCTAGGAAATATAAAAATACGGACTTCTATTTAGAATCCCAACAATATTACTTTAATTGAATTGTTCAATTAAAACAAAAATCTACCAACACAGTCTTATAGAGTTTCTATCCAACGTGTAGTTTTATTTTTTAGAGCTTTCAAAACATCTTCGTACATCTTACCTTCCGATAAATTTTTCAAAACGACCAAACATAAATGTCCACATATTGGTGGATCATTATTATTTTGTACTCTCTGTTCATTATAGTACACATTTTCAGGCCCCAAATATTTCACAAGTTCTTTTGGAGGAGGCGCACTACCATATGAATCAAAATAATATTTAGTATCATTATTTTTGTAGTACGCAGTCCAATGGCTTCCGTTATCGTCAGAATTTTCTAAATTAATAATACCACATTCTGTATGATTAATTTCATCTGGTAACTCATCTTTCATAAAAACACCTCTGAAGTTTAGTATTTTGGCATCTTTGGCTCGTTCTAAAATATCATAGTTACTCAACGCTCTTATTTTTTTATCTTTTTTTTTAAAGAACTTTTGATTTTTTTTCCAAGACCTGAACCAATACTCAAACTTTTAGCGTTTTGTGCCAACCTTTCCATTTCTAAGTTGTGGCGTTTGATTTCAAGTTCTTCAGCCGTTTTATGTTTGGAATCAATCACGCTTGATGCGACTGCTGCACCCCCTCCTAATAAAGCTCCTAATGCGCCGATTCCCGCAAAAATGAGAGGTAAAAACCCTCCAGTGTGGTTTATTTTTAGTTGGTTACCTTCAAAAGTTAATTCGGTCCCTTTCTTGTTTTTAGTAGCTTTATCGATTTTCTTTTTCTGAGTTTCTGTTAGAAGGACTTTGTGTGCACCATTTCCACTTATATCGTTGAAAGATAGACGAACTTTAATGGTGTCATTCTTTCTATAAGCTGAACGTATTTTTTTAATTTGGCTGTCCGAAAAGTTCAAATTATATTCGATCATACTTTTATTGTTATTTAACTTTATTACTTTATTTATAGGAAAATTTAAATGAAAAATCACGCGAGTACTCAGTAATCAACGCCCATTCCAAAAAACCTTTTACTTTTCATAGCTGCCTTAACTATAACAGCATCCGATTTTTCTTTCAAAGTTGAATCTGAAGAGTGAATGACTTCATCAGCTACTTGTTCCAATTTTTTATCTGCAATATGCCTGTCACTAGTCTTACTGTGATCTCTATAAAAAATATCATGTTCTTTACAACCTTCTTCGTCCAATTTATTAATGCCTTTGTCCCCCCTTTCAAGCCTTTCATCTAATTTTGTAAACGGCCCACAAAATTTGTAACCTGGAAGATGCATTTCGGGCACTACAGGACTAAGTTTGTTGAGTAAAGCATTGAAAACTCCTGAACCATTTTTTATTATACTTTTGGGTAAGTTGCTTACAATTCGTATCAAATATTCTATTCCTTTTGGGGTGTCTACATTCTTCTCCAGCTGATCGGTAATGAAATTTACGATACCCAATTTCTCATTATGAAAATTATTATTACCTGCTTGTTCTTGCGCATATAAGTAATATAATCTCTGTTGTAGTTGATTCAAATCATCGATATACTTATATTCTACTGGATTTTCAGAGTATTTTATCAAGCCCGAGCCTGTTTTTGAAGACTTCAGTTGGTGCCAGATCGGGCCAACAATGTCCTTCCATTTTATGTTGCTACTTGATTTCGGGCCCTTTTCTGGATTGTTACTTTGATGCATACTGCTTGTCTGTATAAGTATTCTTTTGTAAGCTTCAAGATCAGCCTTTGTATATTCATCTACAGTTGGAATTTTCGGAGCTGAGGCATTATTAGGCGTTGTTAGAAGTTTCCATAAACCATGCGTACCTTTATAAATTTCATTATCTATCAAGATATTGTTATTATCTACAACAATTTTCTTGTTTCCGATGTAGATATTATCCTGTTCTGGGTATATTCCAAACTGTTTATCAGGATGCAGAATATATAATCTTGCAATGGCACCAATACCCTTCGAACTAACTGACGAATTTGTTGGAAGAGTTCGTTTATCACTTTTCTCAACTATTGTTAGCATTTTTGGATCAACATCAGATGTTGAACTTTCATTTTGATCCGAAATGTTACTCTTCATACTTTGATTCAGGTCATCTTCGTTTTCATCAGAATTTGAGGTTTCTGTCAAAGGAAGCGGTTCCGGAAAATAGATCTCTTTTTTTGTTGGAGAACTTGAAGTTATTGGTTCAATCCTGTTAATGGGTATCAATTCCAATTTTTTACTCAGGTCGTCATCTGTTTGTTTGACTGCTTTTTCGACTTTATCTAATCTTTGTGTGATTGGTTCAAAGGCTTTTTCTCTAATATCCTTTTCAGTTGTTTTATCAAGTCTTGCTTGCTTATACATATGCTGTAGATTTTTCCTGAGTTGGATGCTTTTATTTGCCTCGATAACTGATATTTGTCTTTGTCCCGGAAAAACTATTGGGTCATCTTCATCATCTCCATCGTCAACCTCTTGCAAAGCCTTTTGTTTTGAGCTTTTATCTTTCTCCACCGCCGCTTGCGCTTGCTTGAATTTTAGACGAAGCGCTGTTTCTAATTTTTTCTCTAATGACATCTTTATTAAATAAAAAAAAAATATATATAAAACACTAATACACCAATTTAGCGGGCGTTGTGTGGAAGCGTTTTTTGGCGATTTAGCGGGCGTTTTAGCGGATTTTTGGGGCGTTGTGTGGAAGCGTTTTTTGGCGTTTTGGGGGGCGTTTTAGCGGATTTTTGGGGCGTTGTGTGGAAGCGTTTTTTTGGCGATTTAGCGGGCGTTTTAGCGGATTTTTGGGGCGTTGTGTGGAAGCGTTTTTTAGCGTATTTTTGGGGCGTTGTGTGGAAGCGTTTTTTGGCGTTTTAGCGGATTTTTGGGGCGTTGTGTGGAAGCGTTTTTTGGCGTTTTGGGGGCGTTTTATTTAATCTATTATGGTATCCATAAATTTTTTCCGGTAACGCCCATCATCACATTTTTTTGTTATATCGATCGTTAGAAAGCCGAAGTCCTCATCCCAGCACGAATAACAGAGTTCTCTGAATCGTTCATATGAGAAATCAGTTCCAACATATTCATCAAAAATATCTTTCATATACTTCGGACCTTGGCGAAATACACAAAGAAAGTTTATATTATTTCTTATAAGTTGCTTATCGACTTTAGACCAAGATTGGGTTAGATATACGCACGATATATTCTTGTGCCTTCCTCTCACAAAATAATCTTTGATTTCTCGTTGATGCTGAATGTTTACGCAGTCGTCAAAAATAATCAAACTATTTTCATTGCATTCATCAAGGGTAATAAGTTCATCACAACTACTGAAAAACTGCGCTATTTCCACACCTTCTTTTTCTGTAATTTTCTCATACGTTTCTTTCAATACCTGATAAACACGCTGATCTAATGACTTTGAAAAAATGTATAGATTGTGGAAAGGAATACCCCACGATTTTACAATCAAATTATACAGTAACGTTGTTTTTCCGCAACCTGAAGTACCAACTATCAAAGCTCTCAAAGGTAAAGGTAAAATACCACTTTTACTTTTAGTTTTGTCAAATGGGATTGGATCAATTCTATATTTGTTCATCTTTATTATTAGAAAAAATTTATTTTTTTGCCCTAAATAAAACATGACGTTGATAAAAATTTCTGACAAGCACAAAGACTTGAAAATAACATTTGCCCGGAAAATCACTTTAAATCCTGACAAAAAATATAAACTTGGACTAGTAAAACTATTATTTACTTCGCCACCTTCTCCTTCATTTCAAGTAAGAGGTCTACTTATATCAATTAGAATTTTTTTACAAGATGGCTGGTACCATCTAGAGTACGCTATTAATGATACATTTACTATTGAAACATTTAGAAGGGATCTATATTTAAAAATGAAAAGTTTTCAATCTGATATCCTGAAGGGTTTTGAGAAGGAGAAGGAGAAAACAAAATTTAAATCGCACATTGATACATTAAAGAGAATAAAACCTGAAAGCTTAATTTTTAAAGTTGACTACACTCCAAATTGTAATAGATTTTATCTTAAATCTCCGTTTATGCTTACATTTCTAAATTTTGGAAATTTCTGCGAACTGTTCGAGTTTAAGCAGTGCTTAACAGCTGGGGACTATTTTGACGCTAATAAAGAGTACTATTCTGAAGACAATCCAAGGTTAATCAAACCTCTTTCACTAATTGAATGGCACTGTAATATTATTGATTATAGCTTCGCTAATCATGATGAACATTCTCACCTTCACAGTGAGCATGAATTGCTTCACGTGTCTTTCATAGAGAACACAATTCTTCCAAATACCACTTATATGGAAACAAATAAAAAAGTTCTTTACAACCCCCTAAGAGAAGGGTTGAGAGACATTCGAGAAATTAAACTATCACCCAGGAATGAAAATGGAGATGAGATGAACTTGGAGAATGTTATGGTTTACCTACACCTTATTGAAGAGTAAGAACTCACGGATTATTTTTTATGAGAAATATTTCTTATAAAACTTTTTACAAGTAATAAATGGATAAAGATTTAACTGAACCTATTTACTGTCATAAATGCAAGAAAAAAACTAACAATATTGATGCGGAAAGAGTTCAAGCTGTCAATGGGAGATGGAGAGTTGCAGCCAAATGTTCAAAATGCAAAACTAATAAGAGTAAATTTATCGCGGCTCCTGAAAACAACGATATTCAAGAAGGTCCCAAAATTGAAAATCTGAATGACAATGAAAAATTATCTCTGGCTAAAGAATTGCATAAACCAATAAGAAAGAAGTTTAAAAAACGAATGATATTCACCAATGGAATAGACGATCTTTGGGCTGCTGATTTGATAATCATGAAAAATTATGAAAAAGAAAACAATGGATATGGCTATCTACTCAACGTTATCGATACATTTTCAAAATTTGCTTGGGCGTTACCTTTGAAGAAGAAGGATGGAAAAAACGTGTCTAAAGCTTTTGAGAAAATAATCGAAAAAGCAAAATCGCAAAACCATCAGTCTCCCAATTTACTTCATACTGACAAAGGTTTAGAATTCGAAAACAAGATATTTAAAGATTTGTTGAAAAGTTATAATATAAAAATGTACCATACACAAAACGAAGAGAAATCTGGTACAATTGAGCGATTCAACAGAACATTGAATGGAAAGATGAAAATCCATTTTGAAGTTGAAAATAACAAGAAATGGATTGATATTTTGCAGGATCTATTAGATGAGTATAATTTTAATGATGTTCACAGAACAATAGGAATGAAACCGTCTGAAGTTAATAAGACTAACGAAAATGAAGTTTTGATTAAAGTATTTGGAAACCAAAAAGTCTCACAGAAAGTTAAGTTTTCTGTTGGCGATAGAGTCAGAATAACAAGATCAAAAAAAAACATTTGCTAATAAGTATGGGTCTAATTGGACGACAGAAATATTTGTTGTGAAAGAAATTTTAAGTACTCGACCAATAACTTATAAAATCAAAGATTTGGTGGGTGAAGATATTGAAGGATCATTTTATAACGAAGAGTTACAAAAAACTATATTCTGAGTTGGTAAATTATTGGGTACCTACCTACTTAGTAGCGTTAGTGCATCCTATAAGAAAAACAAATCCTTGAATTTTTTTTAAAATTAGATATAATATAAAGATGGATACTAAACAACAACAAGAAAAGAACAATAAAGTTCTCAAGAAAATGAATAATAAAATAATCAAAGTTTGTAAACCTTTTGAAAAGATAGTTGAATATTGTGCTTACGCGGACTACACTAATAATATTAAAGACAATTTGAATAAAGTTCCAATACATGGGATGATTTTCATCCTTGAAGAAGGGGACACTTGTTGGGGAAACGGAAAACCATACCTATCTCCTGTTCTAGATTCTCCTTCGTGGTTAGAATTGTGTAAAGTTGCTAATGATCTAATTATAAAAACAGGCAATAACCATAATAGATTTTTAGACAATATTGAGGTCGTTCAACATTTTGGTAACCTTAAAATGTGCAAGCTAATGATGGGCTCGTGAATACCAAGTAATAATTTTTATTTCTACAGTTGGAAATAAAAATTTGAATTAAAAAAAAAAAAAAAAATTAAAATCTTCCAGTAAATAAAGATGATAAATACTATGAATAATGCAAAGAAACTTTGCGAAAAGTGTGATGTTCACATC
The DNA here is from genome assembly GCA_030762985.1 of Adelphocoris suturalis. Lineage (NCBI taxonomy): Eukaryota > Metazoa > Arthropoda > Insecta > Hemiptera > Miridae > Adelphocoris > Adelphocoris suturalis. The sequence continues at coordinate 33,159,316 of CM061048.1, forward strand.
ACCTATAAAAACTGGGCTAGACACTTGAAGTCAAAGCGCCACACTAAAAACGACCCGGACCGGACATTGACCCTAAAACCTAGAAAAATAAAACCTGTATTTGAAAGCCCGAGAAAATTACACAGAGTTTTCAATTTTGGTGAAAAACTGTTTGAAAAATCCAAAGACCCAAGGACAAAAGTAAGTACGAAAGAGACAGCTTTCAAATCTCGATTGGCAACTTACGAGATTGAAAACACGAAAGGATTCAAAGACGCATCAAGGTTCCTAAATAATATTCAAGGTATCGTTATTGGGTTAATCAATAAAGAACTAATGAGAAAGAACCTCAAAGTAAATGTATTATTACTCGCTGAATTCAAGAAAGGAACTAACGAAAGTAATATGGAGTACCAGGTAATCAATTTCAAAACTAAAAACGTAATAATGACAAAGTCTACAGAAGTAAACGACTGCTACGAAGAAATGAAACAAAAAATTCTAAATGAAATGGAATCTTTCGAAATTAAAGGATCTCAATGGCAGCTTCATAAAATCATGCATTTGGAACTAAATATTAACAAATACACACCATTAAAAGGATCATCCTACATTCCACTACCTGAACATCTACAGAGCAAAAAAGCAATAATCAATGTGAAAAATAATGATAATAAATGTTTCCTTTGGTCTATTCTTTCAGCCTTACATCCAGCTGAAAAAAATGCGGGTAGAATAGGAAAGTACATCAAATGGGAACATGAGTTTGACGAGGCATTGAAAGATATAAGTTTCCCCGTGAAACTTATGGATGTGAAAAAGTTTGAGAAAAGAACCGGGATATCTATCAATGTTTACTGCCTAGATGAAGAGATCATCGTTCCTCTGGAAATAACCGAACAGGAGAAAGACAGACACATTGACTTGTTGTATTTGAAAAATGCGAAATCTGAACATTACTGCTGGGTCAAGGACCTGTGGAAACTAGTTGGACATAGTCAAATGTCGAAGGATGGGCACAAACGATTTTTATGTAAAATGTGTTTGAATAGTTTTGGGACTCAAGAAAAATTAAAGGAACACCATGAGTACTGTGGGACTCATAAAACTGCTAAGGTAGAACTACCAAAACCTTACAAAAACGTGTTACAGTTTGAAAAATATAATCACTCCTTAAAAGTACCATTCGTTATATATGCGGACTTTGAATGTATGCTGAGGAAAGTCCAGACTTGTCAACCTGATGAAACAGGGGCGTTCACTAATAAGACACAGAAACACGAGCCCAACAACTTTGCTTATTACATAAAGTATTCCAACAGGTATCACAAACCCCCTGTCGAATATTCGGGCAATGATTCTCCAAAGGTTTTCTACCAGAAATTGAAAGAGGATGTTTTACATATTGCTAAAGAATATTACGATAAAATTGTACCAATGAAACCCTTGACGAACGAACAGGAGAAGGAATATAAAAATGCTACAACATGCCATATTTGTGAGAGAGCTTTGGACCAACTAGCCCCAGTGTCTGAAAGGAAAATCATGGAAGAGGAAAAGGCTATAGAATATTTTCTAGAACAAGGAGATGAAAGTAAAGCGACGGAGAGACAAGTAGAATTGAAGAGAATGAGGCAGAATATGGAAAGGATGAATAGACGCGTGGCTGACCACGACCATTTATCAGGTGACTTCAGAGGGGCTGCCCATTCTTGGTGCAACCTAGATTATCAAAACCCTAGATTCGTACCCGTATTTTTCCACAATCTCGCTGGTTATGACGCCCATTTGTTTATAAAAGAATTTGGAGAAGATGATTCAGACATAAAAATGATACCTAACACCGAGGAAAAGTATATCTCATTCTCAAAGATCCTCAGGTATGACTCTGGAGAAGTTGATGAAAAAGGAAAACGAATAATGAATAAAATAGAAATAAGGTTCATTGACTCTTTCAAATTCCTATCAAGTTCTCTGGACAAGCTAACGAGCAACCTCACAATTGACCAATTTAAGGAACTCGCGAAACATTTTGGACCAGAGTTTTTGGAGCTGATGACAAGGAAACTAGCTTACCCATATGAGTACATGGATAGTCCGGAAAAGTACGATGAAACCTGTTTACCACCTATAGAAAAATTTTACAGCAGCTTGAACAAACAAGGAGTAAAAGAGTCCGAGTACAGAAATGCGCAGGAGATTTGGGAAAGATTTGGAATCAAAAACATGAGAGAATTCACCATGCTTTACAACAAAAGTGACATCTTACTGCTTGCAGATGTGATGGAGAATTTCAGAGATATTTCCCTGAAAACGTACAAACTAGATCCTGCTTGGTACTACACCACACCTGGATTCTCGTGGGACTGTATGTTGAAAATGACTAAAGTTAAGTTGGAACTTTTGACCGATTATGATCAGATTCTAATGATTGAAAATGGAATTCGTGGTGGGATATCTCAATGTAGCAATAGATACGCCAAGGCAAACAACAAGTACATGGGTGACCAATATGATAAGACTAAACCTTCAAATTATATACCCTATGTAGATGCCAACAACCTTTATGGATGGTCAATGTCCAAATACTTACCGTATGGAGGTTTTAAATGGGTAGAGAACTTGGACATTGACAAAATTGACGACGAGTCCCCCAAAGGTTACATCTTGGAAGTGGACCTGAAGTACCCTAAGGAACTACACGATTCGCATTCTGATCTACCTTTGGCTCCTGAAAACAAGATTGGTAATACTAGGCTACCTAAACTGCTGACAACCCTGTATGATAAAGAGAAATACGTTTTGCACCACACGGCTCTCAAACAATGTTTGGAAATGGGGTTGAAGCTAGAGAAGGTTCACAGGGTATTGGAATTTGACCAATCTGACTGGTTGAAAATCTACATTGATTTCAATACGGCACTGAGAACCAAGGCCAAGAACGATTTTGAGAAGGACTTTTTCAAACTGATGAACAACAGCGTATTTGGGAAAACGATGGAAAATATCAAAAACAGAGTTGACATAAAGGTGTGTTCGAATCTAAAGAAACTGGAGACATTGATAGCAAAACCAACGTTCGATCATAGAACGATATTCACGGAGAATCTGGTAGCCGTTCACATGAAAACAACCAAGATTCTGTTTAACAAACCCATCTATGTAGGTATGTGTATCCTAGACATTTCAAAAACCCTCATGTACGACTTCTACTATAACACAATAAAGAAGCAGTACGGAGAAAATGCCAAGCTCATGTATTGTGATACAGATAGCCTGATTATGGACATCAAGACTGAGGACTTTTATTATGACATTAAAAACAACATGATTGATCAGTTTGACACATCTGATTATCCGAAAGATAATGACTATGGTATGCCTCAAGTGAACAAGAAAGTACTTGGAAAATTCAAAGATGAACTTAATGGAAAGATCATGGAGGAATTTGTCGGGCTGAGATCGAAACTGTACGCATATAAAACGTTCGAGGACCAAAAAGAAACAAAGAAAGCAAAAGGAATCAAGAAAAACGTTGTTGAAAAGGACATTAGGTTCGAGGACTTTAAGGAATGTCTGTTGACCAAGAAACCGATCTACAGGAAACAAATGTTGTTTAGATCAATCAAGCATGATATCTATACCGTTGAACAGAACAAGAAAGCGCTTAGTGCTTACGATGATAAAAGGCATATTCTAGGCAATGGGGTAGATACCCTAGCTTGGGGGCATCATAAAATAGGAGTTGAAAAAGAAAACTTTGTGGATCATCTGAAGGATATGATGAAAAACCAAAAGGAAATATAAAACAAAAGAACTAGGTAGGTAGGATTATGGTCAAGAGCCAAAATAAAATGTAAAACGAAAAGAACATGTAGATAGGTTAAGTAAGAATAGGTTAGAATAAGTACTAAAGTAAGAATAGGTTAGAATAAGTACTAAAGTAAGAATAGGTTAGAATAAGTACTAAAGTAAGAATAGGTTAGAATAGGTGTGGCAACGTTGTGTTTAGAGACAACTGGGCGGCTAAAATGTAAGGCGAGCTAGAATGAAAAATGGTTGAATGTAAAATAAAAAAAATAACTGAATAAAAAAAATAAAAAAAATAAATAAATAAAAAACTCCGCCACATAATCAAAATAATTCTATGATTCAACTCCACCACATAATAAAAATTAAAAATAAAAAAAAATATCTATGGTTCAACACCGCCACATAATCAAAATTATTTTATGGTTCGAATCCACCACATAATACGAAATTGTCCTGACTAAAAAAATAAAAAATGTGTGGTTCAACTCCACCATAAAATTTAAAAAAATCTATGGTGGTTCAACTCCACCACAAAATTAAAAAAAAAATCTATGGTTCAACTCCAGCCACTAGACTGAAAAAAAATAAAAAATCTATGGTTCAACTCCGCCACATAATCAAAAAATATCTATGGTTCAACTCCACCATAAATACGAAAAAATATCTATGGTTAAATTCAACCATAATTTTGAGGTGAGCCAGGATCGGTATATTCATACTACTTATATATATATATATATATATATATATATATATATATATATATATATATATATATATATATGTATAACGAAGAGGAGAAAGATTGCAGCCCTGTCTTTCTCTTGCATCGTCAAAATAATCCATGGGACCATCTGGGAGTTTCACTACTGCCATTTGATGCCAACAGATAGGTAATAGGGACTATATATATAACAGTAGGTAAGATATTGGTTTTGATCATTTAAAACCCAAAATGCACCGCAATTTTGAAATGACCCACTTGTTCATGTAAACTTATGAATTTCCGGTTTTTAATGTATTTTCTTTTCTTCCCTTTCTTATTTTTTAGCGGAAAATCAAGAACATGAGGACAGTGCAGGAGCTGAGCTACACCACCAATACGGCTCCAGATATTTCTTCGACCTTCCTCAAGGTTTTTGATAGTCGTTGTGACTTTAGTACTGTGAGTCACAATGACACACTTCCGCCCAATGGTTACTCCTTGATGAAATCGTTTTCTGTTGATATCATAAACCTGTGAGTACTCGATATAATAATTCAAATTTCAAATAATTGATATAGCTAATACTTGAGCACCTGGTCAATCAGATACACCTACGTGGTTTGGTTCCCCTACCCTTGGAGTTAAACACATTTATACAATCTATATTTTCATTAAAATATTCATCGCTTTTTTATAACTAAAAGTTGTTCTCTCCAGGTTGTCCTGTGCAAAATCAGTGTACTATTATCTATTCAATGGACCCAGTGCCACAATGCCTGTTGATTGGGATAAGATATCGACCATAATCCAAAGTAGCCAAACATTGAAAACACAAAATGACGAGATGGAGAAATTGAATTGCAAGCAGATTGCACTCAAGGTAATTCAGAATACACCGTTCTCTGATTTATCTTGTTTTTCCTCAAAATAAGCTAGGCAATGAGCTTAGTTCAATTCATTCTCTATTGAGAACTGTTGATATTGTCATCTTAATGAAATATTGAGTTCTAAATAGGTTGATGGTTCGCCAAGCGGCTCTATTTCTATTTCGAACTAGCACATTTTTCTTATAACTTGATTCAGCTACCTAACCTGCTGCAGAGCTTGTTTTCTCTCGATAGTTAGCTTTCTTTCATATTGACTTGGCGATCGCAGTGCTGTTTCTTGACCTTTCTGCTCCCAGCAGTAGAATTATCCATAGTTTTTATTACTCGTGACCGTACCTCACAGGCGCTTTCCATTGCTCGCTTTCACACTACTTCGGTCGATGGACTAGTCCGTTGGAGCAGGTTCCTGTCCTACTCCTTTTTTACTTTTATTTAATTATTGTTCTTATTAGAGAGATTATTTTTATAACTCTAAAAAGTCAATTTTTCCGACTTCCAAACAAAGAATGATTTATTTTACCACATTTTATAGCCTGTGGCTATAATTCTGTAGATAAAACCGTAACTCTGAGTTGATTTAAATCTTAGGAAAATGTTCGCAATATTGATGTCTTCATGTAAATTTACTATAATTCTTAAAGCAAAGCCTAAGCTGACCCAAGTAGCAGTTGGGTCAGGTGGGAAAATTCATCTGGCAACATCCAAATCGTAAGGAATAATATGTAGGTATGTTATCTGAAACGTTGATGTATGGATGATTTATACATGACCAAGCGAGTTCAAACTCCGTCCCAGATATAAAATATTTTTGGTTCGTAACAGTGGCACAGTCGAAATATGACCCGAAAAGATAAAAAACAATAATTGATTAAATCCCTCTCAAACCTAACGACTGTGAACATCACATTCCCTGTTGAAGCATCTTTCACTTCTTCACTCACTTGAGTCAAAACATACTGTGACAATGACCTCGCTCAACTGCTGACTTCTTCCCGTGAGCATCTGCTGAGCCAGCGGCCTGCAGTTTCACTTTGATATTCGTCCCATGTCAAACCAGCCGAGACGGCTTGTATTTGATTCCGGGGAAATGTTATGCTCCAGGAAGATAACCGAAGAGTTATCCTATAACCTATCTTATAACTTATCTTATAACTAGTTGAAGAGGTTTGATTAATCGGCCTCATAGCTCAAACCCGTTCGATTGATGCAACTAAGGGGAAATATGTTGTAACGACGCGAGTCCGAACTCCGTCTGAGGTATCAAATATTTTTGGGCCGTAACACATAGTTTCATGGAAAAATGACCCATCACTCGAATTTTTAAGTGCGCGAAACGGGCACAACTCACTTGCTTCTCCGTGGAGCACACATAGAGGGATCCCCCACTCTTCTTTTCTGCCATCGAAAACTCTCGATACTATCGATTCAGCCTCCCAACACATCGATGCAGTCAGATCTCAGATGCAGTTAACTCTTATCTGTTATCGTAGTAGTGATAAGAAATCGTAATAATAGATGATAAAACATCGACATTATAATGAATTAGCGTTTGTGCATGCGCACATACTGCTATTTATGTGACGGCAATGAAAGTAATAATGGGACCGTCTAGATGCTAACCCGCACAATCCCTGAAAATTTCATCGGAATCGGACTGAGACTTGGTATAGTTTTGGCCGTGACAAGGATTTACCACAGACAGACCCGGAACCAAAATTGATCACCAAGCTCTGAAACGCAAAAATCAAGTGGAAATTTTGATTTTGGAGGGCAAAATTTTTTTCGACTTCAATCAAGAACACAAAGATTTTCTACCTTAGGTAGTGAGGAAGCAAAAATTAGGCTTAGAGGTTCCTCAGCTAATCAGTGCACTTTAGTGCTCTGTAAATTATTCTACATATCCTAGAAGTTAATCAGTTCGTCACTAACTTGATATGATGTCAGGAGGAATTTTAATTTTCAATGTTTTATACATTTTCTAAAAATGTTAGCAGAGTTTTAGTCAAAACGAAATTGCCAACGATCATCTAGGAGATAAAAAAAATGGTTGCACAAAATTATGCTGAAAACGTACTTAAATTTAATTAATATTTGCTGAAAAATCTATGGAAACTGCAAAAATATTTTTTGAATCGCCGAATTTTATTCAGTTTGTTGCTGGTTTTAACAATCTCTTTGTACTCAAATTCCGAAACAATTTAACATATCACAATACAATAGGTAATTTGAGAAAATTCGTTCATGCAATCATGCTGCCTGACTGAAACTTTTTCAATTTTGGCGCTCAGAAGGTCGTTTTATTTCAAAATCAAATCGATATGTTGGGAGGCTGAATCCCTCTATGTGTGCTCCGTGGAGAAGCAAGTGGCACAACTATGGGCAAATTGTGAAACATCGAATTTTCTATGATATTCAATTGCCACATGCGATACATGATTTTGAGGCAATTACTCTCGAATTTTCCCTTTGAAGTTATACAGTTTCGAAGTTTATTCAACAAAACTGTTAGGATGGTACTTATTAAAAATTTCATCTTCCCTCTTTCTTGGCCTCAGAAAACTGTATAAGCAAATCAATAATGGGTAAATGAGCTCCAGGATACTGGGAACGAACCTAGATGCACCCCAGGTCGTAAGGTCAACATTGATTTTTTTCAAATAAGTTCATGTTTTTGCAATTTTGGGTTCTGTGCACCGCCTCATTTGCTCGCCTGGTTGATTTGATTTTCAAGCCGGCTTGATTTTCATCGTCCGGCGGGTCGCGAATCACGAGATTTTTTTGTATTGTGTTTAGGTTACATCAGATTTTTGTACTTTTTTGTGTTTTTATTTGTCAAATTTTGGAATACGATAGAAGTTTTAAATGGAGAAGTGAGAGATCATTTGGTTTAAATCATCGAGATATAGCAAAAATAAACGACTCCGAGTTGGCTTGACATGGAACGAAAACGTGAAATCAGGGTTTTCAAATACCTACCAATGTTTTGATGAGCGGTAGAAAAGTGTGAGCCCTAATTTGGCTCTCAATCCAACGGATATACACCTGATACGTCTGCTTCCAAAGCGTGGGAAACGTCAAGTTTCAACGATCCCACGGGCAAGGAAAACGATCAGATTTCCTAAAACATCAAGACGGAAAATGCTGATAGCGAGCCACACGCGCCGGCGGAGAAAAAACGACGCAGCGATTTCCAGCCCCCTCTCAATCACCGTTGAAACAATTGTGATTGGATCCCCTAAAACGGGAAAACTCGTCCCACAAGGCGGTACCTTGGCTTTTGAAAGATTGCGATTCGTCACTGCCATGGTAACCGAATTCAATGACATCCTTTGGACTACTTCTACCGCCCCTTGTCGCCGAGCATGCGCACAAGAATCACCAAGAAGATTTTGGAATTAAGAAAAGGAATTCATTCTACCCAAGTGAGATCCAGCCAACAAAGACCGCAACTACGGACCATGTATTCAAACTAAAAACCCCATACCTACTAGTATTGCCAGCAAAACCAAATTTAATGATACTAGCTCCAAGAGACTCCAAAATACAAGTGCGAAACGGCGGAGCCCAAAGGCTCCTAACTCTAAACGGAACATATTTGGCAACTTGCAAGGGTCTCTGTGAAATAATTTCAGATTCAGAGCTATTTTCACCACAAACGTACCAGGAAAACATGCCAACAATCGGCAAAAGTCAAATAATAGTAATTGATAACAGCACAGTGTACCAAAATTTAACAACCTTGCAAATACCCCTGATAGAAGGTTCGATTGAATCGGCATTGGGCCGGAATTTTCAAAAAACTGCCTTAAACCTCAAAAACGCGCCGACCCCAATAGGAAACGAAATTCCCCACGGAGAAACAAATCAATGGATAAACACAGCCTTCCCCATATCAAATGCAGCAACAATTGCGATATTCAGCGTGGCAATATATATTATATACAGACGAATAACAAACACGGGCCATGTATCACCAGTACCACAAATAAACATACCCACGATAACAATGACTAGATCAGAACCGATTTACGCAGAACCGCATTGCAGCAGATTATAGGACGGTATACGTACAAAAATGGAAAATTACAGTAGACACGACAGCCAATATGTATACATAAACTCGTACAAATGATAGTTTTGAGAAAATAATAGGTAATTATACTCAAGAAAATAAGTAAGGAAATAAAAATAAGGAAGGGTTAACAAAAAAATACAATGAATCAAACAAAACAATATATGTATATATTTAAGGTGTTCTACATTTATGGTGTTAGCAGATAAGTCGATATTTAACGGGATTATCTATAGCAATTTAAGATATACGACAGGTAGAATATTAAGTCGAACTCATGGGAAAATTGGATAGCAATAGAAAAAATTACATTAAGTAGGTACCAGACAAAAGGATTATATATTAGAAAGAAAATGAACGTAATCAAAGCACCTAGTAAGAAATGTTATTTCCAAAAAATTACAAGTAAACACCATCATTTAGTGATAAAATGAAGTACAATAATAATAAACATGATATATAACGTAACACACAATGTAACTAAATATTAAAATTAAGTAAAATAACTAAAAAAGTAATTTAAAAAAAGTACATTTTTTTTATACTTTTCAGAAGATTAGGGTAGATGTGATGAAACGCCCTGTGTATCCCATTCCATATAACGTAGGTTTATGATTTTAGTTTTTTCGTTCCTTCCTCCTCTATGCACTGTATCATAATTGCTGATAATTCTAGTATGATACATTCAGTAAAAATGTCGACTTACAAATGGCCGAGTAACCACGAACAAACAATCGAGAAAAATCTGCATTACACATTCGTTTGGACACCGTGTGCGAATTTTGCCATTCTCGTGGCATATAGCCTTAGTATGATCAACTCAAAGTATATGTGTAATATTCACTCTTTGATTTGTTGTTTACAGTAGATTTTGGTTATCAATGGTGAAGTCCGATAAAATGGTGTATCTACTTTCCTACTTCTTCATTCTACTACCTAATTATCTGCGTTGGGCTTATGATTTGGTGGACTTAATTTTCTCTTAATTTCCTTCTTTCGCAGAATGAATTTGAAGATTATCTAAATGGACCAAATTAAATGCTAACATTCAGATGATAGCTCATAGTTTTGCATGGAGTGGACCTCCCTTCCCTTAATTTCCATAACCTGTGCAGTGACATTAAGGCCTGATCCCCTGTGATATGCCAGGTGATTGCAAGTTATATAACTGTGTTAATCTGGTAAAATTTTCCCTACAGATCCATTTTCATGAGGATGATCTCCATAACCTCATCAACAAGTTCTGGTTCCTGTACTCCCAAAATCCCTTGCAGCTGAGACAACAGGTAGAGGCTATGGAAGCTCGCGCACTGCTTTCGAGAAATAATCACCTTGCGTCAAAGGATTGCGACGGTGATGTTCTGGAAAAATATTTTCTCTGATCGGTTAAAAAAGATTTTGCAGATTGTTTAATAATGATTGTTACAGCATAATGCTCACTAATTTATTGGTGTATATTATTTGTTTCATACCATTTTGCGCAATTATCATGAGGTTTATACGAGTAAATACATTTATTTTAATGCATATTTATATATTTTTCTAAATTTAACAAAAACACTTTTATTTAAACCTTACTTGGGATTAATCAACTCGTAATCTAGTTATTCTCAATCTTCATCAAGTTAGGCATCACGCATGCAGTGTCACTTGTAACTTCTTGTAAACTGAGACTCTAAATATTGTTAATCTATTGTAATAAACGCAGCACATAAAAAAATGCAATAGCTACAAATTCTACAACTTGACAAGGATAAATCACAAACAGTCAAGACAAACTACCATCTAAATCAACACTTCAACGCTAGTATTAAAGCGATCAAATACATAATGTATTCGCATAGTATTAAAATTGTATTATGGCTTCTATTGTAGGTATTATGGATTCAATAAAAACGTAACGCAGGAAGAAATTACACAAGTTTACAAAAACAGTAGTTTACTGCATCAATTGTAATTCAATTCAATTGTGGGGGCCCGATCCAGTCGGAATTGAATTACGATTGATGTAGTAAACTACTGTTTTGTAAACTTGTGTCATTTTCTTCCTTCGTTGCTTCACATCAATCGTAATTTCAAGAGTAAGTGCCCTAAAACACATTGTAAAAATGGTGTAGGGGAAATTACGTAAATTAATATTCTCAATAGCTGATCAAGAGTAGAGAAAAAAATGGGATTGTTACGTACATATAGCATTTCAAAATATCAATACAAACTGATAAAGGGATGCACCTAAAACCTTTCAACCACCATAGGTTCCACAAACTTTAATTTTTCAAGGTGATGGGTGATAAAGTAAAATGACCCGCCAAATCGACTAGTTTTTCAGCCCAAGAATAGATTCAAAATGAGTCGAAATCCGAATTTTGAACGGATTTTAGGGGGTAACAAGGTTTAGAGTGGAATCTATATGCCTATATGGAATAATAATATTGTGTTAGATATACCATGAATGTTAAATTATGTATTGTACTCAAACAATTTAAATAAATAAATGTATTTTGGTACAGTTAGGTATATCATATTTTGGAAAGCAAAATAAAACAGTATTATGATCCTATTTTCAGACTAAGTTACCTACTTGAAATCACTCATAAATACCATAATAATTGATGTTGGATCAAGCACAACAGTAGGACTTAACCATTATAAAGGAGCAAATTTACTCAATCCTTTTCAGGTTACAAACAGAAAATTCTGTGCTAGTTTAGGAGGTAGTTATATGGTTTCAGCTCGTTTATTTATCTAATTGGTCTGTTAGGAGATGCAAACTATTAGGTGGGTTAATCTACTATAGAAAGTGGCCAAATCGGTTTCATCATGGACATTGTGAAACCGAAATAGCTGAGAGATCGTTGCGGTTCCACTATTCCAGTGTCATGAAAGCGGCTCTCTCATATGCTATCGTACTATCTAGTATATCTCTGGTTTATAATCACGTATGTCAAATAAGAAAGTGAGAGACTCATAGTCTTACTAGATTTGCAGACTGCTTACCTATCCATTCAACTCTTTTGGCCTTAATAATAGGTGCACATTTAGTTGTAAGGGCCATGGGAGTTTTTGATAATCATCACTTCATCCACAATTTTGTCGTTGGCGTCAGTTGCGATCTGTTTCAAGCAGACGTGGGTGGCATTGAGAAAATGAACTTCTGTATAACCGTAGTTGAGGTTTCTTAAAGCAGACGATGGTATAGGAGATGGCCCGAATGGTTCTAATAACTCGTCTGAGCCCTGGAACGTAGTAATATAATGATAGTAGTTAGGTATTGACTAAAAAGTGGAATAATTTTAGTTTATATCCTTGGTAGACACCTTCTTCCTTCTGTACGAGCATATAAACTACCCACAGATACGACCATACCAGTGTTGTACAAAGACTGATCGACTTTATACTTGTCGGTGTGATCGACTTTAATGGCGTCACACCGGATGATGAAGTGGCAAAACTCGGGGATGGCTACTGTTTGAAACCTGTCACCAAGCAGTATGGTTCTTGATATCGGATTATTTTGTTTAAGCACTAAAAACACTCGTAATTTGTGTAACACTCATGATTGAAAATAAAAATACTCCCCATGTTTTTAGGCTTGTTTCGCTGTAAAAACTGCTGCAACTCCAAGCACTCCACTGCAGTCTCACATCTTCAACTGGACAATATAACCTTCACATCTGACTGTTTCCCGCCATTTTCCATCGGCTTTCTTGATCGCAAAAATGATAACACTCCTGAGGTCCCATTGAGATGAGATATGGGGGACTGACTGGAAAACTAGTTTTTCACGGGTTGGGAAAAATCTTAAAAATGTAAAACCTTACTCTAAATAATGAGGAACCAACCTACTGCAGCTAGTAACCCTGGCCAGTTCTAGATTGTCATTGTTTCCTAACTACCTAACTTCTACTTACATGTTAGGAACTATAATTCGCTGTAAATTGCATTGAGTTCAGAGATAAATAAAATATAATGACAAATAAATTTAATATGTGCTTTTCAAGTAAAGATTTTAAAAGAAAATACCATTTTTCGCCAGTAAGTAGCTATTTTCAGCTTCCGTTCTGACGAAATCAGTTTGGGTAAAACTTTTTCGAGATGGTTACCTTCTTTTTCGGTATAATTGAAGAGTACCTATACATTATACGTTATTCTAATTTTAAATAATTGAAGATAATACAATTCAAGTAAGAGTAACATTCTTATCATAGGGTGATGAATTACAATTCAATTTCAAAAATTACTTAACAATTAGTTATAAAATGACCCTATCCTTTATAATAAAGATGAAACTTCTCCACTGTTCTCATATCCAGTCGTTTATTATTTTTTTATAATTTTTGAAGTTAATTTCTCTTTTTGTTTTGCACGGTACTAAATTGTACAGGCGTGGGGCGATAAACGTGAATGATTTCCGGAACTTTTCTATATTTGGTTGGGGGAGTTTAACCTGTTCAGTTCCGTTTTTCTACTTCAACGTTTCTTTACTTTTTGAAATGTATATTTTTAATGTTTTTGTAATGAGAAGTTTTCTTATTGGCATTCTTTTTATTTTTTTGAAGAGTGGAAGGGGTGTTGTTTTATTTTTTCCAAAGATTAATCGAATGAATTTTTTGGAAATTTTGGTTAAAGATTTTAAATGTCTTATCCAATTTAGCTTCTCATCTATTGTCAAACCCAAATAATTGATCTGGTTGGTTCGGAGGATTCTTATACAGTTGTTTGAGCATACTTCATTATTTTTTCTATTACATTGATGGTACACTAAATGTTCAAAAAATTTAATTTTCTTATCTATGCTGTTTTTATATATAATAGATAATTTTTTTATTGTGTTAAAAATCGATTTTCATTAAAAATCGATTTTTTTGCCCGATTAATCGGTACAATTGATTGGGAGCTCTCGATTAAAAATCGATTGTCAAAATCGATTTTTGGCTACCGATTTTGCATCCCTATTAGAGAGTTCCTGGTTACCACGTTTTTATTTTACACGGTGCCCGTGAGCCATGATCAGCTGATCTGGAAACAACTGACAGCTGACGAATTAGTAGAAGTGGACGACGTGAGTAGGAGACCGCTTGATTGGCAACGCAAGATCGAGTCTTAGTACGTCCTCGTTACCACGTCTTCGACACTTCGCCCGTAAATGTAAACCCGAGGAAGGTTTCAGTGATAAGCGTATTCAGTTCATATTTTTCATATTAAAATTTATACTGAATTAATATATTAAATATATTATTTAAAATATAAATTAAATATATAATTATATTAACATATATATCCTATTTTCACTCGAAGCAGTCCATTTATCGAGTGCCAAAAAACAACTAGTCAACAAATCGGAGGATAAAGGTTTGCCGAAAAACGGATAAAATAATTTCATTCTAATCATATCTACCTTTTTCATGATACATACCTACATTAAACTTTCAAGATACGAACGTGTATTATTTTAGTGAGTTTCTACACAATATGCAAATAATCTGTTTATTGATCCCGACCTTTATATCTACATACACCAATATTACTGTTGAGCTAGAACTTACTCGAACGATCGCCAAGACAAGTCGGACGGATGTGTCTTCAAGGTAAACCTGGAACACGTCGAGCTCGTCTTTGCTCAATCAACTAGCGTGATATATAAGCTTACGAAGTCTAATACTTCACGCTGATTTTCATTGCACAAATAAAACGGCGGAAGGACGGACAACGGACTGATTCGATTTTTGAAATCCATGTATCTTAAAACGCAACCAAAAATTTTGGGAGAGAGGTAATAGTACGCTTGTTCGAACTAGAACAACAAATTAACAAACACTGCTTTGTTTTCCGTTTATTTCTTCATTTAATTTGAACTGTTTTTAAAATTATTATTACTTGTTTCTTTTGCTGTAGAATATTGAAATATTACTGTTATGTTAATTGGATTTATTTTACCTATCAGTTTATTTAGCCACTGGATTGCTGATAATTACGTTTCTCTACCTTGTCAAGTAAATAGTTGGTGATACAAATTTTAAAATTTAAAAGCGAGTAAAGTAAATCGATGAAAAGCTAATAAGGGAAACTTTTGCGAATTCCCCAAAAACGTAGCTCAAAAATTGATTGCGTAAGATTCTACAGAAATATTTGAAAATTATTGAGTTTTGTTTGTTTAAGTAAAAAAGTCACAAAAAAGGGAGAAGTCATGATTTTCCTACTAATTAGGTGTTACCTTCTGGGGAATTCATCTTGGATTCTGAAAGTGGGGTCAAAATGTGAATTTGAAAGCGTTAATGTAGAGAAATATTGCTTTGTCTAACAAAAATCGGGTTAAGACTGGAGATACCAAAACTGAGATAACTCGAGTAAAAATTGAGATAAAAAATCGCGGTTTACGACGTTGAACCACGTTTTTTATGTGCTGTACAAGTTGCAAAGAATTTTTTATGTGCTTTGCAAGTTGCAAAGAATTTTTTATGTGCTAAGCAAGTTGCAAATAATTTTTTATGTGCTTCGCAACGAAAAAGCGTTTACTTTATGTCATAGCTGCGTTCAAATCAACTACTGTAACTTGTGTCATTTCTGTAGAGAGACACATGGAGTATACAACTACTTACTTCTGAAAAAGCGTTTAACCCTAGGATTGTTTCAGAATCTCTCAAAACAGATCTCCTTGAAGAAAATTTTGGAAAATTTGTATTTAAAATTGTTTGGAACCATTGCAATAGATTTATTTTCAATGAAAATTCGCTAATTATTGGGTGTTTCTGATGTTGGTAGTAGCTGGTTACTCAATCAGTTGTTAGCATTATAAAGGGAAAATTTCAAGCTTTACTGAAATGAACCTAATAATGGTGAAATATATTGAGAGATTTTCGCATTTAAACATTTAAACCAGGCACTTTTGATCATTTTTTATTTTTTCAAGTACATTTAAACAGACCTCTTTTTGGACAAACTTGAAGAATTTCTACAAACTTTCTGTTTGTCAAATCAAACTAAAGCTAAGATTGGATTCCTCTAGATGATTTGCAAATGCAGGTTTACTGTTATTGTCCTTGAAATCTTCTTCATGCGCATTAACAATTTACCTATGACGATCCCATAATATTAGTTATCCATTGTTTTCCTTCCCTATTTACTACTTCCTAAAACAGATTTGTGCATTTTGCACAAAATCAATAATCGAAGTATAAAGTCGAGATGTGCCAACTTACGGCAGCTCCAGTGATTATGTGTATAGGTGCTTTAGGGTTTACGTAAGGTGCATCTGCGCTGCCATTTTTCACTTGGTTATCATAAATTGGGAAGAGTCGCTCGTAATAGTGTTGGTGGCCCCAGAACACTATGTCGACGCCGTAATCATTAAGAAGTTTTTCCATGCCGAACCTTGAGAAAGAGAAACCAAATCTCATTAAGAATTTTGCAGGTATCTCCTCTATCTAGTTACAAATCCAAATGCGAGTGTTACTGCCGGAGAATATAGGTAAGTACCTACTTATCCATAACTGTACTCGAAGAAAAAGGGTACCTACTTTCCAGTATCACTCCCTCCCCTTTTTCTAACCCACTTGTCTTGGTTTATTACTTTCAATAATGAACCTTTGT
Source organism: Adelphocoris suturalis (assembly GCA_030762985.1). NCBI lineage: Eukaryota > Metazoa > Arthropoda > Insecta > Hemiptera > Miridae > Adelphocoris > Adelphocoris suturalis. The sequence goes on from CM061048.1 coordinate 33,176,363, forward strand.
AATCGACCTAGAAAATAAATTAGTTAATACCCCCCCCCCCCCCCATTTGACCCCTTGTGACCCCAAGATTTGAAGAACAACATCCAGGAAGAATTTCAAGACGCATAGAATCTAAAAAGTTCCAGTCATGCACTATGATCGTATGAGCGAATTTTAGTAAATTAGCTTACTATATGATGTTGAATTGTTTTGAAATTTGTGCTGCTTGATTGCAAGCAAATGTTCAACTATTACTTTCATGGCAAAACCGAATTCTAGATAATAATAATCTACTACAAAAATGGAGGTTTTGGATTTTAGCTTTTTTTGCAGTTTTTATAGATTTTTTATGCAAATTTTAATGAAATTCAAGTACATTTTCAGCAAAATTTTGTCCATAAATTTTCTAATGATCTATTTTATAGTTAATGAACTTTATTTGACCTAAATTTTGCTAAAAAAAAAATATAAATTTAATAATTTTTAGCCGTTTTCAGTCATTTTTAGTGATTTTTTTAGTACATTTTTTGAATGTTGACCAATTAAATGTGCTCAAAAAGCGTTGGCCAACGAACTCATCCTTTCGTTTGGAAAGCTTGGTTTTTTGGCGCAAGAACGGAATTTTTATCTCAATCCTAAGGATTTTTATCACAATCCTTTTATCTCCATTCCCAGCCTCAACGCAAAAACCCATACGAAAAAACTTCCCCCTTGGCTAGCGTCTTTCTGGAAATACGGCCAGTTCGGTTCGATGATCCTAAAGTGTTTCCAGAAAGACGTCCGCACCGAATGAGTTAACGATTAAAAATATTTATACTTAGGGTATAAATATTACCCTATAATAACCCCCCCCCCCCCCCTATATATTATCCTATACTAGGTAATAATATTACCTTATAGGTACTTACATTTTATTCAGTCCACTTCGAGTAGGCACATCCTCCCAACACTCCGCACTAATCCCTGAGCAGTACATTGGTCTGTGGCCGTATAGTACAATCCACGGTCTCTCAGATCTACCATCATTGGCTTCCTGCAATTAACATATATATATATTATGATCATGGGATCATGTCAAGGGATATCGAGTACCTAGGTATAACAAAATCGAGTATGCAAAATCGGGGATTTTGGTGATGTGGTTTAAATAATCTACGTATTTGCATTAACTATGATCCGACAACCATATCATAGCCATAACTTTAACCCCTTGAGACCTGTCGTTCAGTATATTTCAGTACGTCAGCTATTTATTTCCTTTCCATTGTTCTATAAAAGGATGGATTAATTTATTGTTCGCTCTATTTCCACACCCTGAACATCGAAATTGGGAAATTATCATTTACGTACCTTTTGAAGGTACTGCTTCGACGGCCTGATGATGATGTCTTTACATCGAAAGTGTTCGCCCCCGGTACTCGACTGGCTAGTGACGACGGCCTCCTCCGAAAGGTACGTAAATGATAATTTTGATATTACTACTAGCGGAAATAACCCTTTAGATTTAATATCAAAAGAGGGGGTCAGAAAACAGATTTGTCTTTCCATCAAGGTCAATTAAAGTTATTCCAGTTTGTGACCAGAACCGGGTAGTGCACTTTAATTATGTCACTTCATTTCTATGCTCGAAACTTTCCAAAAAAATTACTAAGGGTTGTTCAGGTTCTAAATCCAATAATATATGCTTGATCACCTGGTTTAAATAAATAAAATAGGTACCTACATGGGTTTGTGGAGCATGATTTTACCTTACCCACTTATAAGCTTTCTTTCTTTTTCTATATTGTTTTTCAATGAAAAAAATGTTCGATTTGGAAATGATTTAGACCTTGTACGTGGACAGTCAAGATATTTGTCCGATTTTGAGGATGATTCAGACAACGATGAGGTTATGGAGTCACCAAAGCGTACTCTCAAAGTACACTCACTACCGAAGGTAAAAAGCTTTTTGTTTGTGCAAGAACTCGAAAAAATTGTTTCCTCCATAATCAAAATTCCTACTTGATTTTTGAGTTCTATAGCTTTCTGATTACTTTTGGTTCCTTTTTTGTCTGTATATCGGTATGTCTGTCTGTATGTTACATCCATATCACGCCTAAAACTATACGACGTTTTATTTTAGTCCGATTTCTAAAAAATTTTCAAGCACTGTGCGGGTTCGCTCATGGAAGTTTCCCTTAAACTTTCATTGCCAGTCAAATAAACCAGAATTTTTTATAACGCCGATTTCTTATCATCTATTGGTCCGATCATTCAAACTCCGAAGGGTTGTTGGGTCTAGGTGTTAGGAAGGTGTTCTATGAGTTTTATCGTGATTGTTGAGTAATAATATTGCGCATGCGCAAAACTAAAGTTGGTTGACACACATGATACCCCAAAACTAATGGATAGATTTTGATGAAATTTTCAGGAATTGTATGTGTTAGATGGTCACTTACTAATTTCATTACCGCAGAATCAACGGTAGCATGTGCGCATGCGTTTAACCATGAATTTTTGATAACGTCGATTTGGTCGTGATTAGTTCTTTCAACTAATTCTATCCGTCACAATAAGTGAACCAATGCAACGTCCCTGCCCTTCATGCCACGGATGACGATAACTGTTATGATTTAGTAGGTTATAGATTGAAGTAGGTCCTTTATTCGTCGAACACTTTGACCGCAAGTTTCTTTCTCCCACATTCATTCATTCGTACCTACATTATATTTTACTTTCTCCCAATCTCAGAAAATGATCAAAGTGCGTTTATAATTTTTCAACTTTTTAAAATCAATAATGCAGTATCACGAAAATCTCCCCGAATATGCACAAACATGCATCTATAGCTCAAATAGAGTTTTGAGATCCAAGCTCAATCAAGATTAGGTACCTTCAGATCTTGTATGAGCCAGTTGTACTGCTTGACGAGAAGCTTCATACCGTATTGTAGGAACCAATATGCCTCGGTGTTGACGCTGATAAAGTGGACAGGCCCCATATCGAAGCTGTAGAAGAGGCTCTCCGCTGACCCAGGCATCGTGAACCTCTCCCGAAAGTGACTGAAATTGCTGTGGGTTCGAAACACAATAGACAAGATTACCAAAAACATCTTAATATAGTATGAGAAATTTGAGTGAAATCCAGTAGTTTCTGAGATAACAGTTCGAAAAGAGATGATGACGAAATGCAACGAATAAGGGGAGATTGGAGGAAGTTTTAAACTTAATCTCTTGCAGAGAATATAGTGAGAGATAATAATAAGATTGGAATAGGTATATTAGTTATTAAATTGATTTCTCTTACTAATGGTGCTCGTGGTTGCCGGGGCAAACCATGTACGGCACGTACGCGGCCACTGGTTGAATCTGGTTCATGAAATTATCACCGACTCGGCCATTGTCCTGTAACCAGAAGCTGTAGATAGAAATGATGGGCACATATTATTTGCTTGTACACCATTAGATTTTTCTTCACTGCGTCGATCGGGAAAATTGAGTCTACCAAGTTGGATGGGCGGTATAGCTTCCTCAAGGATTGTAAAATTGATATAATATGATACCTATGAGTCGTACAGTTACAAAAGATAGTTAACTTTTTCAAAAATGAGTTAGATATCGATTTTAATTTAATCGATGGTGAAGTTGTACTCTTCTAAAACCCACTATCCAGTCAAAAACATATAACTACCTCAGAAAAGATGGTACTTGCATGTTTTATAGGTCCCAAGTTATATTATGACTTGATGTGATAACACTATGCAGTGGGAAGTGACAGTTTTTCATGGAAATCTCAAAACTAGGGGTTTGAGAGTTATTGACTGTTAGAACCGTGCGACTCATATTATAAATTTCTATCTATTATTGGCCCAACGCCAATATCATAAAGATACCGTGGTATGACAGACTTTAAGGAGGAGACTTTAACCCGCTTAGTCCCTGATTACCTGTCTTCAATCGGGTCTAGGGAACTCAACAAAAGAAAACTCATCGAAAAATAATGGAATAAAGTTCGTCAAGTCAATTTATTCGCATGCATTACCTCGGTGAGGTGTTCGAGGAGTAGTCGCGGGACAGTAGATACCCTTTGCCGTGCCTGTCGGGGTAAAAATGAGAATCTTTATCATGTGGTGCAGCAGTGTCCTCGTACTCACGGTGGCTGCATTCTACGTCACGATGCGGTTGCCAAGCAGATAGCAGGTGCTTTGTCATCTAGCGGTTGGGATGTCGAAAGAGAGAGACTATACCACATGCCGAGTGACCGGGGCAAGAAGCCAGATATCGTTGCAATCAAGCCCGATGGGTCTGCCATAATCCTGGATGTCCAAGTTGTCAGTGGCAGCGTGGACATGGAGCAGACCTGGCGGGCTAAGAAAAGTAAATATGATAGAAGTGATCTGCGACAAGCGATATCTGAGCTAAAAGGAGTGGCACCTAGTAACATCAAGGTCATGGCCGCGACCGTCTCATGGCGCGGGGTGTGGTGCGGGAAAAGTGCCACGGAGCTTCTCGAGTTGGGCATCTCGGCAGGAGTTCTCCGGGGTATCACCACCCGCGTCCTTCGGGGCTCTTATCTTAATTGGTGGTCATTTTATAGGGGCACTTCCTTTCATCACGTTTTTCCTTGTCCTGCAACTTCCCTTATCCCTAGACCCGGCGTCGGGTAAACCTGGGCGTCCTCCCCACTTCTTTATTTTATTTGTTTATTTTTCAATTTAATGGCGTGCCCCCTCCGTCTTTGAGGTCCGTCTTTGAGGGGAGGTTTCTAAAAAAAAAAAAAAAAAAAAAAAAAAAAAAAAAAAAAAAAAAAAAAAAAAAAAAAAAAATGTGTGTGTGTGTGTGTAGTTTCTGGTCAAGGCCGGTGGGCTCGGTATTGTCTCTCTCTCGGCCGCTATCCCATCTTTACGCCGCCAGCGCCTGCTTGCCCTAAGGGGCTCTAGCTGGGAGGTCGCCCGCACTGCTGCTGACCTTGATTTTGTCAGACAGCAGTTGTTGTGGTGCGATCGAGCAACTCCAACTGCTCCAAAACCCAGCTCATCTGCTGAGTTCGCTGCTGCTCTGCATGATTCAGTGGATGGTAAAGAACTCCGACAGTGCTCTGAATCCCCCATTTCCTCCCAGTGGGTTGATTGGGCTTCAGAGGGCATTGGGGCCCACGACTACCGATATTTTCATGCCGTCCGCGTGGCAACATTAGCCACTGCGGTGAGGTGTTCTAGAGGTAGTCGTGGGACTGTAGATACCCTTTGCCGTGCCTGTCGGGGTAAAAATGAGAACCTGTATCATGTAGTGCAGCAGTGTCCACGGACTCATGGTGGCCGCATTCTACGTCATGATGCGGTTGCCAAGCAGATAGCAGGTGCTCTGTCATCCAGCGGCTGGGATGTGGAGAGAGAGAGAGACTGTACCATATGCCGAGTGACCGGGGCAAGAAGCCAGATATCGTTGCCATCAAGCCCGATGGGTCTGCCATAATCCTGGATGTCCAAGTTGTCAGTGGCAGTGTGGACATGGAGCAGACCTGGAGGGCTAAAATAAGTAAATATGATAGGAACGACCTGCGACAAGCGATATCTGAGCTAAAGGGAGTGGCGCCTAATAACATCAAGGTCATGGCCGCGACCGTGTCATGGCGTGGGGTGTGGTGCGGGAAAAGTGCCACGGAGCTTCTCGATTTGGGCATCTCGGCAGGAGTGCTCCGTGGTATCACCACCCGCGTCCTTCGGGGCTCTTACCTCAATTGGTGGTCATTTTATAGGGGCACTTCCTTTCATCCCTCTCTCCCTCCTCCATCTTCCTCAACTTCCCTAATCCCTAGGGCCGGCGTCGGGTAAATCTGGGCGTCCTCCCCACTTTTTAATTTAGTTTTTTCGTTTCTTTTTCTTAATGGCGTGCCCCCTCCGTCTTTGAGGGAGTTTTCTAAAAAAAAAAAGTGTGTGTGTGTGTGTGCGTGCGTGCGTGCGTGCGTGTGTGTGTGTGTGTGTGTGTGTGTGTGTGTGTGTGTGTGTGTGTGTGTGTGTGTGTGTGTGTGTGTGTGTGTGTGTGTGTGTATGTCCAACTAATCTGAATTTTCACTCAGCCTACACTAAGAGTGGTTGTAGACGAGCTTACACTAGTTTTGACTAGACTCCTTTCAACGGCTTCCACCTAACCAGTTTTCGATTAGTTTCTACAGAGGTAAAAGGAAACTCATCGAAAATAATTTTAATATTTCCAATTTATATCCTAATGTTTGATTTTATGTTTTTGACGACTTTCCCAACAATTCAGTTTTGACTTCTGTCCCGCTCTACGAGGAAACTCTTCAAAAAGTATTGAGTTCTCGTTTTTGTTGAGTTCCCTTTCGATCAGTTTGTATGGACTCCGTCAAACGTGACCGAACTGCAGCATAGAATTTTACACTTCTTATGCATGTGGAGTCCCTAGCTAAAGTTGATTAAGTTGTAACGGAATTCATATACAACCAGCTTGGCTTCAACTAGGTACCTACCTTCGATTTTGAGCAAATTCGGCCCACCAGATCGTGAGAAATGTGTTTCAGGAAAATCGGGCCAATGGTTTCATCGGTCCAACAGAGATGTAATAATGATAATTTTTTATTGCCATAAACATCGTCAATAACAACAATAGAGCAAACGTTAATTAAAAAAATAAGTAAATAAATGTCTGAGGGGAGTAGGACAAGGATGCGGAGTGTGGAAGAAAAGGGGGAGGCACAAAGATCCAGGCCCCGACCGGCCCGGACCCACCCACCATGGCGGCTCCCGGGGCCACCTGCCCATTTCTGAACAGGCAGCTCTAACAAGTGACAAAGGTCACTCTGACCCGGAAAAAACGCCAAGGGGGCCGCCCCCAGGCCACGCACCAGCAACAACACATTCATCCCACAGTCACACAAATAAATAACATTCACTCCAAAACAACATACCCTAAAACCTAATATCACAGACACATAACAGTAAATAACAACAAGCCAGCATAGAGTACTATCATAAAAAATTCCTCTGCTGCAAGATAAATCTCAATGCTAAGATGATAAAAATATTACATAAATAACTTTTTGATGGATTGATGTTTTTTATGCGTGTACTACGTAATAGTAATAATAACAAAGCTTATAAATAGATCATGCTGATTGCTGACATAAAAACAATGAAAAATTAACAGAAAAGAACATCAAACAGAATAGACTGTTCACCTTAAATTGAAAAATTCACTGACCGAATAGAGTTCCTTGTCAATTAAAAACTTCTTTAAAGACTTTTGAAATAAATGAAGTGCGGAGTTAATCGGTAGAACATATTTTTGAATGTAGAGGAAAAAATGATTTATAACTACTATGACGATGTAGTGGGTGCTCTTTTTGAAAAATTCTAGACGATGGTGGGGGATGTGCAGAAGGATGTGGTTGGATCTGATGTTGTCTAGGGGCATTATTTTGCCGAGGAAAATTATTGTTCATAGTGAGACACCAAATTGAAAATATTCAAAAGCAAGTGACAGAAACGCCAAAGGCTAGTGGTACCTATATAAATTAAATTAAGGGGTGGGCCCATCAAGGAATCATCGGGGATCTTTCGCCCGAATTCCTAGACAGAACGTTCTCTCCCCTGGATTATTGTTTGGGGTTTCACCATGTCAAATTTAGAAAAAAACCCAACTTGCGAGGCCCTAAAAACGGCAAACAAAAATGCTGTTCCACTGGTATATTTTGCTGACTTTAGTGTAACGCAAGTTGAAATCTCAGTGTTGGAACGTGAGAAATACCTACCGGTAAACCAAATTCAAACGATCATCAAGCCCAATTTTTTACTACTGGCAAGGGAATTTGCACTCATCTCTGGAAAAATAAATATTGAAAAATCGCTATTTTATACTTAAATATAATTTGCTTATAATGTCATGCTGTTTTTGACTGTTTGAGACTGCAAGACTATATGAATGCTATGCGTATTTTAGTAGTGTCCAGCACATGGCCTGGCTCTGAAACTTTCAAAATGCTCTACAGTGGCGTTCGATCGTTTGCCACAGCATATATCCAAGGCTAAAGAATAGGGCATTTCCATGGTTAACTACGATTATGTTTTATTTGCTCAATTGAGCTGAGCGAGAGATTTCAAAAAAGTGCTATATGACGGGTATCTGATCAGTAAAATAGCTTTTGAAATTCATTTGCACGATGACGTCACGGCCACCGTTGCCTGGAGGGGACCGTCTGCTCCATTGCCTTACTATACGTCACGTTTGATATTCCTTCCCGTTTATAGGTCAAACTAAACGGTCTTTTGAGCTAAAAATTGCTCCTTAGGGTTTTAATGTGCGCCGAATCCGAATCTGAGGTCCAAATTTTGAAATCCCATCATATAAAAGCTCCCCATTGATGATGATCGCCTTAGGTGTTAACTTTCACTACAGGATTCTGGGGTGTTTCTTGATCCAAAATATTATCATTCTCAGAATCCTTATCTACCATTATCATCAAGATCAATTTACGTTTTGTGCAGTGATCCACGACGGAGTTTGACGGGTTGTAGAAAGCCTCGAATTAACAGCCAACTGTAGTAAACCTGTTTTAAGACTTTAAGTAGGTACATACCTTTAGTTGAAGAGCGATCCCTTTCGTAATTTATATCTACCTTGCGTTTGCAATTATTAATTCTTAATTTACTTTCTTAACTTAATGTGGATGATTATTATTCTCTTTTTATTTTAACCTTGTATTAATACCTACCTGTATTACATTTCTGCTGTGTTCGGCTTGCCCGTATTATAAATAATTTAAATGCTCTCCGACTATGACTTATTTTATTGTACCATACCAAAATTAGGTGGACTTACATCTGCTAGATCGTATGCGATATCCCCCACATGAATTACAGCATCGTAAAAGCCTTGTCGGGTCCTGTTTTGAAGAGTTGGGATGGAGACTGCGTTGACACTTCCCATGTCGCCGAGGATGGCCAACTTGGGCGACCATCCGGCCGAGGGACGAGTGTTGAACCAGTACCATATCGACCAATTTGCACCGCTGCCACACCGGTATTCTGAAAATACGATAATTGAAGGTTACGAAGAGTCAAGTTGAGCGGAGAAACTATAAGCTATACTTCTCCATTCGTATCAATAATCCGAATCTCTCCTTTCATTTACATCGTCTGCTCAGCCAAAGTTTTGCACGGTGAGTAGACATAGGTACTCCAGTTAGTGACACCTGTTAGCGTGTTACAAGATCTAAGTTGGTATTTGTTCGTAGAATGGCAAGACCCTGAATACTTAGTGATAAATAATACATTTCTGGCTAAATTACCTACTTATTATGTTAATTGGCCCTAAACCTGGCATAATCGTAATCTATGGTTTATTTTTGTTTGATCTCAAATTGTTTGGGTATTTGTGTTAAGTCCGAGCGCTTCTTCCAAATTCGGCCCCATCAGGAGATGGTGTTTGATCTGGGAAGCTCTCATACCTGATTCACCATCAAGGTTTCTCCACAATACATCTGTTCCTATTGGGTAACTACCTACCTTTCTAGTACTTCCACCGTGGGAGTTGTTAGCTCTTGTTGGGTTTTCTTGAGTAGAACATCCTTGTTCGAGTTGTTTGTATTCCAGAAGCTGTAGGTCTAGATAGGTATGAATTTTGTGAGTCAAAGCTGAATAAAAATGCTTTTAAAAGTCAAGAAAGAGTAATAAAGCACTGCTGGTGATTTGAGGGATAACCTTTTTAGAATACTCTAACAATGGAAGAACCCAGTAGAAAGGTACCTACTTAAAAGACATTGGAGACATTGATCTGTTGTAGAGGAACCTTAGCGGTGAACCAGGAATGGAAGCCCTCTAGGCATAGTAAAAGAACAGCTATTGAAGGCATTGCTCCTGATGAGGTAAATATTTTGCTAACGCGCTTGGGCATAAAGCACATAAAAGTACCAAAGAGTCAATGTGTCAATGCTTCGACAACCCTAATAATAAAATCAATGTTTGATCATTCTTAGAAGATTAAGGTGGAGGGAAGAACCTTCACCACTTGCTGACAAGCATACTCACGATATTTTGAGTTGGGTTTCAGCGAAGTAAGGGTTACCCTGTGGATAAACTGTTTTCTTCCTTCATCTCCACCATCCACGAAGACCTTCGTCGTGCCGGTAGCCGAGAGGAGCTCTCCCAACGCCCCGTACTCCACAGTTGGCGTAGACGTCATTTCCATTGTTGACCAAGTCACCACGATTTCCAATTCATTTCCTATTCACACAAAAATATCGGGGTTTCAAACGTATAACAGTGCCTGGTTATTGAGCTTAAACTCTTTAGTTTTATTTATTTTCAATAAAATATACCTATTGCAATGGAAGTTTTACTCCTCACTACCGAAGTTGGAGAAGTCGGCATGTCCTGATGGAATTTCACCCTTCCTCCAATGGACCGATTCGGACCCCAAATTTTCGGTGTCGGATCTTGGACTACATACCTAACCAACTGCTGCTACGTGGAACCGGCAACTACATGATCAAATTGGCTGGACCTGATGAACGTTGTGTGTGAGCTATTATAAAACCATCTGTTAATGCTAATTTTTGGCAATCCAATTATTGAATCTTTACAAAGGAACTTGAAAATTTGTTCTTCTTTCGAAATCATAATTTCCACATGCTTCTTTCGTTTCACAGTTTTCTGAATAATAAATTTTAGTTCCATCTATCTGTAAGTCTGTGACCAATCCTTGTTCCCTATGTATAATTATACCACGATATATTTTTATGTATTGTACGATAAACATTTCAGGGATAGTGCGGACTGATTCCTAGATGGTACCCGATTATCATCGTCCGACGAATTCATACAACTGCGCTTGTACGCTTAATGACGTTATTCGCATCTAACATAACATCTCACTCAATTTGGTAAAAGTAACAGCCTAGTTGAGAGACAAACCCTTGGTGACCGCTTGTCAGTTTCATTGCCTTTGAATCAAATGGCTTTTGCGTACTTATAGGAAAAAACGTTGAACCTATACTGTCAATTTCTGTTGGTACATTTTTCAGGAATTGGGTGGGTTAGCTTCAAGCAGGCCGTAGAGAGGGCGAGAGCACTGGTGACAGTATTCGGCCTCCTCGGGGGGCTCGGATTATCTTTAAAAAGATAATAAGGGGAGATTGAGAAATGAAAATAGAGGAGGTGTTGATGGGCAACTATTACCTAACTATCTATGTGGAAATTTTCCTATTTTGGCGGAGGCACTTGGTCGGTGGATACCAAAGCTAGTTTGGAACCAGTTGCACAACAACATACTTGTACACATACATTATTGTCCGTTCCATCATAGAGGGCCTCTAATTATTGTCGAACTTATTCAATTATCACACTGCTGTTTTTGAGAGATAACTCCCGACTTAGGATTAATTCCCATTTTCAAAAAATAGGTGGTAACTACATGAGACAGTGGTACTTATGTAACCTACTGAAAGGAAACTAATGAAATAAAGTATAACACCAGCCTGCGCTGCATTCTTCCTTCTATAGGGAACAAAAGTTATAATAAACTAAATTTATAGAGAGAGAATTCTATTGGATTTTATGGGCTGATGGGATCGTAGTTTATAAGGCGTAGTTTAGTACGTTCTCATTCTCATGTTGACTTTTTTTTTTCCTGCCAAAGTTCAACAACTCTTTCTAGCATTTAAAAGGAAAGTGAATCTATAGCAATCTATTAAGTCTAGATGTAATTTATCAACTATATAAACTTTGAACATTCCAAATTTTAAACACAAAATTATACTGAAAAATGTACTTAAAATTCATTAATATGTGCTAAAAACATCGACAAAAACTGCAAAAAAAAGAATATTCAAAATCTCTTTTTGAATAGCAAATCAATATTTAGCAAAAGTTTTTTTTTTCTAATAGGTACATTATATTATTTATCATATTTTCTATTAATTTACAGTTTTATATTAATCACAGTTTTCTATTAATTAACAGTTTATTTGCTCTCTAAATGCTTAATAATTCATAACTTGAAATAATTCAACTTAAATATAATACAGTATCTACTCGTAGTTTACAAAAATTCGCTCAAATGATCACGTCGTGTGACTACAAATTATTTCCAATAATAAGCCTATGTGATCGTATAGCAAAAATTTTTTATAACCCCCCCTCAAACTTTGTCACTTTACGTTTCAAGGTGCGTAGAATCCAAATTTGAAATGTCCGTCCGCCGTCCGGGCCATAAAAGGCCTTAGAATTGACTTTAAAAATCTGTTCTTTCGCACATAGACTCCACTTGGGGTCTAGTTGGTCCTAACCTCTCGCCAGCTCGATCGCTCCACTCTCATGGGTGCTATGAGCCAAAAATAGGTGAAAAAGTGTCTTTTTTTTGTATATTTCAAGTTGTATAGAAATTGGAGATTTATGAGTGAAAAGAAAATGTTGGTTATTAATTTTATGGAAAAAAAAAGTATTCTAAATGATACTCTTCTATTCAAAAAGAGATTTTGGATTTTAGGCTATTTTTTGCAATTTTATAGATTTTTTAAAACAAAATTTAATGAAGTTCAAGTTTTTAGCATAATTTCGTACATAAATTTTTGAATGTTCTATTTCATAGTTGATAAACTTTATTTGACCAATCTTATGCTAAAAATCATCAATTTAACAATTCTTAGCCATTTTCAGTGATTTTGTCAGCACATTTTTTGAAATTTCACCAATTAGATTATATCAATAAACAGTATAGGTTACACTTTTATGCGTTGGAAAGATGACTTGGTAATAAATAGTTTTGTTTATCAACTATATTAAAAAGAGTAAAATTGTGAGATTCCGCTGCTGTAATGGATTGAACCCATTTGTGAGGTCCGAGCTCCGAGTTCCGATACTAAATAGGTATACTATAAGCGGCGTTTAATAATTATGGACCAGAGATCTACGTAGAAGGGCTGTCTAATGCATCAATAATAAACCTTTGTGTAATAATTTGCAGCGTTTTTGTATTGTGCTCAAAAACATTACCAAGCAAAAAGCTTGGAAATGCCATTTGAATGTTAAATTTTGATGATTCAATCCGGACTCCATTGTTTTGGTGTAAGGTATTCCCCCATAGCCCCCAGTGCACCCCCTTCCTCAAAGATATCCCTGTGCTCACTGGAATATCTAGAGACGAATGGGCTAACGGATTCCTTCCTGATCGGATGAGTGTGAAAAAGTCTTTACTGTTCGCCCTAGAAAGTGTTATAAGACACCGTAAGTGGTCATAAGCTCATAAGACAAATCCATGTCAAAGTATATCAGCTTGTAGCGTTGATATTTACTTTGATTTGGTTTATACTGATTTTGTAATCTTCGTTTTAGATACACCACCGCGTCAAACAAGCTGATGATGAAAGTGTTGGAATACCTTTATCTTATGGAAAAATGGTTTATTCTGATAACGTTATCCATTTCATTTATTTTTTCCCTTGAAATTAATCGTTAATTTTTCGGAGTATTTTTAGTAGTAAATTGAAATTGAAAAGGATCGCTTACCTCCAAATGAAATGTGGATCTGCTCCGGCTGAACTGCATCTCTCACTGAAGTTTCACCCAGAAGGGGAATGATGCAAAGATATATCAACGGTGCGTTCTTCATCAAAATTCCTTGTAATTACCTAGGCGTAAACTCAAAGTCTTGCTCAGTTAAACTAGTATGAACATAAAATATGTAATTGAAATTAACGTTCTCAGATGAATAAAGTTGCTGGAACGACTGAATTCTAATAAATTCGTACCACGGAGGGTTATTGGATAGCTACAGTCACAAATTAACAGAACACTAAACTAACTAAACTAACATTCTTGTAGGTTCAACAAAGTATTTCTGTTTCCGGGTTGATACGTACGATAGGTACCTTCCAATAATGACATATATGTCTTAGACTCTGAACGAGGAAACATGTAGTTATCCATCCAATCTATCTAATCTCTGTTTACAAATGCTATATCAAATCAGCTGGACTGTTTATCGTAGTTATTTGGGGTCATTGTAAACCTATTTCATCTTTTTTAATAGTCCATCGTTAGGTTTGTTATTTCACAATTTTATAATCGTAACCTCGCGATTTGAGTTTCATTGCTGCACATTTATACTTTCAGACGATAAATTTGTAGGCTGGAAGGAGGTTATTAGGATTCAAACTTACTTATATGATTATTACTGGAAGTGATCAATCAATTTTAAAACTTATTAATTCAATAAATTCAATACATTCAATACGTCAATACATTGAAAACCGGGATTAGTCTCATTTGACGTAGAATTTAAATTCCTTCTAGTTATTATTGAACGAATAAGTAATTTGTTTGAGGAGATTACAAGGTGTATTAAAATACTACCTACATATTATGTTTAAATCTATCTCTAACTGGCTTTTCACAAAGAATAAATTGCAAAGGTTTATTATTGAAAATAATTCAATATCATTGACAATGAATAATCTATTCAGTCAAAATTAATGAATAAAATAACTAAAACCAACTAATAACTATATAATAAATAAATGAAAAATTAATTGTACAATTAAAGGAATACGTTAATAAGATTTTCGCGAGTTTTCTTGAAAATTGAACAATACCTAATTATAATGGTTCCGGTACCTATTTCAGAAAATGAAATTATTGTAAAATATTGCTTGGGAAATTTATATCATCCAAAAATTAACATGTTAAATTCTTTTCATAAAACTATGCTCAAAAATAGCTCAAATTTCAATAAAATACGCTAAAAGTTTATTTAAAAATTCCCAAAATTGTTTTTTATGGTACAGTGTTATTAATATAAAGTTAGCTCTCCATGTTTGATCATTAAAATCTTTGAACACACCAAGTAAGATGTACAAGTAATAGGGGAATCGCACACACAAAAATAGGGTGATATAAGAAAAATACTAAACTGAAAGTGCAAAATTTATAAAGCATTGACACATTTTCTCTACTTCATGGGAAAATGCTGCAATAAAACGTAAAAAATAAATTAATTCGAATTTGAAGCTCACCTTTATCAAAATAATCATGTTTTCATTCATCTTCAAATATCCAATCTATTTTCGTCATATTCCCCTACTTATCTTCTGTGGTACCGCCGGGCACTTTCTTAGCAGCAGTTTTGCTCCGTTGTTTTTCAGCTGTCTTCTCGTCAGCGCCAGCGAGATGTTTCGAATTGCAATTAATTCGTACCCATTTTGGAAAATTCGCTATGTAAACACGTAGTGGTGTTTACAGCCGGTGTTACGGTCGAGTAGGGTTAACAAATGTGAAAATTAAAGATAAATTTGAGGTTTGGTGAATTTAATAAGACTTCTGCTTTTCATACGGGGAGTTTCTTATTCAGTGTGAAGCGCCCTACAACAGTAGCTACTAGAATAATTATTTGTGTTTGTCCCTCAATAAATCCTATAGCTATAAAGAACTGCTAAATTTCGAAACTTGCTGAAATTCTTGCGTGGGGTGATTGGATTGGTTTCATTTGGCCTATTTTTTAAATTCAAATGGTACCTATGTATTGCTAAACATTAAAATCCGCATTGGAAAAAAACTTACGTTAAACTGTCATTTACGCACAGAACAAGAGTTTACATTCAAAATCATCGTGAAAATTCCAGTTATTGATACACCGACTTGGATTTTAAAATAAAAACGTTGCGAAAAACTGTATCTTATACTACCTGTTGCAGTGAATCTTAAAATTACGGGTAACACAGCTACAGATGCTCGCATTGTCAACAACTTTAATTCTGAGGCTCATCAGGATTACGTGTATAATCGTGTTCTCACTCTTCTTGTGCAGAGTCCACTTTCGACATGCTTTCCTTATTTTCGTCTGCAGTAGCACTTGGAACCTTCTCTGCAGCTGAACTGCTTGGCACATTTCCACCTCCCGCTCCGCTTGGGATTTTCACAGCTGCATCCTCGTCTTTCTTATCCCCCGATTTCGCTTGTCCGAAGGCAGGCTCGTCGGAGATGTCCGAGAGTTCGGGATCCGAAGTGGTGGAAAACGTCACTTTCAGCGATTGTGGGGCGGCCTCCAACTCCAAAATTGTCATTTTGTTCTTCCAGGGGTAAGGAAGTAAGAATGAGCCCGGCACAAAGAGCGTCTTCTGGGGACCGACGTCCCAATAACGACCCAAACAATAACTGTTCAAGTAGACTATTCCCTGAAAGTTATAATACGCCGTTACAAATGTGTGTATGTGACTATGTTTTGCTCAACTTTTTTTTTTTTTTTTTTTTTTTTAACGCATTTATTTAGATAGGTGTTGCAATACAAAAAAAGTTACACAAATCAATAAATGCTACTCCCCACTATAAGTCGTAGACTTGTGCTGTGGGGAGGAGTAATACATAATCAGCACACTCATTCAATACCTTATTCAATAATCATCTTGTAAGTAAATATAGGTAAATCAGAATCAATAGGTACATATTCATCGGGTAAATCAGAATACATAGGAATTATTCAGTTACCATCTTAAAGTTTTAATATTATCTAATGGGTCTTAGATTGCCTCATTATTATATGTTTTTTTCAGTTCTGTTTTTAACTTTTCAATTTTAGTAATAGAGCGGAGCTCATGGGGTAGGGCATTGAACAGTTTTACTCCCCGGTAATCATACGCCCGTTGGCCATGGTGAGTCCTACGGAAAGGCAGTTTCGAAAGAAATTGCCCACAAGTTCTTGTTTTTCCCTCATCTAAAAATGTCAGGTGGTTTCTATGTAAATCCTTATATATTTTAATTATAGTTATCTTGTCAATTAGCTCTCCCAATTTGAGTACCGCGAACTCTTTAAAGAGAGCTTCTGTCGAATATCTTGTCCTTTTTTTAAGTAAGACTTTGATTAAGAGCTTCTGAGTCAGGAATAACGAATCAAGAAGGGACGCGCTACATCCTCCCCAACCAGATGCACCATAGATCATGAGCGACTGAATGAGCGCATAGTATACCATTCTACGTCTATCAATATCTAAAAAGTTCCTCAGCTCCCTACACACATGGATCATCTTTCTCATCGAGGATGTCACTTTTTTCAGGTGTTTGGCCCTTCCACGCCTAGGTATCGAACAGAAGCAACTTGTTGTATTACTTCACAGCAGCACTGAAGGTTATCTGTACATTCCGGTACATGACATTTTATGTTATTTATCTGTGGGATATCACTTTCTCTAAACGCGAAAGTTAAGAAATTAGTTTTAGAAAAGTTGATCTTCATTCCCATACTTTTAAGACAATGAAGGATTTTGGTCAGACATGATTCAGCTTGTATGATGACTATTCAACTTCAACTATTTTTAAGCTGGTAGTTATTAAGAATTGTTTGGAATGTAAGAATATAATAAATGTAGTGTTATAACATCACTATCACCTTTTGTTTCGTCATTTCCAATAATGAATTAATCTTTGTTATCAATCAACTAAGTAATTGTGACGAAAGTTCCATGATCCTGATTAGAATGAAATACTAGCACACTGAAGCCACAAGGAGGGATGGGACAGCAGGAGAATGCGAGGCAAGCGACCCTAGATATATTATGGGTTATAAATGGAAAGAGGCATCCAGCACATTGTTCCGCATTTCATACAGTTCTACATTGTTCCATCAGTCTACTCAACACTTTTAAAGTCTACACAATACCCAAATACTACCACTTCTACTTAGAGCCAAAAAACCGGCAAAACCAAAATCAAAATGAAAATATATAACATGAGCTCAAAAATCATTTTATGGAGAGTCAAATGTCTAAGTAGTAGTAGGTAGTCGATTGCCTAGGCAGAAGTAGTAAAATGCCTACTTGCTTAAGAGAAGATGAGTAAGGTGAACCTTACCACCAGCAGTGTGGTATTATAAGGCCTGCTTTGTTATAAGGTACCAGCCATGTATGCCGTAATTATGATAAACTTTTGATTCTAGCTATGCAACCCTATGTGTAGTTTCTGTTCATCCACGAATGGGCCGTTTATTACAACTCTTCGGGTGAGAGAGAGAAGGTAGTTCCTTCTGAAGTCTCTGAGAGAGAACATGTATTTCAAGAGGAAACTGTAGTTAGTTCCTTCAGACAGAGGATTTCATATGTAGTAAGACAAATATAAATGTTTTAAAGACAAATTTTTAGTTTTTTAAATTGAAATTTTAGCTCTAATTTTCATATCAGTCGTAATAATGCTCAAAAAGTATAACGATTACTTAATAAACTGGTAAAACAAGTAACCTGCGAGGTTGTTAGGAATGTAACGGTTGCCCATTTCAACAGTAAGGAGAGTAAGGATTAAAAGGCTGAAGTGTAATTGTTTCTTCATTGTTATTTAGAAAGTTACATGTTAGGTTGTTTAGAAAGTAGCTTGTTTGCTTGTTTAGTGAAAATTATCTGATCAACTGAGTAAGCTCCAAGATTAACTTTTTCTTGTAACCAACCTATCTATGAGGACAATTGAAATAGAATAGAATGAAAAAAGGGAAATACATTGTCTTTATATCGAAGAATCGAAGAGAAACTGCTGCTTGCTTCAAAATATAAATCTACATAAATGAATCCTCTTCATCAAGAAGTAACGCTTATTGTAGATGTATTAGGTTGGGTAGGGAATGAGTATTGCCTCTTCCCCACTGTAGCTCGGAAGCAGCTTTAGATTTACGCATCTAATTGTGAATGGTTTTTATTCTATTTGTAAATTCACCTTTTTCCAACCTGACATGTTAAGGAAGGAATCTTTGATAATGTCCCCAAAGTTTTCGTAACTGATGTCCGACTCCAAGTTGAGCTCATTGATTTTGGCTTCGTTCTCAATGGACTCATCTCCTTGCCCTTCCTTATCCTTAGGCAGCACGAAGGTTCCGATGTAGAATGCTGGTGGTGCGATAACCTCGTCTTGTTTGGGGATTTGTTCATTTTGAGCAAAACCTGTTCACAGACGTGAATTTACTCATCCTCTTCAATAATGTTCTCATCGGGAAATTAAGTTAAGGATGCCTAATTACCCTTTAAATATTATGGATGCTCGTGAACCGCTAAGAATAATCGATCACTTTAGTGCTTGCAAAAGTGACATCATCATTGATTTTACATAATTTTGTTAGGACGTCTTAAAGAATTGAAGCACACGATTCTATCGTAAAAAGTTCCAGTCAGGCAGCATGATCGTATGAGCGAATTTTCTTAAATTACCTACTGTATATTAATATGTTAAATTGTATCGAAATTTGAGTACAAGAAATTATTAAAAACCAATTTTATGGCAAAAGCACTCATACTAAATAAAATTTGGAAATTCAGAAGAAGATTTTGGATTTTTAGATTTTTTTGTTGCAGTTTTTATAGATTTTTCAGTAAATATTAATTAAATTTAAGTAGATTTTTCAACACAATTTTGTGCAAACATTTTTTAATGTCCTAGTTGATCGTTGATAATTTTGTTTGTACTAAAGTTCTGCTAGAAATTAGAAATTTAACGACTTTTGGCCGTTTATAGACAGTTTTAGTGATTTTTTTAAGCTCATATTTTGACATTTGACCAATTTAATTAGCTCAAAATGTGTTGGCCAACGAACTCATCTTTTCGTTTGGATAGCTTGATTTTTTGGCGTAAGAACAGAATTTTTATCTCAATTCCAAGAAGAGTTATCGACAGGATTGACACGCACACACACATGAAAAAGCTTTAAACTCTAGGATTCGTGTCAGAATCTCTCAAAACTGATTTCGATGAAAAATAATTTTGAAAATTCAAATTTAAATTTTCTTGAGCCATTGCAATACTTTCTATTTCTACGAAAATTCGCTGAAAGAAAGAGCCACAAACAAATCCTTTTCCAAACTCCCTGAAACCGAATCCGTGATCTACACTTGATGCGCATTTCTGTGTACAACCATATTTATGTATTCGCTACAACTTTAGGGAGCCCTGCGCATATGCATTGCATTACATTATTTATTAAATTTTCTTACCACAGGAGGTCTAGAATGGAATGTGAAGCCGGAGGTTTCACATTATAAACGATTTCGGTGTTGGCCAACTTTGTTTAAGATGAATAAATTAAAACTAACCAACTGAATTTTGTTGCGTCGCGTCCTGAATTGTCGATTTATCTCTTTTAAACCTTCTATCTACGAGCATATTCTCAGCATCCACAGAAATGGGTGATGTTGATTAGATTTCTGAAATTCTGCTTTGGAAATGGTCGTCTCTGACGGATTAATGTACACACTACCTAGGTATGCAATTGGGAATTCTAGTGTACTCCTTCCGACTCTTAGCTGCAATTTCGTAAAGAAATGTTGTGATTAATCGGCAGGTGCGGTCGACTAGTTTTTCCTAACCTTTCGCCATAATGTAAGATCATCGTTGATGAGGAAATGAAAAGTTCTTGAAAATGACGTGAGAATACTTTTACATCACAAAGGACAGGGAGTAGTCAGTAGGTACTTAATAATTTTATTATATAATGGAAATTTCGGTTACATTTATTTCCTGTGTTTACGTGGCACATTTACCAAGTAAGTGGTAACTAAATAAAAAATATTTCACCTGCCACGAAAGGATCTGGGATTGTTTGTTCCTTCGTGACTTGCTGGCGTGATTTCCGCACCTTCCTCCGCAAGTTGTTCTGCAACTTCATTATAGATTTGGGTCCTTGAATTGAAAATGTGGTGATAGTCCAATTGTCCAATAAATTTCCGTTCAAATACATGTTGAAAAGACCCTACAACGAATGTCACCATCAGTTTTTGATTTTTGAGTGAAATACATCGTGAGTAACATATTATACATCTGCATGTATTGTGAGACTTCATGCAGAGCCTCGTGTAAGTGCCTGTGGGATACACAGGGAGTTAAATTTATTGAACGTCACAGGCCAGTAACCGATTCTACAGCTAATTTCTGATCGATAGTTCTTCATAGAGATTTTCATTTAAACGCTTAGTTTTCGAGTGATTTAATTTTTAAATTTTTTTCGCGTCCTATATCACATGGCAATAAAACTGCCATAACTCCCCTTGGAATAGCTGTAAGCTCAAAAATAAGGACACCGTTGGAAAGAGTGGCGGATTTCCTATTCCCCAATAGACAAACCAATCTTTTTTAAGCCAACTTACTCCGTAAAAAATGAGGCTAAAATGTAAATTTATTAAAATTTCCAGAATTTGATATTTTTCAATTTGTTTTGCTGCTTTCAATACTGACTGTTTTGGAAAAAATTCTACGGGAAAAATTTGCTCAGAATCAGCTTTTAACGGTATAGGCGATTTCAATTTCACTTTGCTAATTAGGGGAGAAAATGATGTTTTAAGTTGAAAAACATTGCTTTTTCTATGAAATCGAGGGTTTTTTTTTGAAAAATGACCCTATATGAAAATACGAGTGGGGGATCAGTTTCTACATATTTTATCACGCTGAATGGTATAGTAACATTTGCAGATCTTCCAACTCCGTTTTACAACCACGTTTTACTCTCTAACTCACAAGTTTTAGTTTATTTGCTATGTTCAATTTAATGTGTTTTTATGGGTAGTCACTCCCCATTCCAAGATCACACATCGGCTGGGAATTTCGTACGCTTGAGTAATCCTAGAGAATAACATTGTAGAGTTGAAATGTTAAAAATCGAGATCCCAAAAACTTTTTGAATGAGAAAAGTTCTTTTTTGTTTGTTTGTGATGTTTTTCGACATTAAAGCATAATTTTCTTCCCAATTAGCAAAGTAAAAGTAAAATTAACTATAGTATACCTATAGTAAAATTGACTATTGGTACCGTTGAAAAGCTGAGATTTTAAGGAAGTTTTCCTCGTGAAGTTCTCTTGCAAAATAGTGTGTACTAAGAGCAGAGAGTCAGAAGGAAAAATTCACATTCTGAGAAAACAAAACTTCAGCTTCTTTTTTTTACGAATGAAGTCAGCTCAAAAAATATTGATTTGGCATCAGGTAGGAAATGTAATGCTCTTTCCAATGTTATCCTTATTTTTGAGTTTATAGTGATTCTAAGGGGAGTTATGGCCGAATTAATGTCATAAGGTATAATACACGCAAACAATATTGAAAATTAAATTACTTGAAAACTAAGCGTTTAAAAAAATCTCGATGAGAAACTTTCGAACAGAAATGACCTCTAGAATCAATCCTTGAAGTTTTGTTCGCCTTAAACCGAACACCCTGTTTAGTAGCGAGGTGCGTGCACAAACGTAAATTTTCCCAAAATATCGATTTTTCACGATCTATCATCGGTCCCAAATTTTGGGCGGTATTTTGATACAAGCCTCGGGATAGTATCCCATGAATTTCGTTGCGATAGGTTGTAATAACCATTGCGTATGCGTAAAACAGGCACGTAGCCAGGATTTTGCCTTGGGGAGGGTCCAGATCCCCCCCCCCCCCCTCGCCCACCGGCTCTCTTCCCATTTCAATAAATTTTAAAATACGAATTTTAAGTCACATGAGAAGAAATGTTTTACAAACATGATGAAATACTATCTTTAATAAGGCAAAAATATTTAATTGGTAGGTACATAATAAGGATTTTAAATGACAGTTAAAACAATTTTTTACAATCATGATAAATCTTGATCTTTATACAACAATAAAAGTTCAATTTTTAGGTATTTAGTTGATCATAAAATGTTTATAGTAAGATTTTTCCGTTTGCTTTTAAAGACATCAAATCCAGCACGTTATCAGCCGCGAACGACAGTGGATAATGAATTGACATCATGGTCAAATGAGAAAGGCGTTCGTTACCCATCTTATTTCTAAGGTATTTTCTAATCCTAATTTCTAAGGTACTGCAGGATCCCGTAACGTAAAAGATAGGAAGACATCTAGGAACATTCTCCCCGTAGGATATTGTGAGGAGTGTGGGGCGGAATGCAGAACCCCGTGACGCACATAGGATAGATAAATTTCCCATAGACTGCAAGACCCCATGAAGTAAATTTATGAATTTTCTAATCCCGGAACGGATAGTGATGTGTTGTGTGAATTTCCGTTCAGCAAGAAAATCGATTTTCGAAGCGTTAGATAGCTTTTTTTTTTTTTTTTTTTTTTTTTTTTTTTTTTTTTTACCGAAAACCGATGGAAAACGTACCAGACAGGTTCACACTACCAGTCATACTTCTTCAAATTCCTACTTCGAAGTTGAGTGCCAAATTCTGTCTCATTCACTCATTCCAAAAATGTTAATTATTGTTATTGTTGTGATATCGTTGGAGCAACGTAATTATGTAGCTCAGTAACATGGATGATACCTTGGTGAATAGTCAAAGAGACAATGCAACCCAATGTCCCCATTGTTCTAGAGGCTTTACAAGAAGAGAACTCACTCTACATATACGCTCCAGACATCCAAATATTGCGAACCTGAATACCAACCGTGGTACTCAAAGTATAATATCAATACCAAATGCTGATCCTATTCAGAACTATTTCATAAGTGGCTTCGGGGACGGGATATTAAATTTTCCAGGAGGCTGGACCACTTTAAGATGGGACATGCTGTAGCAGAGAGCCATGCGTCTAGAAGGAAAGCAGTACGAGTTACCTCAGGGAGCGGTCGGCGTGTTACTCCTTGCTGATGAAGTGAAAATTTTCTTCCTCTGTAGTACTGCCCTCCAGAGAGAGCAAGGAATCTCTTCAGGGGAAGATGTCAAAAGGCTTCTGAACACCATAATAAAAATTTGGAGTGCTGAAAGGTATGAAGAGTTGCTACACGGCAAGGCTTACACGGGTCGTTCAGGTATAGTGCTAGAGGCGTTGATCTGTCTTTAAGGTTATGACCCATGTCCGTGTACCGAAATATCTAACTTCTTATCTCAGGAATCTTACCTCTACATATTGGAGCTATTAGCAGAACCTACGAGTATTATAAAAATAATATCTGAAGAATTTCACATCAGACGAATATTCTCTGTTGGTAGTTCGTGCTAGTAAAATAATAGATACTACCCTAACCATGAATAATTTTTTAATTCATCGAAAAATTTCGGGGGGGGGTCCGGACCCCATGGACCCCCCCTCTGGCTACGTGCCTGGCGTAAAACTGACTTTGGTTGTAACAGACGTTACTCCGAGACTAATTATAGTCCGATCTTGATGAAATGGTCAGGGATTGTGCACGATAGCTCTTGGTTGGGGTCCTAACATTTATTAGTCGGGTGATAATAAAGCTTTGTCAGCTACGCCCAGTATAGTCAACGGTACAATAGTAATGTTCTTCGGATACCAGAGGAATGAGGTAAGGGTGTTTCCGATTTCTATCACAATTTTTCAGTACTTAACCAATCAGATCAACTCTCAAAAACACACTAGGGTATTTCTATAGAGTATCAAGAAACGGAAAACGATGAAGCTGGTTACAATTTTTGACAGTTCAAATATTCATGCTGTTGACTTAAGTTATTAGGTGAATTGGGATGACTGATGGGGATTCATAGTTGCTAAAAACGCAAGTAAAATACGCTAGAGTCACATAATGTGTTAATGAGTTCACATACTTTAGTTACGGTGCGGCCAGATTTATAAGGAGGCCGCCCTTGGTTCTCAACAAGAAATGTTATTTTTGACTTCTCTTCCAAAGATTTGGGAAGCTTGAGGGCATCTCCGTTTTCTATTATTCCAATAGTTTCCTGTAACGAAGTTATGATTGGTTGATGTTAAAAATGATGGAGTGGAAAGTGAAGTTTTCTTTTTATACATCATGATGAACTGGAAATTTAATAATTAAATAAATTATAGAAAAAGCATGTCGACCTATGAAGCTGAGGGAAAACTATAACTGCTCAGATGTCAGTGGAATGAAGTGAGAGATTGAAGAATGGAAGACATCCCAACAGGAAAACGGTACCTTGAACGTCTGGTTACACTCCCAATATACATCACATTCACATGATTCAATGATTCAAACTTTTATTTGTAGCGGCCACATTGTTTAGGCAAAATACAATTTTCAAACCAACAAAAATAACATTAAAAAAAACTTTGAAATAGGCACGAAAATAATTCGTAAGTCCATGAAATCCGAATCCAGAAAAAAAGATAATTGTATGTCGTTTCCAGTACAAAACTATAAAAACTATTAACTGCGTTCTAGACCTTTTCAATAAATACAACTAATATTATATACCCAAATGTTTGGAGGGGTTATTATCCCACCCACAGTGGTTTTTAGGAGAAGAGGAGATACATGGTTAATAAAATTGTACCCTCATTAAGAAAACTTCCTAACTAGTAAGATTCCTCAACCCCCTCCTCCCGCCCCTAAAACACGAAAGCTATTATTTTCTTCCATATTTTAACCTACAGCCAGCACCATCTATTAAGTGGGCTCATGATTTTCGGCTTGATTATCTTACTCTATCTTCTTTAGCTATAATTCCATTCTTATTCAGCATACGCAGTAAAAATGTGTATTGACGCCTCTTTTTGGCCTGAGTAAAAATGACTAGGCCCAGAACTGTTCACTGTAAAAAAAAAAGAAAAAAGTGACATAAAATTTATGGTTTATGCCTAGGCTCTACTGTTCCTACTGTATTATTGATGATGACGTAGGCTCTATCTCTGACTGTTCCTCGAAGTTCAGCATCTTTCTCCGCTCCGTCCTTCAATATGGTGGAGTAGGCCATAAGACCATCTCTAAGGTTCATTTCTTCCATGGACTTCGGAAAGAGAGAGATACAGGATTTGAGGCAGCATGTCATTTGGGTGTTCAGAAGCGAGTCCACCGGAGTCAAAATCACAGTGCCGTATTCACCTGAGAGCATAATAGGTAGATAGCTAGTTATATATAAATCCAATAGATATCTACCAAAACATACACACGCACACACACACACACGCACACATACCCATGTACGGAGCATGTTTATACAGGGTGTCCCCAAAAACGTTTCCCCCCTGCTAAAATCAACAATGATGGGCCTAAAAAAAATATATATATATTTTTTTTTCAATTTTAATGTTTTTTGGTTTATTATTTTCAATAAAGAACGTTTGTAATCGACCAAGAAAAACAAATTTTCAACCCCCCCCCCCCCCCCCTTAACATTTTTTGGTTTACGTTTCAAGATGCGTAAAATTAAAAAAAAAAAAAAATTCTGTCTGTCCGCCGTTCGCTGTCCAGAGTTTTTCTCCGAAACTACAGGACCAACCTTTATGAACCTTCGCTCAAAAATCATACATTGTCCGGGGATAAGCTAGTAACATTGGCATCAAATTTTATCAACCGTAAAGGGTAGTATTAAAGGGCTAAACATTCAAAAATCGAGATCCCGAAAACTTTTAAGGTAATAGTAATGATTTTATGCTAGTCAATGATAAATATAATCCCAAGGGATCGATTAAAACCATCCGCAACGCTGTAGATTGGGGATCCGGTCAGCTCGTCCGATTACAGTGTCAACTCGTCCGATGGGGAGTTTGTCAGCTCGTCCGGTTTTGTTAATCCTACCCTCCGGACGAGCTGACATCACGCTTTGGATGGGTAATGTCAGCTCGTCCGCTGCCACGTATAACGAACATAGAAACATAAAACACGAACAAACCTTAGTATAAAATCCGAAATGATGTCCACTTCTTCATCGTAGGTTCTCCAGCATCAATCAGAATACCGGCTTATTGAGGGACGACACCTTCTTCACATATTCCGCCCGCGTGATTTGACCCGCAATACAATGATGAATGTAGCTGTCGATATGATGCAACTTATCTTGGTATTTTTTACGTGGGCGTACCGGTTCACTAACACTGTTCGTGGCTATCATACTGTCTATCTGAATATCAAGCAGACCTTCCACAAATGCAAATATGTTCGGGTGCTTGCTGCAGTTAAATTGTTTATTAAATTTAGAATGGAAGGATTCACAGGCGTTGGTTGTCCTACAGGAGGTGGAGTTGTAATATCAAGAATTCAGTGGACACTGATCAGCTTTGGGGCCTCTGAATCCAATTTGTTTTTTAATCGACTTATGATGCTGAAACCTGAAATGTAGCTCCCTTTTGGAGATCTGGAATACAATTACAAAGTATGGAGGCGCACTGATCAGCTGAAGGGCCTCAGTACCTACATTATTTCCTTACCTATAGACCTCTCTTTAAACATTTTTCTGAGAAGCGGGAAATTTCGGGGTCTTGTAACTGTAAAGGTGTTAACCCTTTTGGGAGGCATGATGCAACATCTTCTGATCATATATTACATACGGGGTTTATCAATTATGAACTAATGATCTGCGAAGAAGGGATATATAACGCAGAAATAATAACCCTTTGTGTAATAATTTGCAGCGTTTTTGTTTTGTAAGGATCTCAAAAATGACAAAATTGCGGATTTAATGCCCCAAATTCGCTCCGAATAGGGGAATAGGTATAGCTTGAGGATGTGATCAAGGTGACTGGTTATAAACTTCATGGTGACTGGATCGCACTGAACATGATGGGAATGAGGAGGAGGGAAGGGGGGGAGAATCTTACTTAAATATCGAAAAAATGAGCTCAACAAATCACTTAAACGGGGGAAAGTGGCTGAAATCCTATACCTTTCTTTTTATTACAGAACATACCTAGGTACTTAGAAATTTTAAATCTTATAAAAATTGATTGAGAATTACAAAAACTTTACTGGCAATCAAACTGATCATTATAATTTCTTGTGTACTGCGCTCAAATTCAAGAAAAACGCTTAATAAAAATAGGTAAATATTGAAAAACCAAGAAAATTTGTGGGACATGCGTCACTACAAACTATTTTGAATTCATGTATTAGGGGCTGTTTTGTGTGTCGAAACATTTTGTGTGCCCAACCTCAATTTTATTATAATACATCCACATACACTTACGGTACATATCGAGCTTTTGCATCCGAGTCTACATATACCTATTACAGGTAGCGGAAGCATTGTTTTCACTTTCCGGGAAAAAAAATTTTTTTGGTCTCTAAAATAAAAATTTCTACTTGTTTTAGACCATTCTGAACAACTTGGTTCCGTGACTGTGTGTGTGTGTGTGTTTGTCTGTCGTGTGTCCGCAAATCCTTGTAACAAGCTTATTTTCCACAGTGTCCATCCGATGTTGATGATATTTTCAGGGAATGTGCTGGCCAGGGTGTAGACGGCCCCATACCAGTTTCATCGTTCCTGACTCAATAATCACACTGCTTACGCGCTAACGTAAATTCTATCAAGCATCATTTTCTCCCTCTCTAGTTGTCCGATCTCTCTCAAATTTGGTTGGTAGTTGGGAGATGACGATTTTATCATCCCATATCAATTTGAACATGATTGTACCATTAATAGCTACTGCGCGTGCGCCAATGTGGTCCTTGTGACAAGCTTATTTTCCACCGTTTTTATCCGATTTGGATGAAATTGCCATGCGCGGGTTGGGTTGTAGATGGTTCCCTATTAGTTTCATTGTTGCCAAATCAATACTTCACTCTACGCATGCGCAACCGTGAATTCCATTAAGCTCCATTTTTTCACACTCTAGTCGTTCGATTCCGCTTAAATCTGGATGATAGTTGGGAGAAGACGATTACCCCACATCAGTTTCCACACGATTATATCATTAATAGCTACTGCACATGCGCCAATGTGAAATACTTGTAATGATTTTAATTTCCACAGTTTTTATCAATTTTGATGAAATGGTCAGTGAATGCGCGGGTTAGGTTGTCAATGGTCCCGTACCTATTTCATTGTTCCCAACTCATCAAATAAAAAGTAAATTACATTGAGTATAATTTTTTCGTTACTTAATTGACAAATTATTACGTTTCACGCTACTTCTTGATTTAAAACTTTTCAATGATCTATACATTCATGATACGTAAATGAGGAAGCTATGTGCCACACCCAACTTGGAAGACGTTTTTCTTTCTTTCATGATAGTGAAACTGGTTGGTTTTTACCTCAAACTAACAACACCCCAGTAAAATGCATGCATTACTTACCAACGTAATTTAGTATTGTCCCAAATTGCGGTTTTTCCGAAGGTTTTTCACTGAGATCTCAAATAACTAAATTCAACTATATTTAATATAGTTCACCTTTTTCAGTAGTTTCGGGAGCCTCCATTCCCTCCAAAAGTATTTGTATTTCTTCTACTCTCTCCTCCTCTGTTCTTTCTTCGAGCTCTCTACCAATCTTACAAAAAACAAAATTTTGTCAAGAATTAGAAGAATATGTTTTAGATAATTACGTAATTATTTATTTTTCCGGATACCCAGATTTATTTTCCATTCATTATAATTTTACAGGTATCTTTATGCTTCGCGATATAATGGTTGTCGTATCGGATATACTGATTTCTCATGCAAATAATTCATGTCAATTTCCTTTAGATCACTGGAATCTTTTCGGGAAAAAGGCATCTAAACTTCACATTTGATTTTTTCACATCTAACCTACTTTATTATGTATTACACATCCTAAGGGAAAATTTCTTCAAAGCCTGAAACATAGAAAATTAGTTTGGGTTTGAAATCGCAGATGTAATCGTTGGCGGTCAAAACGTTCTTCACTACAGAAAACACTATTCTGTGTTATTCACCAATACTATAGACACTTAAATTCGTGTAAGAACGTGTCTGGTTTATTATTTCAATAATGAACATTTATAATTAATTGACCCTTCAAACTTTGTTGGTTTAAATTTCAAGACACAATATCAAGGTATCATAGAATTTATCCTATGACAATTCGCTTGGTACCTATGTAGACAATGATGGTGTAACAACTACCTACTTCAAGAATGACCAAGAACTAAATTTTCGGACAAAGCACTACTATGGTTTACGGTCATCATTTATTAGGTAACAAAGAAAGCCTCTGTTAATCTAAAAACTTACCTCGGCTATAAATTTCTGAATGTGAACGTATTTCAGCGTCAAGTCTCCAGATTCTGATATGGGTGCATCAAAATCGTAAGAAGTCAGACAGTACTTTCCTTCTGTTTTCAATCCTGCAGAACAGAGCATGAAGGCAATTGCGTTACCAATCATTCAATGCAACCGGTCAATGCAACAAATATAAATCTGTACTCCTGGACAAATTGGAAAATGCACCTCGATCGAAGCTCCCAATTATTAGTCTAAGTCCCCATCAAGGAGAAATCCAAGTACTATCCAAAGGTGAGCTATCTTTCCCATAATTCGTTGACATTTTTGGCTAATTGCTAAATGATTGTTTCATTTGACACTTCCCGAACTAGAGTGTGTTCCAAATAATCCATCCATCCCATTTTTAATGTCTATATTATTTCCATTCGCCACTTCTAATATTTATATAGGAGCAGTTAAGTTCCCCGCCAGGAAAACTATTTAGGTAGTATCCAGGAAGAAGTAGGCCAAGGTGGCTTTGTGGTTGCCTAGTTGTTATTTTCTGTATTGGGAGTTGGAACCCATTCTTACTACTTTCTGACAACGTTTTACTGTCAAAGCAAAAAATAATAAGAAGTTGTACGAGACATTTTGTATTTAAATTATTGCTTCGTGTTAAAATTATTGTATTCTGTAGTATCATGCTGTGTTGGCTTTGTACATTTTTTGGACTTCTCGATTTTTTCAAATATACAAATAATAGACTCACAACATTAGACGCAGACTATGCGTGAAACATAATATCTCTGTTAAGTTTAATGAGTAATCTTATCAATTATTTATCAACTCTCAAGCTTACGAATCTCTGCACGACTGTTAGTCACATGTCAGAACGTAACATTCAGAGTTAGAGGAAACCCCGAAACTGTACTGCTAATTTAGTGAAAATGCAAGGAGTTGAACGGGTTAGCCGCAAGTCTGTTCTCCGTGTTCCATCTCTACTAAGGGACGTCCCCAACCAGGAGATACCTCCGTATGTAGGTACGAGTTATGTGTGTCATAAATTATGTAACAATTGCGTCTTGTCTCCAAGTGATGGCAGCAATTTATTCACTTAAATTCATTTTCTCATCGAGAGTGATTCTTACCGAGGTTCGTGCCACCATGGGTACCGCAGATGTCAGTTTCCTATCAAAGGTAGTTCACTAAAATAAGCTTGGGATCATCATGTCATTCAATCATGTTGACATGTTGATTCTTCTCTAGCTTAATATAATATATTTAGAACTAAACGAGAAAACTGAAATAAGATCAAGCTGAATCAGCTGCAGACCGTGAATTGCAAGCGTTATTCTGAATCAGGTGTAGGTTAAGTTAAAAAAAATTTCCCGTGACCGGTATCAATATTTGGATCACTTTAATTCAGTTTCAGATTGAAGGAGATTCTTACCAGCGGATAGCCCGAAGTTTGTGCCACCGTGGAACATGTATAAGTTGAAGCTGATACCCATAGCAATCATTTGCATCAGATCGTCGTGCAGTATCTGCACATCCAGTTTGTTGTGAATGGAATCTTTCCAGTAAGTCGGACAACCCACCTGTTTAAAGAAATTCATAGTTTCTCCATCCGCTGTTCAAAGATTTAAAATGAGGGGGCTATTCATACACCAAACACGAAGCCATAATTCATAATAAGGAATATAATCGATTTATTTACTTTCCGTACGAAGGAAAAGTATTGCAGTCGACATATACCTAAGTAAAATTTTTTCTGGAATTCTGCCAAGATGTAGGTCTCAACATCATGCGAACTAATCTATACGATTCATACATCAATTTGTTTTTTCGTTGATGACTTCCCCCCATAGTTTTGGGAAATTAAAAAAAATATATATATAATAAAATAAGAACGCTGCAAATTATTACAGAGAGGTTTATTATTTCTGAATTATATAGCCTTTCTACGCTGAACATTTGCTTATAATATTATTAAACTTAGTCCAGTCTAAGGGAAATGCATTATCACTATATTAGAGAGAAGAATTAAATTAAACTCCTACACTTTACGGGCCCATTTGGATTTAAGTGCTGATATCGAAATACAATAGTAATTACATCGGAATCCAAGTATATCGACAACGACGTCGGCCTCCAATTTAAAATAAAATTGAAACTTGAAATTGAAACAAATTGAAAATAAAACACTTGCCTATTTATGCCTCTTCATTCAATCTATAAGTTACAAGAGTTATAATGATCTCGATTTCTTCGAGAGAATTACATTGGAAACATCAGTTGAAGGCGATTTTTGCTATGTTCAAAACGGTTCCGATTTAACTTCCACATACGCTGCTATCTGTACCTAGTAGATTAAGTAAAACTTCATCGTTTAAATTTGACCTGATAAATAATTACTGAAAAACTTTTTCGTGTACTGGTGCTGGAAAGTTTTTCTACGAATACTGCGATAGGTAAGTCTTTAACCGCTCGAGTGTACTAGTGACAAAATCGTTCTGTACATTGGTAAGTACACAAGGGTTTTTGGTGGAACTAAGTCCGATTGTGTGATTTGTTTGACATGCTATTCAGTGTTGGGCTTGTATTGAATAATCCTCCCTCTTTTTAACTTGCTATACTCAATTATTTACAATCTATCGGCTGTTGGCAATTCGGTTTTCCTTCTTCTATTATTATAAATTTGTATCTTATGTAGGTGCTATTAAAAGCCATCACCTACATATTACGACTTTGAAACGTTTTTTCACAATCCCTGTATTATATCTTCTACGATTTCATCAAAATGTAGATATTAGTACATTTTTCCGGGCTGCCTATAACCCACATGCAGTGCGTACTGAACGGATGCAGGTACATAGGTCTAGACCAGACATGGTGTTTAAGTCTAGTATGACCATATATTCAATCAACATGAGCCATATATCTAATAGTTGAACGAAAATGGATACTTCTTCCTGGTTTTCTACTTTTTATATCGCAAGGATCACAAATGATGTAAGAGAAATACGATGTAGAAGAAGACCAGCAACGCTCTCTAAAACTACGTAAAAACCGCTTCATCGGAATAAAATGAAAAATTGCGCCATTTTCTATATTCTCTGTCCTATATTTCAATCACGACTAAGTCGCTTCTTTTCGAATCTGCTACATTCTTTAGTCTGATTCATGGCCGGTGCAGCTCATACCTTCTTAATTCATGCGCCCATAGTTCTACAAAATTTATCCAGGACCTACTCCAAGAAGTGTGTAAGCATCTTATTCGGTGATCAATACCTGCGAAGTTTCAGAAGTCATCCGTACGTGCTGCAAGTGTCTGAAAACATTGGAATAATGGCAGGATACCTACCAACCTTAAACCTAGAATGTAGAACCAGCTAGTTTATTTTGAAGAGGAAGCTTTTGTTTTAGTTGAACTGAATTTTATTTTATATAAGCCTCACCCAAAACTGCGAGTTCATCAAAGGACCTTGGGGTTGCACTTTTCTCAACTCTTCAAAATGGTTCATGATGGGCTCAGTCGCTGGAAACAACATAGAACCATGGTCGCTCAATTGGTTATTTTATGTAATAGGTAAATATATTGTACCTACTAAGCTTCAATAGATTCTATAATGGACGAAAGTGAGTATGAATGTGTGTAATTATTACCTATATTCAAACTAAAACAAATAGGTAGGTATCGAACAGCTTGGAACGTCTAATAAAACAATCTGATTTCTTCATCAGACAGATACCACCAAAACCGCTGATGCACCTGATACCATCACCAAGAGGTATTTTTAAGCGAATTTACAAAATATAGTATACTATAGCATAGTCATAGTACCTAATCATAAATTACTAATGAGTATTCTGAGAACTACATGCTAATACAGAAAAAATACATTAGGTACAACCATTTAATTAACGACATAAAATGGGTAGATATGCAAATACTCTCGTTTCAGTATCGGAAAAGTAAGGAAAACAATTAAAAACGCGATATAAGAGTAGGTATACTTAATAACTTTTCAACATGTTCAAAATTGTAATTGTTTTTGCTAAGTTCATATGTGCACTTATAATACAAGTAGTTCGTCAACACATTTAAGACAGTATAAGTATAAGAGACACACAAGAGAGTAAACACATTACAGCAACTAAGAGTAAGCCATTCGATCAGGAGTATTGCAAATATCAACTTGAGTATAAGTCACGTAGAATACCAAGGTAGTTAGTATATGTACAGTAAGATAACGACGTCATGTAGGTACACAGCAATCTGAATAATTTATTATGAACAATATTCGAAACATAGTAATTATTTTTCTAGGAGGTAGGTACATTATGACTAATAAATTATTGTTTCTTGCTACTTATGATAAGGAATGAATGGCTTGAGAGCCTCCAGAACCTTAATGCGCGCGTCCAATTTGGCCGAAGGGGGAATTTGCCGGAAACTGGGAACTAACGACATGAGGAACATCGTGTCGTCGTCTGTGTGGTGATAGTGATTCGAGTCAACGAGGTAAAGATTGTAATCCTGATCGTGGTCTCGGGCTTTGCGTTTCTTGAACGAAGTAGAGAAAACCATCTGAAATAATAAATTACACACACTTACCATTGATTCTTTATCGTGGTCATCTACAAACATCAGTAAAGCGTATGAATATCGAACTGATAGATCGTGTGATGGAATTAGTAGGTTGTTGTCTAGAGGTTAACCCGCACAATCCCTGAAAATTTCATGAAAATCGGTCCATTATCTCGGAGTTTCACCTATGACAACCAATTATAGTTTTGAGCATGCGCTATAATTACTCAACAATAAAAGCAATAAAATTCATAGGGTATTCCTCCCTATCTACCTCCTGAATTTGAACGAAATCGGATTGAGAGATCGTAAGATATCGACGTTATAAGAAATTCACGTTTGCGCATGCGCACGCACAACAATCAATAAATTCTATGAAATACAATGAAATTTATTAGGGACCAACTAGGGGCTAACCTGCAATAGTTTGCAGCGTATTTTGTGGGACATATCAGGACTCACCATTACTTACATGCTAACATTGCATTCATGAAAATGAAATTTATTGAGGTGATTTAAGAGATGATTTTGCAAAAATCTGATGAATGGCGAGTAAGATATATTTTTATCAGAATGATTCCACGTTTGGGCACACATGAGAGCACGTGCTGATGAATTCATCACATAGAAAAATTTGGACAATATCTATGTACCTATTATCTGCATTTATTGTTATGCTCAGTTACTATTTAGTAGTATGAAAGTTGTTCTTTTTTTTGTGAGATCATCTGCATGAACTCTGTATTAAATTCGTGACTTATTTCGATAAAGCCATTTGTGCATAAGCCGACAAGAGATAAACAAAAACCCAAATCTGAAACCCCTATCTTATCAGGGAGTTTCGACATGCGTTAACGCACGAAGGACCTGTTATCAATGTTGCAATTTGTAGACTGTCATTATGTTATCATCTGTTGTGCGTTTACCACTAATTTGGACCGATAAGAATTGTAACGGCCCAAAAGTATTTGATACCCCGACAGAGTCCGAACTCGTGTCCCCAATTACTAAGGATAAATTCTTCTTTATTAACCATGCTCTAATCAGATGAGCTAAGAGGCTGATTTAATCAACCTCTTCGACTGTGGAAAATCTTCTTGAACGTAACATTTTCCCGGAGTCAAATACCAGCCTTTATTAAGACGAACAACGAAGTGAAATTGCAGGCTTGCCAGTGGCAGATGCTCGCTGCAAGAAGTCTAGCAGTTGAGCGAGGTCATTGTCACGGTGTGTGTTTTGACTCAAGTGGGTGAGGAAGTGAAGGATGCTACATCAGGGAACGTGATGTTTACAGTCATGGCTCTAGAAAGATCAATTAATTGTTTCGTATTATTTCGGATTTTACGCCCCAAAAATATTTTACACCCAGAAGTTTTCAAAATCGTGTTCCCATTTACAAAGTAGAAATTCTTCTTTTGTAACCATGCTCCTACCAGATGAGCCATGAGGCCGATTTAATCAAAGTTTTTCGACTGCGGAAGTTTTCCTTAAACATAACAGAATGATGTAATTAAATGTTTATATTGTTATGCTTAGAACTGACCAAACTTGTTGCCTTTAACCCTGTCCCGCTCATATTCATCTTATATGCACAGGTACCTAGGTTTTGGGAGTTCGTGATTCACCTTGCATTTATTTTTATTTATTTATTTATTTTTAATCAAATCCATAGGGTTACCAACTGATCAGAAATTACGTTGGTGTCTAATGAAGTGACAAAAACGATATTCTACTTCTTCTTCTAGGGGTTTGATGGCAATACAGAGTGCGTTGAGCGTTATCATTCTGTGAAAGTACTCCAATTAAGATCCAGTCCTCAAGCCCTTTTATTGAATTTGCTGATAAACTTGGATGATTTTTGTCACACTAACCTCAGAATCACCTCCTGGTGAAGGGAGATGCCTGACCTCAGAGTCCAGGGAGTCATCTAGGTGCGAAGTGTTTACATCAGGCTCACATATCACGAGATTATCTTCAGGCTCTTCTTTCACCTGCACTGGGATCCTGCGGGAACTCTTAATTTTTAGAATTAAGTACGTAATAAGTTCTGTCTTGCCTTGTCATGCCTGACCATATATCTCATATAGTTTGCCCAAGAAACAAGGTCTAGGGGCTGGCCGGCAAACAGAACATAAAAAGAGGAGAGAGCAGCAAGGAAAGGGATAAATCCTGGTGGGGCACATAAATACTTCTGCTGAACATCCAGATTTTTGTTCTGATCGTTCTACCTACCAACAAACGACCTACCTTCTGTATACACCTTCCAAAAACCTAACTCTCTAGTTTGCACTTGTCATTTTACATAACGGTATCTTAAATCCAGTGATTTCCTCATTCATTGTATTCTTTCAGTTTACCGTTTGCTGTTCTCTCATTCAAGCCACAGTAGTATTAGGTTTGGCTTTTAGTTACCTACTAGCTTATTACTTTATTAGGCTATTAGGTGGGAGATTAAGGTCACATAGGGTTCAGTTACATTTCAGGCTTAATTATTTCAGATAAACAATCCGTAATTCGACGTCTCGTGAGTCATTAAAATTCATTCTCGCACGCAGCTACAAGTTCTAAATAATTAGGTATTATACCAAATAATTAAGCTAAGTAAAATTAGGTTGGATCTTGCGTTTTTCCATTCTTATATCTGTATAGCTTTAATGCAGTGTGAACGGAAACGGACCGAAAATTAGAAGTAACCTCTTCTTTATTTGATCAGAGAGCTTTAAGAACTATAATATGAGAATTAGAGGATTGCTTCCATATAAGTGTCACCTACCAAGGGTCTGAGAAATATTACTATACAAAGTAATATTACATAATATTTCATCAGTCGTCAAAGAATTAGGGAGTCGTCTGATACTTGGTGAATGATTTAAACACAGATAAAAGGTCGTGGAACGTAATGGTAGATAGGTACCTATTAATTTTAGGCATCTCGATACAACTTCAAGCATACAACTTCTTCCAGCATTTATTCTGGCCACTCTCTGTATGAAGGTTATTAGCCAATAGGGCCATTTTTGATATTTAAAACAAGAACGAGAGTATAAACCAATAATCCTAATGAAACCATGGATACAACCAACTTCCACACCAATGTTTCTAAAATAGACAAACCAACCCAATCCACATCAGAAGCTTGACTATTCACACTCAACTTTGGTCTTGCAGATTCTTGAAAATCAAGATCTCTATCTTCACTAATATGATTAAAGCACATCTTAATCCCAAAACGACCTTAAAGATAGTTTGAGAAACAAAGAAATGTCTGAATAATCTTTCCCTTGAGAACGATACAATTCCGATAATATGAATACCTGACAATGAGAGCCATGAAAGCAACTTAAACAAAATCGGCTGGCTTGGGTGGGTTCAAACCAACAATCTCGGAACCTTCATCAACCAAATTAGTTTCCGAAATTATTAACAAGAAAAAAATTGGTTGTGCAGATTCAAAGATATCGTGGTTGAAAGAAACTGCAAAACACAGACATAGCAGGACACTTCTAACATCTCTGGATCATAAACAGTCTTGGTTGGTACCTAGTTGCAGAAATCCAGTACAAACCAAAAACTGGACAATATGAATTTCTAGGAATCCGACGGTGAGATCAACTTCGGAAAAATACTTTACTTCTGAATTGATTATCGAATCTTATATATGATAGGATATGAACTTTGTGAATTGGCAGATAAATGTAAGCAAGTAGGATATACTTTGTGGAAGCTATATAGCCAATGATCAGAGCAGATAGGCAGAAAATGCAGAAGTAAAAACTGTTGAGTACCTACCTAGCAATTTACTGCGAATACTCATTTTCAGATTTTAATCTATTATTGAACTACCTCATTGTATGTAGTTGACTTACTGCTTAGATGAAGAGACTGCTAAGAGGAAATTCATCTGTTTTTCGTAAATATATGGTTTGGTCGCCCCACGTTCCATCTGGCATCTCAAAGCTCGCGTGTAGGCGTCTCTCAGGTTTTTCCATCTCTTCTGTACTTCTCGACCTGCAATAAACGACCATAATCATCTGGATTTTGGTAGTGCAAACTAAAAGAGTTTTGAACTATACTAATATGATGTTCGTACGTTAATTTAAGGCTTATAATCATTAAAGAAATCACCAAAGAAAGCTCAACAGTACATTCCCAAGATCCGTTAATTTTATGTTCGCTTCCCTCATTCCCAGAGGTTTTCTTAAGGAATGAGATTGTACCATTCTTCTCCTCAAACTGAGGATGATTTGTTCTCCCCCTACAGCAAAATGCAATACCACCCCCGAGACTTCCCTAACGTAGTCGTGCACCGATATCTCAACCGCTCACAATGCCCTACAGCTACCTAATTTGCCACTCCTTACACGGGAGTATATCACCCAAACAAATATGAATTGCCTACACATATACTAATTTGCAATTCGTCAAATGTTTTGGTGCATACAAACCTTTAAAATGCATTTAAATACAAGTATATGTCGAGGAATACCACAGGCAAACATCTCATGGTGAGCGTAACATCTGCGGCTATTA
Organism: Adelphocoris suturalis; assembly: GCA_030762985.1. Classification (NCBI taxonomy): domain Eukaryota; kingdom Metazoa; phylum Arthropoda; class Insecta; order Hemiptera; family Miridae; genus Adelphocoris; species Adelphocoris suturalis. The sequence continues at coordinate 33,215,265 of CM061048.1, forward strand.
TGTCTGAATTTGAGGCATCGGTTGGCCCTTTTCGTGGCCCAGCTTCCAAGAAAGGGCCGAATAGCCACTGGCTAGGAGGTCAATGGGATAGCTACCCGCAATACCTCTTTTGCTCACGGACACCTGTCTAGCGCAGATGCTTATGATGTGTGCGGGAGATGTGGAGGGTGATCTATCCACCTTGCCACTTTATGGAGGACTGCCCAGACTCTTATCTCTTGTGATAGACTTCGGCGATGCCTTGCTCTGCGGATCACTCCCCCCCCTTTCGATCTGATAGTGGAATGGATGGCAATCCGTTTAGTAAAATGGAGGTACTTGGCTCCCCTTACGACTACTCTTCCGAGAAGTGTTTCCTTTGACACCTTGTTCAATGCCGCTAGTGTCTGGTTATTTGCGAATGCGTTGTTGCTACTATTTATCCATAAGCTCTGGTTTTTATAAGAGAGAATCTACTGCCTTACCCTTGAAAAATTGTAATTTTGGTCAAGACCACAAGCAAATTACCACTGAGTGCTTGTGGCAGGTGTCCGTGAGGAACAACGGTCGGCGTCATAACCGAATTTCATCGCTACGATTCCACCTAATCCGCATAGAGGTCTCACAAAGTTCACCCTGAGCAGACTATGATAGGAAGCAGCTCAGATGTCTTCGGATGCCCTACACTCACCTATCCCAGTTTTGAACTCTTTGGGGCACAAACCCCAATGAGGTCTATTTGAAGCGAACAATCAACCAAGGCCTCACATCCATCACCAGAGGGCTGAATCTCTTTCATTTAAGAGATCTATTCAATTTTATCGCAAGAAAAAAAAGAACCTCTCAGAAAAGTACAAGTCTGCAGGCTTCCGCGCTGGGGGTCTAAAATAACCCCACCCTGAGAGTATTTCATTACATATACATCTGTGCATAGGAAATCATGGAATTGAAATTGGTCAGGGAGGTTTAAACTGTCAAATAAGAGTTAAATATTGATTTTGGAGCTGTTACACTCATCTCACAACTAGAACATTGAACCCCTATTGAATTTAAACAAGTAGATCAGTGCTCACGAAGTGAGTCACATGATAACGTATTTTCTTGTAAGGCGATTCACGTGAAATAGTCGCTTCATTCCTTGAATAGGAGACAAAATGGCTTTGGAGCTCACTCAGCTGATCAATGATCTCTCATGCGTCTTCAGTATTCTCCCTTGAGCCTCCCTCCCTCTCAAATTTAGCTTCCTGCGTCAAATAAGAGACAAAATGGCTTTGGAGCTCAATCAGCTGATCAATGAGCTCTCAGTCTTAAGCAGTCTTCCTTCAGCCCCCCTCTCAAATTTCACCTTCCTGCTTCAAATAGGAGACAAAATGGCTTTGGAGGTCAGTCCGCTGATCAATGACCTCTCATGCGTCAGCGGCCCCTGATACATCTTTATCCTCCCCATTACAGATTACATCCATACCAAGTTTCATCAAAATCGGACGTCGGGAAGTGGCATTTAAAACGATTTTAAGAGGACATACATACATCAACGGACAAAGTGAACACAATAGCTCGTTTTTTTTTTTTTTTTTTTTTTTTTTTTTTTTTAAAGAAAATGCTCTAAAAAATGTACGATGTAAGGATACAACAACATTCTGTTATCTTGGCTACCTATTTTAGACACTGAAAAAACTCCAAACACTTTCATTCTGATATAAATGTATTGTACTTACTGATTCGTTTAACTTCCGGATCAGACCAATCACTTGTTTGTCCGTTTTCCAGTATTCGTCTAGCTACCGTCGCCCAACTCTGGTTTTTGAGCTCTTTGTTCCGATATTCTTCGTGGTCGATGCAATAAAGACATGGGAATTTTCGCACTTCTGCGATTAGAAGCTCGTTATTTATTTCCATATCACTGAACATTTGAAGAACCCTTCTTGAAATTTACTTTCACTATTAATGTTACTAAGCGTATGCAGCTCCGTCGCTAGTGTAAGACGGAATAGATAATGAGTTCACATCATGTTACTGTAGGCGCCGCAAAATTATTGTAAGTATTTTAAATAGTAGCTGTTGCTTTCTCATATTTGAATATTATTAAAAGAATAGTTTATTTTGTAGCAGTTTAATTATATTATTAAATAAATAGTTTATTTTGTTTGTTCAGCAAAATGTCAAAGCTGAACGGGGAATTCAATGGTAGGTACAAATCACTGGTTCGGATTCGGAACGATCGGGTACATTGCGGGGGGAATTGTTTTTGTTTGAGAATTGGTAGGAGGATTATTTCTCTGAATTTATAGTTTCTTTTTGATAATTTTTAGTGGGGCAACAATGACCATTATCGTGGGTTTGAAAAATGTAGTTTTGTATTTTTAATTAAAGTATATTCCATCCTAAGAGATTGGACACCAACTACACACTCCTACGATTTGCTAATTTATTTCATGTTCGTTGTGAAATACAACGGACGCTCGGATGAGGACACCCTAATAGAAAATGCCGTTTATTGTCGTCTTCGTAGGCTCAGAGCCTAATAAGCTGATCATGATGGCACTGTACATTGTCATTGTAACCCAGCATCCCAAAGAGGCTCTATTTTAAATTGCCGAGTATTATTCAGATAAAAGTTGACTTGATCATAGGTTTCTAACGTAATCGTTTTGGGGATGCTTCAAAAAGTCAACGAGTCGAGAAATGCTCACCGGATTCTATCGTGTAGGGTCTGGTCGGAATCTACGTATTCCTACGAGAAAGCGAGCGGCGATGCTTTCGTTGGAGCAGTAAAAACGGAACTGGCTTGGTCGGGAGTACGAAGGGATTGTGATAACTAACTGCGGAGAGTCGGCGGAGAAGCGGCAGTATAAACAAATAGAAGGGGCTTGAGATAATAATGTAAACGAAACTTCCTCAACATCTGCTATTGATCCAAATGCAGTGAAGTTCATAATTGGCTCCACCAGTAGTTAACTCTTTGAAATTCTGTAAATTAAATCGAAAAGAGCAGAAAATATGGAAGTATTCGTATTGCGAGGGTTCGCGGACATAATCAACCACCTACTTACTCTGAATAATTGCCATGCAGGCTAAAAGAGACGAAGGAGCGACGTTTCAGTATTATCCCCAATAAGTTCTCCACTGAAATCCAGTTCCACAAATAATGTTCTCGACTAGAATCTAAAGTAATAACATTTTCCATTCAGAAATCCAATATTACCTACATTCGATACCAGTGTAACACCTAAACTCCACTTGGGGAGTTTCATTCAGCTCATGCTTTGAGTTGTCTTCATAATGATAATGAGCAGTTTTAATCCTACGGGTGTAAAAACAAAATCTGAAAGAGTTTACCTATAATGACATCGGTTTCATACGTTGAATTTTTTTCCTGTAAAAGCAATAGCAAATACTGGAAGCACAGAGCAAACAATGGTCTCGTTGTACCACCAGAGGTCTCCTTCGATTTAGTGACCACAGATTTATCCAAATAAACGGTAAACCTCTACTCTGCTTTCAGAAGCGTAAAAAATCAACCCTTTAGATATGAGTCATGGGCGGATTTTTGAAAAAAATGGGAGAAAACTATGAACGATGAAATTTACGGAATCTTCAAACTTTGAAAAATATAAACTATACAATTTTGACGGGGTACCTAGTTAACCGTAGAAAAGTGCGGTTGGTCTCAAGATTGAATCTAGTTTCGTTAAAAAATATATAAACTATATGGAACGGATGAGTCCCGTTCATTTCTCCACATTTTAATCTGTTTTTTTTTTTTTTTTTTTTTTTTTTAAGATAAGTAACAACAATGATCTTTAACGTGGCCTATTGTAATATGGAAAAGGGATAAATTGGGGGAGAATTCATTCAGATTTGGTTTTGGTGTTTTCTGGGAGAGATTTGATGGTCAGGAACTAAGTAAACGAAGGAAAACATGTTTAGTCGGCCCAAGAAAAATATCTTTACAAAGATTAAGAGTGATTAAGGAAAGATTGGTCAATCCAATGTATATTTTCCTGTAACTTGAGGTTTGTAACTGTAATACGTTAGGGATAAGTTTAAAACTTAATAATACTTTAGGGTTAAGGATGAAAAACAACTGTTTCATTAAATAAATCAAAAAGAGGAATTATCCCTCATATTGTTTTTGAATCTCAGTTTTCATGCGCTGAATCGTTTCTTGCGAGGGTCAAGTTCCGTGGATTTGGAGGATTCCAGTGTTGACCATCTTTTTGGAAATTTGCAGTCGCGGTGTATTTCTGTCTCGGTAAAAGGTAAGCAGGGTTTAGGGTTTTGGTATCGGAGGAGGGGTTCTTTTGTTTTGTTCAAACAGAGGTTGTTGAAAGAAGGAAACGTTAAGTACCCATAGTTATTAAATTTACCATGCCTTATATGTATACCTTTGTACGGCTCCCTAGAGTGACTGGTTTTCTCTTGAATTATTTGTTCGTAGCCAGAAAAAATCGATTTGTGTAAGCGCAATCTATGCACATACTATAGCAAGTATAGTGTTAATTTTTAGGGTTTAAAACAACCATGCATTCGCTTGATTTGAATTTATATTAGAATTTCACGGTTACCTACGTAGTAATCGGACTTATTGTTCCGAACGGTGCACCGTATAGTTGCAAGGGTACTTCCTAATATTAGATAAGTACGTACCGACAGCTCATGAAGTGACAAGTTGAAATAATAGGAGCTTACTCTAAAACTTCGTAAGCTTAATAAAACACTTCGCTTAATTAACCACTTTGTGATGAATCGTATTGGAATCAGCACTGTTGTCAAAGGTTAGGTACTTCAAAATAAATATGATTGAACAATAACACTGTAAATACGATAGTCGCGCGGTTTTAACAGGTACTTTAGATTTCGAGTGACTTGAACAAAGCAGACGAGAGGGGTCGCTGAGCGGGTTTGTCGCTGTGGGAATCGACGATACGACCTTGGGAGTCGCGCCTCCCCCACCACCTCACCGGCGACAAGTGAAGTTGATGCCGGTTTTATTGGCCGGGAGCTTCCTGCCCGGCGTAATAAAGGGGGATGGAATCTCTGCACACAGCCACCAGGTAGGTAGATGATGGGGATCGAAGCCTAACCCTCAACTCGAGTCAGAGGTCAGTTGGTGATAATTATATACCTATAGGTATGTTATAACAAGGTGGTTTCTGACGAATTAAGGGCAACTTTTGCGTGTTGGAATTTCTTATTTTTGATCTAAGAACCGGAATTTGTGTCCTTGAAAACCTCTTACTGGAAAATTTCAACTGGAAACTCCAAATGGTTTGGACAAAAAGCCTATAGAAAGTAAATGAATTGGCAACATAAGGTAGATTGGACGGCACTGAAGTTCCCTACCGAGCGAACGTAGGGGTGAGGACTTCCCCTGTAATGTCACTCTGCTTAATTTACACCACTTTTTCGGCATCTTAAATCATCCGACACCTCCATACTGCACCTTTTTGGAAAGCTCTCGGCCAAAAGCTTTTAGTAGATGGAATTTAAAAAAAGAAAAAAAAAGTGACAATACCCAGTGGGAATCGCACCGTGGATTATATCCCTACTAATAAGAGAAGTACTGTCACTGCGGAAAACCACCCTCAACATGTTAGATGGTCGTTGAGTATCCACATAGAAATATGATTCATCAGCAAAGCTGTGATGTAACTTTTTTTAAAGTTAATTTTATTTGGCATTAGTTATAATACAATCAGCCATGTGATAATATTTATAGGGTAGTTTACACTAGCGTTAGATAGTTAATGTACATATTAAGTACTGAAAGTTAATTATTTAAAAGTATTGGTAACTAATGAGTGCAATACTTGGAATGGATGGCGAGGGCGGCAAATAGCTTGTGATTTTACTGGATGTACCAAACATGAGTAGGTATGTTATAAGGCCTCCCCCCCCCCCCCTCCCAACAATACGCAACCGTAATATATGAACTTTTTTACAAATAGATTGAAAATATCACGATATATATCGGTATTTCCCCCCCCCCCCCCCCCCCCCCCGTCGTTATGAAATTTTAATTTACTGAGAATGGTTCTATAGAGATACCAAATACTTCAAGCAACAAGGTAAAAAAAAAGAAAAAAAAGGTTTTGAATATCGTAAATAGTACATTTTATTTCCCCCTCTATTACTCCTCTTCACAACGATCGGTAATAAAAATCAAATCCCCGGTTTTCACACATCTAAACCGAAAGATTAAAGATTGAAGAAATAAAATATCTTGATTTATTGGAATAACCCTCCCTACTTACCACCACCGATAGTAAATCTGAAACTACCAAGGTTTCTTGCATATCTGAACTGAAATCTGTGTCGAAGAAAGAACTAGTCAAGCAAATCAGATAAGAATGTTTTACCCTCTCCACACCCTTTTCCATTATGAAATAACACTAGAACACTTTATTGAACAGGTTGAGATTTACCTAGACTCCTCGGCGTATCCTACTTCGAGTTGTTATTTTTAATTCACTACAAATAGTTATTGCCTTAATAATATCATGAAGGTCGAGAGGCTAAAAATATGCGTAGAAAAGCTTTGGTATTAACAAAAAAAAAAAGAAAGAACATGAGAATACTTAAACATAATGGTTAATTTTTGTTCTCATCCTTGGGTTCTCACATCTCCTCTTTGATCAATCCTAATAGGTTGAGGGGGGGTCTACACTCTAGGCGACAAAAAGTATCCTCAAGGAAATTGGTCAAGAATAATAGTCGCTTGGGCAGCCCTTGAATGAATTAGTAACTACCCCCTTCACACGTCGGCAAAAATTCGGATTTACCTTCTCAATTTTCTCCTTTCCATCGTGAAATTAAAACTTGTCAAGGTTTGTCAAATAACTAAACTAAAATGGAGATGAACAAAAAAAGAATTTCGAAAATTAGTTGAGGATTGTCGCCTGGGCAGTGTCGACGAAATTTGTAACACGCACACGCACATATACTCGTGCACACAGAGAACTAGAGACACCTAAGATTGTTCAAGGATTCGGTCTAAAGAGAGGTCTGGAACGGATTTGTATACGGTTAATTTTTGTTCTCATCATTGGGTTCTCACATCTCCTCTCGATCAATTCTAATAGGTTGTCCCTCTTACATGATGACATAGTTTTATATAGGGGAACGTCCTAAAAAACTAACACTGGTCAGTGTATATACTCGTTTATATGTTTCACGATTACGCATGCACGCTCAAACCTACGCATCCGGCTCAAACAGCAGGATGTGATTTCTAGCAAAATGATCAACAAGTTATTGAGATGGTTGTTGGCCGTATTAAATTCCTCAGACCCCTGTAATATCCTAAATAGGAAACCTCTGGCTCTCCGTACACCTCTTATTCCACTAATGATTTGTGGAGAGCTACTAGACAGAATTTATGCAGCTATGGGGTAAATGATGAGTGACGTCATCACTGAGGTGTATAACGTCATGATATTTGCTAAGTACCGTCAGGGATGGTTATATATGGTTCGTGACGTCATGGGCTGGTTCAAAGGCGTGGGGGTGTTATATGCGGTTGCTGGTGATTAGGGATGGTTAGGGTTGGTGACCAACTGCTTCATATAGAATGACATGTATGCATTAAGTATTGTGTATATAAATAAAGCTATCCAAGTGAATCTAAATCATTATCAATCTATTTACTCTGATACGGGCAACGGCGGGGTAATCTGCTTGTAGAGTTATAGTGCTAAATATAACAGCAATTTTACAACAATGGCACGCTCCAACGATAAAAGATATGACAGATCTTCGCAGGACGGATGACAGGAGTGTTCGGTTCAAATTTACTTGCACAAAGGAGGTTTCCATATTTGACTAACAACTTTTTCCAGATCTCTCGGCTGTAAATACCGTACCTCTATCACAGGTAAAGCGCTGAGGCATTTTTGCTAAATTTCGTGCAATTTTCTTCGATAGTTTGCGTAGGCTATAAGAACGTTCCCTATGAGTTTCACCGTTGTGAGAATAATAGGAGTAATTGTGCAGAAAACGTACAAGCGCCGAATTTGACAGTAGCCAGGACGCCCGGAATGCGACCTCGTTCGATGCACCCTTTGTCAGGGAAGTCGCTGGTGAAGAGGATGGCGTTCTTTCCCACCAAACTGTTGTTGAGGTCTCGCAACCAAAACAGGTAGTTTCTGTCCTGGATCGGATTACTTCCATATGCATCTTCTATCTAATTCAATAAATTCAAATCGCGTTGTTTATGTAATTCAAGTTGTTTATGTAATTAAGAAATATTAATTGACCAAAAGTATTGTCAAGGTATTTTAACAACAAATTTAGTTAATTTTCATGTAGTCTATTCATATAGACAATGTTATAATATTCATAGACATACTTACTTGAATCATGATGATGGGACCTCCCATGCCAGCTAGTAGGGACTGAATATGGCCGTACAAAGTTCTCAACCAACGTCCGAAAAAGTAGGTGAACGCTGAAAATGAGTGAAATAAAAATAATTTTATCTCAAGTCTGATGCTGTATAAGAGTGGTTTCCAGTGCTAATTTTAATAAATTAGTAGAATTTTATTATAACTCATGCCGATGTTGATAAAATATAAAGGGTAATGAATTTGAAATACCCACCACAAAAGAGGGTCAAACGTACCAGTGACAGGCACCGCCTCAGAAGCGGAGACTTCTATCCATTCATCGCCGTAAATTTATTAAGGATACTGAAGTAGGTAGGTAGTTGATTCTTTTAAAATTTGTTCATTTAACTTCTCAATGAACGGAGAAGACGGATACGAAAGAGAAAAAGAAGGCAGTAAGAACATTTCTCGTTTGGATGCTGCCGGATCGAAATCCTTGTCCAAAATGGGAAGAACGTTATTGTCGGTATTAAGAAACATATGATAAGAAATTATAAGAGTATGATTTATAATAGGGTGTCCTTTAGTACTCGATAAACGGGATCTGCTTCGAAAAAGGACAGCACATGTCGGCCTTTGGAAAAGTTCCTTGGAAATTGTGACCCAAAAGCGGACATCCCCTGATGTACCGGCGAGAGGTGCGAGTCAAACCACCCAGTTTTAGAGAGTTTCTACAGTTTTGAGAAGCTTTCAAAAAATTCATATAGTAGTATGAAGTACTATGTAGTGACTATCTCACAGGTGTGATTGAAACCGAAAAAGTTGACCCTAAAATGTGTCCTTGTAAAATCTCTGCAAATCTAGTAGATATGTATTGAAAATTAAGAAACCATTCAACAGGTACCTACCGACCTAATTGTATACCTAGATGGGGAATATCGTGGATTGGGTCAGACACCCCTGTTTCCCCTACTCAGACTTATAAATATTGTGCCATTACACTTTAGTGTGGGTATTTGCTTTAGTATTGGATTATTTAATCCAAATCTTTAATCTTTTCCCATGGCATAATGACAGCTTTATTGTATTTTTTAAAGAATAAATAAAATACTTACTTTGTTCAGTGGAAAGGGCGATAAGGATAAATGAGTTGTTAACTCGCCAAACGATCACATTTAATTAATGACATTCAAACACTACGTATTTGTAACAAATACAACATTATTTAGGTATCAAGGAGGACAGGAGTTTCCGACGTACCTCAGCATCGTTTGTGTTTCTGTCCTTGATTTTATTTATCTTCCCAATGTTTCCCCCTCCCCCCCTCCTCAATGGGGGCTTCTTCAGGGAGTTTGATTCTAACAATCAAATTTAAAGAGGAGGAAAAGAAGAACGACTCTGCATTCTTCGAAGAAGGACAATAAAGGAATCGAATGTGAAGGTGGAGCTTGTATGCAGACGAAAAAATAATATTTCAGCAGATGAGCTGTAATGTAAGTGCTTTTGAAATAAATAAATAGAAAAAATAAAATAAAAATAAATAAATTAAACAAATAAAATATAAATTATAACACTGGACACTGGGGGAAAAAGAAAGAAACAGTCGTGCCCCCACGAATTTGGCATTGGTCCTGGGGGTTTTCGAGGGTGCTGAATTCGAATCCGAAGCCCGTTGTTCATTAGACGTCTAAATTTTAAAATACGACACCTACATTTAAAAAAAAAATCACTTAAATTCCAAGATTTGTTCAATTGATAGGTGCTATTCTTGTTGAAAATTTAACGGTGAATACGCCTACACCACACATGATGGGTCTGAAATGCCTCCTTAACGAGCCTTTTGCCTAAAAACTGTCAAAATCGTGGGTTTACCGATTTTAGCGATTTTTCTAGTTTTATGAAAGTTTTGTACAAATTACACCACTTGGCGATCAGAAAACAATTTTGCTATTACATGGACTATTTCTGCGTCGAATGAGACCATCAGCAGCTCTGGGGGTGTGATAATTGAGTTCTTGCGATTTTGTAACTACCGAAAAACGTGTGTTTTTTGGGAATATACCGAAAAAAAATAAGTTGTCAAAAAACTCGTTCTTCTGTAGTTGAAAAATCTCAAAATCAATTATCACACCTCCAGAGCTGCTGTTGGTCTCATTCGACGCAGAAATAGTCCAAGTAATACACAGTATTTTTTAGGTCGCCAAGTGGTTTAATTTGTACAAAAATGTTCTAAAAACTGTGGATAAATCGTCAAAAACCGGTGATAAACCACGCAATTCAGACCAATCATGTGTGGTACAGGCGTGTTCAGCATTAAATTTCCAACAAGAATAGCACCGTTTAATTGAACATAATCCTAGAATTCAAGCTATTTTTTTCAAAAATTCAGGTACCTTACCTCAAAATATAGAGGTCTACATGAAAAACTGGCTTCGGATTCGGTTCAGCACTCTCGAAAACCCCCATTTGAGGGGACATGACTTTGATTTTTTTGTTGGGCAGTGTAATTGTCGTGATTAGAATACGTGAATTAAGTTTGCGAGTTGGACTTTAACTCCTTGACTAACAACTACCCTCATTTATGGGGCGAGGAGTGGATGGAAGAGGAATTTCCAATTCACATTATTTTAAATTCACCCCGGGGCTTCCAAAAACTTTATTTGTTTAGGGCATTATCATGAAATTTTAGTTTGTGTGTGTGTGTGTTCTGTTTGTGTAGTTTCAGTGGTATCGTTTCCAACTTAGAAGACAATGCTACCTCCGCCAGCCTATTGATTATAGCCTCTTCGCATGTCCTGTAACATCCCAATCCGGCCGCCAACCGGTACTACAAGACATGGGGGATTTTTACGGACGTTACTTGGGTCAGCCCACGGACCGCTGGCGAGGCGGCGTCGGGACCCACAGCTACCGCTGCCGGCAGGAGTTATTTATTGGAATTTAAATTTAGTTTTTAATCTAGTGTAGCTTAGTGAGGCACTAGAAATTATATCCCAAAACATGAGCAGCCAATCTCGAAAACCAAAGGAGTTACAGCTAATTATCATTAGGATATGACCCCTTTTGATCAAAATTTCGGATATGTTCCATTTTGATAAAAACACATCCAGTTCTCAATAAAAAATCTCAAAAATCAAGTGCAGGTAATTCATATTTTTTTAGGTATGAAAAAAACACATGGATTATGTTTCCAAATTATAAAATGTAGGTAATAATAAAGTAAGGTACTATCAACCAATTTTCAGTTTGGAACGAACAAAAAAGCCAATATAGAAAAAAATCTCAAAAAAATCTTTAAAATCTGTCAACATTTCAAACATGAAAATCAGTTTCCTCTTTGTCAAGACAATTACATTCTTCTACTTCGCCATCGTTTAGTGAGGGTGCTACTTCATGGGTACCCAAAAGAACGCCAACAACACCCTCCATTCTTGGCAACACCAACACGACACCTTAGCAACGCAAAAACGGCGATAAGCCTAAAAAATCTCAAGAGACATGAACTAAAAACAGAAAGAAGCACTAGAGAAATCAGCGAAACAGGAGTGAAACATGTTATCACAGCACGTCTTGATATCATTGAATATTGGGAAGTACAGGAGCACAGTTGATAACAGGGGTGCCGAAGAGTATTGCTCCTGCACTCTGTTGGTTATACATACCAAACCCTTCAAATCTTATCACCAAACAGCACAGGCATTCTAACAGGTATGTTCAAAACTAGAGTTGGAAAAAAATCCGATAGATGGCATTTTGGATATGTTCCTTTTTGAAAAACATCAACGAGCATCAACTTGAAGGAAGATGAGGATATATTCCCTTTTGATTGAAACGAAAATTACCCATCATATAGGAATGGATGTGATCCCTTTTGATCCAAACATCAAACTTTGGCCTTCAAATACGAGTACACAAGGATATGTTCCTTTTTGACGCTAACTGCTCTTACAAATCGATTTTCGTTATCCTACAGATTGAAAATCCGTTTTTCACAGATTTTTTTCGAAAAATGAATATGACCCCTTCTGAATAAGACCCCTCCTAAATTATTTTAGGATTTCAGTGAGTAATATATACATTAAAGATCCAGAAATTCTTCATATAAAAATCCGTTTTAAAGAGATCCAAAATGATCCCTAAATTTGTATACGTGTACATATACATTTCAAGCAATATATGATCGTCTAATTCAGATAAAAACATATTTGTGACGAATTTATGCATCAGAGAGACGCCCCTAAGTCTGTTTTATAACATGTAAGCATCAAGGAATATGAACGGTATTTACATTGTGGAAACGAACAAAGAAAAATTCGCGGAAATAGGTTGAAAAGGTCAAGATTAATCCGTATGCAAACCCCCACCCATATCGACATGAAATTTGAATTTTCTGACAGTAGTTTGGGAGAGACTTCGAGCGAAATTGCGAAAGAATCCAACAAAACCTATTCAAGAAAATCGGATATGATTCCATTTGACAAAACCTTTAGTTTCAGAGGGACTCCTCAAAAGTTCGGAGGAGAGACCATTTTAAGAATGAAAAAGTGCTAAAAATACACTGCCAAGGAAATGGCACATGAGCTTCCTCGTGAACTTCACAATACGTCGCCATTAAATTCCAGAAAACTAGAAACGACCGGTTCTGGCATCAGGGAATTAATAAGGTGGGAAATTGGAAGCTGAATGGTACATATAATAAATGAAATTAATAAGGAAAATTTTGATTTTAATATGGGACCATCCAGGATGTAGTCCATATGTTCCCTGAAAATTTCGTCTAAATCGGATCAAAAGGGCATTATACTAGCGTACCGCTGCTGATGATCGCGAAGAATGTGATACGGGACCTCAAGAAATCTTGCCCGCATCATCCCTGAAAATCTGACCGAAATCCGTTCACAATTGCCTGAGTTATGACCGAAACAAGAAAATTTTGTTTGCGCCTGCGCAGAGGCTACCGTTGATTCGATCATGACGGAACTGATACGGGACCATGTAGAGCTATACCCGCACGATCCCTAAAAATTTGAAGAAAATCGCATCAAAATTGTGGAAATTACGGCTGTGGCAAGGACCGTAACAAGAATATTTCGTTCACGCATGCGCAGAGCGTACCGCTAATGCAATTATGATGATTGTCTTATGGGATCTCAAGAAGCCTTACCCACATCATCCCTGAAAATCTGACCGAAATCCGTTCAACATTGACCGAGTTATGACAATCACAAGGAATTCGCGTTAGCGCCTGCGCAGAAGCTACCGTTGATTCGATCATGATGAAGTTGATAGGGGACCATCTAGAGCTTAACCCGCACGATCCCTGAAAATTTGGTTAAAATCGGATCAAAATTGTGGAAGTTATGGCTGTTACAAGGAAATGTGGACGGACAGACAGACAGACAGACACACGGAACCAAATTTGTTCAGGAGGCTCTGAAACGCAAAATGCGAGTGGAAATTTTGATTTTGGAGCAAAAAAATTTTTTTCATTTCGAAAGTGAAAACAAAGCTTCCGCTGCCTTGCAGTCTCGGAAGCAAAACACCAGAACGACCGACAATTATCAACACTAGTTTATTGCTGATTTTTAGTTTGGAAAAAAATCTGTTTACTTTTTCCAAGTTTTTATACATACATTGCCGATACTTTATTATTAAAAGGGCATCATCGGATCATATTGTATAATTATACAATATGATCCGTTGCACAATAGTCATTATTAATCCTAATTATTCAGAATTCACCTCAATTAATCGGTTTTGGAAACTTAATGATATCAATTGCGGAGAAATGTAATGTGAAATGTCCGAGCTCAGCGGTTAGAATACAGCGCGAGCGGGTTGGCGACACTCGTTTAACGGGCGGTTGAGGTGGATGCCGCTTTTACTCTATTCTGTGATCTGTGGTAACAACCTATTCGTACGTAGAGGTATGAACTTACACTCATCCTGCGCTCGGCACTTGATGTTAGTGTTCACTGACAGCAACCAATGAGGAAGTCCACCCTGTAATTGCACCGTACTAAACGAAATAGGTATTGTAATTTATTACCTAATTTGTATACGATGATAATTATGAATTTTAATAGATGGAAAAACTTCTTTGTGCTCTTGCTTGTGTTACTCCCCCACAACCTAGCAAATGTATAGGAAATCTTCGTGATCGTGCAAAATCCAACCCAGCTTTGTATAACCTGATGAATATTCACAATGACATTTCACGTTTCAGACCATTTTAAATAATCTGTGCATTCGTATTACCACTAGTACCGCTGTTAGTCCTTATTGATCATGTTAGCGAATTTTTGAAGAAAATTAAGCTATTGCTCTCGCCTCAAAATTTGTAGAATGTGAATTTTTGAAAAAAAATTATGCAGAAATCCGTTTCAGGCTATTCTGAATCATATTCTGAAGTTTAACGCATTTTTTTTATGTATGTATGTATGTATGTATGTATATATGTATGTATGTATGTATATATGTATGTATATATGTATGTGTCATTCCAGACGATAACTGTCCGTAGAATTGTGCTAGAAACTTCAAACAAATTTTAAAATGTTAAGGACACCAAACGAAAGTTCAAGTTCGTTGGCCAGCATGATCGGATTACATCTTCGGGTTGAAATTTTCAAAAATGTAGTCAAAAATTTCAAAATAGCCTGTTTTTTGCGATTTGTCGTGCGAAATAATTTTTTCAGCATACTAACATGTGGTATATTCGGAATCAGCGTAAAATTTCCTATAAGAATATGTATCAAGTTTTTAAAAATTTCAAAGTTGAAAAATCAGTCAAAATCGAAATAATGCCGTTCGCTAGTTGTAAAAATCGGTAATATTTGCATGAAACATTGTCCAAATTCAGATTGAACTACTCTTATGGAAGTATTCCTGTATAACCAATCCTAGAACCATGCTGTTTAAAACGTAGGTACTTAGTAGGTGCTTGTTATAAAAAAAAAAAAAAAGTAATCACAACTGATGAGTTTACTCTTCAAAAATTCGCTCATGGGGTCATGCTGCATGACTGGACTTTTTAATTTCATTTTTCTAAAATCGCAAATCAATATACAAAAACGTTTATTATTTCTTGCGCCTTTCTGCGCAGGTCATTTAAACTATAGATATTCATTAAACATTGTCTATTATACGAACTAAATCGGTCGCGACGATTTTTGAAGAAGGGTTGATGAAAACGTTGTCTATATCTCAAAATAAATAAAATTTACTCGGTTAGATCATTATCAGTGACAAACTATAACTAAGCTGGTGGTGATGATTTATCGAAATCGATTTTACATTGTGACTCTTTATTGGAGAATAATGGATAACATTTGCATTACCTAACTTCCGTTTTACAAAGCCTATGTTAGGTAAATCATTATCTAGATAAGAATATATAGACGTAGGTGCTTACCGAAAAAAATAAAAAAAGAATAAATAAAGAAGGAAAGATAAATAAATGAATACAATAAAAATAAATGATATATAATACATAAACGTATGAGTTTTTACAATGAGTCACAAAAACATACAGAAATGGACATCACAAACTAGATTTTTATATTTCGGCATAATGCCTTTTAGCGAATTTTCCTAGAAAATGAATCTATTCCAAGTCCTGGCGCCAAAAAATCAAGATTTCAAAGGACTAGTTCGTTGGCCAGCATTGATTGAGCACATTAAATTGGTTAAATAAAAATAAAAAAGTGCTGAAAAATCTCTAAAAACGGATAAAAATCGTTAATTTTATATTATTTAACTGAATATTGCTCAAATTATGTGCATTAACTATAAAATAGAACATTAAAAATTTTAAGTACAAAATTACGCTGAAAAATGTACTCAAATTTCAATTAAAATGTGCTACAAAATCGATAAAAACTGCAAAAAAAAGTTAAAAATCCAAAATCTCTTTTTGAATTGCAGAATATTATTTAGAACGAGTTTTTTGCTATAAGATTGGTAGTTAACAATTTCTTTTTCCTCAAAATCCTTAATTTTCAAAACAATGTAACATAATATAGTACGATAATTTACGAAAATTCACTCATACGATCATACTGCATGACTGGAACTTTTTCAAATGCAGTACTAACAATGATGAAAATTTCGGAAATTAGGCGTTGGCAAGAGGTCTTGAAAACTGGAGCCATGGCATTGTTGTTGTGGGATGAAAAACGACGAAGTACCATTTCCCTAGCAACGACTCGGTTGTAGGCGGAAATCACTGTAATTTTTTTCGTGCGCGGAAAAAAATTGAAAAATATACATGATACATTCTAATATGGAGTCAGGACATTACTATGAGCCCTCTCCGACTGAAGGAACTTGGTCTTGTTTTCATCAGGCTTCATATTTTCGAAGGACCTTTATCTCAAAGGAATCGTCGAACAACAAGTCGACATACCACTTCACATAAGCTTGATGAAAACAACACCAAGTTGCTTCAGTCGGAGAGAGTTCATAGAAATGTCCTGAGGTTCCATGAACCTCCAGGACTCAATATTAGAAGGCAAATATTTCGACCCAGTAGAATAATATACGTTCCCACAACAACAATCCCATAGCTCCAGTTTTCAAGATCTCTTGCCAACGCCTAATTTCCCAAAATCTTCTTCATTGTTAGTTCTACATTTGAAAAAGGCATTAAGCCGAAATATAAAAATCTAGTTTGTGATGTCCAATTCTGTTTTTCTTTGTGTCTCATTGTAAATACTCATACGTTTATTGTGCTCTTGTAGGGCTGTTTAATCCATACAATATATATATATATATATATATATATATATATATATATATATATATATATATATATATATACCCCTTTTTTCCACCTGGAACCCACCCGCTATACATTGAAAACGTGGAACACGCTTTAACCTCTGGTGTCGGTAGTAGAGGCCTCCTACCATATTTCTACTTCCTAGGATGAATAAGCGAGAATTGAGGTAACTCATCATATCAGGATAGGATCCATCATTAAAAAGAATTATTTATTTAATAAACAGCATTACAATAGTAATACAGAAGTGTGCAAAACTATAACCCCCTTTAAGAAGAATACTTCTGCTGGGAGTTGGAGTCTTGAGAGTTTAACAGTAACTTATATAACTCCTAATGTACATTCAGACAGAAAAAGATTATAAAACCAATATTTTGAAGATGATTCAAATGCTCAAAATTCTCTATATAATAAAAACATTTACCGAAGGGAAAATATTAACAAATTACCACCTGCTCTGCTAGAAAACGAAGCAGAGAAAATGTACAATTCGTAGTTTGTTACTTAAATGTAAGATAACGTCTTAATTTTTCCAGGTAATATTGTTTCAAAAAATGTTTTTCTTAATTTTTCAACAATGTCCTCCTTATGTAATAACATTTTATTCAACTTTTGTTGTCCAAGAGAAGCTCCCTACCAAGTTTCAAATTCCTAGGATGAACAGAATAGGATTAAGCTCAGTAAGCTGATCATGTTGGAACCCGTCATTTCATTCGACTACAAACTTAATGCCCCACAGAGTCTCCCTGACAAATTTCAACTTCCTAGGGTGAACAGGAGGGAATTAAGATCACTCAGCTGATCATGATAGAGCCCGCCGTTTCATTCGTTCCGTAGAGTCCAAGAGAGTTTCCTTATCAAATTTTACATATACCTACCGTATTTTACATACCCTTTCAAATTGTACATACCTACAGATTTTACCTTTCATGTTTACATTCCTATGGTGAATGACTGTTTTTCCGCTACATGTTGGTCAATTTGTTTCGCCAAAGGTAGGTACTGGTAAAAGCGTGCTCCACGCTAATAAACCCTTATTGTATAAGGATAGGTCTTTGATACTGAAATAATACACAATTGTGCCATAATTTGCAGCGTTTTAATTTTACCTAGAAATTTTTTCACTTACAAAATCCCTGTCGGGTGACGACTGTGGTCCTATTTTCAGGATGACGAGGAGTTCACACGCAGCTGCCAGGTTGATGAAAGCTTTCAAATCCAACTCATTTTCAAAAACGTAAAGTCCTGGATTCGGTTCATGAAGCCCCCATTCCACAGCTCTAAATTCAGAAGGAAGAATGGACTTTTGCAGATCAAAAAACCATAACAGGTAGGTTTTGTTGAAACAAAGCTGCATCATGAATGCCTAGTATACATACAAATGACTGACTATGGTTCTTGCATGTATATGAAGAGATATTCTGTTAGCGAATTTTCATAAAAAATGAAGCTATTGCAATGGCTCCAAAAATTGTGGAATGGCTCCATCAAGGAGAACAATGAGCGCCCGTTCGGAAATCCATACTGTGAAGTCCGTTGCTTCCTCGGGCAAGCGTTTGAGCAGTTTTACGTCAAAGCAGTGGTCAAAACTACTACCATGATTGACTGCATGTTGGTAAATTTATGCACCTTCACCTCGATTCACTGAAGACTTGTGTCCAGCCATCCTTCCACTGAAAGGATTGATGGTCGTCTGGATTGGTGAGTATTGAGGGTATATTTATGTATATGTATATTTTATACATATGTATATACATGCATATGTATATGTATATTAAAGAAAATGTTTCCATTGTAGGTTATATAAGTGTTCAAAACATTAACATTTTGTGGACAGTAGGACACCTATAGGTGATTCATTCCCCTGATGTGCCAAATATTTCTAGGCGATTCTGCGATGTTGTTGGCCATTCGTAGATCATACGCCAAAACTTCTTCACTTCCTTCGTGTCAAGGAGGTACTACTATTTCACCTTTTTATGATCTTGCAACTTCGTTTCATTTATGGGATACAACTGGATACAAGTTCTGTTTACCATTCTTACGTTCCATAGCATATTGAGAACTGCCTGTGCCGGACATCTTCACAGCACTGATGTAAAACATGGACAAATGACAGAAACAGACTAAAATGAAACCAAAGTTCATCACTGAAGTCCGAGAATGTAAACAATTCGTCATGCCTGCTGGCTCACCGGGGGAACGTCGCCGTCGCTGGGTGGGCCAGTGTTGTGCATGGTTGTAGTTAAACCCGACATGTTGTGGACTTGTCGGATTTCTCCTGATCACTAGATATTCGCAGGCCCCAGACCACATTTGAAGCCTCAAAAATGGTCGGGTTTCTCTTGAAACATACGTCTCTATGTCAAAAGATACCATTCGAAAAAAACGACACTCGACTTTTTTGGACTTGACGGCTTTCTCAAACGGCTGATTCAATTAGAGTTGCAGAAAAAATGAAGAATGAAATGAAATGAATGAAAAATGGAGAAACATTTGGTGCGACCCTAGCGCCACCTCTCATCTGAGAATCATACTATTCACCCTTCAACATTGGCTTTAACAGTAAGAGAATTATTATTGTAAGGCATTCTCAAATTCATATATAGACTAGTGAACTGCACCGAAAAGCCATGTTGTAATATACCAAAACGATTAAAATTTGTATAGTTATTTGTAGTGATTTAAAACAGGACTAGTGTGAAGTCTTCTGGTCTCAGCTGAAATTCATGCTCAAGTATTGCATCCATCAATGTATCCAAGAAAGAGCATGCAGTACAAAGTTGGGGGCGGTATAGCTTCTTAACACTATACATGGATAGAATAAGTTGCATGGGGTTAGAATCACACCCCCGATTGATCGTGGTGGAGTACACATGAGAAACTAGCCCTTATTGAGAGCAAACCGAAGACAGTCGACCGATAGTCTTTTGTTGGATTTGTGAGGGCGTAGGCCTGAACCTCCTTTCAACCATCCCAAACCATCTCTAAACGTTCTTAATTATCTTTTCCGAATGTCCAGAAACATATTGAAAAAAGAAATAGCAGACCTGAATTTCCCTGACACAGGCTCGTGAGAATAAAAGGGAAAAGTGTCTAGAACCTGAATGAAATGTAACGCAACACTAGCGCTTCCATGCGGGATGACCACCAAACTATATAAAACATCCTGATCTATTTGTCCAACTTATCTAAAAGTAGCAGCGGACATTGATTGCTGATTGCGGATTGGTTGCACCAGTTTCCGTACAAGAGCGCTTGGTCAGCGTTACATTCCTTTCAGGTTCCAGAAACTCCTACAAAAGAGTAGGTATTGAATGTAAATATTTGTGTTGCTAGGGGAATATTGCCAGCCAACTTCGTGTTTGCTAGGGGAACCGAAGACGACCTGACCGTTGCCGGCCAACCCGACCCCCCATCGGCCTCTGAACTCCATTCTGCCATCAATCCTAAAACATGGTTTTTTAGCTCTCGCTCTCACCAGAATTGAGCTAGAATGATCTCCTAATAGAAACTCGCGAGCATCTTTATTATAGAAATGATCGAGAGTGTGAGATGATGATCTCCTAAAGAAACAAAACTTCACTTTATTATAGAAAGAGGCTAAAGAGGCTACATACGAAATTACAGCTTCCTATACATATAGAAATTACCTATTAAAATAATTTAACCACCGCTTCACAAATCTAACCGTTCTCGCAATAAAATGAATCACATAATCGAAACACCAGTCAGCCAAGTTGCAATCATGTTCACAATATCAATAATTGAGAATGATCACCTGTGTGTAAACAGTTCATAGCTTCACTTTATTGTAATAAATCGTGGAATGGTCGTATGGTCTATTCTCCCATCATGTCAGAATGTTGCGTTACAAAACCAACCAATTGAAAGATAACGTTTTGAACAAATTTTTCGTAAAACCCTTCTCGGTATGCTACTAAATTCACCTACCGTAAATATGTTCGTAGTAATACGTGGTTGACGAAGTACAGCTTGAACTTCAAAATCACTAAAGTTATAGTGATTATCACTAACATGAAAACATGAGACTCAAGTGTTGATGGCTGCTGGTTCTTTGGTATACCACTAGAGAGGATGCCTACCGTAAAAAGTGTTACTTGAGAACCTTAAAAAATCATTTGTGTTAAAGAAGTCGTGCTACAATCGCTCAATATGAATGTAAGAATATCATACACGTGAGGGACAAACTTTTGGACATTTTGAATTTAATTTCACCATAAAAATGAGTGAATATTCGAATTGAAAATGACAGGGAACCAAGGCTAGAGTTCCTATATATTTTTCAGGGGTAGAAAAAAATATTCAAAATTACACAGATCCCACAATCTCTAAGGAAAGTAATTTCCGTAATTTTGAAAGAATCACCCGTATAGAATTGTTACCGGAATGTTTAGGTGTTCTAACATACCTAGTTTTAAACGAGTCCATTGCTGCTTTGCTATAAACATTGACGCTAGCAATGTTATGCCGATGTCAGATGTCAACACAAAACTTCGGAAAATGTTCATAAAATTGTTTCTAGCAATGTAATCGTCCGTTGTAAGAAAGGCACCTTTACATCCACCCGTTGGCCTGGCAATGCGGCGAGTAATCGATCGGAGCTGAAGGGTACAGGGGAAAACCAGGCAGGTTACTCGGTTTTTTATTAAAAAAATTAGTTAGCAACAGAACAATATATTTCAGAGGGGGCCGAACCTGTCGAAACAGAAGAAAAACCAGGAAAAATCGTCGACAAAAGATAAGGGGTTCAGAGAAAAAACCAGGAATGTCGTAAAGAAAACTGCGTTTCTCTCAAAATGTCAAAATGCTGAGTTACTTGGGTTTTCCCTTGTACCCTTCAGTATCATCATATTTTCTGAAGGCTCTCCTGAAGAGTGAGTCAAGTTTACGCAAGTGTCGAATAAGTACATGTCTCCGAAGGAATACACCCGAAGGAGGTCGCTAGGCCCTATATAATATCCATACTTATAGGTGGAGGGTGTATGACATACGTAGTTACGCAGTTGAGGTTGGCTTCCTTGATCTTAGTGAGACGATCCTCCCAGGCTGGTCGTGGTACTCGGAAGTAGTGCATCTCCCCGGACATCGGAGTGAAGGGCGAGCCGTCGAGGAGAAAGACGTTGTTCTCCAAGTCCTGCACAAATGACTTCGGGACCGGACCCTATAAGACCAACATTTTCAGGACCTGGAGGTTGCTTTGGTAACCATTGCTTTAGCCAACCTTCTAATCTCTATTATATAACTGGCCAACGTACTTCTTGTTCGATGTACTTGTGTGATTGGTCAGATCACACGTGCTGTACCATAACAGAATCACCTATCAGGGATTTGACCTTAAGGATATAAGCTCTACCGACCTTACTCTCACCTCAGGAATGTCTAAGCTACACATAATGTACCTACATCTGACTCGCACCGTGCGGTCTCGACACCATGAAAGGTGGGAATAGCCTGTTTTCAAACTTGAACAGATATTGGAGTTTGCTGGGAGCTATTGCTTACTTAGTGCAGTAAACGTACATATGAATACAAGCTGGTTAGCCAGGTTTTAAGACATGTTTGGGCAGTTGATAGGGCACTCTTGAACACGCGAAGGGGTACTACTCTGGGTTAGCAGAGAAAGGAATAACCACTATAGATTTCCGCCAGCATTTGTATTGCACAACATAAACGATGGAGTGTGGATCTGAACATTCAAAATAGCACATGTGTGAATCCATTTACAGGAGAGCTAACGAGAAATTTACTTTACAGGTGAATTGCCTTTACAGGAAACATTCTCCCACGTTAGAATGTACCCAGAAATACATATAACGCACCTATCTTACGGTTCTTATAAATTGCACCATTCTCAATGTGTATGTTGGTAGCAAGAGTTTAACGCACTTCAGTTTCTGTATCCATTATTTTGCCTCAAACAGCTGAAGGCCTTCCAACTATGTTAAAATTTAATAATTAGGGTGATTTTTTTAAATGTATGTTTTGTTTTGTATGTGTTGGATAACCGCAGATTTAAAATATTCTTGTTTACAAAATACGACTAGATATTTTTCAACATTGTCACTAAGTAACGATTTTTTAAAAAAGAATACCGGAGTAGGCATAGGTAACTTACAATGTGAAATAGAAACAAAAATTGATTCTTCTCTTGGACACTTCTATTTTCTGCTTCCTAACAGACGAGCCAATGAAAGTATGATTAAAGTGCCAATGTAGAAGTGTTGTATTTGTCACTATGGGCAATTCAATTAATCATTCAATATAGACGAAGTATGTTGGAGTATTCTACATCTACAAGGTCTGAAATGGAGACTAATCCGAATACTCCTCCTCCTTCCCCTCTCAAAATTTAAAAAAAGGTAAAGAAAAAATGGAGAACAAAATCTGCAAGGGATAGAACTTCACACCGATTTGGGGATCTTGGCAACGATTGGGTATCTAATTGAAATTTGATTTTGAAGTGTAATATTGATTATCTATGTTAGCTATGCAGTGTTCATTTATAACAGGTATATTATGCAGACCAGTATATAATTATTTGATACACACATATAAGTCAAACGTTTTTTGTTGAGGCAGAAATGAAAAACATAATTTGCTATTTTTATAAGGTGTATAAGGAACTCCTTTAATATCAAAGGGTTTGTACAGTACATGTACAATAAAATTGAATTGAAGCGTTGAATTAAAAATCATTCCGTGCGTGTAAAAACTGCGTAGGTATTGAAGTTTCATCCGAACTATTACTTACCTTTGGACGAGTTGTGTTGTACCTACCTCTATTGTGATGATATTGTGATGGTAAGGGTGGATTATGTAGGTAAAATTACAAAAACCTTTAGATTATCACAATTTATTTACCTGCTGAATAGTACAAAGTCACACTGCCTAAGTTTCTCTTAAATAATATCATACCTGCGCCTACAACGTAGAGGAAAATACATTGCAAAATAACTTTGAACTAATCTAAAGGTTTTTGTGATTTCTGCCTAACTATATACCTACTGATCACGCCAAGTAGAAAATCATTCTTACTGTGTTGGGGAATTATAAATATGTATAATCGGTAACTAGTACCTATCTACGAAAAATATTGCATTAGCTTGTCGATAACTTTATGGAAGGGAGAAATTTAAAATTAATAGGTAGGTTCTTCACAAGATAATACGAAGGCCCATTTTGGAAGGTAAAAGTATAGTTATTATTATCATTACACTAACGTGAGGAAACCCGATGAATAGGTACTTTTGCGTTTTGGATAATGATAATATTTATATGATAATAAAAATTACGTTCGTAGCAAATTACCTATAATCGAATGATAGGTGCGGCTTGATTAGGATTTGCTTCTTTAAGAAATACATTCATTCGTTCCGAGAGGATTATTCGTTCCTAGTTCCGATAAGAGCTTCTTGTATTGAAGGATAATTAAAATTAGGTAGAACAAAAGTTATTATATACAAAAATTCAAATTAAATAGGCTCTCATTGTACTTAAATCTACAAAGGTTTCCTTTTCTTAATTTTTAATCGAGTAACTACTTGAGGATTTGCCGAACTGAAGGTTCAGTGTAGTTGAAGTTTGGTACTGTCGTGAATCTGACTTTCTTGTCGTGTGGAGTGTAGTGAAGCTCAAGGATGGTAATGTTGTTCTGCTGGGGATAAGGGAGGAGCCAAACGCCAGGCACGAAAAGTGTCATTTGAGGTCCGATGTGCCAGTATCGCCCGAGGTTGTGACCGTTGATGAAGACAACGCCCTGTGGAAAGAAATGGTGTGTCAACGGTTGAGATAATGTCACCGGGAAGTGTTAAAATAGTGAATAGGTACCTATTAAAACCTCTTGGATTTCGCCCAGCTTACAAGTCTACGGCGACTGACATCATAAAATACGAATAAAACTAAATTCGCTAAATCTGAACTTGGTATTAGAACCTCTTGAAACTCATACGGTGGATACAGCTTTCGTACAAGTACGCAACCACGAGAGACATTTCCCCTTCCTATAAAACCCCGTATTGTACTTTTGTTTGTGGAAATTTATTGCAAAAACACGTTTTTAAAAAAAAAAATATTTTTTTTCATTCAAATAAATTTCAAAATACAATTTTGTTTTACTCATTCCATAATTACATCATTATTATCATCAGATTTTGTAACGAAGAGTAATGGCCGATGATGAGAAAAGTACGATGTGTAGGCTACAGTTTATTATGGAAAAAACTGGATTCTAGAGCCACTCAGCTGATCTGGGATCGGTCAGTTGTGTTCAGAAGTCCCTCAAGGGCCCACATACCAAATCTCAGAATCGTGGGATCATTAGGGAAAAAACTGGATTCTAGATCCACTCAGCTGATCTGGGATCGGTCAGTTGTGTTCAGAAGTCCCTCAAGGGCCCACATACCAAATCTCAGAACCGTGGGATCATTAGGGAAAAAACTGGATTCTAGAGCCACTCAGCTGATTTGGGATCGGTCAGTTGTGTTCAGAAGTCCCTCAAGGGGCTACATACTAAATCTCAGAATCGTGGGATCATTAGGGAAAAACTGGATTCTAGAGCCACTCAGCTGATCTGGGATCGGTCAGTTGTGTTCAGAAGTCCCTCAAGGGCCCACATACCAAATCTCAGAATCGTGGGATCATTAAAGAAAAACTGGATTCTAGAGCCACTCAGCTGATCTGGGATCGGTCAGTTGTGTTCAGAAGTCCCTCAAGGGCCCACATACCAAATCTCAGAATCGTGGGATCATTAGGGAAAAAACTGGATTTTAGAGCCACTCAGCTGATCTGGGATCGGTCAGTTGTGTTCAAAAGTCCCTCAAGGGCCCACATACCAAATCTCAGAATCGTGGGATCATTAGGGAAAAAACTGGATTCTAGAGCCACTCAGCTGATCTGGGATCGGTCAGTTGTGTTCAGAAGTCCCTCAAGGGCCCACATACCAAATCTCAGAATCGTGGGATCGTTAGGGAAAAAACTGGATTCTAGAGCCACTCAGCTGATCTGGGATCGGTCAGTTGTGTTCAGAAGTCCCTCAAGGGGCTACATACTAAATCTCAGAATCGTGGGATCATTAGGGAAAAAACTGGATTCTAGAGCCACTCAGCTGATCTGGGATCGGTCAGTTGTGTTCAGAAGTCCCTCAAGGGGCTACATACCAAATCTCAGAATCGTGGGATCATTAGGGAAAAAACTGGATTCTAGAGCCACTCAGCTGATCTGGGATCGGTCAGTTGTGTTCAGAAGTCCCTCAAGGGCCCACATACCAAATCTCAGAATCGTGGGATCATTAGGGAAAAAACTGGATTCTAGAGCCACTCAGCTGATCTGGGATCGGTCAGTTGTGTTCAGAAGTCCCTCAAGGGGCTACATACCAAATCTCAGAATCGTGGGATCATTAGGGAAAAAAACTGGATTCTAGAGCCACTCAGCTGATCTGGGATCGGTCAGTTGTGTTCAGAAGTCCCTCAAGGGCCCACATACCAAATCTCAGAAACGTGGGATCATTAGGGAAAAAACTGGATTCTAGAGCCACTCAGCTGATCTGGGATCGGTCAGTTGTGTTCAGAAGTCCCTCAAGGGGCTACATACCAAATCTCAGAATCGTGGGATCATTAGGGAATCTCCGCGTAACGCTCTCCGCGTGACGTTCCCCCGCGTGACGCTTTTTCATTTATGTGCCATAGTAAAGACAAAAATGTCAAAAACATTGTTGAAATTTACAAAAACATCGTTTCATCTAAAAACATTGTATCTTTCCCAAAAAAGATTCCAGTCATGCAACATGATGACTGAATTTTCGGAATTTAATCTAAACTGATCTGATTAGGTACTTTATGTTGTTATTGAAATGATGAATATTGAATAAATCTCATTAGAATGTTAGTTGTTGTTGAGAACAATAGGATTTAATATGTTCAGAGAAAGCTTACCTTTCCCCATCCAGTCATGTCTAAGAAGGAGTCCAGTGGATACTCATCGGCAGTGGTGTCTCTTCTAGCTCTGGAGTGTGTTTCATCAGTTTCACCAGCAGTTTCTGAAGCAGGAGCAACAGTTGTGGGCAAATCTATGGTTTTAGGTTCCTCAGTCGCCTCATCTTGCTTAGGAGTCTGGTTTTCGACCACTATCTGTATATCTTTATGGGTATTTTCATTATTAGGTTCATCAGTTTTGGTTACAACTCTAGTCATGATTGTTTCCGATCCATTAATGTCTTCCTTGGGGACTTCGTTGCTCTTCTGTGCTGGGGGAGGCAATGTGAAGGACGATGTCAAGAAAACTGGAAACTCGTAGTTATCAATGGGACTGTCAATAGTATACATTTCTTCGATCTTCTTGATGTCTTCTGGTGTTAAAGAGTAGCTCACGGTTACCCAATTTTCTAAAACCTTTCCATCCAATGTTGCATTTGATATAATGCCCTGCAATAAAAGATTGCAACCAATAATTTTACACCAGAAGTTAATTGATGAAATGATATGATTTTCTTAATGGAAAAAGCAAAGACGTACGTACATACATTATTCAACTTCACAACTACATTAACAAAATGAAAACTTGAGAAAATATGAAGGGAGGTAGGTATCAGAAATAAAATTTTTGTAAATCACTCCGAAAAAAGCGATCAAGTTTAGCTACATTCGCGAATATGCGTTTTTCATGAATAATTTAATAAATTGCTGTTTTATCGAGTGCTCTCAGATCCTCAAATAGATATACTTAGATAGAGTGTCATGCTGAGAAAATACGAGAAGTGTCAGTCTCGGGAGTAAGTAGACAAACAATAAATAAATACACGAATGAAAACTAGAAAATGGTCATATATCAAGAGCTGATTTTTTCCCCCTTTGTGGTTTTTTAGCCCCACTTCAAATTTTGACTTTTTCTATGTCGTTCGAGTTCAGAAATCTTTTTTTCACCAGATGTAGACAGAAACAGTAGCTATACATTTCACTGATTCGTGAAGTAAGTATTTATATAAAACATACTTACATACTAGTATGTCTGAATTCCAACTAAATCAAATCGGGGGAACTGATTCAATCCATGCTACTAACTAGACGATGACCGTTGTAAGCCTTTTGATTAGGTATCTGTTCAGTAGTTACAGGAAAAGGCTCCGAATGGCGAACGGACTTTTTTTAAATAGATTGTTTAGTAGATTTTTCCTACTCTAAGCATCTTGATACGTAAACCAACAAATTTTGAGAGGAGGTTTCAAACATTATTTTTTCGTGGTTGATTACGAAGGTTATTATTGAAAATGGTAAACCAAAACCATACTGGCTGTTGGGTTTATAATGTACACCATAATATGAACACTTTCATGGTATCTGCACAATTTCATTCAAGCTCATTGGTCCGAATCACAGATCACGTGGAAGAGATTCCATACAGGTTATCGTTTGACCCTTTTAATAATCTCTTAATCATTTTTCCGCCTGATCTCTGACCATAATAATTTATAGTTCAGTTATTTAAACTGTATAGGTACCTGCTAAATATTTCATACTTTGATAATTACACCGTTTTATCCAAATCACTATTTAATATTCTTTTGATATAAATCCTAATTTCACATGCTCTAGTAAATACGCTTCTGGGTTAATATTTCGTAGAACAGCGAAAGGTACCTAATGACCTAGAATATAACGTTGATGGTTTAATATGATTATACAGAGAGACCCTTGCATGAAGTTTACTCGCTAATCAGGGTAAAGTAGGTCACATAATTCTCCTGAACATTTCGCATCAACGACGGATCCGGACGCATAAAATATAATGCGTACATACCTATCTAAAATAAACATACACCGTTTTGCTCAAAGGATCAAACGAAAGTTACTTGAGTGGCCAAAAAATTTATTCTGAAGACCAAATTAGAAATGCTGCAAATCATTACACAAAGGTCTGTTATTTCTGTAGTATCGGATAGCCCTTCTACGCAAAATACCTGTCCATAAATAATTGTTAAACGGTCGATTACATTAGGTACCTGTCTATAATATATCTGCATATACATGTAGACGCCTACAGAAGAGAAATTAATTAAATTAAATAACACACATCTAAACTACAATTCAGTATATCAATATTTCATTCCATAATTACTCCTTCAGGGTTGATCTAAATTAACGCCAATGTTACTGGCACATCCCTGGCCGATTTATGATATTTGTGCCAAATTTCTGGAAGTTTGGTCCAACGCTTTGTCTATTATTTCTGTAGTATCGGATAGCCCTTCTACGCAAAATACCTGTCTATAAATAATTGTTGAACGGTCGATTACATTAGGTACCTATCTATAATGTATCTGCATACAGATGTAGACGCCTACCGAAGAGAAATTAATTAAATTAAATAACACACATCTAAACTACAATTCAGTATTTCAATATTTCAGCCCTTAATTACTCCTTAAGGGTTGATCAAAATTAACGCCAATGTTACTGGCACATCCCTGGCCGATTTATGATATTTGTGCCGAATTTCTGGAAGTTTGGTCCAACGCTTTTGTAGAAAAGCATCGGACGGCGGACTGACGGAATCGTATGTGAACGCGTACGAGCTACTACTGGTTAACTTTCTAACCGGCACAACTCCTGTAATTTGAAGTTACCTACTATGATGTTATTCAAAATAACGATTTTCATATTTTTTCTGACTACCTAACTTAAATTTGGAAATGTCGTAAAAATACACAGTGTTATTCCTCATAATAGGGAAGAGTGATATAGAATACTCCATTCGTTCAACAACTCTGGTAGGCGAGGTCCTTAAAATGATATTTACATTTTTCTTTAATTTATACTAGAAAAACCAGTTGCACGTTGTAAGCTAAATGGGTACCTATAATATACAGGGTGATTCCCTCGCAGATGCAAAAAAATTTTGAGTAAAACTAGATCAAAAATGGAGTAAAATGCCGCCAACTGCATATTTTTATCTCAATCCGTTCTTGAGATATGATTTTTTAAAGGTTTTTTTCAGGAAAACCGTGTTTTTTTCCATTTAAACTCAAATTTCTCCACTTTACTTCATTCAATTTTAACTTTTGACCACGTTTTCGGAATCAGCATTAAATTTACTATAAGAATAGTGTACTTGGGTTCTTCAAACGTAACATCCAAAGGCCCTCACATCAGCTCGAACATTGACGATTTTGAAAAAAGAATATTACTGAAAATCTTTATAACTTTACTACTCTTCCAAAACGAATCCTGGAAACTGGCAAATCTCATGAAAACTGCTTCGTCTAATACTCTTTCCAACGGTTTAATCAAGTTTACTTTTATTTTGTTATTTGGTGGAGAAAATAATGTTTTAATGTTAAAAAATGTAGGTATTTCAATGAAATTGTTGGTTTTCTCGAAAGATGACCCTCCATGAACCTACGAGTATGGGGTCGGTTTCTATGTATTTTTTCACGCTGTATCGAATGGTAACATTTGTAGATCTCTCCAACTCCGTTATAACCGAGTTTTACACTTAAAATCGCAAATGTTTAGTTTGTTTGTTACGATTAAATGTATGGGTGTTATGGGGTAAAACTAGTTAATTAAAGTGTAAAACTCGATTATAACGTAGTTGAGAGATCTGCAAGAGTTTCCATTCGATCCAGCGAGAAAAAATACATAGAAACCGACCCCATACTCGTTGGTTCATGGAGGGTCAACTTTCGAGAAAACCAACAATTTCATTGAAAAACCCACATTTTTTAACATTAAAACATTATTTTCTCGCCTAAATAACAAAATAAAAGTAAAATTGATAATACCGTTGGAAAGCATATTAGATGAAGCAGTTTTCATGAGATTTGCCAGTTTCCAGGATTCTTTTTAAAAGAGTAGTAAAGTTTTAAAGATTTTCAGTTTTTTCAAAATCGTCAATGTTTGAGCTGATGTGAGGGTCTTCGGATGGTACTTTTTGAGAAACCAAGTACACTATTCTTGTAGGAAATCTAATGCTGATACCGAAAATGAGGTTGAAAGTTAAACTTAACTGAGACAAAGTGGAGATATCCGAGTTTAAAATGAAAAAACACGGTATTCATGAAAAAACCGTTGAAAAATCATATCTCGAGTACGGATTGAGATGAAAATATGCGGTTGGCGGCATTTTACTTCATTTTTGATGTAGTTTCACCCAATTTTTTTTGTATCTGCGAGGGAATCACCTTGTATATAGATATACAGGTACACGTAGGGAACTTACTCTGAAGCATCACAAGAAATGTTGAAATTCATAACGGCCAACGTTTAGTGGGAAGCATTCTGAAATAAACTTGAATATTAATACGTTAGATGGTCGAACATACCTTGGTGACGTCAGAGAGGAGTTTGTAGTTTCTTCGTCCTTGGTTTTCTACCAAAAGAGTCAGGTTCATGCCGGTCTTCAACGTAGGGGGTAGAGGGGTTTCGTTGATCACTGTATAAGCTAAAACGCTGATCTCAACCTGTGAAATCAGAACTAAATTTCAGAGCACGTAAAAGTCATTTGGGTTATCTACGACGCTTAGGATTTCCGCAGTATCATCCTACTGAAAATGGCCACAGGTGTGTGTAATAATGAGGGTTTATCATTTAAAAAGGACCTTTAAACTATCACTAATTTATTGTATTGAACAAAGAAAAAAAAAAAAAAAAGTTTTCGGCTAAGTATGCTGATTGATTCAGCTGTTGCTGATTGATTCGGCTATTGACTGATGATGGCTAAAATTTAGCCGAAAAGCTTTGTTTTTTGCTTTGTGCAACAAAATTAGTGATAATCTAAGTAAAGGTCTTTTTTTTATATGATAAACCCTCATTATGGAAGATTATCACATGCAATCTTTAGCAACTCTTCCAAGAATACGGGTGCAATAGTTCCTGCGAAGTGAAGGATCGGGAATATCTTGAGATTTGGAGAATTGTCTCATGTTTTTCCTTTTTTTACGGAAGGAAGATATTTGAGAAAGGAGTTTGGGGAAATAATGATATAACATCAGACGAAAATCGTGAATGATACGTGAAAATTCTCTGCTGAAGAATCTTACTTGGAGTAGCTACTTGAGGTTAGTTTATGACTTCTGATTAAATCTATAAAGTTCATGAAAATTACAACAGAATGGATTAGCCAGAAGGCCGGGACCAAATGGTCCCCTGCTCTCATTCATGCATTGTATTGGCGTTCAGATGGTCGAGGAAGGTAAACACGGACCTCGTATTTATTCAGGAAACCACAACTACTTACTTATAAGAGTTCATAAAGTTGCTATTTTGATTCAGTAGAGAGGTGGGCTTTTGTCAAAGTATGCAGTATTCAATATGTTGGTTTACATGAGACTTGGCGCCACTCTAAAATATAGCCTAGAACCTTGTTCAACTGTGCCACCAATTGTTCAAATAAAAAAGGTACTAACATACATCTCAGCCGACAGATCAACTTTGGTAATGAAACAACAGTTAACTAGAACTAGTGGTAAATGTTATGAAATGTGTTGTAGCTTACATTATCGAGTAAAACGAGAGCTCTGTCACGGATGTTAACTTGCAAGACGGAGGGGTCTTTCGGCGGATCGGTGACGGTGTGGGTGTAGGCTATGAAACCGTAGCTCTGGTTGAAAGCCTCCATAGTCATGGGATAGACAGTCGTCGCTGGTGCAGATCCAATGGGGCTCTGCAACAGCGAAACTACGGGATCCATCTCAACGGTACCATAGTCCCCTTTGGGAGACGTCTTTAAGGGTTCAATCTCTTTAATGTCACCCACTGGCATTCCGTACTGGAAAAAATCAAACGAATTCATATTATAGTCAATTTTCAGATCTGTGCTGCATAGGGTACAACCAGTTACTCTGAAAAGACTCTTGATAGGAGGATTTTTCATTGATACATTGTGATTTGGATATATCTTATGGCCCCCTGGTTGCTACATCACCTAGTACTAAACCATAATTATATGAGAAAAATCCACAGAGTATTGAACTAGGGAGAAAACCCAGCAGAGTAGTGGACTGATCCGGTGAGAATCACATCAACTCAAATTGTATACGTAACAAGTGTGAACCTACCTATTACTTCTCAGAATGGTCAAGAAGAAAGAAATTGGTCCATTGAAATGTGGAGTCATGTACAATTCACAGCTTCCCAATGAGCGGTGATTTTTTTTTTTTTTCTTGAGTGGAAAAACAGGAAGTTATATTCTCCCAAGCAACGATTAGTTGTACGAGAACTATCAAAAGGAAGCATGAAATTCTATCTGTTGTACGAAACTTTTGGAATGACCCACAGAACTAAGACATAAACCATGTCAATATTGCACTAGGCGCCAGTAATAGGTAAAAGGCATTAGGTGAGAGGATGAATTTGTTGAGCTTTCTTTGTAAAAACCTCACCCATTAATATCTCAAATTAACATTTATTCGAATCAAATATTATGCAGGAGTTTTGAGCATTCATTATTTACGCCATCTGATAGTATGTGTGAAAACATCGTTTATTGGAGTTTTCGATGTTTTGAAGGGATGATGGATCAAATGGATCAACATTAAGCTCAATCACCCTTACTAAAAAATATTGATCAAAAATAAAGAGCAAAATTTGTCCCTACATTTACTTGAACATTACGGAGGCGCGATTTGGTATAATTAAGTAGTTGATAATGAAATTTATTGAGTGACCATGTGCATTAAAACTGAAGAGCTTACTAACTTCTTGGAGCAGTTCTCTAATGGCGAAGTATTTATCGGTCAGATCCCCAGCTTCGTTGATTGGAGCATCGTAATCGTAACTCGTCAAATCTAGTTTCAGTGTGTCACTACTTCCAGAGCCTGAAAATCAGAACTATTTACATCCATTTGTGGAAGTAAAAACAATGATTTATTGTCATAAAGGAGAGAAGGTCAGTAACACTCCAATTTTCATCCTAAGCACCAAACGCTTAGGACCCGTTCCACCATGGAGGATCATGAAGTAATCCAGAGTTAATCCAGTTATGTCACTGCCGTTTTTGAGGTATAACTTCCGAGTCGGGATTAACCCCCTATGGTGGAACGCGCCCTAATTTTGACAGAAGTAGCTCTAAATGTTCATGACGTTCTATGTTGATTCTCGATTATGAGAAGTCAGTACCAGTATTGTCAATTCTATACTCTCACTAAGTCCTTTACAAGTATGTTTTCATATTGGTTTTTTTAAACACGTAGTTATCCTTATTTATCCTAGTGAACGGTACCAAACCTTAAAGCTATCGTTAGAGATAAACCCCAGGTATTCCGCAAGGCACTTTTCCTTCTCCACTCTGGAAAACTTTCCACCTCCATAGGCGGTCATAAGATTTACAAGATGAGGTTAAGTGTATTAACACTGAGATTTTGGTGTTTACTCTATAATTCACCGATTGGTGTTTTTTATTATTAATGTATTGAATATGAATGTGATCCTTGAGTTTAGTAGTCCTTGATGAAAGAAGTGAAAAAAAGCGGTTCTGGCGGTAATGCCTGAAACTAAGTACCTACTCTTGGTTAGTTCACTACTGTTGTTTTGCCTGCGTTTTGACTGTTGGTGGAAAATTATTCCAGTGGAAAAGTAGTCCACTGTGGGTTATTTCTCGAAAAGTTACAGCCCCCCATCCTGCCATATCACTCCGTGATTTTTTTCAATCTTGGAGTCAACATCTATCAGGTGATTAGAAACAGGATATCCTCAACTAGTGGTGGTTTTCACCAGCCAAACGAATAAGTAAATGATGGATATAAATATAAAAGAATCAACTTTTCTAAATGGAAGGATGAGTTCGTTAGCAAAACTTTTTGAGCACAACAAACTGTTCAAATTTATACAAAAATCACTAAATTTTTATTGAAAAACAAATTAAAAAACGGCTAAAATAAATTGTAAAATTTATATTTTTAGCAGAATTTTAATCAAAAATAAAATAAACCACTGTTAGTGGGAAACATTTTTGGAAAGCCGAATCGAACAAAGAACCCTTATTGCAGACGACAGACTACGAGAAGTGACGTCGAAAGTATGAAAACTAACACACAAAATTGTATTAAATCGCTATTTTTTAGGGGCATTACGGCGTTGGTGTTCGCGCATTGTGGAAGGATGCCATGTTGTGTTCGCTAAATTTACATCACGTTTTTTAGTGGCATTCGTTTGCCGAAATTTTGATGCCAGAAACTATTTGAAGAGTTTTTAAAAGAAAACGCTTGCATACGAGTCTGCAACACATTGGGACATTTTAAGTCTTTAGTCCCCCCCATTTCCTATCCTTTCTCCTACCCTCCCCTTTCCCTCTGCTATACTCCCCTCAATCTACGAATTTTGACGAATAATGTTCAAAACAATAATTTTCACTACAAGTGTAACAGTTTCAATGATTTTAATAAACTATTGTAATAAAGCAATTATTATCTCGACCCACGGCTTCATTTTGGCGTTTTATTGAAGTGATTTCTAACGTAGAAACTAATAACAACAAAACAAGCGGCATTGTTTACTACATCCATTAATAACATTAATAAATATATAATGGCGACATAAATACCAAGAACATGTACGAAAGAAATGCGTGATTAATCGAGAGCTTTCCAACGAATGGTGAACGATTTCTGTCCGTTAAAAACTTAAGAAGTTTCATTTCTCCAGAAACGGCTTGGTTGTACGTGAAAATCATTAGAAATCAACTGTAACGCTTTTAGCGAATTTTTGAAGAAAATTAAGCTATTGCTCTCGCCTCAAAATTTGTAGAATGTGAATTTTTGAAAACATTTTATGCAGAAATCCGTTTCAGGCTATTCTGAATCATATTCTGAAGTTTAACGCATTTTTTTATGTATGTATGTGTGTGTCATTCCAGACGATAACTGTCCGTAGAATTGTGCTAGAAACTTCAAACAAATTTTAAAATGTTAAGGACACAAAACGAAAGTTCAAGTTCGTTGGCCAGCATGATCGAATTACATCTTCGGGTTGAAATTTTCAAAAATGTAGTCAAAAATTTCAAAATAGCCTGTTTTTTGCGATTTGTTGTGCGAAACAATTTTTTTCAGCATACTAACATGTGGTATATTCGGAATCAGCGTAAAATTTCCTATAAGAATATGTATCAAGTTTTCAAAAATTTCAAAGTTGAAAAATCAGTCAAAAATCGAAATAATGCCGTTCGCTAGTTGTAAAAATCGGTAATATTTGCATAAAACATTGTCCGAATTCAGATTGAACTACTCTTATGGAAGTATCCCTGTATAAACAATCCTAGAACCATGCTGTTTAAAACGTAGGTAGTTGGTGCTTATTGATGACTTTACTCTGTGAAATATTCCGTCCTCCGATTCTCTCGGTCGCTCTCTTTATGTTTACGCTCTCTATTAATGTTTTACGCTCAACTGTTTTAGGACTTGATGTAGCTTTAATACTGACTGTGGCTTAGAAATTATCAGCCATGAAATTATGAAGAAGTTCTATTTATGTACGTAATAGCACGCAGACCCAAGGCCTCGCTCCGCTCGGCCGTCAGTAACGTTAATCTCAAGGCCTCCCTCCATTCGGCCGTCAGTAACGTTAAGCCTAAGGCCTCGTTCTGCTCGGCCGTCAATAGTGTAGATCCCAATGCCTCGCTCCGCTCGGCCATCAGTAACGTAGATCCCATTTTATTTTATGTCAAGATTTGATGATGTTATGATAGGATACTGTTAAGATTTCAACTGCCTTCAATACTGACCACATTGGACATCGAAATCTATGAATATTTACCTACATTTGTCTTTAAATCTACAAGATTAGTTTAATAATAATAAAGTATGAGTACCTCCTAATTATTTTTAATAATTTTATTCCATGTTTGTCTATCAAAATCATAAACTAAAATTTCTCTACACGATCAATAGCGACTGAAATGTCGAAGATTTCTTCAAAAATTCGCTCATGGGGTCATGCTGCATGACTGGACTTTTTATAACGTAACGCTTTTCGAGTCCATATGCCAAAGTAAAGACATAAAATGTCAACATATAAATATAATCACCCGTTGTGAATCCAAAGTTTGTCCCTCCATGGAACAAGGAACAATTTTCTTGTTGTGCAAACAATAACTGTCCAAAACCAAGAATGGCCGAACATCCACCCGACCATTCGGATGGCTTTGAATAATGTTGAACGACAATAACTCACGAGTGATAAAGCACCCAATAAATATAATCACCTGATGAGAATCCAAAGTTCGTCCCTCCTTGGATCATGTAGCAGTTGAACGAGACGTTGGTCTGGATGAGTCCCCTCATCGTCCGGAGGATGTTGGCTGTCTCAACCCTAGCGAAAGGTTCGCCCCAGTAGGACAGCCAGCCGGTGTAGAACTCAGAGTTGACCAGAGGTCCTCTTGGTTGGATCTTCCTGAGTGGCGCGAAGAGTTTCAGTACCTCCTCTCTGGCTGAAAACGATTTTCCCGCAACTGTGACGATTAAAATTGTGCAGTCAACAGATGTTTATGATATAGATATCAAATGAATTTAAACAAGATAAACATTTGTTGTAAAAGCACAATAGTTTTAAAAATAAAATTAAAACCTCTGCCGAGAGAGTAGGCAGTGTATTTTGTACTCAAGGGCTTGTAGGAGCCCTTAGGATAGTAGATTTTCAGAGCACCGTGTTATGGTTGTAAAGTAAAGTAAAGTAAACGACCATTGCAGGTTGGGGCTTTTCGTCCGACTGTCCGGGCGTTGCGGACGTCATCAGCTGTCCTCCAAATGGAGGATCAGTACTCATTGCCTC
This sequence comes from Adelphocoris suturalis, assembly GCA_030762985.1. Lineage (NCBI taxonomy): Eukaryota > Metazoa > Arthropoda > Insecta > Hemiptera > Miridae > Adelphocoris > Adelphocoris suturalis. The sequence goes on from CM061048.1 coordinate 33,253,130, forward strand.
GCCCCCTTGAGTGGAGAGGGGTTCACCGTACAGAAGCGTGAAAATTACTTGGACGTGAGACCTTTACCTGGGCGGTCATCCATCCAAGTACTCGGCGTTGCTTAACTTCGCTGATCATATGAGAAACGGTTCATTGCAACGCCTAACCCGTACGGCACCTTGTTATGGTTGTTTTCAGTGGATGGCATCATATTGCATGAGGTGCGCGACAAAAAGAGGTCAGACAGTTCAAGTGGGTAGGACATCTTCATATTTATACCTGCATAAAAATTCCTGCCCGTGGTATTGAATGCCAGTCTGCCCCTTGGCACAGATGAATGTTCCTAAAATCGTTTGTATATCTCTCATTCGTTTCATGCTCCTAAGCCGATCAACTAGGTCCGAAATCAGATTTCTCTTTAAGCATAGTATAGCCCAAAATTTAGCTTCTGATGTATTTCTTTAAACATATTAATTCATTTATTCAAAGAACTAACACAAATCCTGCCTACAGCTCTTAACTAATGGATCATTACGTCATCATTCTTCTAGGTAAGAACAATGTAAACATTAGGACAAGTAGGTTAATAAGAAGAGGTAGGATTACTAAAAGACTACCTCAAACGTTCATATGAGGTTCAATCAACTTAAACCCCCAATATTTTTCATCTCTACCTTTTCCCCTGAATAGATCTTGAATAATTATCAGCTTCGCTTCAAATTTCAGTCGATTAGCTGGGGGATGATTTAGTATTGGAAAAAGTTAACAAGATAACATTTAGAAGGTAAAACGTAACAAACAAAAATATACATTACAAATAATAGTCGGCTTTCCCATTCAAATTACTTTACATACCTATGGTGATACAGTTTCTCTGCTTTTGACCGAGAGCAGAGATTTTCAGTTGAATTTACAATAGTAAATGCATGTCGATCCAAGTATCTCTTAATAGAAACTGCCAAAGAAAATATTCAAGTTCATGGCATCAATTCATCAATTACCTACTTATTGGATTGAAGCTAATGTAGATTAGTTTACTGATCTAAGCCATCAAATAATGTCAACATGTCCACTAAAATCTGGGGAGTCTTGATCTGACATAACATGTAAACTTTCATATAATATTGTTTTAGATTTACAAAATAAAATAATCTAGCCGGGACAGCTAGCACCATGCGATTGTAAATCCACACAGAGGTGAACAGCTTTCTAATAATGAAATAAAAACCCTTAGTGTAATAATTTGCAGGGCGTATTTCTTTAGCAGATGACCCCCAACCGACAGAACTAAGCTCCACAGAAGCTTTACAGAACTAAGCTCCAAGTCGGTGGAATTCCTTCATAATATAATCCTTAAGCCACATGTATAACCTTACTTAACTGTAGAAGTTTAATTTCGTTAATTATAATTTAATTACCTACGTATTGAAATGAAATTGTTTCTTTTTAATCTGCATATGTATTGCAATACTCAAAGAAGAAAAATAAATCTATCTATCTATTTCCTAGACCTTTCCGATGAAGACAAAGAAACAAGTTTTGCATCTCGTCATACGCAACGAAAGAACGACTGATACCTACGAATGAATCATTATAGCTAATCGGAACGATGATTTTACTTCGTGAGCAAGCCATCATCTGCCTTATTCATATTTTGCTATAAAAACGAACAAGAGTCCCATGAAACTTACTGGAGCCGAAGTCAACGGTGGAAAATACGCCTGGGATTCTGCCTCGGTTGATCATATCCTGGTTCCATCCGTCGGTCGTGAAAAGGACGGCCTTGTCGCTGATGTAAGAAAGGTAGAGGTCCCGAAGCCACATCAGGTACCGCTTGTCATGCTTTGGGTAGCTCCCGTACTCGTTCTCCACCTAAATCCCACGATAACAGAGAGGTCCTGAGGCCATTAATATATCCTGTAACCTAAATCATTGTCCTAGATAATGTCAATGCACCGGTAAAATGATCGGTACCTATGAAAGCTTTGTATTCGTGGAGAAAAAAATTCAACAATTCCACTTGCTTTTTACGTACAACCTTGTCACGTCCTAAACTCGACCAAGTTTTAACCCGTTTTTGATGAAATATTCAGGGATTTGTGGGTGAGCTTCTACCAGGGATCTCCAACCTTTTTTTCTGAAGGGCCACACTATAATAAAATATTTGAGACAAGGACACAAATTACTAACATTTCCCGAGCCTTTCACATTTCACGAAGTTTTGTTTTAATTAAGAGTGGTCAGTAGTGGTTATTGAGATATTCTGGGCTTTTCTAAGTCGCTATATTCCCTTATATATCTTTGTTTTTGGATAACTCAAATTATACCTTAACCTCATATATCTTTGTTATTGGATAATGTTGAGAACAAAATATACCAGGCCTAAGTAAGACAATTATTAATGATTTTTACTTAGGCCTACTTTCACTAAAAATTTCAGTGATTATTTCAAATACCCGTAGATTTTTAATATAAAATGATGAGTTATTTTTAGTCCTGCGATAGGTACAGTCGGGGTAAGCTTTCTGCCATTACACCACCACAGTACAGCAAAACACTGACCATCGCTGAGTGGCTGATCGCTTCTGGTTTACAGATAACTTAACACGTATCGAGAACGGAAGGGACAAAATAGAGACGATTACTGTACTCGTAGTTACCGGTAAAAGTGTTTTAAGGAAAATATATTTTCAAATAAAAAAATCTTTTTTCAGTTCGTAATTTTTCCGAGGGCTTGTCAAAATCTGCCCGCGGGCCGTAGGTTGGAGACCCCTTTCTAGACTATAACGTTGATTTTCATCGGGTCAGTAGTAGCCTGAGCGAATGTTTTAGCTATTTTATTAAATGTTTTTAATTTTATCAAATTTCGTAGAAAAGGGGGTACTGTAGACGTCGGCACGGGGGCCTTTGGGGGTCGGATGCATTTTCTTTGCGTTTCAGAGGGTCTAGAACACGTTTACAACAGTAGTTCATTTTCAGTTTTCTTTATGAAAATATTTATGGAGAAAATTTTGTGCTAACTACTCCCCCGAAACCGCGCGTTCGATTTGGACCAGATTTTGATATGTTGTATTAACACGTCGGAACTTGTGCCTCGATGACTTTGGTGAGGATCCGCTGACCACGAGCCGTAATATCAATCATAATGATGGTAAAATAGTGCTCAAATCTCTCCTGTTCACCGTATGACGTTGGAAGTGGATAGGGTGTGACAGCATGAGACGAATGACCTTACAGGCTACATCCTGAACAGCTGAGTGTGCGAAAAGTTATGTCGTCTATCTGATTACAACGAAATTTGATATGGAGCCTCTTTAGGACATCTATGGACGATTTAAATGACGGGCTCCACCCTGAGCTCCAGCTGACTTATTTCTCGTAGCGTTTCATGCAACATGCTCCGCGAACGTAAATAGGAAAGCATTTCGTAAACCAATTTTCCAGTGATAACGTCAAAATTACTGTTAATCACGGTTCACCTAGCGACATATAATCACCAAAATTTGTTCTGAGAAACTTGACTTTCGCAAATGAAGCTTGACTTTACGCCTACTCATGTTTTACCTCTTTTTTTTTTAAGAATAATGCAACCCAGCTGGAACTTTTATGCGATCCGTCAGTTTGGAACCACTGGTTTAAATATATCTCGTAAATTATATTCTCCGTTCTATGTTGAATCGTATTGTACAGGCATACATACTGACTTGGTAAACTTTCAGTATTGATTGTCTATTCCATTAGCATATTGTCTGACGGTTACACGTCCAAGCACTTTAGTTCTACTCCATATAGCTGTTAGCAGCGATCCATTAAACTCGGTTTGATTCACTCGCAAAAATACTTAGGAACCCAACATTGGCGAATTTAAAATGGATGAACTGGAGCCTTGAACTGTAATTAAGTTTAAATGACCCAATATATTTCGTGACATTTTCATTCGATATTGGTTTATTATTTTCTATATGATAAATTAATTCAATTTGAAAATAAATTATTCACCAATCAATTTTATTTAACTTTGATCTCAGCCAAGAGGCCAAGAAGCGATATCTGTGTTCACAGCAGAGATGTGGGCAGTGACACTGGCTGTTCGACACTGCCAATTATAGGGAGTTGGGAATTATGTGATTTGTAGCGATTCACTGAGTACCATCGAGGCGATTAGGGACTCATATTCCGAAGAACCCCTAATACAAAGCCTACGTGTATCGCTACATCAAGCCACGACATTGGGCTCAACCATAACTTTTATGTGGGTACCAAGCCATGTGGGTATTCATGGCAATGAGTTCGCAGATGCCCTTGCAAGGATAGTCATTGGTGATAACTCCATTGATATGTTGCCTATACGCATTGAGGATCAAATCTCCTACATGCAACATAAAGCCAATTCAGACTGGCACGAGTACTGGTCTGCGTGCTGTCCTTCAGGACTTTAGCCCGGTGGGCTCTTTCGTAACCCTACTTCCAAGGAGGGATCGAATAGTGGTGAACCGGGTTGCCACTGGCCATACCCGTCTTACTCACAGACACCTGCTTATTGCAGAAGCTCGAGATGTTGTGTGTGAGAGGTGTAGGGGTGATCTGTCTGTCTGTGGTGGCACTCGCTTGCTGATCGATGGGAACTTAATGAAGTTACATATTTTCGTTAATCAATTATT